>VDFB02271358.1:880271531-880373599 GCA_007258455.2 Sequoia sempervirens
AGGTGAGGTGATCAAATACTACCCATTTTTACTTGATCTGAAAGGAATAGCACTAGTTCAACATAATCATGTAGTGGTGGTTGGTGTGGATTACATGTTGAAGGCTTTGAAGCTTCCTCAAGTGCAATGTGGATGATCGGTCTCTAATTTCAGGGGCTTCACACATGCTAATGGCTTCCTCAGTGGTGACGTGTTTGGTTAGGGGTTGGTTTGTCATGGTCTAATGTTTTCTTGTTGGTTCATACATATGTCTTCCAATAGTTTGGTGGTTGTTTCCCTTGATTGGGAATTTTTGTTCTACCTATTCTCAAGGTCTTATGGTCTGTTGGTCAGTTTTTTGGTTGGTGTATGGTTTTTGGGTTCCTATTTTGGATTGGATTGATATAAAATGTATTGTTTGGTTGATAGCTACTGCAATTTTGGTATCTTGCATTGCAAATGTTTGTAATTTGTTACCATATTAATACAAATCCTACTTGCACATCAATATATATATATATAAACTTACAAATGGTGGCTTTAAAATAAATTTACATACAAAACTAACACACACACAAAATAGAAATAAAATTATTTGGTGGTTGAATGAGGGGCTTTGCTATGCATTTTTTCTTTGATTGAGTTGTGTCATTATCTTGGTGTCATACTGCATCATTAGTGTAGAAATTTCTTTGTTTTTCATATTTATTGTAGTTTTTTCTAGCTTGATTGTGTATGACCTCAAACTTTATCAACGTAGTAGTTCTACTAGTTTTGATGGTTTGGTAGCTTTGGATGATGGCTCCTCCAAACAAGTTCCCCTAAAAATATTTCCCAAGGTTTTCTACAAGGTATGGATTATGATCCCCCTACAGATGTGGTGTTACCAATTTTAGAGTTTTATATTGCTTGTAAATGGATTGATTGTTTTACTTCTTCTTTTTTTTATTAGGAGAATTTCCCCTAAAATCTTGCTCAAAGATTGGGTTAATGAAAACTAGGTGCCACATAGGGTCCATTTTAATGTCATCCAAAACCTTGGTAGTTTTTTTTATTTTTCACTTTGTTGAAGCTAACATGTAGAGGCAATTATTATGTATGGTTTTTGGTATGTCCATGCATCCATTTTGTTTTTTTAGCCTTGGAGTCAATTATTTATGGTATCATATGAAAAGATCCCTCATGTGTTGGTCTAGACATAACTTCTTGACCACTATTTCTAGCTTGTTGGGTAAGGTTATTCCTGTTGACCCTACAAATTTTCTTATATCATCTAAAAGATCATGTTTATATTGAGGTGGACCTCTCTAAACATATCAAATATGGCATGGATATTCAAATTGGTCATTTATGTTATATCCAATGGATCATTTATTTCAACTTGTCAAATACTTATTTTCAATTTCAATCCTTTAATCATAAGATTGTATATTATCCATTAGTTTCACCTTGAAATAAGCCTTATAATTTTCTTATCGAGGATTCCCTTACAAAAATTATTAAGAGTGGACTATAGTTGTATATTTTAAAAATAATTAAAACCCTAGTAATGGAAAAGCTCAAGATAAGCATTCAACTAATGCAAAAAATTCAATTGGAAAGAAATCTAGAGTGAATTTAAACCCTTTAGAAAAGGGGAAAGAGGTGACTAATTAGAGTAAACTGTGGTTGATATTATAGGTAAAAATATCTGTGCAATTCTATCTTAAATTGATGAATGGAATTGAGATCAATCTTCAGGAACTTCGCAACTGCCTCAGTTTACTCCTTAGTGTCAATCCGGGAGAGTACACTTGTGAAAGATATTGGGGTTGTTTTCTTAAGGGATGCACCTATAAATCCAAGTGGGTATGGATGCAACTCCACGTAAATTGCATTTTTCATAAATATGATTCTCAGCCCTCCTATCATCTATGTGACAAGAACCTGAGCTGAATAGTTTACAATAAAAGTAGATTAAAACCAACTAATAAAATGGAAATAATAGTTCTTACTAACACTAGACTACTAGAAGTAGATGAATGATGGAATGTAAAAGTGAAATAAAGTTCAAGAGCATTAATAAGCACTCCAATTAACACTTGTCTGAAATAATTTGCTAAATCAAATTTATATAGAACAGTAAACACATTGATTAAATCTAATTGCAAAGTGAGCTGCTAAATCAAATGTACCTGTAGCATGATATTAAAATAAATATATCAATCACCAATACATCGAATAATAATTAACAACACATTTAAATAGCACAATGATTAAAGATAAAAACATATTTAAAACTAAGAAAGTCTTGTTACCACACAACACACGGGTGCTATATCTAGTCACTAAGCGATCAAGGAAGTGGGATCTGCCTTCTCTAATTTCCAGTGAAGAAACAAAAACTTACTTTATTCTACTTAATGTTTATGCAAAACAAGATTTCAAACATCAATCTTCTTTTAATCAAAACAACTTAGAGATATATATTACCAATTACTAACTCAAGTCTTAGCATGCATATATATAGAGATCATATGTCGCCGAGTTTTCAAAAGGACTAACCAAAAAGGTATACGGTTGTTTGGGTTGTTATGGAATATGACCAAAAACATTTAAAATTTTCTTAACAATAGATTTAACATTGTTCCAAAAGCAAAACAACTTTAGACTAAACTTTAATCAAAAGTGACACATGACTCATAAAATAGTTATTGTCCTCATTCCACCGATGCTCCTATTGATCCCATGCATCATCCACCTAATCATCCCCTATTTTTCATAGTCAAGAGGATAATTAGTAAATAATTAAAGGTTTTGATATATCTACAATTTTCTATCATCTCTTTGTATTTTATTAAATATCCCTAATCATTAACAAAAAATGACAGGAACTACAAGGGATTTTATAGGAACAATGAGGTAAAAAGGTAAACAAAAGGGGTAAAAATAAAGACACATTTATCCTTCATCATTTCCCCCTAGCTTAGGGTTTTTCATGCCCTCATACAAAGGGACATAGGATACACACCTGACAACTTCTTCATTACACTAGAGATCTCTTTAACTCATAACTATTTTTGTGCATGCATCTAATCTTTATGTTCCTAAATGGGCATAAGACAAGCATTAACAATCATTTCCTACTTAAGGGCTGCTTTAAGCCCATCAATTTTTGTTTCCTATGAAGAATTGAGGACCTCTACATCTCAAACCTACTTTTGTAGAGCTTCATTCCCATCAATTAATTTTGTCACCAGATTCTCCATGTCATGGATTTCATCATTGGTTAACAAAGGATTCACCTCAAATTCCTTCTTTTCCTCTGCTTCTTGTTCATTGTGAGGAATCTCAACATTTTCCTATTGTTGGTCAAATAAATCATTTTCCTCTTTCTTTCTCCTCTCTTCAGATTCTTGTTATGTTTCATGTTTGTCAATATGAGGGGTTTCGAATCCACCAATTTCCTATTCTAAAATTCCTTAGGTTGTCACCACTTGGTTTCTCAATTGACATAGTTTCAACTTGAATGGTGTTCTCCTCACAAATTCCCTCTCTGGCAACTGGGATTTATTTTGTAATTGGAGAGTTTTGGGGAGGCATTTCAGGGTCTTTTTTGGGCTCCTTTTGATCTAATAGAGTGGCCCTAGATTCTTCTTGAATCTTCCTCCTTTTACTCCTCCTTAGTTCCCTAGAGATTGCCTCTTTTTTCTTATTTTTTCAGAAGACTATGGACAAAATGGTTAAATCACCAACTTCATCAATTTCCTTAGGGATCAAAACATTGCTAGCTACATTATCTAAATTTTCTAACTTATCTATCTAAATGGTTGGTGATTGTTTCTTATCTTGAGAAATCTTTGAGATGGTAGCTAAGGTTGACCCACTATGTAATGTATTCTTACCCCTAGAGTTAGGTGTAGTAGTCTTAACATTTGCACATTTAACACTAGAACTCATAACCTGCTTACTACTCGACCCTAGGGTTTGTTTAGCCTTTTTATTTGAACTACTAGGGAAATCCCCTGATTCAGAACACTCATAAGGGTTTTCATTTTCACTTCATTCAAACTCACATGACCAGACCCTTTTTCCTCATAATTAACAAGAGATTTTTCCTCATTGGCAGATCCCTCTTCCTCAGAGTGTTCTAAGGTGTCAAGGAGGTCTTCCTCCACAAATTTTTCTGGGGTGTTGTTTGTAACAAATGAATCCAAATCCCTTGGAGGAGAGAATTTCCTTAACTACCTCACAATTAACAATTTGATAAGTCCATGATGGGATAATGAATTTTTGCTCCCCTTTTGGATTGATTTTCTTCTTTGCATTATAGAAGAATACAAAAAGAAAGGAAGACTCACAAAAAAACCCCACTGCAAAAGTATCATGAGTTGAATTTTTTTAGCAAAGAAATGCACATACCTTCCTTCACACATTATATACTAGATGAAAAACCTTGGTACATTGTTCTAGGGTGGTGGAAGTGAAGCTAGCTTCATGCCTTGTCTAATGATGACTTCAATTGACTCCCCATGTCGTAGAAATTTCTTGCGAAGGTGTTTAATATATTTCACCTGCATTGAGTTATCAGTGAAGTAATTTTCCCCTAATAGTAGCAATCTAGTAACATCTGCTATAGCTTCAACTAAAACATGAATTTACAAACCAAAAACCTATGCTCATTTGTTGTGACATGTCATGGAAAATTCACATTCTAGCTTCTCATCATACCCTCATAATATTTTGAAGTACGCATCGCACCCTACTTGTTTAAATACTTTATAGGCTTCTACCATTGCTAGAGCCCTTAATTCATCCATATTCAGAGGCTCAAAATAGTGCATGTGTTCTCCTGCCATAATGTCACTAGGAGGTTTGTCTCAAACCTAAATAAGGTGCTCTTGTCAACTTGTAATAGTGTGTAGAAAAAATATGTTAGTAGATAGAGTAAACCACCATTGGTAAGGGAAAGATGTTGGGAATGGTTTAGAGCAAGTTTCGGATAATAGATAAAAATGATGAGTCATTAACTAAATTTGGATGGTAGTTTGAAATGGTAATAATGGTGGGTTATGATCTACACAAGGGGTGGCAGTGGTAATAATATTATGAAATGACCGAGGACAAATAATAATTTTTGATGTGTCAAATAAATATGGCTTCTCAAAAAATGAAGATAGAATGGGCAGAAAAGAAAGGCAAAATGAATACAAAAACATATGGTACGGTTAAAATTTGACAGTTCCTAGAGATAGGATAGGTATGATTGGATAGGTTCCCCCCCCCGACTTAGCATGTGGCCCGTCCACAGGACACGCCACTATTTTTTAAAGAAAATAGAAAATAAAAAATAAAAAATAAAAAAACAAAGAAAAATAAAAAATTGAAATATACCAATACCAAACCATCATGTATACGGTAGATGGCATGGTTGTGGAGGCACAAGGAACCAAAAAAATAGAAGAAGGAACCTATTGACAATGATTTTACTCGCAACAACAGGGCGAATAAATTCTTCACAGATAAACCGCAAAGAGCCTATCCTTGTTGAAAGATATGGAACAAAGACAATCTAAAGGGGAATTATGCTTTAACAGGAAAAGATTGACTTAGTTCAATCCCAAGTCTCCAATAATCAGGTCATTATTGTACTAGGTTTTCTCTTGGGTATAATGTGATATTGCTATTAATCTCAAAGGGAATATGGTTAATTGAAATCATATATATCAGACATTGAGTTTCAATTTGGAACTTAAGAATGAATATGATGAAATCAAAATATTTGAAATAATATTTCATGAACATCAACAATTTATTTGCTATCACTTAAGTAGATTTAGCATTAAGCATTCAAAAATTTCATAGAAAATGAAATATTTTCAACAAATTTTCATCCTTTAACTTATTTTTTTGGAACATTTTCAAGGGATTTAAACATCTATTCTAAAATAAAGCATAAAAATACTAAAAATTAAAATTTTCTCCTAGTTATTCTCCATGCATACCCCAAAGGATTAACTAAAATATAACAAATCACTTTATACTTCACCAGATTGCTTCACAACTACATATAAAATGGTGTGAGTTTTTAAAGAGAGGGGTTTTAGTTTGGACACCAAGTAGGTTTTGCATGCACCCTTAAATGATGCAACACATAGTCTTGTTCGGTTGAACTAACAAAACTAGCTACAAAAGATTCATGGGATAGGTAGCTATCTAATTGGCTCTGATATTAATCAATGTATATGTGCATAAAAATTTTTACACCAGAGTGATTCAAAAAACAAGAAAAAAGAACAAAACTTAAAGAAGTTTTGGCTCTTCTAACATCCACAAATTTTGAACTTAAAAAAAAAGATCCTCTGGCCTTTTATAGAACACAAGGCACAAATAGGATAAGACAAATACATGAGAGGAAATCCAAGGGACCAATCACATCAAGGCACATGGAATGTAGTGACTAATAGGAGAATTGCAATCAAAGTCAACAAAGGTCAACTCCAATTGCACATTGAAGCTCTTTTGGCTTTAATATTTAATCATCGCCAGGATGATACTTCAAATCAAGATAGTGTGTAGGAACTTCCCATACATTCAGAATGATCAAGTGGAATTTTTGCCCCTACACTTTGTTTTCCTTGATTTGAACATTCCAGGAATGAGCTACCCTCAGAATAAGTACACTTCTTTGTTGCATGCTTGAACTACAGCGTCATGGGATCCCGATATCTGGCACATCTTTGTAACGAAGTCTATTCCAACATGATCTTTTAAAGTGCATCACTGAACCTGGTAACACCATCGGATTTGTTCGCAAATACAATTTTCCTAACGATCCATACCTGAACATTGCATCACAATCTGCATCTCCTGCAATCACAAATTCCACACATTAAATCCATTTTAAAGAAAAACATTTATAAAAATATCATGTAAATAAAATGATTATTCAAATGTTAGTACATAAATCTCATAAATAACATGCTTTCCAGCATATCATAAATCCTTTCCTAATTATCTTCTACATATACCAAATTACTGGACTATCAAAATCATTAGATAACCTTAAGATGTCAAATAATATTTCATTTCAATCGTTGCTCGGTACCTAGAACTTGGCATCAAGCTTTACCCATGAACTTTCCCTAGACTTCAGTTTTACCAAAACTTCCATTTTCTCAAACTCCATATATCGAACCGGAACACTCTACTTATTTTCACACCACATTTTACCTTTCCAGCGCTTCTAGTTTCCAGTATTCGATACCTGAAACACTTACATTACGAAGTACTCTTTGATTAAATATTTTTCTTTAATTTTCACTTTCGGTGATCTTTTCAACTTGCTAGCTCCTACCATAAGAGTTATTATTATTTTCCAATTGGGTCCCAAGTCTTACAGTCTTGGGGCATGTTGTGAGAACACACAATAGAACAAATCAAATCACATGGGGTAGACGTGAAGATGTCAGAAAAACAATGATAGAGCTAAGAGTACGGTGACACACAATGATGATGAGAATGATGCATCACTAAAGCTTAGCATGCTGCCCAAGTGGATGGATATGAAGAATAATGGATAACCGACGTCGTATCACCACATGGAAAATGAAGGCCAAAAATGAGCAAGGATGGGAAAGTAGACAGACCATGAGATCAATGGCGGAGGAAGTGCAACCAAAAATGATGAAGCAACCAAATGGAAGGATGAAAAATCCCACAAAATGTACAAACTGGTAGACAACTAGCAAGGAGTGTCATGTTGCAAAAAGAGCCAACCCGGAGCTCCTATCTAGAAAATGATAAGAATTGAGTTCTAAAACAACTAGGAAGAATGCAGCTCATAGGAGGATGATATACCTAGCAGAAAAGAAAAACTAGATGCTAAATAATGGCCCTTAAGCAATGGAGAATGAAAATCCTTCCCTGTGCATTCCAAAGATGAAAGAAAAACAAGGGCTATGGTATGTAGAAAGTAGCTCCTATCACAAAAGTGACAGGAAGTGTCTATTTTTTTAATTAATTTTTAGATTTGAATCTCGACAATAGACCACCAGTAACCTGGTTTTCATCCTATCACCACCTAGAAGCGTTGGGAATTTGGTTTTCACTTCTAATATTTATTTAGCAATTAACACCTGTCAGGAACCAGTTTTCAAACATTAACTAGCCAACAATGCCTGAGAGTTTTCATTGTTGGTTATTTTATTTCATTTTTTCTTTTCATTTTTTTTTACATTTTAAAAAGTACCTAAAAGGTACTGAGAGAGGCCATAGAAACCCTGTTAAGTAGATGGAGTTCCTTAGGTAGATTCAAGACAAAATCTTCCCTAGAGAGAGGCCTCTTGTACAACTTCAACCAGTGGTTGTTGACAAATAATTCCATGCGATCAAAGTCCACCGTGTGGAGCTTGACAACCCTGTTATTGTAGAATATCTCAATTTCACAAGGCCCAAGCCACTGAATGTGGAACTTTCCCTTAAAATCTTGAAAATAGGAATCATACAAGAGTACCCAATTACCTAGTTGTAATGACTATTGTTGAATGAAATGATCATATCAGAGAGCACACCGGTTCTAGAAAATCTCTGCATGGAAGAGTGCTTGTTGGAGAAGTTCATCTAATGAGTGGAGCTGTGCAATTCATTCTTTTTGTGCATCAAACAAGTTCATACCCAACTGGAGTGCGGTGTGAAGAGTTTTTACCTCAAACTCGATAGGGAGAACAACCCTATTACTGTAGACAAGCTCGTAAGGTGTCAAACCAGTGGTGGTTTTCCATGTAGTGCAGTAGGCCCACACGGCTTCAGGAAGTCATTCAACCTAGTCTTTCTTATGGAGGGAAACTATCTTGCTAAGAATGTTCTCGATTTCTCGGTTGGTGACTTTGACCTGACCATTAGCCTTGGGATGGTAAGGTGAAGACTTGTGATGTCGAATCACATATTCATGAACTAAAGTAGAAATGAGGTCAAATGTGAATTGTGGACCTTGATCTATAACTATCTCACACAAAACACCAAATCGGGTAAAAATCTCAAAATAGAGGAATTCAACTACCTTGGTGTCCCAGGTATGCTTTAAAGCAACAAATTTAGCCCACTTCATTACATAATCTGTACACAAAAGGATATATTCCTTGTTATGAGATGGCAGGTTGAAAAGTCCAACAAAATCAAGTCCCCATTTTTTAAAAGGCTCAATGGACAACTAAGGATGTAGAGGAATTTCATCAGAGTGTGTGGGACAACCCATACAATGAAATTTTTCTTAGTGTTGAACATAGCATTTACAATCCTTGTGGAGTGTGGGCCAATAGTAGCTTGTAGTTAAGATCTTCTGAGCAGTCCTCTGAGCGAAAAAATGTCCTTCGTAGGGTTATGTGCGGCATGTGTGAAGTATGTCAAAGACATCATCCTCAGGCACACATCAACACATGATATTGTCAAGGCCATGATGGAAGAGAAATCCATTAATCCATGTATAATCATTATTGAGTCCGACTAGCTTTCGGTGTTCCCTTGAAGAGAAATGAGGTGGGAACTTGCAAGTGACCAAGTAGTTTTCCATGTTAGCATACCACAGACTCTTTGTTGATATGGAAAAGAGATGTTCATCTGGTAAGGCATCATCAACTGGAATTGGTTCATCATCTTGTTGTTGTAACCTAGACAAAAATTCTGCAACCACATTCTCACAACTAGGCTTATCAAGTATAGTAATTTCAAATTCTTGAAGCAATAGTAACCATCTAATAACTCTACCAGTTACAATATATTTATTCATTAGAAATTGAATTGTAGAATGATCAGTATGAACAAACACTTTATATCTGGTAATATAATGACGAATCTTATTAATTGTATAAACAATAACTAAGAGCTCCTTTTTAGTTACCGTATAATTTACCTCAGCCTCGGTGAAATTCTTACTGATGTAATAAATGGAGTAGAAGAGGTTATCTTCTTTCTATCCAAGGATAACCCCCATGGAACAATCTGAGGCATTAGTGTGGATATGAAAAGGTAGTTCCCAGTTCGGACCTCTGAGTACTGGTGTGGTGACAAGCTTGTTCTTGATGGTTTCAAAGGCCTCTTAACACTCTAGTGTCTAGGAGAAAATGACATCTTTCGCTATAAAAGCAAACAAGGGGGAGGAAATATTACTAAAATTTTGGATAAACCTCCTATAGTACCCTACATAGCCTAAAAAACTATGCACATCCTTTTGGCTAGTGGGCGTAGGCAAGTCTTGAATAATTTGTATCTTGGGATCAACTTGAATACCCTTAGCAAAAATATAATGGCCAAGTACCATCCCCTATGTCATAAGCATATGACACTTTTCATGACTTAATGATAAATTAGTGTCTATACAATGCCTAAGTAACTTTTCTAAATTTGTTTTAGCCTCTTCATAAGTATTACTGTGGATGGTAAAATCGTCCATATACACCTCAACACAATCATTTACAAGATCTACAAAAATGCTCAAAACTGCCCTTTGAAAAGTGGCAGGGGCATTACCACTAGTACACAAACAACAATATATGACTAAATAAACTACTAAAAATTGCATATAAATGACTAACTTTAGTCATGTGACTATTAGTGGTTTATTTGTAGTCATTTATAACACCACTAAACTTATGACTAAACAATTTTAGTCATTTATTTAGTCATTAATTTGGTCATTGATTTAGTCATTTATTTAGTCATTTATCTAATCATTGATTTTAGTCATTGATTTTAGTCACGTGACTATTTTAGTGGTTTATTTGTAGCCATTTATAACACCACTAAATTTATGACTAAACTATTTTAGTTATTTATTTAGTCATTGATTTGGTCATTGATGTAGTCGTTAATTTAGTCATGGTAGTCATATATTTATTCATATATTTAGTCATATATTTAGTCATTAATTTAGTCATATATTTAGTAATTAATTTAGTCATTACTTTAGTCATTAATTTAGTCATTTTTATTTATTGGTTTCCATTAATTGGTAGTAAATATAGTCATAAAATGAATAATTTATTAAGTACCACAAATTTTATAATGCAAAACTAACATAATATTAAACTTGAACTAAAACATAAAAGAAAATAAAAATATTACATATACGAACAAGCTACAACATGCTAGAATTAAAAGATTGATTCAACATCATGATAAATAAAGGTAATGTGCAATAAAAAATTTAATGCAAACATATACATATATATCAAGTTACAAGATGTCAAAGTTGTCTAAAAGTATATATGTAAATATAATAAAAAATGTCAAAGTTGTCTAAGAGTTTCCAACTCTTTCAAATACACCATGATAATTAAGATCCCTGAACAACATATTCAAAATACTGCATAAAGCAATGAGTCAAGATGTCTAACATTAACTAGTACAAATATGTTCAACTATTTCATTTTCTACAAATATTTTAGTGGCCATCATGTGAAGGTTCCCTCTTTCTCTTTCAGCCGAACAACTCCATCTATTTTGTCTTCAAGTTGACTCCCTAACTTTATCCCTTTCTTTGAGTTTATCAATACATTTCTGCAAAAAAGAAAAAAAAATAACACATTATATTACATAGGTAATGATTACCCTTGTTTGCATAATAAAAATACCATTACTTACTTAAATAGTACTTGCATGTGTGTTAAAATAATTGCAAAAGGAAAATTTCAAAAATAGTTACAATGATCAATCTAATTTATTAAAAAACCATTACAATGTTACTATTAGCTTCATGCTAATTAGATACAAAGGCCACAAATATAAACACTACATTACCATGCACGCAATATGAGATCACTACTAACATAACCCCATGCATTCAAAAATCGGATTTAAAAAAAAAGATAAAAAATTGTAGAACAAGAGATAAAAACTATATTTTTTTAAATTGAAAGGAATTTCCATAGCCTAGAGATATAGAGAAAATAAAATAAAGAGTTTAACTAATGAATTGTAAAAAATAGATTTATATAGTTTATATTCATATCTTTGATTACATTGCATTGCACACCTTTCAAACTCAAAGCATTACTTCACATTGCATAACTAATAACTAGATGTTGATAGATGACAAAATTTCAATTACAATAATATAGTTTTTACAAAGTCAACCTAAGTAGTTATGCAATTACTTTACATTGCATAACTAATAACTAGGAGTAGCTGCCAATTGCATTTGCTTGTCATGGCATTCTACGAGACCACATTTCTTTGAGGCATTTTTTCAAATAGTTCACTGCTTTGTCTGTGCTACCATATTTTCCATACATGTCTACCAAAGCATTTTGTCAAACAATTCACTACCTTGGAAAAAATCTATAGAAAGCATAATAGTAAGCATGAGACCATAATAGTATGAGGCTCAATAAATCTTTCCCCATCCCTAAATAAAAGTTAGCATTATTAGCCTAACAATGCCTCATTGGCAAAACCCACATTATAGCCTCGTCGATGGCCTGATGAAAGCAACTCATAACCTAGTATCAGTGTAACAATACCCTATTGGGCTGACTCCTAAGGCGCTCTCCCCGATAGACCGACAAAGTCAACAAAAGTAAGCACATTGTTGTGACACATGAACATTGGTGGAAGATATGTTTGCATTCCCCCGATGGCTGAATATAAGCATGGATTATCAAGTGCATAATGTATATCGGTGGAGTTGGGGTGCATCAAGGTGACGTTATCTGGTGTCACGCTTATAAACTTAAGGAAATTTGTTCATAGGTGGAGAAGGTAGCTATCAGTGGAATAAGAATCACAGTCTCACCAATACGGCGATAATGATTATTCTAATTGATGTGACATCACGAGGCATCGTCGATATATCTGAAATTAATGTTCTCCCCTGATGACAAGACTAAAATGGGTGGTGCATTTAGGGAGCTCTAAAATGGAGTACTTGTAGGTTTTAATTCTTGAAATGAATGACAGGTGTGTGGAGTTAGGTGGAGGCGATGACTGATGTATGTCAAGCATTTATGGAAAGGAATGTGAATGAAGTTATTAAATTATTTCATTTCATTATTTCATTATATTCTTGAGGCATTACTTACTTGATGCTCCTCTACTGTGGAGAACAATATGTGTGAAAACGGTGTATAGGAGGTGGTGGCTCTATCATTGCAGAGGTGATGGAGGTTGGTTTCATGCTTAAAATGAAGAAAAAAATCTCACACTTTCATGGAGAACCATCGGTAAAGAGATTGATGGGGTGTTTCTTGTACAACGATGAACGATTAGTGCAGTCAGTGCAACTAATTCTGGGAAGAGGATTCATCTAGTTCATGCACAGGTACAAAACTAATTTGGACATTTATTCACTCATAATGGCTTGGGGCTTATATTTTGAAGAGCCGATTGAAGTTGTGAAAAAGGTCATGAAGACACTAGTGCATAAGGATTATCTGAACAACTTGGACTCACTATTGGAATGGATGATTTTGGGAGTTGGGATGGATATCGGTGAGAGAATTGGAAGTGAAGAGGATGAAGAAAAATTCAAATGCGTACCCTTTGTGAAATGACCAAAATTAAAATTTAAATCCAGATGGAGAGAGGGAGCAACACGCAGGTGGGAGGCTCTAAAATTGATCATGGAATTAATAGAGGTTGAGGTAGTGGTAAAGAAGGAAAAGGCTAAAGTGAAGCGGCTAAAGTTGGAGAGCTAGAGAAGTTGGAGCAGTGACCTTAGAGGAAGAGGAAGAAAAATGGGACCTCTATGGAAACTATGGCGAGTAGCTCAGCTGCAATTCTATAGTTAACATAATCCTCTACCATGAATTTGAGTTTTTTGGATGTTTGTAGTTAGTTTTTGGGGGTTTTACAAAACTGTGGGCAACGAAAAGGAGTTTTTGGTTTGTAGGGTAGTTAGTAGTTATTCGTAAAAGATAGTGAATGTAATTTTTAGTGAAAATTTTGATTCTGAAATAGTTGTTAAGGACTGGAAGTGAAGTCACTACAGATAAACTATGAATTTTGAAAACAATGAATATATAAACTCTCCAGCCATACAACTATAATCTCAAAAAATATTGTAAATAAGGAAATTAATAGTTTGAATGCAAGTAATCTATGTCAATTGTCAAACATTAATATTCTCCAATTGTCACCTAAACCTGATTTAACAAGTAATAAGCACTTAGTGGGCCTGCCCACCAAAGTGGCTCATATAGGTAAGAATAACCTCCCACTCCTATAATATTTTTTTCATGGTCACTATCAATATGTAAAAATAAATTTGGAAAGAACAGAGTTGAAAAGATAGAATAGAATGAAGACTCTAAAGAAGCCATTTTCACATTGTAGCTTTCTGACAATCCAACATGACACTGAAGCTTAGTGATTGATTTTTGTTCAACACAAAAACAAGAATTGAGCCATGGGATAGAACACTGAAATCAATTTGTTTTTCAAAATAAGTTAGTATACTCAAATGTGAAAGGAGATGATAGTATAATCAAAGAAATGTGTTAAAAGGGCGCCTCCATTTATGTGTAGTGTAGGTGGAAATTGTCTAAATTTTGAAGTTTAATATTGAAATTTTATTTAAAATTGAAATATAAATGTCCTTAGTTGATCAGAAGAAACTAGTAGATAAAGCTAACTAGTTCAAGGTATTCGCTATCATTATGATATTGCTATCAGGATTCAACCGTGTAGTTTCAAGTCAAACTCATTGACCCATGTTTCATGAGTAGTGGTTCACCGGAACCCATCTCTCATGATGACGAATGGTCTACTTAGCACTCATTGCATCTAGGTGATGCTCACAGAGGTGAAGCGCTGGTCCGTCCTGGGAGGTTGCATGCTCATAGAGGTGAAGCACTAGTCATTCACTATCATGTTTACACATTCTCTAAGTATCTACTAAACCAATAAATCTTGTGTAGAATGTATATATTTCTAATTTGAAGATCATATTTGCAGTCATGGAGAGTTACATGAGGTATAGGTCAAGTCTCTAGTTGATATATAATTGGTGCAAATCTAAGGTCTTAAGTTGTCCTTCCCAATAATCTTTATTCCAATCTTTAAATGACATAAAAGATTGAGGCTTATCCTTTGTTGTTCTCAAATTCTCAATCAAACCATCTTAACCATATCATACTAAAAGTCTGTTATCAGGACCAAAAAATGTAAATTTTGAGAGTCCCATTCAATATCAAGGCCAAAATCATAACATATGGCTTAAAATAGGTATAGACCAAAATCTTTAAATAGTACAGTGATATCTTCAACAAAACCCTAAGTACTTAAATCCTTCCATTTTTTTTGTTGATGTAATTAAATTATCATATATGATCTGAAAGGTCAAAGGGCCTTCATTTTTCTTGTAAGTTGTAAGCCTTAAAAACAATTCAATCAGTCATCAAGGTAAATACATGACTGGAACATGGGTGAGGTAATAGTCATCAAGGTGATTACATGACTGGAACAAGTGTGTGGTAGCAAAAGGCATTATACCTTTGTCCTCATCACCCAAATCAAGATTTAAGGCAAGCGAAGGAATGTAGCCTACTCACTGCTTCTGCACAACAAACTTTAATCTATACTTTCTTTATAAATGTTCTAAAAAAGAATGTCATATAACCACCAAAATAATTTCAACTATCACATTTATATGATTTGTCATCAACACCATCTCATCACAAAACCATTAGTTATAATTTAATCTTGATTGAGGAAATATATACTCGATACATCCTCTTCAATACAAGGAAGGTGAGCTCAATCACTTGTTCAAGCCACAAAGTACTCCACAACCTCTCTCCTCCTAGCAAGTAACACCCCTTGAGTTCTCTCAATGGACCCTTCTTCCCATCAAGCTTCAATATGATGGAAATTTTTTGATTCAAAGAAATTTGGCTTTGAACAAATCATCACATAACAAGCTGATTCAAACAACCAATTGATTCACAAAACTCTTCCAAATCACTCCTTTGCAAAAACTCTTCAACTCATCTAATAGGTTTGCAGACCCATATTTTTGACTTTATCTCACAATGAACCACTCAACAATCAATCAACAATTTTTAGATGGGAAAAATCTCATCTAATCTTTGTAACTAAAAACCCTCACTTTCCACTAGCTTGGGGTAGGGTTTATTGAAAAATGACATTACCAACCTCTCATAGCTCTACCACCACCTCCAACACTCTTCATTATGCCTGCACATGCTTACAATATGAATTGGTCAATCATGACCTTATTAATGACTTCTAGACTCAAAACTCAAACTGACCTAAGACCTCCATGAATCATCATTTCACAAATACCTTGGTGCTCCTACACCAGTTTTTAAATGTTTAATTCAAGAAGAAATAGAGCTATTTAGATATACAAGTCAAAATCAAATACATTTTTACATTTATGTATTGGTATTGCAAACTCTTTTATGAAGGCTCAGACTATGTTTTTCCTAATTGGTGCCTCTAGATTCTAGGTTAGAATCTTACAAGACTTAAATAGTGTACATACCAACCTCCACTTTATTGTCACAATGACCTGTTACTGTTTTCCCCCTCAATCCATCACAATACCATTGCCAGGAGTCACCCAGAGGTCTCTAGCAGATGATAAGGTGTAATCAACAAGAGGGGTGTATACCTATGTCCCAACCACAAAGGTTATTTGTGGTCAAGTAAAACCCCACCTTGAAACCCCAAACCATATAAAATTAGTACTCCACAGGGACTCATCCCCTACCTTGGTACCCCCTATACCCATCCCAAAAAATGTTTCAGGGACTTGGGGGACCCAGAAACTTCCCCCTGCCTTTGCATCTGACAATGACACAAACTTGAGCTCCAATTTGGATACAAACCTACTAGTTGCATCTGTTGATTAGGGGAAACCATATATTTTCTATTTTTTTGTCATTTTATAGTTGAAACTGTAACCAATGGAAAATTAGATTGTTAAATCGTTAATCAATAAACATTAAAAATCCAATGAAGTAACAAACCACAAAGGAAATGAAATAAAAATAAAGGGAACGATATTACCAGATATCTTCATCTTCCATGCTTCACCTTCGTTACACCTCCTCGCTTGCAGTAAATAAAGATGCCCTCAGATTTGTATGAGAAACTATGACAAATGACCAAGTCCTATGCAAGTGTTGAAGGATTTACTCAAAATCTAAATGCCTATGACTATTGCCAATGCCTATGTCTAAAACAAATGCCAATATTGAATTACTACAATTGCCTATGACCATAAATATTGCAAATAAATGAATTGCCTATAGTAATTACGCAAAATGTCAGCATGTGTGTGTGTTTGAAAAATGAGAAGAAGATGGCATTTTATAGAAAATGCCATTTCGAATGGACGGATGAGATAAATTGATGACAAGAACCTAAAATGAACGATCCAGATTAAACCTGAGAATCCCTAATTAGGGTTAGGGCAAAATCCTTAATCGAACAGTTAGAATAAAATCAGATCGACGGCGGAGAATAAATGAGACAAATTAATTAGAAAATAAAGATTTTCGAAAAATCAAGAAGATAAGATTACCTGACTTGCCAGATTCGGAAAATCAAAGAGATAAGATTCAGACTGAAGATAAGATTTGGAAAATCAAGAATCTACCCGATTGCTTGATTTTTGGAAGATTAATTACTAATTTGAATTAAATTAATTCAAATTATGGATTTTGAGAGATAATAAATAATCTTTTTCAGATTATTTATCAAAAAGGACTGACAGTTAAGATTGACATGACATTTTAAATAATTTAATTTATTTAAAATGAGAAGAATATCAATTGGCAATTAAATAATTAAATTTAATTATTTAATTTAGAGATGAGATTAATTAATTAAATAAATTAATCAACTTATTTAATTAAGACAATCAGTGACGTATTAAATAAATAAATTTATTTATTTATTTAATAATTGAGAAGAATTAAATGACAAAGGGGAATTAAATAAATTAAAAGATTTATTTAATTAATGGAAGACTTAGACAAGCATCGTATTTAATAAATAAATGAAATTTATTTATTTAATAATCAAGAGGAATGAATGACATGAATTAATTAAATAATTATAAATTATTTAATCAATAGTCGAATGTGGACCAAGGACGAATTAAATGTCTTAATTATGCTAGGACGAAAGTGGTAAAAATGAAGCTTGCGTGCCTAGGTCATTTTAGGTGTCTACATTTTGCCCCTCTTTGTCATAATGTCGCTTGTCGCATTGTGACAAAGAAAATAAGTCAAAAAATGCCCCAGTGCAAAATAAGATGAGGAAGAATGATGAGGAGGGTTATGGTATGCCCCCTCGAGAGGATAGACGGGTTCCAAGAACATGGGTGTGCTCTTGAAATTGATGAGAAGACTAGAATATGAAGAGACAAAGGAATGTTAGTGCAAAAGATATGGATGATGATATGGATGCAATGCTTATATGAGATGAGTGAGAGAAGATGACAAGACTAAAGGATATACATGTCAGTTCCTAGACCAAATCCTTCAAAACATTGCCATAGGACTTTAATATTTATTGCTCTTAATCATCATTGGGTAGTAAAAATGACACAAATGGACAACAAACACCATGATATGACATAGACCAAGGTGTGCAAGGTCATCCACTTGAAAAACATACAATCACAGACAAGGAATGTCCTAACTCATACTAAGGGAAAAGTTGCCCCAGTCTTTTTGTCAAGACAATCCACCGACAGCAGTCAAAGAAAATAAAATAGGCCAGGAGACATCATCACACCTCTAAATCCTTCATGGGACATCCTCGAGGTAGCTAGTAACATGACCAAAAGACAAGACAGTAAAAAAAATATATATATAAGACAAAATAGCCAAGATAGCCAAAAGATAAGACAAGAAAGACCAGAAAGATTAACAACCATGTAATTTTGTTTGTCAATGTTTATTTGCCAAAGATTGATTTCTTGCCGGTTTGACAGTTTTGACAGTTTAAGAGTTTTTCCAATTTGACGGTGTTGACGGTTTGACGGGGCCTATTATCAAGAAGGATACATCCTAAAAAAGGCAAAGGACATTTTGACGAGGTCTAACTCCAAGAAGGACACATCTTGAAGAAGACCAAAGAGTGACGAGACTGACATTGTTTTGAGTAATATGTTTTGGCAAGTTGACGGATGTTGACTATATGATTGATTGGACTGTGTTGTTTGATTTTGACCAATTTTGATCTTGACGTTTCAAATAATTGTCTTGTGTCTAAGTTTGACTATGTTTGACTTATTTGATCGATGTGACGATTGTGATAAATGTCATGATTTTATTTGGACCAACCTAAAAGGACTGACCTAATGTCTTGGGGACTCATCGACTGATGGCTTTGCCTATGTAGCAAATGCGCAGAGACAACGTAGTTCGACAATGACATGGACTGACTAACATGACTGAATTTGACTCCATTTTTAAGATTTTGACATTGATTTGGATGTTTTTGTGTTGTTCTCTATGAAATTTTATGATTTTTTTGGTCTTTCTTCAGGACATTTTATGATGTTTTTATCTTTTTTTTAGGACATTTTATGATGCTTTTGTCTTTCTTCAGGACATTTTATGATATTTTTGGATGTTGACATTTAAGAGGATCGTGACAAATGCATATGATTGATTCCTACACATGAGAATCCAAGGATAAACATTATTGTGTCCCTAGTCAAGCTGAATACCAATTGACATGTGATGACAACGTTGTTTGATGTGGGAAGGACGCATCCCGAAACAATGTGAGGATGATGACGATAATGTGACAAAAGTATGGAGGTCTACAGCCGGGCCAGGAACACAGTCAAGTAAAATTTTGGATAATGTGCTTGTACGGATTAGACTCGTTGCATTTGGAATGACTTGGTGAGGACTAAAATGGGATGATGATTATCCTTAGATCGTTTGACAAGGGAAAGCCAATATAGGTGATAGGCATGAAAGGATAGGGGGTGGCTTTGGTAAAAGACAGGAGACATGAGACTAATGGAATTGTCATATGATTTTCAAGGACTATGGCGTATAAGGACAATAGGACTATGACGGTTAATGAAATGATATTTCGTGAATTGTGTATGACCGAAGGATAGACATGTCAAGAGTTTTCCCAAAGCATGATTTATGTGTGCCAGTTTTATGTCAAGACCAAGGTAAGTGGGAAAATGGACGGAAATGATAGGGCTTAGATAGATGTCAATGTCATGAGGAAGGCATGGGAAATGAGACGACTTGCCCCCAAGTGTAAGAGTCCACATAGATGATTTATTTTACACATGATGCCTATTTGCCAGGTTTTCATCATGGTACTTATCCAGGGTGCCTGTTTGCCAGGTTTTCACCATTGGATGAACTTTTTCTCTTTACTATTTTCTTGACTTTTTGATTTTTTTGGTGTCACCAAGACGCCTGTTTGCCAGGTTTTCATCAAGGTGACGATGTTTTACATTTTTCAATTTTTTTTGTATTTATGATTTTGTGGATAGCCTGGATGCTTTAGATTACCACTAACTATTATGAATCCACTGATGGTGCTAATGTAGAGACTGGTGCCATAATATTCCAATAATGACCTCGTTGAAGGAGTTGTCTTTTCAGGATCGTAGCACTTGTATACAACTGATCGATGTCATTGTGAGCCTTTCTAATACTAGAGTTGGCCTTATCAAAATCTGTACATTGCAATAGAGTGTCATGAGAGTCCTTGTGGTAAAGAGTTGCTGCCATGATGTGACGAATTTGTGACGTAGGATTTTTGGACTTTAAATGAGATGTAGGGTTATGAAAAATGATGGTAGACGTGGAAAATTTGTTTGGACATTTAGATGAATCACTTTTTATTTTCCAAACTTGGTATTGTGAATGACTAATTTTGGAGGGATGGCATTTGGAACAACACCTTTAGATGCCTTGCTTGATGACCATTTTGAAGGAGGTGGACATGTGTTATATGTGGGAGTCCTCTTATCTTGTGGCTCCACATTTTGATTGACTTTTGTATTTGACTTGGTGTCTTTGTTTGATCCATCTTTCTTTGGGATCCATTTTAATTTCATTTGTCCACTTGTCTTTTTGTTTGATTCAATGGCCTTTGACATTTGATTTTGATCTTTTGACTTGTAAGAGTTTTGTTTTTGTTGGTTCCAAAGGGAAATTTTATTCATGATAGAATGACAGTTCATGGTGTGGATGGAGGGGTTGTTGGTAGCAATCTTATGACAAGGATTTCTCATGGAATCCATTTTGACATTTTTATCTAACAAAGTTGCCCCCAATATCGAGGAGGTATCACTGACATCGTTTGATTTGCTGACTGAGGAATACCCAAGACCTTGATGTCTATAATTTGCCTAAAGTTGTATTGGTTCTAGAATGCCTTACTCTTGTATGCCTAGTCCTTTGCCTTGATATTGCATGCTTTGACAGATTCTATTTGCAATGGGGTATTTATTGTTTTGAAAGCAAGATGCTAACCCATCATGATGTCTATGGACACTGTCGCTTGTAATATTTTCATCTGCAAGAATACCTGCTCTGACAAAGATAGATGACCCTAGTTGATAACATGTCTTAGCTTCATTGTCATGTTGGAAATATTCTTGACTGATATCTTTGGTCTGATCATGCGACATGTCAGGTTCAGATGATTTTGTTGGTGCTTCCAAAGCAATGCCAAATCCATCATTATGTTTAGTGTCATAGAGTCCAATGATTTTAGCTATAACTTGATCATATGCAAGCATGTCCTTAGTGGAAGATTCTTGTTCTGGAGGAATATCGTCTATGTGTCCCATGAAGGAAAGTGTCTCGTCGTGGGAAGTGTCAATAGTCAAGGCTTGCATAGGGTCGGCAAGTGTTTGATCATGAAAGGCGTAAAGGTCAAGGAGTGGATCGTTTTGGACTTCTTTGTTAATGGTAGGGTCTTGGTCGAAGATGGGGTTGTCATGGATTTGGACTTCTTGGTCAATGATAGGGTCTTGGTCAAAGATGGGGTTGTCATGGATGATACAATCAGAAATAAGGTCATGGGATGGACTACCTTGTTCTTGACATGAGGGTGACATTATAAGGTCATGCTTTGGGCTTTCATTTTGACATGTATCCTCAAGTTTATTAAATGGGATTTGACTTTGGACTATGATAGAATTTTCATGACTAGATGTGGCTTGTGAGGGGATGACTTGAAAATGATTAATGGATGAAGGACTAGGATAGGACATGGGTATTTGCATTGGACTAGTATGTGAAGGACAAGGGTATGACGTGGAGACTTGGACCAGCTATGACATGGAGTCTTGGACTGGAGTAGGATGTGATGGCATATGATGTGACATGGGGACTTTGACTATATTAGTTGGTAATGACATAGGGACTTGGACTGGATTGGAGTAAGGTTGACTAAAATGGGACGTGGAGACTTGGGCCGAATCAATATGGTATGATGTGGGGACGTGACATGTGTTGGTTGATAGTTGATAAGGCATGTAGACTTGGACGGGATTGATAGGTGAAGGGTCAAAATATGACGTGGAGTTTTGGAATGGACTAGTTGATAGTTGGCTTCCCTTGTCAAGGTTAGGATAAGGGTGATAAGTGGACGTTTGTTGTGAATTAATGGCAGGATTTGTGTCAAGTGACTGTTGATGGTGAGGGTAGACGGATGGAGATGGTAAAGTATTTATGTCAAAGGCCTGTGGCAACTTAGCCCCTTCATCCAAAAGCATGGCTAGATACCTTTGAGGGTCACGTAAGACTAATTTTTTTACAAAGGAGAATATATCAGGATTTTGCAATGCAACTTTTATGTCTTTGAAATATACTTGTCCATTTTGGTCTCTTTGTATGAATGGTTCAAAAATGTTTTGTGATGAAGATGGAATGTTCATGGAATATTACATGTTCATGTTGTGAAATGGATCAGAAAAGGTCCAATGTTTGACTTGGTTGTTTCTAGATGTTTGACCATTGTTTGGTTTGTTTTAGTATCCAGAAAACACTTGCGAGCATGATATTTTGATTGTAAGCAAGCACACATCAAATAAGCACGATCCTAGGTTAGGCCAGGACAATATTCGCTAGATTCCACCCAACCGCATATCTATAGTGTGTGAATTTAGAAGCTTGGCTGCACGGGGTCCCCCTTATAGTGCACTCTCTTCTCAGGCCAACCAAGCTTCCAACCCCCATGAAACTCCCATGGCGAGCTAATCACCTCTACTACAAACTGTGAAAGTGTGGATGCCTTCACACCGACCAGTGCTGCGCTAGCAAATAGAAGGATTTTGGCTTTCTATACAAGAGTTTTTAGTTCGATACCCCCGTTCGAGTGGCCATACATGGGGCAAGAGATTAATCACCATTAAGGTGGCACTCTAGCCTGAAGAAGTTAAGCTCAACAGGGTTTAAGGGAGTACAACTCCGTCCGTATGACACATCTGCACTCGCAACCTTAGGTTTTCCCTTAAAGTTTACATCTATATACTAGTTGGGGGTAGCTTGGCTTTAGCTTTGTTTCCGGTTTGAGTCGCATTGGGGTGATGAAATCCCCAAGTAGGCCCAATTTCTAGAGTTGGTAACCGTTTCTCTGACACCCAAGATCGCCTAAAAGCGTGAGGGGAGAGGATACTCCGATATACCAAGTCAGGGTAAATAACATATAAGAATGGGTTTGGTTTTCTGATCAGAAGGTTTTCACCAAGTGAGAGCATACTCACCTACCCTTCCACAACCACAATCAATCATAGAAGACATGAGTTCTTTTTAAATGCACCAAAATCAAATTTTTGCTAATCTATGAAAAACAAGCACAAAGTTTGTTTATTCCTTCTTTGACATTCAAACCTACAAACAATGAAATTAGTAGTCACTTTAAGCAATAGTCTTCGACACATGAATGGGGATCGCCACACGCTACAAGAAAAGATTAGTCACAACTATTAAAGAGTTAGCTAGTCACAACAAATCTAATTTTTAAAAAATTTCTGATAGTAAAATGAAAAATAAAGAGAAAAATTCATGTCTAAAATCTCAAGATGTTTCCGAAAATGTAAATAAATCAGAAAAAATTGCTGTTTTGCACCTGAAATTAATATTTTATGAAAAATCATAAAAAAATAATAAAAAATTACAAATCAGCTCTAAAAATTCTGATTTTTTTACTAAAGTCGTCTGATGTCATACCAAATCTTCAGAAAAAAATTTGTGAGAAGATCTACAACCGTGAGTGAGATATCAACCAATCTTTGTTAAACCCCAATTTCAAAAAATCTATTTTTTGACTGATAATCGTACATCCAAATTTAAAAACTAAAGAGTATACCCCTATTAAAATTTAGAGAGCTTTCCATAAATTTAAACATATCTAAAAAATTCGATTATTTTCTCTTGAAATTAATTTTTCATGAAAAACAGCACAAAAATTATAAAAAATTAAAAACGGATCAAAAAAACCTAATTTTTGGAATGAAAGCACGTGATGTTGTCCCCAAGCTGCAAAAAAAAATTCGTGAGCAAATACATAGCTGTTTGAAAGTTATGGTTGAATCTTTGGAAAGTAGGGCTTTGTCCACAATGATGTCAAACCTGCAACAAAAAGCAAACAACACCTGCAACAAAAGAATCCAACTCTAAGATTTCTCAAAATGTGTTAAAATATGTGGGGTTCACCAATGTAATCAATGGAAAATTAGATTGTTAAATTGTTAATCAATAAACATTAAAAATCCAATGAAGTAACAAATCACAAAGGAAATGAAATGAAAATAAAAGGAACGATATTACCAGATATCTTCATCTTTCATGCTTCACCTTCGTTACACCTCCTAGCTTGCAATAAATAAAGATGCCCTCAGATAAAGATGCCCTCAGATTTGTATGAGCAACTATGACAAATGACCAAGTCCTATGCAAGTGTTGAAGGATTTACTCAAAATCTAAATGCCTATGACTATTGCCAATGCCTATGTCTAAAACAAATGCCAATATTGAATTACTACAATTGCCTATGACCATAACTATTGAAAATAAATAAATTGCCTATAGTAATTACACAAAATGTCAGCATGTGTGTGTGTTTGAAAAATGAGAAGAAGATGGCATTTTATAGAAAATGCCATTTCGAATGGACGAATGAGATAAATTGATGACAAGAACCTAAAATGAACGATCCAGATTAAACCTGAGAATCCCTAATTAGGGTTAGGGAAAAATCCTTAATCGAACGGTTAGAATAAAATCGGATCAATGGCGGAGAATAAATGAGACAGATTAATTATAAAATAAAGATTTTCGAAAAATCAAGAAGATAAGATTGCCTGATTTGCCAGATTCAAAAAATCAAAGAGATAAGATTCGGACTGAAGATAAGATTTGGAAAATCAAGAATCTACCCGATTGCTTGATTTTTGGAAGATTAATTACTAATTTGAATTAAATTAATTCAAATTATGGATTTTGAGAGATAATAAATAATCTTTTTTAGATTATTTATCAAAAAGGACTGACAGTTAAGATTGACATGACATTTTAAATAATTTAATTTATTTAAAATGAGAAGAATATCAATTGGCAATTAAATAATTAAATTTAATTATTTAATTTAGGAGATGAGATTAATTAGACAATTTATGCAAGATGTGGAATCATAGACAAAACACCTGAATTGTTTGATAGAATTCCTCAAAGAGATGTCATCTCATGGAATGAAATGATTGATTGTAGAATGTGCACAAAATGGATTTTGCAAGGTACCTCTAAAAATCTTTGAATTAATGAAGCACTTTGGAACACATCCTAACATTGTAAGCTTTGCTTGGGTTCTAGGTACTTGCAGTCATCCAGGTTTAGTGGATGAGGGCTGCACATACTTCACATGTTAGTAACCCTTATTGCATTACAATTTACATATATACTTGATCATTAGATGTGCATGGTTGATCAACCATTCATATTTTTAGTTGGATCCTAAAAATGCTGCAACTTATGTTCTCTAAAACATTTGTACGAGGTTCAAATAGTACAGAGATTGATGAAAGATAGAGGAATTAAAAAGATATATGGGTGTTATAGTTGGATATGCTCTGGTAAACAATATATGCAAGATGTGGAATCATAGACAAAACACCTGAATTGTTTGAGAGAATTCCTCAAAGAGATATGATCTCATGGCATGAAATGATTGATTGCAAAATGTGCACAAAATGGATTTTACAAGGTACCTCTCAAAATCTTTGCCCAAATTTGAAGATCTCTAATGTTTAAAGCACGTTTTTCCCAAACACAGCCTGACACATTTTCTGCCCATGCCCTGATGTTCTTTATCACCATTTTGCCTCAATTTCCTGGCTCTAAACCAAATCATGATGATCAGAAAATCAATCCCAATCTTCTAAGCACACTTGTCTTCATGTAGGGTTGTTTTAAACAATATTTGATTGAGTTTGAAACACCCATTTAGCTCTACTTGGTTCCAAACAAAATTTTCCATATCATCTAAAACAAAACCCTTGAACTCCATCTGCTTCATTCTAACAGAAATGGATAGAATACTTCACACACCAAGGGTTCTATCGGTTGAATGTGTCTTCTAGTTCTAGTCGATGGTTTGTTTTTTCATCAGTGTGAGGATCTTCTATCGACAGGATGAGGTCTCCTATTCCCACAATGGTCCGATGGGGATGTCATCAGTGGAACAGTTATGTTTTTTCATTAGCGTGAGGATCTTCTATCAGTAGGATGAGGTCTCTTGTTCCTGTGATGGTCCGATGGGGATGTCATAAATGGAAAGGTTCTATTTTTTCATTGGCGAGAGGATCTTCTATTGGTAGGACAAGGTCTCCTGTTCCTACGATGGTCTGACGGGGATATCATACGACATCCCCATTAGACCATCACAGGAACAAGAGACCTTGTCCTGTCGATAGAAGATCCTCACGCTGATGAAAAAATAGAACCGTCAACGCATCGCTGGAACCAGAAGACACGTCTAGCCAATAGACCGATAAGGTGGGGGTAGTTAGTTCCTTTTTTTGTAATGTGGTAAGATTCATTCAGGTAAATGCTATGTCAGGCTGAGGAACTCTTCTTGGAGGTTCTAAATGATTTGCCTCTTTTTTATAAGACTGTGTTGGCAGTGCCACCTGAATCATAGTTGTTTGGTGGGATTCCAAACCCAGACAATGAGGTGTAGTGGAAATCTCATAGAGAGAAGCTACAAGCTACCATGATGATTTTTATGAGTGAATTTATATCAGATTCTTTCTTAGTGTGGCTTAAGATGTGTGTAGATGATATTCTCTCTGCAGATAGGCTTGGGAAAAGTATTTGCTTGATCTTGTGAAAAGTGGCAAGGAACTTGCAGAGAATGAGACATTGATCAGAGAAACACTGGACAGTCTGGATGGATTTGAAGGGAGCTTGGAGTGGTGAAACATGATTTTTGGTTCAAATGTTGAGTTTCCATTCCAATGTGTGTGTGAGATTGTTTTGAAGCACTCAAAGAGTCTGTGGGATGAACTTTTTGAAAGCCTATTTCTTAGTAGGATGAAAAAAATAATAGCTAATGGATTTGCAGATCTATGTGAGAGAGTTAAGGTTGGTAAATTCCTTGAAGCCATAGTTACATCTCTGGAAAGTTACAAAGATGTTAAAACCCATTTGCACAAATTAACTACTAGTGAGGGCTAGCTTGTCAAGAGAGGGGACCTAAAAAGTTTCAATTTACTTGGGTTGAGTTTTAGATTTATGATGACAAATGATGAAGATTGGTTTGGTTACCTTAACGCTTATTTTGGAACTGAGGTTAGTCAAATAAAAGATACCATAGATGAGTGGTCCAAGAATATTCTGGAAGACCTCCTAAGTTTTCTTGATGCACATAAATCTCCTTCAAGGATAAATGATTTAGCACCTTATTTGCAAGAGCAATGCTTCCATTTTATCTCAACATTGATTGTTGAGATTGAAGAACATCTTGCACATCTTTTAGAATCTCTCTATCAAGAAATGAAAAATGAGGAGGTGCCAGAAAAAATGAAGGAGACACTAGAACCAACAGTTATAGAGGAAATGTCACTTTTCTTAGGAAGGTTTTTAGTTGCTCTCAGTTTTCATTCAACATCCCTTCCACTAGTTCTTGGCTCGTCTTAGCTCTGGTTTGTCGAGAACAAAGCTTCAGTTTGAGGGAAAGGATCTTTGACTTTTAGATATTCCAATACTAATTTTGATTACCCTCTTCTAGACAATTATGGAAGACAAATACTAATGAGAGGGGTTGGTTTGAAGCCTAAATCACAAGATAAAAATAATAGCTCCAAATTGAATAAACTGAGAAGAACTATGCAAAATATTTGTATCAAAGCTCATAGCATGTGGATATTGTGGATAACTAAAGAGCTTTCAGGAATTCTCACAAGAGATCTAAGGGAGGATGATTCTTTATCCTTGAAAACTCCTTTGAAGGCATGTATTCTCATTTCCATTGCATATTTTTTTTGTTGTGGCTTATGGAGTTGGTTTCATTTCCATGATTCATCTAATCACTAATCTCTTCTTGCAGTTTTCATGAGATTTCTTCTAGTTCTAATTTAAGTCATCATGGTTTATATCTACATATATTTATAACCGAATGAGAATAAAACATCTAGAGTACAGAGCTACATTTGATTCTTTTAGTCACTTCAAACTCTTTATTGCCCAATAAATGGGAAAGACTAACATGTGCCCTTTCAACCCTTCCAGTCCATATTAATCATGGAGACGTAATCTATAAGTATGCAGAAAAGTATCAAAGGGGAGCCAAAAAGTTAGAGATTTTCATATGGCCTATGAATCAGCTCTTGTTGTTGGTGTCATTTGGGAACTCCTATTTTTAGGAATTCTGTAAGAGTTCTCAAACAAATTAGGATGACATATACTATACAACTGAACATTTAAATGGAGTTTGAAGCATGATTTTATTTAATTTTTAATTTGCTTCCTTAAGGTGGCCTCATAAAATGCCCTTTTCTGATTGTATATCAAACTTCCTACTACTTTTCTTTTACTGCTGCAAATCTCAATTTTAATGTTGTATGCTTGCTCCATCTCTTGCAGTTTTTTGTTTCATGATTTCAAGGCTTACCATTTATTAGTCTATCATTTATAGGGTTGGGAAGAAACTGAATTGAAACAAGAGCATGAGGGTGGAGGTCAAGTAGAGTTAAGGTTGGTAAATTCCTTGAAGCCATAGTTACATCTCTAGCAAGTTACAAAGACACTGAAACCCATTTGCACAAATTAACTACTAGTGAGGGTTGGCTTGTCAAGAGAGGGGACCTAAAAGTGTCAATTTAACTAGGTTGAGTTTTAGATTTATGATGAAAAATGATGAAGAGTGGTTTGGTCACCTTAACACTTATTTTGGAACTGAGGTTAATCAAATAAAATATACCATAGATGAGGGGTCCAAGAATATTCTGGAAGACCTCCTAAGTTTTCTTCATGCACATAAATCTCCTTCAAGGATAAATGATTTAGCACCTTATTTGCAAGAGCAATGCTTCCATTTATCTCAACATTGATTGTTGATATTGAAGAACATCTTGCACATCTTTCAGAAGCTCTCTATGAAGAAATGAAAAATGAGGAGATGCCAGAAAAAATGAACAAGGAGACACTAGAACCGACAATTATAGTGGAAAGGTCACTTTTCTTAGGAAGGATTTTAGTTGCTCTCATTTTTCATTCAACTTCCCTTCCACTAGTTCTTGGCTTGTCTTAGCTCTGGTTTGTCGAGAACAAAGCTTCAGTTTAAGGGAAAGGATCTTCAACTTTCAAATACTCCGGTACTAATTTTGATTACCCTCTTCTAGACAGTTTTGGAAGAAAAATACTAATGAGATGGGTTGGTTTGGAGCCTAAATCATAGGATAAAAATAATAGCACCAAATTGAATAAACTGAGAAGAACTATGCAAAATCTTTGTATCAAAGCTCATAGCATGTGGATATTGTGGATAACTAAAGAGCTTTCAAGAATTCTCACAAGAGATCTAAGGAAGGATAATTCTTTATCCATGACAACACCTTTAAGGCCTATATTCTCATTTGCATTGCATATTTTGTTTTTTGTGGCTTATGGAGTTGGTTTCATTTCCATGACTTATCTAATCATTGATATCTTCTTGTAGTTTTCATGAGATTTCTTCTAGTTCTAATTTAAGTCATCATGGTTTATATCTAGATATATTAATAACCGAATGAGAATAAAGCATCTAGAGTAAAGAGCTACATTTGATTCTTTCAGTCACTTCAAACTCTTTATTTCCCAATAAATTGAAAAGACTAACATGTGCCTTTTCAACCCTTCCAATCCATATTAATCATGGAGATGTAATCTATAAGTATGCATAAAAGTATCAAAGGGGAGCCATAAAGTTAGAGATTTTCATAGGGCCTATGAATCAACTCTTGTTGTTGGTGTCATTTGGGAACTCCTATTTTTGGGAATTCAGTAAGAGTTCTCAAACAAAGTAGGATGACATCTACTATACAATTGAACTACTCTTCCACTGCACTGTAAACGTTAAGCCCTTACCATCCCTGCACTCCTTTCATTGTACTCTACATGGTTGATATAAGAAGATCCACCTTTCACTTTATTATTGTTCATTCTTTTTCTTTACGTGCTACTCTATTTTTTATACTTAACTTCAAAATTGATTTGCATGCCCCTCAGAAAGTGGAAGCTAATTTTAAGAGTTCAAATTCTGAAATTTGTATAAACAACTCAATCTACATGTCCCTTAATATCATTTTTATAGATAAAAGTAAGTTCTCCTGTGAACTATACAATTTGATAGTGGAAACTTTGAAAAGAAAAGATCACTTTTAACATCTCATAATGGAAAAGAAAAGAATAAACAAACCTTGATTCCAAGTTCTCTATATAAATCCTTAACTTCTGCAACACAAGATGGATCTGCTTTTCCATAATTAGCCTAAAAAAGAAGATAATCGCTATTAGTCAAAAAGCAGCTAGTAAAATTATTAAAAAGAATGGATCATATGGCTTGACCGCGTACAGATTTGAAAAGTAAAATTAATTGAAACCATGGAAAGTGACTTACCACAAGATTTGGCACAAATCGTGTCCGATGCGGAAAAATGGGCAAAGGTTGCAATCCAAAATCGGGCATGCTTTACTTCTCCATTTGGTGGGATCCCTTGAAAATAAGGTTTTGACTCACTGCTCCATTTTGGCGGGCTACATTGAAAATAAGGTCTTCACGGAGGTTTTAGAGTATGTTTATTAAAATGAAAATTATGCTTATAAAAAAAAATTAGTCCTTTTTCCTCTTAGATTATTTGGTTGTTTATTCTTATTTTTTGTTTTTTTCTCTTCCTTTTGCTTATTTTTTTATTTTTCAAGGTTTTTGGGTTTTAGTTTTTTAGGTTCTCTTATGGTTTTTGTTAATTTTTATAATTTGGTGGTTTTTCATCAATTTAGAAGAAACTTTGGTGTTCATATGATGACACCACCCACAAAAAATATTTATTAGCAATTTTATTTGTAATATTTTATTATTAGTTATGGCAGGCTATGATTGAAAATAAGGTCTTGACAAAGGATTTAGAGTATGTTTATTAAAATAAAAATTATGGCCTAGATTTTAATAATGAGCATATTTATTTAGTCATTTTTATTTGTCTAATATTAGTCATTTATTTAGTCATTTTTATTTGTCTGATATTAGTCATTTATTTAGTCATTTAGTTGTGATTTTACCCGATGACCAAATTAGTCACTTATGAATGACCAAATTAGTCATTTATTTTTAAAATACTACTAGTGTTAGTCACGTGACTAAAAGTTTTAGTCATGTGACTAAAATTTTTAGTCACATAGTCATTTATTTGCCAAATTCTACTAGTGTACGACAAGATGTTATAGGAAAAAGTTCCCCAAGGACAAGAGAAAGTAGTCTTGTCCTAGTCCTTAGGCACTATGTGAATCTGGTTGTAGCTAGTAAACCCATCCAGAAAAGAGAAAAAATTATTACTTGCAAGAGTGTCCAACACTTGATCAATAAATGACAATGAAAAGTGATCCTTTTTAGTAGCTTTATTAAGTGCTCTATAATCAACACAAATTCTCCACTTACCATTTTTCTTGGGAACCACAACTAGAGGAGAGACCCATTGAGTATGTGGAATAGGATATATAAACCCAAAATTTAACAATTTTTGTAACTCCTCTTTAACTATTTCATGCAAGATGAGATTAAGTTGTTGTTGTGGTTGCCTAGCTAGATGACTACCTTCTTCAATGTAAATATGGTGGCTGAAGGTGTCAAGATGAATGTCACACATGTCTTGGTATTCCCAAGCAAATGCATCTTTATTCATTCTAAGCATGGCAATAAGGTCTTGGATTTGTTTAGTGGTTAATTTTGGATTAATATTAAGTGTGCAATTAGGAAAATTTACATAGCTTTTGATTGTGTAGGTGACTTAATGGCTAGTACTTGAGGGTCGATGTCATATCACTAGAATTTATAGAAGATAAAAATGAACTGTACAAACAATTATAAGGTATCAACTAATGCAATGTGACAAAGTGTTGAACATATCGTGAGCTACCTACCAATGGAATGTTTCCAAAAGGACAAGGAGTATTTATACCTAAATGGAGAACAATACTTTCAAAAGATTCATTAGATGCATATCTATTATGAAGAAAATTAGTAAGAATATTATCCTCAATAGGTTCTTCCATATCTAAGGCTTGATCAACTGTCAAGATGGGCAATGACTCATCCAAGTCACTATCAATCCAAACTGGATCCTCCGTCTCCAACAAGGGTTGCGCTAGCAGGTATAAAGTCAACTATTTCTCATGCTCGCCATTAGAAATGACCATGTTTCTGTACTGACAATTGATGAATGCATCCACAACTGCTAACCAAGGTCATCCCAAAATCAAGGGGTACCCCCCAGCTTAATATTTGGCTGCAAAATCACAAAGTCAGTTGGGTATTCCCATGAATCAATAGAAAGGATTACATCTTCAATCATACCCTCTAGTTTGACGAAAGAACAGTCTGCCATTTGAAGAACTATGGGATTAGGTCTAAGTCCCTCTAGTGATAATACTTCCTTTGTTTCATTTTTTATAACATTAATTGCAGCGCCAAAATCGACAAGGGTATTATGAATACTTACTTTACCAATAGATACCTTAATGATAGGACTCCCTAGATCCGAGTACTTTAGAATAGTTATGTTCCCAAGCATGAGATTTTCCAATCGTCCAATAACCTAGATGATCTTCAGGTCTTGCTTCTTTTTCTTCTAAGTACATAGATCTTAAAACAAAATCAAATTCAAGTTGAGAGACTTCCCTTTGTATAGGTTCAAACTAAAATCGGTAAGGAAAGGGAGGTTCTTTTACTAGCTTTGCTTTAGGTTCTTCATTGATCTCTATGATGGTGGGCCCCTGAAGAGCCTTTCTTGATCTTAATTGAACTCCATCTAATTCTACTATATTTATAGAATAATTGGAGTAACTTGTTGGCTCATTATTATACATAGGTTGTGTGGCCTTACTATTGGGATTTGGATTCGGTTGGGATGGAATTGGTGTAGGTTTCAATGGTTGTGTTGGATTGGCTGGCTGAGTAGATGATGATGGTATGGCCAAAAGAAATTGTTGTGACTACCAGTATAGGTTGATCATGGGAGGAGGTTGAAATTGTGGTTGTGATGGATATGGTTGTTGGTACGGTGAAGGTTGTGGTGGTTGTGGCCTCCATGCCTATGGCCACAACTGTGAAGCATACTGATATTGTGGCATCTATTGAGGGTATGATGAGGGTTGTTTCCAACCCCCATACCATCCGGATTGATTGGAAAATGAATTGGGTTGGCTAGGTCACGAAGCAAGATAATCATTCATCATACTAGGGTGCATTACTCGAGGTGGAAAAGGTCACATAGGGTCCATGTAGTAGACAGGTTCCTTAGAATATTCCATATCAGGCACACCTACAGGAAGAGGTCTTAAGGTAGAACTTCTATTGACTTATTCTAAGGATGAAATGTTTGTCCTATTGTAAGGGAAATCCTCACTACCATGTCTCTTGCAACAAGTCAGACAAAACAAAGCCAAGGCCTTTTCGACTTCCTCTTGCTTCCTACAGGTATAAAGAGTGTCTATCTGTTTACCCATATGATTTAATAAATCAGTTTTAAGATCCTCAAGTAAATTGCCTATTTCACACTTTGTTATACCTGTTGCATTACATAAGGCTTACTTGGATAGTTCCTTCCTGAATGCTGAGACCTTGAATAATTCTTGCAAATATCACAAATATCGTCAAAGTATATTTTAGAAATGTTCCCTTTACCTATTAAATTTAATTCTTCCATAGTATCATCTCTTATGCCTCTAAGAAACAACATTTTAACAACAACAGGAGTTAGCCCTTCTTGTCGTGATCGTTGAAAACTAAACATGAAGTGTTTGAGGTAATCTTCCATGGACTCGTCCTCTTTTGGTGTCATGCAAAAGATTTTGTCCCACACCTCTTTTGTTTTACAGTACTCCTAGTACTTGGTAAAAAATAATTCATTCATGAATTCCCATGTTCTAATATTCTTGAGGTTCATGAACCAATGTAGGTTGCATACTTTAATGTGGTTGGGAACAATTTGAGCTTCTGTGCATCACTTTGATAATCGTAGTTGTGGCACAACACATCAAACTCAAATAGAAACATGTCAGTATCCTCAATAGAAAGACCACAAAAAACTAGTAAAGCAGAATGAGGAATATTTTTCATTGGAGCATCTTGTTCAGGGTATGTAATAGGGAACTCAAAGGTGACCGCATTGTTGTGGGCTAATGATCTTGCATTATTATTGTTGTTATTTTTGTTCATGTTGTTGTTGTTGTTATTGTTGTTGTTGTTGGGATCCATGATGTCTAGTGCCCAAGGGATAAAGTAGGTTTTAAATGGCTCTTGGGTTTCTGAGAATGGACTAGCTTTTGGCCCAAAAGATTCTCGAAAGAACTTTTCAACCTTTCTTTGTAATATTTTGGAAGAACTTGGACAGGTACCTACAGGTGTCTCAACACTAGTAGAATCTATAACACACTCCTCAAAATCAGGTTCAAGTAGCTCTAATGATTGCAGTTTAGTTTTCAATTTCTCTCAAGTTGAACTACTTCCTTCAACAAATGGTTTTGACCTAGTTTGAAATTATTTAGGTTGTGCTCCCTCAATGGATGTTTTTGATTTGATTTTAAATTTCTCAAGTTGTGAACTACTTCCCTTTTATTTTCTAATAAATCTTCCTCTACTATCCCTACTACAATTCATGCACCTAAATAACTTACAACAACACAAATCAAGATTTTTAACCAAAACAAGGTTGATAATTCTATAAGCTTTCCTCTTGATGTACTGGTCCTAACTTAGCTTGCTATGATCTCAGACCTTTAATATCTTTCCCCAACAATGACGCCAATATGATTGGATTAAACTATGGTTGATATTCTACGTAAAACTATTTGTGCAATTCTATCTTAAATTGATGAATGGAATTGAGATCAATCTTCAAGAACTTCGCAACTTCCTCAGTTTACTCCTCAATTTCAATCCAGGAGAGTGGGCCTGTGAAAGATATTGGGGTTTTTTTCTTAAGGACTAAACCTAGAAATCTAGGTGGGTATGGATGCAACTACATGAAAATTGCATTTTTTCAGAAGTATGATTCTCAGCACGAGCTGAACAGTTTACAATAAAAGCATATTAAAACTAACTAATACAACATAAATAATAGTTTTTACTAACACTAGACTACCAGAAGTAGATGAATGATGGAATGTAAAAGTGCTAAATAAAGTTCACACGTATTAATAAGCACTCCAATTAACACTTGTCTGGAATAGTTTGCTAAATCAAATTTATACAGAACATTAAACACATTGATTAAATCTGATTGCAAAGTGAGTTGCTAGATCAAATGTACATATAGCATGATATTAAAAAAAATACATCAATCACCAATACATCGAATAATAATTAACAACACATTAAATAACACAACAATTAAAAATCAAAACAAATTTAAAACTAAGAAAGTCTTGTTACCGCACAACACACGGGTGCTACAACTAGTCATTGGGCGATCGGTGAAGTGGGCCTTGCCTTCTTTGATTTCCAGTGAAGAAACAAAAGCTTACTTTATTCTACTCAATGTTTATGTGAACAAGATTTCAAACTTCAATATTCTTTTAATCAAAACTACAACTTACAAATATATATTACCGATTACTAACTCAAGTCTTAGCATACATATATATAGAGACCATATGTCGCTAAGTTTTCAAAAGGACTATCCCAAAAAGTATATGATTTTTGGGTTGTTATGGCCTATGACGAACAACCTTTAAAAGCCTCTTAATAATAGATTTACAAATTTAACATTGTTCCAAAAACAAAGCAACTTTAGACTGAACTTTAATCACAAGTGACACATGACTCATGAAACGGTTCTTGTCCTCATTCCACCGATGCTCCTATTTCTCCCACACATCATCCACCTAATCATCTCCTATTTTTCATAGTCATGAGGATAATTAGTAAATAATTAAAGGTTTTGATATATCCACAAGTTTCTATCCTCTCTTTGTGTTTTATTAAATATCCCTACTCATTAACAAATAGTGATAGGAACTACAAGGGATTCTATAGGAACAAAGAGGTAAAAAGGTAAACAAAAGGGGTAAAAATAAAGACACACTTATCCCTTGTTAGTGACCTCCTATAATAATGAGTTGTCTAATCAGCCTAAATTTTTCAAAATGCCTCAAGCAATGTCAATCTTATCTCCCCAATCAAAGATGAATATTTTATCTCCTTCCCTCACGGTCCTACATCAATCTCACAATCCACTAGGGCATCTAGATGGATCATTTTTTGAAGAAAAAGTATACAAATTTCCAACATTTAATTGGGTAGTTTTTCTCAAGATGTTTTTTTACATAATAACTACTCCAATCTTGACAAAATTTAGATAGTGATGACATGCATCTTGATTCTCCATAATAAATTTTGTCTCTTGGAGTGTTTGAGGTCTTACAAACATCCCCAAGAAGTATTATGTGAGGGATGTTCATCAAAGATTTAGAGTGTTGAATATTATTTTCTTGTAGGAGGTTAATATTATAGGTTTTGGTGCTCTGTTGTTTACCATGTTATTTGACCATCCAACTCATTATTTGACCATCCAACTCATTTTCTTCTAGCAATCACAACATGTGTACAAAAGGATTTGTTAGCATTCTCTCTCATAAGTGACACTTGCATTTGGTTGATCATGGATGTGATCCCACCAACTAAGTAATTTGGACCCTCTTGAATATTGAAAAAAATCCTTTGGCATTATTAATATTAATGCTTCCAATGATATTACTGAAAGATATTTTTTACATAAACAAATCATCAATTAGTGTCTTTGTCACTTGGGTTTTATTTAGAGAATTTAATATGGTTGATCGAGACTATGATAAAGATGAAAATCTTCCCATGCACTATACAATTGGTAAAAGGGAAGCTCGATATTTCATTCACAACAACTTTGGTAGGTTTTCTATCCTAATATGGGACACCACCACACATATTCTCATCAAGGTTTATTTGGATTTTTTTGGGGTTGGGCATGATACAATACAATGTATAATTATCTTGATCATGCCATGATTTCTACTTTGTCCTTTTTTATTTTTCTAGTTATTTCCCTCTTCTAATGTAGCCTTTTTCCAAAGTTTACTCTTTCATCATCCCATCTATTTTTGCATTGAACGGAAAATTCTTCTTCCCAATACAAGACACAAACATTTTTTCCATAATACTTCCTTGCCAAATCATCAACCCACACTAGCTCACATTTGTTGGGTGTGGAATCTTAAGGTTAGGCCCTCAAAAAAATAGATGGATTGATTGGTGGAATGGGCTATCAAATGTACTTCCCATTTCCTTTGTATATATGGCTATCAATTGGCCAAGTTTCATCATCTTGCGTATAAGGCCACCGCCTCAAATCTCCACCAAGCCACTATGCCACTCAAAGCTAACCATTTTTCTCTTGCTTTGTAATTGTGAGTGGCCAAGTTTTGCTAATAGAAGTAAATTATTGATAATCATACAACCAAAGGTGCCTAGATTAAAAATCACTTGCATTGGTTGAATGTGGGAGATATAAATTATAAATAATTTTTGCAAGATTTGCATGCTTTCCACACTTATCAAGTATCAAACAAATTAAGGATGGTCGTCAATTGCTCAAAGATATCCCTGATATATTTTAGGCCTTTATTAGGAATTATGAATAGTTTTTCAAAGTACAAGATAATTCTCTTGAATATCAACATGCATTGCAAGAATGCCTTAAGCTCATTCCTTGTTAGCTTTCTTCTTCTAAGAAATATTTTTGTGATCAATTGGTAATATTCATGAAGCTATTTTGACCATGGCTAATGATAAAGGCCCTATTTGTGATGATTTTCCTTGTGAATTTTATAAGACTCTTTGGGATTAAGTGGGTTAGGGTCTTTATAAAATATATCTTGAAGCTTTTCATTCCAATTCTTTGTGAGAAATATTAACAAAGGAAATATCAAATTAATACTTAAGTTTGGTGATCTTGAATAAACTTTCAAGTAGAGGTTGATCACATTACTCAATGTTTCCTACAAGATCATAGCCCAATCTCTTGCGTTGAACTTGTACCATCTTCTTCCTCAAATTATGCAACCTAAATATACTAACTTTATTAAATCTAGATTTATTCTGGATAATATCATTGTGATCTATTAAGGTATGTAATGGGCTTGAGAATCCCATTAGCAAGCTATGCTCATCAAAATTAATTTTGCTAAAGCTTATGATCGCATTAAGTGTGCCTTTATCCTTGTCATGCTTTAGGCTCTATGATTTTTTCCTCATTTTATTCAATTTATTTGCATACTCTTCTTTGATGATTCTACACGTTTACTATCAATGGCCAACAATCTAATAATTTTGTCCTTTTCAATCCACTCACCATGGATGTTCCTTAACTCTTTCTTTGTGTGCAGTTGCTATTGAAAGATTTGAATACCTTTTGGCTCTTTTTTTTTCATAGTGATTGGTCAAAGGTCTCTACCTAATTCTATAGCTTAGGTTGTTAATGATTTTTTTTAAGGTTCTTTTCTCACTCTTTTGAAAGAGGAAAGAAATATTAACCAAGACCTCTATTGTTTGGATATTTTCTACAACACCTCAAGTTATGACATTCAATGGAAAAATACTTTATAGGAAATCCTTATTTCCTTAGCCTCCTTGACTAGATTCTTATGGATGGAAATGAATTGGGCATGGAGAAATTTTTAGGTTTTTAAGCATCCTATTTTATTTTCAAGCATCTTCAACCACTCTTTGACAAGTTTTTTAATCCAAAATTGAGAAAAAGTTATCTTATTGAACTACTAAACCCCTATCCCTAATAGGAAGTTCTATATTTTTTCAAGATTCTTGTGAAAACACATATTTATTACTCTTATGTTGGGTCTCTTCTAAAGCCTCTTATCTCAAGCTTGAAAAACTTCTTAGAGACTTTCTTTGGGCCTCCTTTAAGAATCTTAGAGGTTTTTACTAGGTGGCCTAGGAATATTGTGGTCTCCCATTGGGCCTTATCTCCACCTAGCACCAAAGTTTAGATTTATGTTCCAAGTGGACCATTCTAGCTCTAGGGGAAAATTAGGCATGGAAATTTTTGGTTTGGGATTACATTTCTCTTAGTTTTCCTTTTGGGAGACTAGCTTGGAAGTGGATTAGTTTTCATACCCTTCTCATTATGAATGCGACCATTTAAATACAAGGAGCTTTTATGGTAAAATTATTTGGAGATCCTAGTAAGCTATCAAGCCCTAGCTTCTTTGGAATAACACTAGTTTTCACAATGGTCTAACCATAAATCAATAATCTATTTGGTAGTCTCCTATATTTTAGAACCAGTATGGTCCTCCTGCTAAAACCCTATGGGTTCATTCTTTGAGTTTTTTCAAAAATGGGATCAAGACTATCCTTGATCTCTTTTCCAAAGAAACCAAGAATTTGTTAATATAGCCCAAGACCAAAGAAATTTTTTACTTATCCACTCTAGATCATGAAAATTTTGAAATTATTATTGATGGCATTCTTTTAAACATGATTCATAAATTTGGAGCTAGATCTTGTAAAATTTGGTCTAAAGATTGGAAATGGTACGTAGATGCACCATTCCAAAATTACAAGCCTTGCAAATGCTACTCTTTTTTATCACCAGTCTATGGTGCCTATACTAAACCAAAGATGGCTTCTCCAAACTCTAGTTTCTATTTGGTAATGAATAGTTTGCAACATTTGGTTGGGCATTCTTAAGCCCAAGTTAGCTTATTTTGATTGGTTTCAAAGGCCTTCCTATTGGCTCTAGGTTAATCCAATTGGGGATTCCTGATCCCAGTTGCCCTCTTTGTAGTCATCAAAATCCTCTCAAGCATATTTTTTAGTTTTGTCATGGAGAACAAGTTGCTTAGATCTAGATTCATGATTTCTTCAAGCAATTTAGGCTTAAGCCTTTTTCTTAGCATATGGTGTTATTTGAGGATTGGCCTAGAATCCTTTTCAAATATAATAAGATCTAGTATGCTTTCAAAGTATAAAATCTCTTTAGCATTTGAAAAGATAGAATTTATGCTATTTTTTTCTATATCTTTTTTCGATCATAATTTCTTCTAATACTCTAAAGCCATGGTTTTCTCTAATGCACTAATATAGATCTAGAAGTACAAAAAATAAATTTACATTAAAATTGCTCACTTCTAGGTGTTGCTAGATCACTAGGGTAATGCCCTGTGTGTTGTTTTTAAGGTCCCTCTGACCCCCACTTCTACTAGATGTTGTTATATGTCTCATGGGCATTGTCTGAGGCATAACCTATTAGCTCATAGTAATTGAGGTGCCCATTGTCAAGCATCTCCACCTCCTATTAGAAGAAATCATGCTCAACAAGAATGATCGTGGCCTCTTAGCCATCAATCAACTTCTCCACCACCTTTTGGTGGTGAGATTGTTGACTAACTAAACTCTAGCAAATTTTGTTGACTAGCTCTTACTATTTCTCATGTTTGTGTTGCTACTAAATATAAATAAGACAATAATAATAAAGATGGAAATGATGGACAAGACTCTCTCACAAACACTTCAAACCCTGCCGATCTATGGGGTAAATCAGAATATCGAAACCCACCTCCTTCTCATACTGCTCTTGCCCTCATTACTTGGTTGTTTGCAATTGTACTTTGTGTTCTATACTGAACTTGACTTCTTTGTTTGAACTCTCGAGAAATCATAATTTAGACGCTATTGATTAAAAAAAATGATTTCTCTTTGAGCAAACGTGGAAATGATATTACCAAAATAAATAAATGGTCATTATACTTCTTGAGAACAGCGATTCTGATGGTGTCTTCATTTTTTTTTTTTATCGAAGATGCACATTTCACAGGCTTTAGTTCAGATTATAGCAAGTCAATGCCATCATCTACTCATCTCAATCTCACAACATTATGTAGAAAGGGTTTATTGAAGGATGCGCTACATATTTTGTTCACCACTCACAATCCACCTGTGCAGTATTCTATATATCTTAAACTAGTGCAGATCTGCATTGCCAAGAATGTGCTCACAGAAGGCAAAAAAATCCATTCATTAGTCACTGAAAGGCGATTTGCATTTGCTTCAAGCGCGAGTTTTCATAATAAGCTTATCAACATGTATGGCCACTGTGGGAGTTTGGTTGATGCTGGTAAAGTTTTTGATGACATGAAAGCGCGAAACAGCGGGTCATGGAATTTGATCATTGCAGCTTACAGAAGACATGGCTGTTCTCACGAGGCATTGAGACTTTTACCCCAAATGCAACGAACAGGTTTTCAGCCTGATTCATTCACCTTTACCAGCTTACTCCCAGCCTGTGCCAAATTAAGAGCTTTGAAACTGGGTGTGGAATTCCATGAAAGCATAATAGAAAGGGGGTTTTTGTCAGATGTTGTAGTTGCAAGTGCCCTGGTAGACATGTATGCAAAATGTGGAAGCTTGGACAAGGCACGTCAGCTGTTTGACAAAATGCCTCAAAGAAATGTGGTCTCGTGGAATGCGATGATTGCTGCGTATGTACAAAATGGTCATTTTAACGAGGCTCTAAGGCTTTTCACAGAAATGCCTGAAAGAAGTGATGTTTCATGGAATACTATGGTTGCAGGATATGCTCGATATGGATTTGTTGAAAAGGCCTTGGAGGTATATAAGCTAATGGAATCGGCCGGTGTAAAGCCAAAGTCTACAACCTTTGCCAGCATTCTCCCGTGTTGTGCCAAACTGGGAACTTTGGATAAGGGTATGGATATCCATCAGAGCATAATTGAAAGTGGTTTATTGTCAGATGTCGTAGTTGAGAATGCGCTGATGGACATGTATGCGAAATGTGGAGGTATAGACAAGGCACGTGAACTGTTTGACAAAATGCCTCAAAGAGATGTGATCTCATGGAATGCTTTGATTGCAGGATATGCACAAAGTGGCGTTCTTGACCAGGCTTTATCACTTTTCGAAGAAATGCCTGAACGAAATGTCGTCTCATGGAATGTGATGATTGCAGCATATGCACAAAATGGGTTATCTGAGAAGTCTTTGGAAACTTTTAAGCAAATGCAATTGGCAGATGTTAAGCCAGACTCCGTAACTTTTGTTAGCGTCCTCCCACCCTGTAGCAAACTGGAATCATTAGAACAGGGCATGGACATCCATCAAAGAATAATAAAAAATGGATTTTTATCAGTTGTCGTAGTTGCAAATTCCCTTATAGACATGTATGCAAAATGTGGAAGCATACACAAGGCGCGTGTACTGTTTGACAAAATACCCCAAAGAGATGTTGTCTCCTGGAATGCAATGATTGCCGGATATACACAAAGTGGTGATCTTGACCAGGTTTTAAGGCTTTTCACAGAAATGCCTCAAAGAAATGTGGTCTCATGGAATATAATAATTGCAGGTTATGTGCAAAATGGGTTTGTTGAAAAGGCCTTGGAAGCATTTAATCAAATGCAATTGGCAGGTTTAAAGCCAAACTCAGCAACCTTTGCCAGCATCCTCCCAGCTTGTGCTGAAATGGGAGCTTTGGAACAGGGTATTGACATCCATCAAAGCATAGTTGAAAGTGGGTTTTTGACAGATGTTGTAGTTGCAAGTGCCCTGCTAGACATGTATGCAAAATGTGGAAGCATACACAAGGCACGTGAAATGTTTGACAAAATGCCTAAAAGAAATGTCATATCATGGAATGCTATGATTTCAGGATATGCGCATAATGGATTTTGCAAGGATGCTCTAAAACTCTTTGAACTTATGAAGCACTCCGAAACATACCCTGACCATGTAAGTCTCGCTAGTGTTTTATTTGCTTGCAGCCATGCAGGTTTAGTTGATGAGGGCTGTAAACACTTCAATTGCATGACTGATTATTACTGCATTATGCCTACAATTGATCATTATGTGTGCATTGTTGACCTTCTTGGTCGTGCTGGCTATGTTGAAGAAACTCTAAATTTTATCATCAAAATGCCAGTTAAACCTGTGGCGGTTGTGTGGATGTGTTTGCTTGGTGCCTGTACATCACAGAAGAATATGGAGCTAGGATTATTTACAGCAACTCTCCTTTTTGAGAGGAATCCTAAAAATGATGCGGCCTATGTTCTTCTGTCAAACATGTATGCAGACTTGGGTAGGTGGGCCGAGGTTCAAAAGGTAAGGAGATTGATGAAAGATAGAGGAATTAAAAAGATACCTGGATCCAGTTGGATTGAAGACCATAAAATGTTACATGCTTTTTGTGTAGGAGATGAATCATACTAGCAAATACGGGAGCTTTAGGCAAAGTTGGCGAAACTGTCTTGGAAGTTGAAGTTAGGAGGGTTACTTTCCAGGTTCAAGACATCTACTGAATGTTGTGGAGCAGGAATAAGAATTATTGTAGTGATTATTTGGCACAAGCATTTGGATTATTAAAACATGTCTCCTTGATCAACTATTAGAATTCTCAAGAACCTTTGGGTGTATGTTGACTGCCACACTGCAACCATGTTTATCTCCAAGACTGTTGCAAGACAGATTCTTCTGAGAGATGTGAACAGGCTCCATCATAGCAAAACATGATAATGCCTTGCAGAGGTCATTGGTCATGCTGAGTAAAGCAATCTGTAAACATAGGCTTGTACTAAATAAGGTGTACTGTGCGAGAGCTGAAGTGATCAGGTTTTATTTTCTGTTTCTAAAAAAGTATTTTTTCCAAATTTTAATAGATCTAGACAATACTGTGCCTTCACAATGTCAGATGTATATCATAGAACATGCTGCTCACTGCCTTTAAATGCTGAGGAAGTTTGTTTTAAAGCCCTGTTTAATGAAACTATGGGGGTGTTATGACATTGAATTACTTTTCAGGATGCCTGCACATCTCTGGAATGAACAGCTGGAGGATGGGGGAAAAACGAAAGGAGAGAAAGTTTGAAAGAAATGGAAAGATGCTTGGTCAGCAGGAAATGTCAGAGATGAATGAGCACCTTCACATGCTAAGCATATCTACCATAAGAGAGAACCACCGCCGCAAGGTGATCTGAGGCAGCCAACATAACCGCAAAGTAAAACAACTAACTTTGAGGGACAAACTTCATAACAAATACACAAACAAACAAGCTGGTATTGCATTGGCAATCCCCAATAATGATGCCAAAACTTGTCGGTGTAAGCACACCATAGACGCAAAGTAAAACAACTAATGAGTGCAACACTTCATATTAAATCCACAAGCAAACAACTTAGCACCTGAATAGGCAATATCTGACAATGGTGCCAACTTGCTGGTGTAAACATACTATAGACGAGTGTTCAAAGTATGATAACCATAACCACAATGTAGACCAAGCAAGTCCTCAAGGAATATAAAAACAATAATGAAAGTGAAATATCTAATGCACATAGAAGATACATAAAATTTAAAATTATTCCGTTACTTTCATTTATATATATATAGATTCAAGAATATAATTGAAATGTACAATTATCTATAAACAAATAACTAATTATATAAATTAATGTTCATTCTTTCAAGTAAACATCATGAAAGATCAAAGGTTCAATAGAAGACACTACTACAACATAAAAATGTGCACACAACATGAACAACCACCACAAATACAATAAAACTAGCAATCGCACCTTGGTGTGCAATGGGTATGTCGAAGAGGTATCGAAGGTCAATTAGGGTAAATTTTGGTCTATTTTTTTGCATACATTATTGCAATACATGGGGTCAATTGGTAGGTCATTTATAAAATGATTTTGGTTTGTGCAACAAAGATCTCAATGGAGAAGTGATGACTTCAAATCAACTATGCATCCACTTAGAAGGATCCAAACACAACTAGAACAAAACCTCTCAATCAAGAAGATAATTATGTTCCATTACAAATAGGCTCATGTTGTGTTTGAAATATGGAGAGAGATAGAGGGATAGGGATAGAATGAGGGAGAGGTAGAGGGGATAAGAGTGTGTGTGAGAGAGAGGAGTAAGGAGAGAGATAGATAGAAAGATAAAGATGGAGATAGAGAAGGGGAAGGAGAGAGAGGGAAGAGGAGGGAGGGAGAGAGGGAGAGAGATTGTGATATAAAGAGGGATATGGAAAGAGATAGAGAGGTAATGGTATAGAGGTAGAAAAAGGTATGGATAGAAAGAGATAGAGAGAGGAGTGAAAGGGAGATAGAGGTAGAGAGATATGCATAGAAAGAGAAATAGAGAGGAGCAAGAGGGAGATGAGGGGGAGAGAGGAGAAGGGAGAGATAGGGGGATAGACATAAAGAGGGCAAGGGTGAGAGAGAAAGAAGGTGGCAAAAACAAGTAATAGAGAGGTATAGAGAGGAGATAGAGGGAGGAAGATAGAGATAGAGATAGAGAGATATGGAGAGAGAGAGAGAGAGAGAGATAAATATATAAATGGATAGACAGGGAGTGAAAGAGGGGGGATTGTGTGTGTGAGAGAATAAGAGATATAAATATATATAGAGAGAGAGAGAGTGTTTGTGAGTGAGAGAGATATGGAGTTAGAGATAGAGGGAGAAATATATATATAAATAGATAGAGGGGAAGAGAGAGGGAGAGAGAGGGAGAGATGAGAGAAGATGGGGTTATTCTTTGCAACCTTTATAATTTAGTTCCCATGTATTTTTGAATTTGACTCTTCAATATATCATTATTTTATTTCATGTGAGGAAATCAAGAGATAGGTTCAATTGTTGATGTGAGATGTAGATACTAATTAGGAAGTTTTGATACTTTCACAAACAATGCCACACGATACACACATTGTATCTATTCTTTAACCTTTAGTCATTTATAAACGCATGTAGTGCCAGGCTTAGATTATCCTTGTTAAAATTTGTAGAACCCATTCATCATTGAATTTTCTAGGCCATGAGGAGTAATAAATTTTGAATTAGGTTGACTCAATTAATCATTCTTCCTTTCTTGGCATTATAATATTTAATATACTTTTGGAATAACAAATTGTAGTGAATAATAGTTGGATCACCATTGTAGACACTAAAAAATGTCTTGAATGATATCATGCACTCGAATCAGGTATACTAACATCTTTTCCTCTTAAAACCCATCCTCTTTTTGTTTAATTGATTAAATTTTACTAGTTATTGCATCATTTGCATCTATTAACCTAATTAAACTAATCAGGTTAATTCACCTTCTTTCATGCTAACATTTTGTCTCTTTAAATTAAATACATCAAGTTATTTAATTTAAATCCCTAAGTCTTCTTATTTAATTAAATAACCCTAAGTTGTTTAATTAAATATCATTTCACCTTTTCCCCTTTCATTAAATCACTTATTTAATGAAAACCATCTAATTCCCTCTAATTGTATAAATTAAACCTTTGTTTAATTAGCAATTACTAATTAATCTAATTCCCCCCACTTATAAGGGGATATTCCAAGGGAATATTCCTCCTTTGCACATTCCTCCACCCCCCTTTTTGCACATTAAAACTTTGTTTTAATTGCTAAATTATCTATTTTTCCCTCACCCATGAGAATATTCCAAAAAATATTCTCTTTCTTCACTCATTTGAAAAAGGGGAATATTCTTTTTTCAACAAACTTACTTGACTTCTTGAGCAAGCTATCTTGTAACTTCTTGTGCAAGTTAACTTGTGAACTCTTGGGCAAGTTGAAAGTGTGTTTGTTTGGACAAATGAGAGCCCTTGATTAAATCTCATCAATAATTCTCATCCGTTGATGAGAATCCATGATCCATGCCTCCAACTTCTCCCATCCTTGACCGTTGATTAACCTTTTTGATCTCAACCCTTCATTTCTCATTTACTCTCCTATAAATAGGTCACTATTTGGAGACAAATGGATCCATCTTTTTCAGAGCAAACTCATGCTATTGAAATCACTCACACTCACACTCACTTTTAGCATTCGCCTAATATCATTTTTGTTGGAAATAGGACATCATTTAATTACAATCCTAAACATTATTTATTTCATGTATCTCCTAAGTCCTTGGAAAGTGTTCCCCAACACTAGGATTAGAAAGAGATTAATATTGAATGAAATAATCATGTTAATTGACATTTGTAATTGATTCTAAATCATAGGAGCATGTGAGGGCGCCCATTATGAGTTCCTAAATAATAGGAGCACATGGGGTACCCACATGGAAGGTGGAACCCACCTTGAGTTAAGTTAATTGTTTGGAGTAAAAGATAACACTAATGTAATGCATGTAAAAATCCTAGAAGTTAGGGATTGATGTTTACATGCATGAAGTTCAGTTCAGTTCAGTTCAAATCAATTTAGTTCAGTTCAGTTCAATATCAATTCAGTTCAATTCAATTCAGTTAAGTTTAGTTTAATTAAGATATGGTTCAGTTACCTTCAATTAGTTTTAGTTGAATGCTAGTTGAGTTTAGTTAACTTGGAATGCATGACTAATGACTTGAGTTGCATGACAGATAACAGGTAACTACTTTCAATTAATAGGGGATGGTCATTCTTGCATGAATGGTGTAGAGATATGTTTCAGTTAACAAATGATGACTTGGACCCACCTTGGGCGCCCAAGTTGGCTTCTTGGAGTTAACACTTTTGCATGATAAGATATTTCAGAAGGCTGAGTTAAGTGGGCCCATTCTTGGGCGCCTACTTTGAGGATAAGCTTTGAAGATATTTACGGAATCAAGGTTCAGTTATGACTTCAGTTTGGGATGCCCAAATGGATGAAGCACATGTTTTGACATTGTTCTTCATAGTAGAACTCTACTTGCAATAGATAGGCATACCTTTTGTGAGATATGGATTGAGCTTTGTAATTGTAACTCTTTGGAGTTTACAAAGCTGATTATTGCCTACTTATCTCAAGCAAGTTGAAGAGAGTTTGTATCAGTTTTACTGCAGGTTGTGAAGAAGATTTGTTGAAGGAAAAAGAAGCATCTCAAGCAAGGATTGAAATTATTGTAATCTTATTCAGAGATTAAATAATACATTTATTCTTGGTGGATTTTTTTCCCAAAAGGGTTTCTCCACGGTATATGTTGTATATCTTCTAATATCCTGTCTAATTCTTCTACAACCTTCTGTCTTCATTCTACAAATGTTAAAATGAATTAATCAGATTAATCACCCACAAAGAATTTGTAACAAATAATACATATTTAGATCAACAATCATAAAGTTTTACAAAGTATTAAGCTACATAAACCCCTCAATTTTCAACATTTGGTATCAGAGCTGAGGTTGGGTAGAGTATTGAGACACCTTTCTCTTAAAAGATTGAAGGATTTTTGGCTTAGTGGGAGCTTTTATTATTTTTTGTTATTGCTTATTTTGGAAAATAGGTTTTGTTACAATGAATTCTCATTTAGATATTGAAAGGTTCAATGGGTCTAATTATGAAATGTAGAAACTAAAAATGGAAGATCTCCTTGAAGAAAGAGACCAGTGGTTAGTTCTTAATAATCAGACAAAGACACTTACAACTATGTTAGATGAGGATTGGGCTAAGCTTGATAAAAATGCAATAGGAACCATAAGATTATGTCTTGCTGATGTTGTTCTCTTGAATGTTCCAGATGAAAATACTACATATAAACTATGGAAGAGAATAGGTGATATTTATCAAACTAAAAGTCTTACTAATAAGTTTTATCTAAAAAGGCAGTTGTATTCTTTATAGATGAAAGATGGTGATTATATTGCACATCATTTAAATGCTTTTAATTTGATTCTCAGTTAGTTAGCATCTGCAGATGTAAAGCTAGAAGATGAAGATAAATGCATTTTGTTACTTTTTTCTTTACTAGAGTCTTGGAAAAATCTAATTGTTGCTATCAGTGGTAGTGGTACAGATCCAAAGATGGAAAATATAATTCCTACTCTCCTATCAGAGGAGATGAGGAGAAATTCTAAAACTGGCTCCCAAGATGCCTTGTTTGTAAGAAGTAGGCCTCAAAAGAATGAATCTAAGGTAGACAAGAAAGGAAAGGGTAAGTCCAAAGGACGGTCTAAAACCCCTGGTAAGAGTAAGGTAAAGTGTTGGAATTGTGGAAAACCTAGACATATCAAGAAGGATTGTAAGAGAAAGAAAAAGAGTTTTGATGCTTTTACAGAGAAATCTACGGTTGACAATAATGATGCATTAGTCATTTATTCTAATACTATTGTTGATAACTCTTGGATTATTGATTTAGGTTGCTCCTATCATATGACTCCTAACAAGGAGTGGTTCACTAAGTATACTGCATATGATGGAGGGGATGTCTTCTTTGGAAACAACAACACAACAAAGGTTGTTGGCAAAGGAGAGGTAAAGTTGTCTTTTAGTGATGGTAGGGTTAAGACCCTTAATGATGTTTTACATATTGCAAGACTTGCTAGAAATCTACTTTTTGTCTCTAAGTTCAATGATTCTAGAATGCATGTGACATTTGACAAAGGTGGTTGCAGATTGGTGAAAGGGAATATGGTGATTGCTAAAGGATCTCAGATTGGGACTTTGTTTAAGTTGAATACCTCCAATGTAAATAATTTAGCCAATATAACTGAAGCTAAAAATACATGTATGTTATGGCACCATAGATTGGGCCACATAGGTGAAAAAGGTCTTAGGACCATTCTTAATAAGAAATTGGTTGATGATATTCCTAATTATAATACTGGAAAAAATGACATTTGTGAGCATTGTGTGTTTGGAAAACAATCTAGATCTAAATTTCCTAGTGGAACAAATAAAGCTAAGATATTATTCATTCAGATGTAATGGGCCCTGTGGATATTGACTCTATTGGAAAATCTAGATACTATGTCACATTTATTGATGATGTCTCAAGATACACTTAGATTTATTTTATACATAACAAATTTGATGTGTTTAATAAGTTTAAAAAATTTAAGGCTTGGTTGAGAAACAATCAAATCATAAGATAAAAGTGTTGAGATCAGATAATGGTGGAGAATATTGTTCTAGGGCATTCGATGATTATTGTAAGCATGCAGGAATCATGAGATAGAAAACTACTCCATATAAACCTCAACAAAATGGAGTGGCAGAAAGGATGAACTGTAGTACCCTCCGTTTCGGTCGTCGTTGATGTTAAGTAAGTTGTTGTTGGTAATGTCATGATGATGTGGTGATTTTATTATTTAATTTAATTTTAAGGTTATGAGTTAACACTAATAATATGTTTGGATTTGATTAATAAAATTAATTTAATTATAAGGTTACATGTTTCATTTGGAATTAAATAAAGAATTAGATTCAATGATAAACGTCAATTTAATTATCGTTGGGAGTTAGTTATTTAAAATAATCAGATTAAATGAGGAAAGGTAATTATCATTTAATGATTAAATTCAATTAATAAATTTAAAAGTGATAAAATATTAAAGAGGATTAAATATTAAAATTGTACTTAAGTTTAAATAAATTACGGTAAAAATATTTATTGAATTATATTTTAATTAAAAGTTAATTATTTATGAAAATTTGTTTTAGTTAAAATTTAGAGTTAAGTGGAAGTAATTTAAAATAAAAGAAGTTATTGGTTGAAATTAAATAAAATAAATACATAAAGTAATGATTAATTAAAGTGAGAAAATATTAGAAAGGATTAAATATTAAAATTTTACTTAAGTTTGAATGAAGGTAAAAACGAGAAAAGCCAGTAAAAGTTGGTACCTAATTATAATTGATAAGTTAATAATGTTATTATGGTAAGTAATGTGACGAAATAAATTCTAATAAAATATTATTAATGTTTAAAAGGGTAAATATTATTGCCAATAGATTTTAATTGATTAGCATGATTTGAAATAAAAGTTATGATACTTCTGTGTTTTGGCAAATAAAATATTATTAATGGTTTAAATGAATTAAATAAATCAAACTTGAATATTATAATTAAATAAACAATAAACATGCAAATAAATATTATTTGAAATTCAAGTTTCGGTTTGGGGAAGGTGAAAAGTCATTCGGTGGTTGGGAATTCGTTCTTGGTTGGTAACTGACCAAGAAAGAAAATAAGAGGGTGATTTTTCCGAATGCCAAGGGGGACTTTGGGAAGATAATTGGCAACCTGTGAAGAGAGGGAGGAATTTTACTGAAAGCAATTTCCACGAAGGAAGGAACAAGAAAAGAGATTTTTTTTTGAAAAGAAAGAAAGAAGAGGAATTCAAAAGGGAAAGCGACTTCCAGGTTTTCTTTTAAATATTTTCCTTACAAATAGTGAATAGATGTTTTCCTGTGAAAGATTTCCTTCTTCCTTGAAATCTTTTGTATGCCAACTTCAAAATTTAGCTGAGTATTTTAAATGTCTTATTTTTCGGGCTGTACAAATTTGTATTTTCCTTCCTTTCATTTTATATATACTTACATAAATATGGTATTCAATATATGTATTTTGAGACTGTAAACTGTCTGTAAATGAACTGTTTCCTGTGACTCTATTCAAACAGTCTAGTTGTGTCATCCATAACATTTTTTATACAAACTAGTTTGCTGGTAAATTTAAAGGGTTTCTCCAAATTCCAGTTTTCTATTTGCTGTCCAAAAATCTCAAATACCCAGATTATAGTTTTGGCGTTATGCTTAAAATACGAGGCTGATGTCAAGCTGCTCCCTTATGGTTGCGTTTTGCTGATAATAAATATAATTTATAAAGAGTTAAATTAAATTTTGGTCTGCTAGTATGATAGGTTTTGAGATAAATAGAGAAATAATAAAGATGTTAAGGGTTTATTATAAAATAAGCTGCATTTTGTTAATTATTAAACTTAGTGGTTAAAATAAATTGATTATTAGGGAAGTAATACTTGGAGGGAAATGATTTATTTATATTAAAAGAATTGAATAAATAAAATATAAAATCAATCATAAGTAAAATATTAATTTTATTTAGGTTAAGGTTGTGCTGTGAAGAATTAGATTTTATCCCAGCTAGATAAATGATCTCTTATTTTTAATCAAAAAGTGAAGATTATATATATATATATTTGTTTATAATAATTAGGTTGGATATTGTTTGAGGTGAGATATAATTAGAGGATCTTGTTCTGAATAAATAAAGTTATTAATTGTTGGCATGAAATCTTGCTAGGTAGTTAGTCATTAGGTGTTAAGAATTTCATGATATCTTTTAATTGTTTTATATTTCTTTTAGAATGAAATAAATGTTATCTTAATATCTAAACTCCTCGCATGCTTTTAGGATTGGCTAATGGATACTCTTGGAAAATAGGTAGTTGGTTACTTAGAATAAAATATTGCTACAATTACTTGTGAATTATTGTGCAAGGGAATGAATTAGGTAAATAATTAAAGAGAAAATGGTTATTTTGATAGGTTGCTTAGTAAAATATTATTTAACAAAAGATTTTAACGGAATAAACATTATTGAATTAGGTATTTAATTTTGCTGTAGATAAATGAACTGTGTCTTTAGTTAAAGTAAATCGATTTGTATGATTAATTAAGTTTTAGGGTTCACTAAAGAAGATAAGTGATTCTACATTTACATAGTTTCTTTTACTTGAAGATTAATGATAAAGTTATTTTTAAGTGTTTTAAGATAGTGTTCTTCAAGGTTGATGTGTTTGATGGTTTCCTTGTATGGAATTATTCCTTAAGACTTTGTAATTAATGTGTTTATATTCAGAAAATGATTTATTTATAGGAGTTAGAAAATTAGAATTATTAGGTAGTTAAGTTAGGTATTACGTTATTGAGTAGGTTAGTAAAGTGATTAGAGAGAGAGTTTCCTTATGTTAATAATTTGGGTAACATTGATAGATTAGTTTATTCTCAATTTGATTAGTTTCAAGTGGGATAGGTAAATTAGAAATAATGAAAAGTAGAGTTTTGTATGTTGTTTATGTATGTAGATAATATTGGCGATAAGGATTATTTCTGTTTAGGTGGGAGAATTGATTTATAAGATAAATGGAAGTAAATAAATTTGAAAACTTTAAATAGTTGGGTATTACGATAAAGGCTAGTGAATGATTGTTGATTTGATAAATGTTTTGATTAATTATATTTAGTTAAACAAAGGGTTTATGGAAATGAATAAAATTAGATGATCTTTTCTAAGTCAATTTCCCTCATATTCTTTTAATAGTTGATTTGTGGGATTTCTATAAGAACAGTTCTAGAAAATACTTTTGATTGATATCAGGATCAAATTGTTGGTTTGAGTGGGTTGATCTTCGAAGGGAGATTGTTGTTATAATGTGTAAATTGGAATATATTTGTGCTTGAAAGAGTATACTTGTGAATAGTGTCTTATGGCTTAAACCATTAGATTCTATTTTCACTTCGTAATATTGTGCTATCCTTAAATGTTGGAAATGATTGATCTTTAAACTAATATTCTTTTTAAAATGTTTTTACAAGTAATTTTAATGAATGGATTGTGTGGTTTTATGGATTCTCTAATGTGACTCTCCTTCCTAAGCCGATTTTGAGTTGGAGTTTTTCTCTCATTTTTATGTTGCTATTCGTTGGGAACTAGTATGTGTTCTTTTGTTCTTTACCTAAGTGGAAAATTGGTTAATGCTAACTTTGTCATGATTGATGGTTCTACTTGATGAGTCAAATTGAAAAGTTCTTTGAATTATGGGTATTCCGAGAGGAGAACATAGAGGTTTCCCTTGGATTCTCGATTTAGTCTCAGATTTCCAAATTTGTTGTTGGTGTTATTGATGGAGTTGTTGATCTTATTTGGTGCATTTTCTCAAGCATTTATATTGGAAATAGTTGTTTGATATCCTTGCACTATTGCTACCGCTGTAACTTTATGAGAATCTTCTAGAGGTTTATTTTACTATTGGTTAATGTTCCCTCCTTTATGTGCCCTCATAGGCAAGTGCCTTGGTTTCACGTTTTTGAAAGGGCTGTACCTGAACTATGGGAGGATTTTGATTATGTATTTACTAAGATGGGTAATGTGCCTTGCATGTCATGGTGATCTAATGTAATTTGTTATGTTGTACAACCCTTGATTTTGGTTTTATGTTTTGAGGTTCAGAGAGAGAGAGGGTTTCCTAAGTGGGTGGTCGACACACAAAAGGGCGCTTAGGATAGCCCCTTAGAGTGGAATTTAATAAGTGATAATTAAATAATTAACTAGGGGTGGGTAGAATCACTAAAAAGATAATTGATGCCTCATCCACCTTTGGAGTGCGATACCACTGCACTAAAGGATTGAGAAGGCCGGCTGGCAAGATCGCGTCTTGTCTTCATGAAAGGTTAATCTGCTCCGCATGAGCAACCCTATGAGCTCTTGAGATAGGTAGCCTCATGTAACCATAGATGGAGGCTGCTCCTAGCACTCTGGATGCCCGGATAATTCACAAGAGATCTGAGTATGCCCTGCATGTGGTAGCCCGAGAATCCATGTTAAGCCATGCGACGACACTCCTCTAACACTCCTTATTATGTTGCTTCTTTGGAAATCCTCTGGAAGTGGTTCTTTGTCTTGAATTGACGAAACACAATTATTTGAGATGATTTATGGTTTTACCCTATTTTATCTTTGGTGTACTTTGTGGTCTTGTATGATCTCCTTGATATTTGACTTATGACCTTGTACCCTTGTGGTACTGTGATATGATGTTGTTAGATTGGTTATTGCAATTTGAAATTGTGTAATGTTTATTAATGCAGTTTATTGGAGGTGTTTCATGATAATCCTTTGGTTTTTTGGTTACTGGTCATTGCTTTGATTTATGTGATGAGATTTATGACTCTTGGATGTGGTTGTTTATGTCATTGTAATTCTTGAGTGTTATGATACTTTTGTGTGACGTTGAGTCTTGTGGTTCTCTGTTGGATGTTCTTGGTTGAGGTCTCTTTCTTGTTAGCTCCTAGCACGGGGGGTGGGTCTTCGGACTCACATGGTTGGGTGGAACATGCTAAGCACCCCATTGGGTCCCTAGTCAAGGATCGAGAGGTGCGGATTGGTGCTGTTGCAGCGACTCCAGAGTTGTATCTGTCTTCGAGCCAGTTTTGATACTTGTATTTCTCTAATTATTGTATCATGGCATCTTGTGTATGGTTTCCATTCATGTTTGGAACACTTTTGTATCATTGTACTTCTTAAACATTGTACTGTAATGTAATGTAACATTAAACCTTGTGTGGATATTGGCCATGGTGATTGTTATTTAATGTGTTAATCTAATCATGTATATGTTATATTTATGTTTTTCAGATGGCTTCTTATCAACGAATTTTTCATGTATGTGTTATAGTTGTTATTGTTTACTTTATATCTTTGGGTTTATTCTTTGTTGCTGTTATATGGATCTAAGTCGCGTAATGACTCCTCGTGTACCCCAAGGGATGTATGTGTTAATGAATCTATTTAGATGAAATTCATGTTATGACTTAATATGTATTACATGTATGTTATGTTTACTTAAAAAAAAAAAAATTGTGCGGTAATTTTCGTGTGATTGTCCTTTGGGGTTCACACGGTGGGGCATTACAACATTGGTATCAGAGCCAGGTTCATACACTGGGCACTGTGTGCTCGCTATGTAACCTTGCGCTTAGACCTGTGCATCTTGAGTTTCACTTTTCTGTTGTCATTGTTGTGAACCTGAGTTTCTTCCGTTAACCGGTGTCGGGTCGATGGTGCAGGAAACTGATTGAAAGGATAGGACCCACGGTGTAGTGTGCAATGCACCGATATCCTTTCTGTCGGGGATGCTATATGGACCCTTGAGTTTTAGTGTGATGTGTTTCTTGGTGATGTGTTTTATGTGTGTGAATATGTCAAGTGTGTGTGAAATCTGCAATTTTGTTGTCTTTGAGTGATGAACTTTGTTTTCTTGAATCTGTGAAGGTGTAAAATTTTGCCCTTTTTATTGAAATTGATGTGAGATTTGGTGTTGAATAATGGTTAAAGTGAAGTTCTTTGTGTGAAAATTATGAGGTTTAATGAAAATGTGAGGTTTTGTAGAGAATTATTCTATGATTTTTAGCAGAATATGGTATTTTGAAGTTAAGATGCAACTTGAATGATTGGTGCTAATGTGCAATGTTCTATGGTAGCTTTTGATTTACAGGAACTTGGCTTCAGAAACATAGTGATGAAGGTAAAGTAATTGTAATATGTAGGTATAGATACTCATTATTTCAAGTAGTAATTCCTTTTGATATAGTAGATGAATTAGTTTTATGGTTAGTATCTTTATGCAAATATTGTTTAACTAGTAAGAAGCAAACTGTTTACGAGTTATTAGAATTGTTTTGATTATTATGTGTGGTTAGTGGGAGGGACAGTGTGGTATCACTCGCTCGTGAGTGCCCTACTATGCTGGGATTTCCTCTCACGATGTATTTGTGATATATATGTATCGTGCACAACGTTTGTTTTCATGTAGGATTGCAGGAAGTAAGTCTCGATTCCACCTGCATTGTCAGGACTGGGCGAACATCATAAACACCCAATGGGCTTGACGTTGAACATAGGAGCTAACAAGAAAGTTTCCTCGACTTAGTTTGTCCACTCCGTCCTAGTGTTTGGAAAATTAGTTTGGTTGCAATCCCGTTACTATTATCATTTTGGTATCATTTCCTTATTTTGGTTTGTTTAATTTTCGTTGCTTACTTGATGATGTTTAATTGATGATTTGACTTGTGGTGTTGATGTGCATATGTTTTTGTTTGTACTTGAGCTCAACTTCCAGGAGTAAGTTGAAGCCTAGGGGGGGAGGATGTAGTACCCTCCGTTTCGGTCGTCGTTGATGTTAAGTAAGTTGTTGTTGGTAATGTCATGATGATGTGGTGATTTTATTATTTAATTTAATTTTAAGGTTATGAGTTAACACTAATAATATGTTTGGATTTGATTAATAAAATTAATTTAATTATAAGGTTACCTGTTTCATTTGGAATTAAATAAAGAATTAGATTCAATGATAAACGTCAATTTAATTATCGTTGGGAGTTAGTTATTTAAAATAATCAAATTAAATGAGGAAAGGTAATTATCATTTAATGATTAAATTAATAAATTTAAAAGTGATAAAATATTAAAGAGGATTAAATATTAAAATTGTACTTAAGTTTAAATAAATTACGGTAAAAATATTTATCCAATTATATTTTAATTAAAAGTTAATTATTTATGAAAATTTGTTTTAGTTAAAATTTAGAGTTAAGTGGAAGTAATTTAAAATAAAATAAGTTATTGGTTGAAATTAAATAAAATAAATACATAAAGTAATGATTAATTAAAGTGAGAAAATATTAGAAAGGATTAAATATTAAAATTTTACTTAAGTTTGAATGAAGGTAAAAATGAGAAAAGCCAGTAAAAGTTGGTACCTAATTATAATTGATAAGTTAATAATGTTATTATGGTAAGTAATGTGACGAAATAAATTCTAATAAAATATTATTAATGTTTAAAAGGGTAAATATTATTGCCAATAGATTTTAATTGATTAGCATGATTTGAAATAAAAGTTATGATACTTCTGTGTTTTGGCAAATAAAATATTATTAATGGTTTAAATGAATTAAATAAATCAAACTTGAATATTATAATTAAATAAACAATAAACATGCAAATAAATATTATTTGAAATTCAAGTTTCGGTTTGGGGAAGGTGAAAAGTCATTCGGTGGGGAATTCGTTCTTGGTTGGTAACTGACCAAGAAAGAAAATAAGAGGGTGATTTTTCCGAATGCCAAGGGGGACTTTGGGAAGATAATTGGCAACCTGTGAAGAGAGGGAGGAATTTTACTGAAAGCAATTTCCACGAAGGAAGGAACAAAAAAAGAGAAAAAGAAAAGGAATTCAAAAGGGAAAGCGACTTCCAGGTTTTCTTTTAAATATTTTCCTTACAAAATAGTGAATAGATGTTTTCCTGTGAAAGATTTCCTTCTTCCTTGAAATCTTTTGTATGCCAACTTCAAAATTTAGCTGAGTATTTTAAATGTCTTATTTTTCGAGCTGTACAAATTTGTATTTTCCTTCCTTTCATTTTATATATATACTTACATAAATATGGTATTCAATATATGTATTTTGAGACTGTAATCTGTCTGTAAATGAACTGTTTCCTGTGACTCTATTCAAACAGTCTAGTTGTGTCATCCATACGAGGTTGCTGTCAAGCTGCTCCCTTATGGTTGCGTTTTGTTGATAATAAATATAATTTATAAAGAGTTAAATTAAATTTTGGTCTACTAGTATGATAGGTTTTGAGATAAATAGAGAAATAATAAAGATGTTAAGGGTTTATTATAAAATAAGCTGCATTTTGTTAATTATTAAACTTAGTGGTTAAAATAAATGGATTATTAGGGAAGTAATACTTGGAGGGAAATGATTTATTTATATTAAAAGAATTGAATAAATAAAATATAAAATCAATCATAAGTAAAATATTAATTTTATTTAGGTTAAGGTTGTGCTGTGAAGAATTAGATTTTATCCCAGCTAGATAAATGATCTCTTATTTTTAATCAGAAAGTGAAGATTATATATATATATATATATATATATATATTTGTTTATAATAATTAGGTTGGATATTGTTTGAGGTGAGATATAATTAGAGTTGAAACATTGTACATAATTAAATAGCCTCTCTGATTTCTTTGTCAACCTGTCTGAGTTAGGGCATTTGAATTACCAACTACATATATGAGTGCTTTCTATTTATTTTGAATTTATATATTTTTGATTACTATTCTTTTATATATATATGTGTGTGTGTGTGTGTGTGTGTGTGTGTGTGTGTGTGTGGTTATATAAACAAGTATAGATACATAATTATAGGTTAAAAGATTTGAAGTGAAGGTAGTCTTTTATATATTTAGGATTTATGAGGATATTTCAATATATAAGCAGATTTGTATGATGAGTATTATTCAAAAGAAAATGGTTCGTATTTATATATTATGTTTATAAAATATGAATAATTTCTTTAATTGTTTTGTTTATGATTTTATGGTGGTGTAAAAGTAAAATATGAATCGAGTGTTAGAATGTTCTGTAAGATAGTGAGTTAAGTAAAAGTGTAATTTTATTTTAGGTAAATAATTAAAGTGAAAATGGTTATTTCGATAGATTGCTTAGTAAAATATTATTTAACAAAAGATTTTAACGGAATAAACATTATTGAATTAGGTATTTAATTTTGTTGTAGATAAATGAACTGTGTATTTAGTTAAAGTAAATTGATTTGTATGGTTAATTAAGTTTTAGGGTTCACTAAAGAAGATAAGTGATTCTACATTTACATAGTTCTTTTACTTGAAGGTTAATGATAAAGTTATTTTTAAGTGAGGATAAATCCCAGGTTCATAGGTTAATTAATTTAAATGATACTGATTAAATGTTAAATGGTTTTAATTACCTTTTTGTTATCTAATGAGTCTGTGAATGATAATTATTTATCAAACTACTGTGTGAAATAATCCATTAGTGTCGTCACCTTAGTATTATAATAAAGTTGTAAATTATAGAATTGTCATCTTAGTATTACATTTTAAAGTTATAATTAGGATTCGTATTAAACAGTTGATGGAGTTGGTTATCTTATAAATGATATAGTTATTTTAAATATAATTATTTGTAGTAAATACTCTCTTAATTAAATTAAGTGGATATATTAAAATAAGTGGTAAAAACGTTGAAATAATGCTTTAATTAAAGGAAGGTCTTTATGGTTATAATGTGTGAGTAAATGTGTTTTAAACAAAGTGTTTTGATTATTGGTTTAAGTGTTTTAAGATGGGTGTTATTTGTGGGATATTTATGGAGATGTCTCAATGGCTTGTTCATTGTAAGTGTTTTAAGATAGTGTTCTTCAAGGTTGATGTGTTTGATGGTTTCCTTGTATGGAATTATTCCTTAAGACTTTGTAATTAATGTGTTTATATTCAGAAAATGATTTATTTATAGGAGTTAGAAAATTAGAATTATTAGGTAGTTAAGTTAGGTATTATGTTATTGAGTAGGTTAGTAAAGTGATTAGAGAGAGAGTTTCCTTATGTTAATAATTTGGGTAACATTGATAGATTAGTTTATTCTCAATTTGATTAGTTTCAAGTGGGATAGTTAACTTAGAAATAATGAAAAGTAGAGTTTTGTATGTTGTTGATGTATGTAGATAATATTGGTGATAAGGATTATTTCTGTTTAGGTGGGAGAATTGATTTATAAGATAAATGGAAGTAAATAAATTTGAAAACTTTAAATAGTTGGGTATTACGATAAAGGCTAGTGAATGATTGTTGATTCGATAAATGTTTTGATTAATTATATTTAGTTAAACAAAGGGTTTATGTAAATGAATAAAATTAGATGATCTTTTCTAAGTTAATTTCCCTCATATTCTTTTAATAGTTGATTTGTGGGGTTTCTATAAGAACAATTCTAGAAAATACTTGTGATTGATATCAGGATCAAATTGTTGGTTTGAGTGGGTTGATCTTCGAAGGGAGATTGTTGTTATAATGTGTAAATTGGAATATATTTGTGTTTGAAAGAGTATACTTGTAAATAGTGTCTTATGGCTTAAACCATTAGATTTTATTTTCACTTCATAATATTGTGCTATCCTTAAATGTCGGAAATGATTGATCTTTAAACTAATGTTCTTTTTTAAAATGTTTTAAGGTACTTCTTATTGAATGGATTGTGTGGTTTTATGGATTCTTTCAATGTGACTTTTCCTAAGTTGATTTTTGAGTTGGAGTTTTTCTCTCATTTTTTTTATGTTGCTATTCGTTGGGAACCAGTATGTGCTCTTTTGCTCTTTACCTAAGTGGCAAGTTGGTTAATGTTGTCTTTGTCATGATTGATGGTTCTACTTGATGAGTCAAATTGAAGAGTTCTTTGAATTATGGGTATTCCGAGAGGAGAAAATAGAGGTTTCCCTTGGATTCTCAATTTAGTTCGTATCGAAGTTGTTGGTGTTGTTGAGTGGAGTTGTTGATCTTATTTTGGTGTATTTGCTCGTTATATTTATATTGGAAATAGTTATTTGAGGGCTTGCAATTATTGCTATCAGTGTAACTTTATGAGAATCTTCCAGAGGTTTATTTTACTATTGGTTAATGTTCCTCCTTTTATGTGCCCTTGTTGTGGCAAGTGTTTTGGTTTCATGTTTTTTTTGAAAGGGTTGTACGGGAATCATGGAGATTTTGATTATGTATTTATGGCAAGATGGGTAATGCCTTGCATGCTTCTCTATTGTGATCTAATGTACTTGTTATGTTGTACAACCCTTGGATTTTGGTTTTATGTTTTGAGTGTCTAGAGAGAGAGAGTGGCTCTAAGTGGGTGGTCGGCGCACAAAGGGGCACCGGGATAGCCCTCGTTAGAGTGAATTTAATAAGTGATAATTTAAATAATTAACTAGGGGGTGGGTAGAATCACATTAAAAAGATAATTGATGCCTCATCCGCCTTTGAGTGCTACCACAGACTAAAGGGGATTGAGAAGGCCGTGGTTGGCAAGATCGTTGCCTTGTCTTCATTAAAGGTTAACGGTTCCGCATGAGTAACCCTATGGAGCGGCGCCTTGAGATAGGTAGCCTAGATAACCATAGATGGAGGCGGCTCCTAGTGCTCGGGATTCCTGGATAATTCGTCAGTAGACGGAGGCAGCTCCTTGCGATAGTGGTAGCCTGGAGAATCCATGTTAAGCCATGCGATGACACTCTCCTCTAACACTCCTTATTATGTTGCTTCTTTGGAAATCCTCTGGAAGTGGTTCTTTGTCTTGAATTGACGAAACACAATTATTTGAGATGATTTATGGTTTTAACCTATTTTATCTTTGGTGTACTTTGTGGTCTTGTATGATCTCCTTGATATTTGACTTATGACCTTGTACCCTTGTGGTACTATGATATGATGTTGTTAGATTGGTTATTGCAATTTGGAATTGTGTAATGTTTATTAATGCAGTTTATTGGAGGTGTTTCATGATAATCCTTTGGTTTTTTGGTTACTGGTCATTGCTTTGATTTATGTGATGAGATTTATGACTCTTGGATGTGGTTGTTTATGTCATTGTGATTCCTGAGTGTTATGATACTTTTGTGTGACGTTGAGTCTTGTGGTTCTCTGTTGGATGTTCTTGGTTGAGGTCTCTTTCTTGTTAGCTCCTAGCACGGGGGGTGGGTCTTCGGACTCACATGGTCGGGTGGAACGTGCTAAGCACCCCATTGGGTCCCTAGTCGAGGATCGAGAGGTGCGGATTGGTGCTGTTGCAGCGACTCCAGAGTTGTATCTGTCTTCGAGCCAGTTTTGATACTTGTATTTCTCTAATTATTGTATCATGGCATCTTGTGTATGGTTTCCATTCATATTTGGAATTCTTTTGTATCATTGTACTTCTTAAACATTGTACTGTAATGTAATGTAACATTAAACCTTGTGTGGATATTGGCCATGGTGATTGTTATTTAATGTGTTAAGTTAATCATGTATATGTTATATTTATGTTTTCAGATGGCTTCTTATCAACGAATTTTTCATGTATGTGTTATAGTTGTTATTGTTTACTTTATATCTTTTGGTTTATTCTTTGTTGCTGTTATATGGATCTAAGTCGCGTAATGACTCCTTGTGTACCCCAAGGGATGTATGTGTTAATGAATCTATTTAGATGAAATTCATGTTATGACTTAATATGTATTACATGTATGTTATGTTTACTTAAAAATAAAATAAAAAATTGTGCGGTAATTTTTGTGTGATTGTCCTTTGGGGTTCACACGGTGGGGCATTACATGAACCAAACCTTAATGGAAAGATCTAGGAGTATTTTAAGTAGTGCTAAGCTAGATCGGTCCCTTTGGGATGAGGCTGTATGTACTTCTTGTTATTCAATCAATAGATCCCCTAGTTCGTCTATTGAAGATAAAACTCCTTATGAAATGTGGTTAGGTAGGAAGCCTAGTGTTTCACATTTAAGGATCTTTGGTTGTGAGGCTTTTGTTCATGTGCCTCAAGAAAGCGATCTAAATTGGATCCTAAAGCACAAAAATGCATATTCATAAGTTATGGGGAAAATGTAAAAGGTTACAAGCTTTGGAATCCTTTAACTCAAAAAATTACTTTGTCTAGAGATGTGATTTTCAGGGAACTTAGAGCTTATTCGGGAGAAGAACAACCAAAGGAGAAGGATACTTCTCGAACAGTGCATTTTGAGATAAATAATGAGAAGCAAGAATATGCACATGTTGAAAAACAATTGGATGGATTGGATGAGGAGAGTTCACAAAGTTCTTTTGAGATAGATGCTCAAGATGAGCATATTGAGGAACAAGTAGAAACCCCTTTGAGAAGATCCACAAGACAACAAAATCTCATTGATAGGTATAGCCCACCTAATTTCCGTTGTATTTTTGCTTTAATGAGTACTAATTATGTACCCAATTCTTATAGGGAAGCATTGTCTTCAGATGAGAACAAGCTTTGGTCACAAGCTATGCATGAGGAAATGGAATCCTTGGATACTTGTGACACATGGGATCTTGAGAGTTTTCCCAAAGGAAGAAAGGCCATTGGTTGTAAATAGATCTTTAAAAAGAAAATTGGAGCATATGGTAATCTCAAAAGTTACAAAGCTAGATTAGTAGTCAAGGGCTACTCCCAGAGAGAGGGAGTTGAATTTAATGAAATCTTCTCTCTCGTTGCTAAATTAACTTCTATTAGATTCTTTTTATCTATTGTTGCTGCTTATGATTTTGAGATAGAGAAAATGGACGTGAAAACTGCTTTTTTGCATGGGAATCTTGATGAGGAGATTTATATGAAGCAACCTAATGGTTTTTGTTGTAAAATGAAAAGAAGAATTGGTTTGCAAGTTAAAGAGATCTTTATATGGATTGAAACAGTCACCCAGAATGTGGTACTAGAAGTTTGATGCCTTTGCATTGAAAATTGGTTATGTTAGGAGTGAGGAAGATCATTGTGTTTACATAAAAGTTCTTGATGATCAACTTTTAATTATTATCTTGTATGTTGATGACATGTTGTTTATTGGTAAGAAGAAGGTAATGATCAAAGAATTGAAAGCACAACTCTTGAGCACATTTGAGATGAAAGATCTAGGGGTTACAAAATATATCCTTGGTATGGAGATCAGTAGAGATAGAGGTAACATAAAGCTTTGTTTAAGTCAGAGCAATTATGTTCATACTATTTTGAAACAGTTTAACATGCAAGATAGTAAAATAGTTAATATTCCTTTACCAGTTGGCACGAAGTTAAGTTTAGACATGAGTCCTAAATCTATTTTTGATTATGAGGAAATGTCTAAAATTTCATATGCTAGTGCAATTGGTAGTTTAATATATGCAATGGTTTGTACGAGACCAACTATATCCCAAGCAATGGGAGTTCTTAGTGGGTTTATGTCTAACCCTAGCAAAGAACATTGGAATTATGTTAAGAGGGTGTTTAGATATTTACAAGGGACTTTTTATTAATGTTTGGTTTATTATGGTTCTAATGACATTGATATTATGCATAGATCATTTGACATATAGGGTTTTTTTTAATTCAGATTGGGTAGGATATCTGGACAGTCGAAGGTCGACAAGTGGCTATGTTTTTACTTTGTTTGGAGTTGCGGTTAGTTGGATGAGTAAGAGGCATCCCACGATTGCTTTGTCCACCTCAGAAGTAGAGTACATGGCTGCTACACATGCCTCTAAAGAGGCAGTTTGGTTACAAAGACTTGGGAAAGGTATTGGTTTTAATTGCAAGCAAGATAGACTTGAATGTGATAGTCAGAGTACTATTTGTTTAGCCAAAAATCCTATGTATCATACTCATACTAAGCATGTTGATGTTCAGTATCACTTTGTGCGAGAAATGGTTGAGAGTGGAAAGGTATTAATTGAGAAAGTTGACACTTTGATTAATGTTGTAGATTATCTTACGAAAGCAATTCCTACAGATAAGTTCTCATGGTGCAGGAAGGCTATTGGCCTTAAGTCTTGTACTTGATTTATAATTATTATTCCTTGTTTAAAATAATTGCAATGTATAATGTCAAATGGGAGAATGTTAGAAATAGGATGTCATTTAATTGCAATCCTAAACATTATTTATTTCATGTATCTCCTAAGTCCTTGGAAAGTGTTCCCCAACACTAGGATTAGAAAGAGATTAATATTGAATGAAATAATCATGTTAATTGACATTTTTAATTAATTCTAAATGATAGGAGCATGCAAGGGAGTCCATTACGAGTTCCTAAATAATAGGAGAACATGGTGTACCCACATGGAAGGTGGAACCCACCTTGAGTTAAGTTAACTATTTGGAGTAAAAGATAACACTTCTATAATGCATGTAAATATCCTAGAAGTTAGGGATTGAGTTTACATGCATGAAGTTCAATTCAGTTCAGATCAGATCAGTTTAGTTTAGTTTAGTTCAGTTCAGTATCAATTCAGTTCAGTTATGGTTCAATTACCTTCAGTTAGTTTCAGTTGAATGCTAGTTGAGTTTAGTTAACTTGGAATGCATGACAGATAATAGGTAACTACTTTCAATTAATAGGAGATGATCATTCTTGCATGAATGGTGTAGAGATATGTTTTAGTTAACAGAGAATGACTTGGACCCAGCTTGGGCACCTAAGTTGGCTTCTTGGAGTTAACACTTTTGCATGATAAGATATTTCAGAAGGCTGAGCTAAGTGGGCCCATTATTGGGTGCCTACTTTGAGGATAAGCTTTGAAGATAACTATGGAATCAAGGTTCAGTTATGACTTCAATTTGGGATGCCCAAATGGATGAAGCACATGTTTTGAAATTGTTCTTCAAGGTAAAACTCTACTTACAAGAGAGAGGCATACCTTTTGTGAGATAGGGATTGAGCTTTCTAATTGTAACTCTTTGAAGTTTACAAAGTTGATTATTGCCTATTTATCTCAAGCAAGTTGAAAAGAGTTTGTATCAGTTTTATTGTAGGTTGTGAAGAAGATTTGTTGAAGGAAAAAGAAGCATCTCAAGCAAAAATTGGAATTATTCTAATCTTATTCTGAGATTAAATAATACATTCATTCTTGGTGGAGTTTTTTCCCCAAAGTGTTTCTCCACGATATATGATGTGTATCTTCTAATATCCTATCTAATTCTTCTACAACCTTATGTCTTCTTTCTACAAATGGTAAAATGAATTAATCAGATTAATCACCCACAAAGAATACACATTTAGATCAACAATCATAAAATTTTACAAAGTATTAAGCTACATAAACACCTCAATTTTCAAAATTTGGTAAATTTAGCATAAATACTTGCATTAATTAGCTTAGTTTCAATTAATGGCTTCCATGGCTACATAATGCATACTTTTAGCTTGTTTATTAATTAGGGTTTGAATCTTTTAGCTTATAATCTACTTAGATTAGCTTTGTGTCAGTTAACAGATTTGTCACCTAACTCTATATTCCCATGCCCACGGAGGTGACAAACGTAACAACAGTTGAATCAATCATAATAGTGTTTATGTTGATTCTTTGCTTGTTTTACAAGGTGACAACTACCTTTTTTAGATATTCAATGAATTATTTTTTTACTAATATCGCTTTTAACCAAAAATGAAATGAAAGGAAATGCTTTTAACCAGAAAGCTTTGAAAGGCATCCACACAACATCAAATATTGAAAACTTAAACTATCAAATATCTAAAACTATATTTAAGAAATCTCTTTGCATCCGTCACCATAAAATCTTTATTCACAAATAAACATTCCATAGTGACAAAAAATAACCAAACATCAATCATTCCAATAATAGATAATTCACTGGAAAAATACTCAGTATAAGCAAAATAAATCCACACACCATAACACAAAGATTATGCATGCATGAAATTCACCATTGTCTTTCTATATTGAAATAATAGAAACCAATAAAACTTAAAGATAACAAAGTTTTTTTCTCTAATGAGTAAAACAAAGTTTTCCCAAAAGATCCCTACAACCAAGCATCAACCCATATTTAAAGATTACAAATTATCTTCGATAATGGTTTATTGAAGACAATTGTTTTATAAATTAAAATAAAAGTCTTTAAAGTATCAAGGGAGCCAAATTAAAGAAAACAACATAAAAATTAAACTAATCAGCGGTCCCAACTCTAATTCTTTCGCTTCCAACTATCTCCACCTCCTACTGCTCCAATAACGCCTCCTATGCCTTTACTCTTTGCCTATATTCTTGGTACTTGGTGACAATTGCAGTAATGTTTTTGCTTCCTAGAGTTTTGGTGATTTGCAACCTTGTCCTCCATCTTGAAAGCGCACGGTCTAACTCATCAATTGTTTCATAGATGTTGTCACTTTCAGACTTGAATGCACTCATATAGGTCTACAAAATACTTAATTTTCTGAATGAGTCTGCAATGGCTGTTTCTAGATCACCTACCTCGTTATGATACACTTCTTTATACTACTTTGATATGTTTGCAACATCCAATATCTTTTCATCAAATTCATCTATGAGGTCCACTTCGAGGGCATTGAAATTCTCCTTCATCTTCACTAATATGTCAAAATATTTTTCTAACACTTTATTGATCTCCATGGTATAATCCTCATATATTGAAAATTTCCAATCCAAGGAATCAAACCAATTAGAATCAATTTCTTTGGGATCATCTACCATTTTTTCCTTAATCAACAAAGTGTGCTCCATGGAGAGTAATTCTACAATTTCCTTAGAAGCACATATGTGCTACCATGTTCTATTCTAATTTGCTAGATTTTAGATACCAACTCCTTTATTTTATCAGACACATTAACATAAAATTGCACAAATTTACGAATGTAGAAAAGGCCATCTTGGTAAAGCCTTTCTATCCACTCACTGGCAGATTTAGCATAACCTAAAATTTTCTTGACCTTTTGTATAGTGTTAGAATCAATACCTTGAACATTTGAGCTTGAGGCTTCCCCAAGGGTCAGAGTCACAATTGATGAAAAAAATTCTTAAAGAAAAAATATGAGACTGCAATTGAAGATTCTCCTTTTTCTGTTCCTTTTCTCTTTCAATTAATGCATTAACAGAGTAATCAACATGATAGACATCACCTTCTAAAGTAGATGGCCCCATGTCAATGTGAGTAACCTTGTATTCGGTCTCTATTATCTCATTTTCATTCAAGTCCATTACAAGATCAACAATTTCTAGTAGTTGATGCCCAAAAGTAGAATTAGTGACCATTTGTGACATCATTTTGGATTTTTTGGGCTTTTAGTGACCTTGTAGCAGCATAGCAATGGTATCTACCTCAACTATCATTGCAGGAACATTTTTCCTTTTCTTCTCTACTGCTTTCTTTAACCATGTTGGAGAAGAAGCCACAAGCCTGATGTCTCTTCTTTCAACACTTTCATTCTCCATTTTCACAAATTGACTTTAACTTAGTCCCTATGTCTCTTGGATTCTCATCCTCTCCTCCTAATTGTGAGCCAGTTCTAAACGGCCTAGTCATTTATTTTCCAGATAATATGTTTATGCCAGAGGCTTGTACAATCCCTTGTTCATTTCTCTGTGAAGCTCTTTGCTCCTGAGGAGAACTACACCTTTCCACCATTTTCCATTTAACCAGTATGAAGTTCTCAAAATAGGAGCATAACAAACCATTAAATCTGAGACTTCTTCCTCCAATCAAATAATTCTATATGAGGGCTTAGCAGTAGGAGGCTGATATTCAGGATCAATAATCACTAAATCTTCCTCCACATCTTCTAGAATATTAAAGGAGATACCAAAAGTTTGTATTTTCTTTGAGGTCAATCTCATAAAAATTCTCCTTTGTACCTCACCTTCATCTGTACAGTCTTCCCAAAAATCCTCAATATTTGGGTAATTTTCATGACTACTAGCTCCATACAATTTTTTTTAACATAGCCCTTGCTATCAAAATTAGTTCTCGTTGGAAAATACTAAAAATTAAACTCATTCAGGGATTTATTTGCACCCCTAGAAATATTATTACTTTTATAGGAAAATGAAGACATGGATAATGGAAAACGTATCCCTTCTTTTCCATGTTTGAATAGTTAACATTCACAACGACGATTTGCTGAAAAACTTAAAAAAAGATAAGAAAATCACTTGGATAACGAGGCAACCTCAATGGAGCCTTCTCAAAACTTCCAATTCTAAGATAATTTAATCTATTGAATTAAATGTAAAAAATTCCAAATCTCATTACCATGACAGTTGCCTTAGGTGAAACCCAAAACTAAGGGTTTCCATCAAGTCTTCTTACAGTCTCCATCAAGAATGCATCATTAATACGACAGTAATTCCTCATTCCAACCTGCTTAGTGAGTTGTCGAAAGCTTCTATACATAGGAATGTCTAGCATTAGAGACCCTTACGGTTCCAACCTTGCCCAGATAGCCTCTTGACTAGCTAAAATGTAAACAGATATGAGCACATATGGAATGCAATAGTTTGTTAGAAATTTATCAATTTCTCCTTTAAGTGATAACTAATAATCTCAACCTAGTTAATGAATTTATTTTCACTACAAATCACCAGAATGAAATGACACATCCAAAATTCAAAAGAGTCTAAATATGCATTTTAAACTACATGATGCAACAAGGTGATATCATCTAAAATTTTATCCTTAAAATGGACCCTTTTAAGTTTTGAGGGCAACTGAGACTTTCCCTTTTTCTCAGACTTCAACCAATTCTTCACAATGGAATTTTTGCACCATTCTTCATTCATTCTAAAAATATTGCCTCCAATAGCTAAATACATTTCTTCCATAGTTTCCCTCTCTGGAATTCTTAATGTGCGAAAAATGACTTCAAGAGTGATTCTCGCAATGATAGACCCGTCCATAGCTCTAATTTCCTGAGTTTCTGGAATGTAGCCCCTCATGCACACAATCACTAGGTCGACACTTTGCACAGCTTTGGGAAAACCTCCCATGTGTGCCAAACCACTTTGTAAGATTTTATCTCCTAGTTACATTTTGCTATTTTGCTCTAGATGCACCAAAAAATCCTCATAATTGAGGTGCACAATTTCAGTGTCCCTCACGCTAGACCAGTGAGTTTGAATTCCACTTTGCATGAGTCTAAATCCATGGAGAAAGAATGTTTGTACTTTGAGAAGTATTGGTAAAGAATAAGAATTCAGGCTAAATGACTTAATGCATAATTTTCCACCCAACTTATATCATTACTTTGATAGGACATGCATTTAAAGTGGCATTCAATTTCATTGCTCGAAAAGATAGCCTTTAAACCTACATGCTTTCTTGAAAACCCTAAAAATACAACTCAAGGTTAGTCCATACATATCATTTAATGAGATGGTGGCACCTTTGAAAACCAAGAAAAATCTGTCATGTCACGTGATCACAAAAACTTGGAACCTTAGAACTAAATTTGGGAGTTTCAAAGTTTTGAAAACCTCTGACCCGCTGACTTCAAAGACAACCAACAAAGGCTTGTAATTGAAAAAAAGGGAACCAAGTTGGACAATTGAGAAGTTACAAAAATTTAGAACTTTGTGACAAGGTTATGAAACTCGAAGGACTAGTGACCAAGGTTAGGAAAAACACACAACCTGCAACTTTGAGCAATTGTCAAGAGAAATAAACAATAAGGCATTAGAAATGAATGAGGTGAAAGACCTGAAAGGCCTAAGGAGGGGGAGTTTAAAATTTTTGATACCAATTTAAAACTTATGGATGACATTGGCTCTGAATGGGGACAAGGACTAACGAGATGCAAAAAATATAGAATGTCCCTAGCACAAAGCCTTATTCATGGGAAACAGAGACAAAAACAAACCAAACAAAATAGAAGCAAAAGAATATGTACAAGGGAAAACCCAAGAAGAACCTTAATCAAATAACTTCAGATCTTTCCCATTGTAGGCAAGAGGTAGAGCAGTACCATCTAGATAATCCAGTAGAAAAGCATTGTCACCAACAATTTTGAAAAGGTCCCTTCCATAGAGAATCAAACTTCTTGTGCACTCCCTTTGGCTCTCTTCTCCTATCCCAAAGAACAAAATTTCCAACTACAAAAATTCTCTTCCTTACCTTTTTGTCAAAAAAATTCTTCACCATTTGCTGATGTTTTGAAATTTTGTCTATCAATATGTCTCTTTGTTCTTCCAACTTGTTTAGATACATCACCCTCTTTTCAATTGCAGACTAAAATTGTTCATATTTTATGGCCTTCTATAGGTTAAGTGTTGAGAGCTCTAGAGGTGTTGGCAAGGTGCTATCAATGCCATATACAAGTTTTTATGCCATCCTCTTTGATTTTCATCTACCAGCTTTTTGATAATAGAAATCAAATTTTTATTACTGGACTTAGTCTATCCATTACCTTGTGGATAATAATTGGATGAATGTGCTAGGCTAATATCATAATAATAACAGAAAAGAGTAATCTCAGCAAATGAAAAAGAACTAGCATTATCAACAACAATATTTTTGGGAACTCTGAACCTCTCTAGAATATTTTTCCTTCAAGAAGTTACACACCACCTCCGAAGAGGTTTGTTTCACTAGAATGGCCTCCACCCATTTGGTAAAGTAATTTGTATTGGTTAAGATGTGTGTGTGTCCAACACTAGAGTTGGGATTAATTGGACCAATAAAATATAGGCCCCATTGTTGGAAGGGTTCATCTATTATCACAAGCTTCAAAGGTAGGGTTGTAAGATGAGGTATGCCGGTAAACATTGAACACTTTTCACATTTTGAAACCCATTCATAAGAATCCTTGAACATCCCTAGCCAATAAAATCTTTGACGCAAAATTTTGAAAGCTGTTACAAAAGCTAAAAAATGACCACCACATGCTTCATTATGGAAAACTTCTAGCAGCCTCTTTTGTTGCTCTTTATCAACACACCTTAGAAAAGTCTCATCCACACCCTTTTTGTATAGATTTTCTTCCTAAAGGACATATTTACTAGCTTTAAGTTTTAAATTCCTTTTTCTTTGGATGACAGATGTGATGGAAAATCACCATAGGTTAATAAATAAGAAACATCAAAAAACCATTCATCTGTTGTGCCGATGAAAAGAGCCAAAGGCAAATGTTAAAAATTTTACTTTCTGCAATCATTTTTGCTAAACCATTTCCTCTAACTAGATTAGTGGATTTAATGTCCACATCATATTCTTGCACATTTTCTATCCATGACCCCCTTTTATTACAACCAATCTCTTGTTGGGTGAGGATACTCTTCACAGTGGTCTCAGGAACAAAAACAATTGTATGAGAATACAAAATATAAAATCTGAAATCTTTCAAAGCCTTTACAATGGCATAGGCATGTTTTTCAGGTGGAGAATACTTAAGTTCATACTTCTTAAGAGGGGTACTCATAAAATAAATAGGAGCTTCAGTACCTTGCTCATTTTTCTACAACAAAATGGATGATAGAGTATGTTCTAATGCATAACTGTATATGATAAAATATTTTGTAAAGTCTGGATGCACTAGGGTCGGTGCACTTGCAATAGTTGTTTTTATGTCTTCAAATGATTGTTTTCCTTCAATACTCCCCTTGAACACGTGATCATTTTTCATCATGTTAGATATAGGTTTTGTCAACTCAACAAAATTGGGAACAAACCTTCTCAAAAAATTTACTTGGCCTAAGAAAGACCTGGTGCCATCTTTATTTGCAGGAAAAATCAGCTGCATGATAGCTTTCACTCTCTCAAGGTCTATCTTAATTCCATCTTTGGAAACAATATGACCTAATATTTTCCCTTCAGTTACAGTAAAGATATACTTCTTAGGATTTAAAGAGATTCCTTCCTCTCTGCAATGTTGTAATACTACTTCAAGATCATGCAAATGATCAACTCTCTTCTTAGAAAAAAATATTAAGTCATCCAAATAGATCATGATGATTTTATTCCTTAAATCACCAAAGGACAAGTCCATAGCCCTTTGAAAAGTTTCCCTTGCATTTATAAGACCAAATGGCATTCTATTATAAGAAAAGACACCAATGGGGGTAGTGAATGTTGTCTTATGTCGATCCTCTGGAGCTACTTCAATCTGATTATAGCCTAAGAATCCATCCAACATAGACATCATTTCAAAACCAACAAATGTTTACAATATGTGGTCCATAACAAGTAGTGGATAGTTATCTTTTAAACAAGCATGATTTAAATTCTTGAAGTTGACACAAATCCTTATTTCTCCATTTTTCTTCCTACAAGGAACTATATTAGCTACCCATGTGGAATGATGGATAGGGTAGATAATTTTTTCTTTCAACATTTTATCTATCTCATTGAAAATAGCTTCTACTACCTTAGGTTTACAATTCTGTTGTTTCTGTCTATAAGGTGAAGCACTAGGTTTTAATGGAATTTTATGCTGAAATTCTCCATTTCTAAATCTCTTCAAATCAGCATAGCAACATGCAAATACATCTCTATAATGTGTCAATAAAGAGATTATTCTTTCTCTCTCCTTTTTAGAACAACACTTTCCAATGCAAACAATTTTAGGATCATCTTTTGTGCTAATATTTACCTGATCATACTCAGCAAATGATTCAACATAATTTTTTTTTTTCCTTTAGATACCGATCATGTCTGTTGAATAAATATTCAAGAAAAACTAAGCCCTTAGGAATTTCATTTCCTTTCAATTGAATGAATTTTGTTTCCTTTCCATCAAAGGTAGTAATGTCACCTTCCAAAATATCATTACTTTTATCATCACTACCTTCGAAATAGATATGGGAAAAAGATTCAACCTTTTCTAGAAACTCAATAATCTATTGATCATTATTAAACACTTTCCAATGATTCACATTGTCAGGGACACTAGGCCGATATACAATCTCAATTCGATAGGTTTCATCTTTAAAATTAGGATGTGGTAAAAGTAATGACGTTGAGACTGCAAGGAAGTCAACTCTAGTATTTTTATCTCTTTGAATAGATTCTATGGAAAAGGAATCAAAATATTCAATACAATCCCAATCTCTATTTTTGTAGTGCTTGAGCCGACCATTTTTCATAGCATAAACTTTCTTGACTTGTCTCACAACCAATTTTGCATCTCCCAATCTCTCAATTGCTTAATACACTTTTCTTTAGCTACACTTAGACCAATTAATAGGGCCTCATACTCTGCTGTGTTATTGGTATTAGAAAATTCTAGTTTGAAATAAAAAGGAAACTTATAACCATCTAGTGAAACTAAAACTAATCATGTGCTTGATCTAGTGTTAGCACAACTTCCATCAAATTCTAGTGTCCACAATTCATCAACTAGATCAGGACTAATTTGATATGAGCAGTTTCCTTGAGTAGAGGAACACATGTAGGTACCTAGCCCAATTTCTGCAAAGAGGAACACATGTAGGTACATGTAGGTATCTGTATTTCCCCACCCAGGTCTTTACAAAAACTCCTACTCAAAAGCATCCCATAGCTAGTCAGGATATCAATAACCAATATGGTTCACTTCAACCTCTTTTTAGGAAAATCAACTAGGGATACTTGAGCATCTTTGATTTGACCTATGATAGGGACTTGGGAACCATCCATGGAATAAAATTTTCCCTGAGAAGAGGTAAAATATAAACTTAAGGCCTTGGCTATTTGGGCAGGCATCATTTTCTTAGAAGCTCTAGAATCAATGATACAATTACTTAGCCTAAAACTAGCAATGTATGATGACACATAAAAAGGTTCTGGTTTTGTGAAAGGATTCTGTGAATTTGAAGGTTTATCTACAAAATTTGAGAAAAAATGATTTTCTATGTGAGTTTCACTTCCATAGGATGCTTGAGCATTACATTGGGATGGTGGTGGCTCTTGTTTGATATCTTTAACTAGCCTATCCAGTTCTGCAGGATTGAGCCTTAGGTATTCAACTTGTGAGATTTGAATTCTTGTATTTTACAGTACTCAACTATATCAAATGAATTGGGAGCAAGAGTAATGTAGAGGAGGAAGTAGATGGTACCTCGGTCTACACACTTTTGGGAGTAACTTGTTCTTGTCTCTTCTATCTTGTTAAAATGTATTTTGGGGCTGAAGATGAACCAGTTTGCTCTCCTTTGGCTTGTTGCACTCTAGTGAATACAACATAATTAGGATCATCAATTTTAATATACACATCCTCTCCTATTTCCACATCTAGTTCATACTCAAAGAAATTCATGCCAACATCATGAGATTGGCTAGGTTACTCCACATATGGTTCCTTAGCATGTTCATTTGTTGATAGCATCTGCATAAATCTAATCATCTCTGGATAGGTGGCTCCATCATGATCCCAAGTTAAATGGAAATTACAATGATTACTTTTGCTAGAAGAAGAGGCACCCTCGATTGCCAATCTTTGGGTTGGGGTAGCCAACGATAATGCCTTATTGGGAGCTCCTTGATAATTATAATCTCTCCTAGGGACATCCTAATAGGGGGATTGTGAAGGACCTTTTGGCATCTATCTCTTTAGAGTGATTATATCATTGGCTAATCTTTGAAGAATTGGATCATTAGAATTTTCTAACGATGGTTTACTAGTTTGTAAATATTTCTTCCATTTTCTAGCAACAATTAAATCATCTTCTATAGATATGGCCCTCTCTTGAGCAATATCCACAATGGCTGCACCCTCCCTTTTGATAGTGAAACTTACATCTGGTGGTAGGGTATTAATGAACATTTCTTTCAATAGATCAAGGCCTAGCTTCATGTTTGCATGAATCTTATTGTACAATTTATTGAACTTGGCTACAAACTCTCTCATTAGCTCATGAACCTCCTTTTTCATAGAGCCCAAATGAGCAACCAAGACTTGGTCATTTTCTACAGACTTAAATCTATTTTCAAACCTTGTTCTCAAAGTAGCCCACTTATTAATAGAGCCATTTGGAAGAGAGTAGAACCAATCAGTAGTAGTACTAGTCAAATATTCTACAAAGAGTCTCATAGCAACATCCTCATGTTACACTACAAGAATGGAGGAAGCAACAAAGAAAGCTTGCATGTGTTCATCAAGAGTAATCTTCCCATAATCTTTGGTACAATTTTTCCCGAACCCTTTGGAAAATCATGAAGTTGAGCTCCAGCTCCAAAGGTAAGAGGGCTTATTACAACTCCCCATGGGATAGGTTGGGGTTGATCCATTCTAACATGGTTATAGATAGGAAAATTTATTCGTATGGGGAGAACAGTTCCATGCAAGAGAAGAGCCTGACAAGATGTATTAGAAACCCCAAGGACACTAGATTTAGGGGAAGGATATGGTGGTCTACTAATAGACTTAACCTTTCGGTTAGGTGAGAAGGATGAGAAATCAACTGCTTCTAATAACTCAAAATCTTTATTTATAATCCCTTTCTTTTTATCTCCCCTTGTATATCTTTTAGAAGTCAAATATGAACAAACAATAATAAATTATAGGGTCGCCAACTTTCACTTACTAATTGTTACGTGGAAGATTTTCTCTATTATTTAACTAGTTTCTCTGGTTTACAAAATAATTTCTAGGAGCTTGCACTAGAGGGGCTCTAACTCTTTTGGCTATAGGTACAATATTATCCACAAAAAAAATTCTTGGGCATTTTCAAAACGCATGGCATTTTCCCTTATGATTTCTCCAAGTTCTTCCTCTTCCTCTAACACCTCATTAACTCTATGATAGTAGAGATTGGTTCTTCTTTGTTTCCAAGTGAGTAGCCAAAGACATTTAACTATATACTCTTGATCACCAACCAACCAATCTATGTTAGGCTGGAGAACAAGAGTGTTACACTTTTGAAGAACCATAGTTCTATCAATTACAAAGAAACTCATAATGCAAATTTACTTACTTCGATCCCCAACGGAGTCGCCAAAAATCTGATGGTTAACAAATTTGTCACTTTGATCAAGGGAAAATCCTAATTGTTAAAGGGGTTAGCACAATAACATTAAAATTCCAATGAAATAACAAAGTACAAAGGAAATAATGTGAAAAAAAAAAGGAACAATGTTACCCTAGGTCTTCATCTTCCATGGTTGACCTTTGTTACACCTCCTAGCTTGCTGTAAATAGAGATGTCCTCAGATTTGTATGAGAAACTATGACAAATGACAAAGCCCTAAGTAAGTTTTGAAGGATTTTACTAAAAGAAATGACTTGACAATAGACTATAATGGCAATGACTGCAAATGACAATGACCATGAGTTGATAGAAACATGAGTATGAGATGCCGAGAGAGAGAGCTCAAATGAGAACAAAATTGCCATTTTATAAAAAACTGCAATTTTGAATGTGTGGCCAGGATGAGAAAATGACAAAAACCCTAGAATCAATGATCAAGATTGAATGTTGCAATAAGAATTAGGGTTAGGTCAAAATTAGGGCAAATGATAAGGATGAAGGGCCAAGATTGAATTATAAGATAATTCAATCAAGGGGGTAAATGAGATTGATAAGAATTAATTTGGAAGATAAGAGGCAGGACAAAGAGGTTGCTGGAGAAATTAAATAATAAAATTTATTTACTCCAGGTGACCAGTAAATAATTAAATAATAAAGATATTATTTAATTATGGAGGAATGTGACAAAAGGAATCATTTTGAATTAAATAATGATTTAATTCAAAACTCAAGAGAATTGACTAAATTAAATAAATCAAATTTATTTATTTTAATGAGAGAAAAGGCTAATGAATAATTAAATAATTAAAATAATTATTTAATTATAGTGGGAAGTGGACAAAAATTAAATAAATTAGAATTTATTTAATTTTGGAAACAAAGTGAACCTAATTAGTAACGCAATTAAATAAATAAAATTTATTTATTTAATAATCAAGACGAAATAAATGACAAAGGGGAATTAAATAAATTTAAGAAATTTATTTAATTAAGGGGAGACCTAGGTAATTAGTGATGTATTAGATAAATAAATAACATTTATTTATTTAATAATCAAAGAGAAATGAATGACAAAAAACGGGGATTAAATAAATTAAGAAATTTATTTAATTAAAGGAAGACTTAGATAATTAATGACGTATTAGATAAATAAACAACATTTATTTATTTAATAATAATGAGGAATAAATGACATGAATTAATTAAATAATTATGAATTATTTAATCAATAGTCGAATGTGGACCAAGGACATAATTAAATGACTTAATTATGCTAGGACGAAAGTGGTAAAAAAGAAGCTTGCAGGCCTAGGTTATTTTTAGGTGTCTACATTTTGCCCCTCTTTGTCATGATGTCGCTTGTCGCATTGTGACAAAGAAAATAAGTCAAGAATATGCCCTAGTGAAGGTACCGAGTATCTTTGCCCCCTCAGGAAATTTTCAAATTTTGGGTCGGTGCCAGAAAAATTTGCAAAAGGTCCCGATAAATCAATTTGATAACTAGGAAAACAGCGACGCAGTTGGTTTCGAGTTCTGACATGCTTAAAGCCACTTACGGGGATGTCAAAAGTGCAGAAATGAGCCTTCAGTATTGACTGTGGTTAAAAAATGTCATTTTGACCTTATAAATAGGTTGACAAAGGGGTAAAAGTCAATTCACTTTCACTATTCACTTTGCAAAACCTGAGAGCTCAGAGCGAAAGGCACAACAGCGAGGATGGTTATTCCAGTGTCAGAGCACCGCGGAGAGATCGTGAGGACCTTTAGACGGCCAGACGGCTCAGAGCCGGCGGTATGTACCCTAAACTTACTTTGTAATTTTACCGTTTTACGTGCTTTTTTATGCTTTCTAGGGTAGTCAACGAATGCACTACGACGCATATGCGTTCGCGTAAGCCGCAATTGCCTTCGCATTCGCCGCATTCAATGCGTCGCAACGCAAGTGCATAGAACAAATTGACTTCACCGGGTTTTCACGCCGCTTTTGTCAAATGGTGCGACGCAAGTGACTTTCTAAGTCGCAATTGACTGGTGAAATGCCGCAATTGTTAGTTTGAGCTGCAATCGCCATGTTAAATGCCGCAATAGCTATACTGCGATGCAATAGCTATGCTGCAACGCATTCGCTTTCTAGGGACGCAAATGTGATATCGAGCCGCAAGTGCCAGATCACGATGCATTTGATGTTTTGCACGACGTAATTGTTTTTTCGCGATGCACTTGCCTTTTTGCGACGCATTTGTCTGTTTTGTTAATAAAACTTATTTTGATGTATGCATGCCCTTAGTTGTTTTTCATGATGTTGTCAGTTGTCAAAAAGTGCTAATGTAGTGTTTGTCCTTTTGCAAAGGCAACTTGCCCCTATCTATATGAGGGAGACTAGACCGAGGACCTTTCAGTTTGCTGATCAGTTGGGCCCACAAGAGCGGCGACGATTGATGAGACTAGGCTTATTCTATGCTGCATTCATGCCCGCCATTCGAGCAAACAGGGGTTTGCTGATGGTGTTGTGTGAGCGGTGGCATTCAGAGACCTGTTCCTTCCATCTGCCGACAGGTGAGGCCACCATCACCTTGGAGGACGTCTACCGTATCCTCCGGATTCCTATTCGAGGGGAGCGGATTATGTACGATCCACACCATGGCGAGCAAACCTTTCATGCGTACTATCAGGATCAAGGTGCTGGGCTCGGCATTGAGGGTTATGAGATCCATTGGGATTTCCTAGCAGAGCACTATGGGTGCTTCGATGCATTCCTGGCAACTCTAATTGGTGGCATTTTGGTTCCTGACCGACGGGGTCATGGATTTCTGATTGGTTGGGGGGACGTCCTGGTCAGCATGAGGCGAGACAGGACAGTTTATGCATGGGGTCCATGCTTGCTGGGGATGCTATATCACCAGCTTCACGACGTGGTATATAGGAGAGGGGAGAGCATCTCCTGTGGGACAACTCTTATGATGATCTGGGCATGGGAGCACATTGCCATATTCTGCCCACCTATTGATAGACCACAGCTTGCTGCGGGGATGCCCTACGCCTATTATTATGCCGGCGCATTACAGTAGACCCATAAGGGTGAGACAGGATGGTGGCGGCATCGGATCGATACCATGGTTACGTTCATCTGGAGGCCATACAGGGATTGCGAGGCATGGGATGATGAGGATGAGCACCTCAGCTTTTGCAGGTAGTACAGATACCTTATTGGCAAGACAGTGCAGACGTCCTTGATCATTGAGATGTACCTTCCACAACGTGTGTTGAGACAGTTCGGGGAGCAGTAGGATGTGCCCATGGGGACAACAGAGTATGCCAGATCCTCCTGAGAGCATGCATGGGGGCCACCCATTCCAGTGGCCTTTGCAACTTAGCAGATAGATGGGCTAATAGCCCAGGCCTAGGGTTGGAGAGGTGGAGCAGCAGATCCAGGTACCACACCAGTCTATGACCTATGGTGGCAGGCATGTAAACCCGTGCCATTGACAAATCCAGACGGGCCAGCATCAGTTGGCAGGCGGTCAGTCATTTCGTGAGTGCCATGAGCCAGACGAGGGGGCAGAGGCAGAGATGGTGGCCGAGGTAGAGGCAGAGGCAGGGACAGGGGGAGAGGTGGAGATGATGGAGGCCAGGGTGGAGATCGAGACAGAGGTGGGTATGGAGGTCGAGGTGGAGATGGAGGCAGGGGGAGATGGAGGCCAAGGTGGAGATGGAGGCAGAGGTGGAGCCAGAGGTGGGGATGATGGCAGAGACGGCCAAAGGCGAAGGCGAGACGGCCAAGTACCAGGTCGCAGGGTGCGACAACGTGTAGCGAGGGTAGCGTTAGATGCTATCCCCAAGGTCAGTGAGGAGGGGGAGATGGAGGAGTAGCCTAGATAGGAGGGAAAGGGCGAGGGGAGACAGGAGGGGGAGCCAGAGGTGGGGGGACAGGAGGAGGCAGAGGGGGAGAGACAGGAGGAGGATGTGGAGGTATATGTCAGGGTACCAGAGGTGGAGGCAGAGGTGGCAGGAGAGGAGGAGGCGGCAGTGGCAGGGGAGGAGGAGGTGGAGGTGGCAGGGCAGGATGAGGAGGTGGAGGTGGTAGGGTAGGATGATGATGATGATGAGGAGGAGGATGAGGCCATAGGTGAGGCAGAGAGACTCCTGAGATGGCGGATGGTGGAGGGGGAGGAGGAGATACCATCCTCAGAGTTGCCGTCAGATGCCACAGTCGATCAGAGGGTTGTAGATCTTCAACAGAGACTAGATGCCAGCTTGGCACAAGTCAAGTCTCTACAGTTGGCACTGGAGGTAGCCCATGTATAGCAGGATTAGGCGGTGATCCGCCAGTAGGATGCTGTGCGGTGGTGCATAGAGTTTGCAGCCCTATGCACAGGACCTACAAGGGACATGGCTCGGGAGCTTGCCAGGGTGAGCACCAGGTTGGGACAGTACCAGACCCTTTATGAGCAGGAAGTGCCGCCAGAGCAGCGAGATCCTACCTTGTCCTGATCACAAACGAGGACAGGTAGTGGGCACAGGTCGGGTAGTGGCAATGGTACTAGGAGTCGTACCAGTGTCGGCAGGTCAACTTCCACAGGACACACGTCAGGCCACAGGTCACACCATTCCTGCAGGCATACTCCGAGTCATCATTCGAGGCACAGTTAGGGTTCTATTGGGTCAGTGCAGAGGTCAGGCCAGGTACAACATCCAGTTACACATCCCTCTATCACTCAGAGTCCAGCCGCAGTTACCTCACAGGTGTTTACTACTGCGGAGATGATGCCTTCACCCAATATTCCATCAGCTTCACAGACACAGGTTGCTACAGGGCCCCCTATTATTACAGTGCCTGTGACAGAGTTGCCTCCGCCACACTCTTCTCCCCGAGGAGATGATGAGAGCCTTCCCTAGGGCATTTTTGTATTGTGACACACTATATTTATTATTTGAGCCTGTGAGCTCCATTTTTGGGATATCCGTTGACTCTATCCTATGATATTGTATATTTTGAGATGATTCTATATGATGATGCAGTTTTGATGTGACCTACATGTGTTATGCGATTTTCTATGCATTATGTATTATGCTATGTATGATGTATGATGCTTAATTTATACTGTCATTTATGTACTATGATGTCTATTTGTGATTTTGATGTCATGATGATGCAATATTTATATGATTATGTTAATGATGTGCATGATGCATTTATGTAAAAGATGCGATGATGATGATTATGTTAATGCAATGCTTGTGCTTATGTATATGATTTAATGCCTTGTATGATGTATGTATGGACCTAATGCAATGTGTTATTTAATGCCCTGGATTATGTATGTATGGACCTACTGCAATGTATATGATCATGTATGCACTTATGTTTTTGGATGTCACAGGATATTATCATGGGATGGATAAGTGAAGATGGCGAGACTGATGAGAGAAGATGATCAGACCAAAGAGGAGAAGATATGAAACCTATGAGAAGATACAAATCCTTCAAAACTTTACTGTAGGACTTTTAATATTTGTTGCTCTTTAATCATCATTGGGCGAACTGTTGTAATGGCCAACAAACACCAAGATATGACATAGATCAAGGTGTGCAAGGTCGTACCATTACCCAAGACAAAACAGTCACAAACAAGATGATTATGACTGATACTAGGAGTGTGCTTGCCCCAGTCTTGTTGTTAGAATCAACCACAAGTAGAAAGAGACAAGGACAGATCATGAAACGTTGTTGCTTCTCTAAATCCTGTTTCCAAGACACCCTTGATAAACTAGTGACATGATTGTCAAACCACAAAAATAAAATCTCTATCATGATATGTCATTGCTTTTCTAAATCCCAAGATCAGGATCTCGCTGAGAAGCTAGTAGTCATGCATGTCAATTGTCATGCTACATCGCTGCTTCTCTAAATCCTGCTTAGTGGGATCTCGCTGAAAAAATAATAACATGATAAAAGATGAAAAGACAATTGTCAAGTGTTTGTCAAGTGCATCCGGAGATCAATTGTTTTGATGCCAAGGTGTCATGTTTGATGATGTCGAGATGTCCGAATGTTTAAAGTTTTGATGGCCTTGAAAAATGTCGAGACTTAGTGAATTCAAGAAGGACACATCCTGAATGATGCCAATGTTGGGAGGATTTGATCCCTAATGGTCGTAAGGGGTCTCTCCACATAATGACGATGCCTAGGAAGGACACATCCTAAAGCATAAATGATGGAGTTGGTTCTTCAGAAGGACTCGTCTGAAGAATACTAATGTCAGGAAGAGTGATCTTTAGATGCCAAGAAGATCACTCAAAAGGCCAAATGATGATGACAATGCCTAGGAAGGACACATCCTAAGGCGTAAATGATAGAGGTTATCGTTCAGAAGAACTCATCTGAAGACTAACCAAAATTTGACAGTTTGACCGGTTTATAATGATTTGACTTGCTTTGACTTGTGTTTGACTGTATGCCAATATTGCTTTGATGATACGAGCGATATGCTGATAAGGTTGTCGTGTTGAATAAAAGATTGTTTTACTTTGTTTTGAGAGTTTTTCCCATGTGGAGAAATGATTGAAGACTTTTAATGTATGTGCCAGTGTAGTGCCACGAACCCTAATGGACTGACCTAGTGTGGCCTCGGGGGCTCATCGATAGATGGCCTTGCCTACGTCATACACTCAGAGACCTCATAGTTCGACACGACCAATGACTTTGTCTTGGTGACCAAAGATTACGCCATGATTTTATTTTGACAAACCTAAAAGGACTGACCTAATGTCTTGGGGACTCAAAATATGAGTCTTGCCTACGTAGCAAATATGCAGAGACAACGTAGTTTGGACAAATGACAAGGACTGATTGACTTGATTGACTTTGACCAGAGATAACGGTGCACTTGCATGCTTCGAGCCGTCTGATGTTTTGCTGGTTTTCTTCAGGACTTTTTATGATTTTTAGGTCTTTTTTTAGGACATTTTGCGATGTTTTTGGTCATTTTTCAGGACTTTTTATGATGTTTTTGGTCTTTTTTAGGACTTTTTATGATGTTTTTGTCTTTTTTTTAAGGACTTTTTATGACGTTTTTGGTCTTTTTTCAGGACTTTTTATGATGTTTTTGTCTTTTTTTAAGGACTTTTTATGATGTTTTTGGTCTTTTTTAGGACTTTTTATGATGTTTTTGTCTTTTTTCAGGACTTTTTATGATGTTTTTGGTGTTTTTTTAGGACTTTTTATGATGTTTTTGGTCTTTTTTTACGACTTTTTATGATGTTTTAGGTCTTGTGTGACATCCACTGTAGTTTCATGATAAACATTTTTCCCCCAGTCAAATCTAAGACTTAGCCATTTGCAAGGAATACGGATAGGATGCTGCTGATTTGCTGGACAGACAGTCGTCAGGGCTTGATGTCAATCATTCATCCATTATGACAGATAGAGTAGGATGTGATGGCGATTTGCGGAATAGCGGCGAAGATAGCTTTTATCCTAAGTCAAGTTTAGACCAAGTGACAGTAGATGGCAGAGCAATGATTGGTTACGCATGGCGCCTGTTTGTCAGGTTTTCACCATGGTACTTGTCCAAAGTGCCTGTTTACTAGGTTTTCACTATTGAACGGATCATTTTTCTCTTTACTATTTTCATGATTTTTTGATTTTTTTGGTGTCACCAAGATGCCTATTTGCCAGGTTTTCATCGGGGTGACGATTTTTACCATTTTTCAATTTTTTTTTGTATTTTATGGTTTTTAGCTCCATCCTTTGATGCTATGCGTAGAACTTTTGGAGATGTAAACTATTGATGGGCTCAGTGAACTATTCCCCATCTGGAGTTGCCAATTGATATTCTCCAGAACCAAAAGAAGATATGATAATGTATTGACCCAGCCAGTTTGGTTCAAATTTTCCTGGCTTTTCTCTGTCTGCTTGATTCCTGGGATTCTGCATGAGAACTAGGTCGCCAATGTTGAACTTTCTGACCATAACCTTTTTATTGTAGCTACGACAAAGGCGGTTTTGATATGCCTGGAGGTGATTTAATGAGTTTTGTCTTCTCTCGTCCAGCATTTCCAGCTCGTGCAAGTGTGATTGTCAGTATTCCTCTTCATTAGTTAGACCCTTCAAAGAGACCCGTAGGGAAGGAATTTTGACCTCAATGGGTAAGATGGCTTAAGCGCCAAAGACTAGGGCAAATGGGGTGGACCCTATAGGCATACGAATGCTAGTTCGGTAAGCCCATAGAGCAGGGTTAAGTTGTATGTGCCAATCGCGACTAGCGTCATTGACAATATTTTTGAGGATCTTGACAATGGTTTTATTCGATGCCTCAGCTTGGCCGTTTCCTTGAGGGTAGTATGGAGATGAAAAGTGGTGTTGGATATGGAATCACTCACATAACTCATGGACATCTTGGTTTTTGAACGGACGTCCGTTGTCAGTGATGATAGACTGTGGAAGGCCATACCGGCAAATGATGTAGTTGAGGATAAACTTTGATATTTGTTTGCCAGTAATGTATGTCAATGGGATGGCTTCGATCCATTTTGTGAAGTACTCAGTGGCGGTGATAATGAATTTGTGGTTGTTGGATGAGGTTGGATGAATCTTACCCACGAGGTCAAGTCCCCATTGAGCGAAGGGCCAAGGAGAAGTGATTGGCCGGAGCTCTTGTGCTAGAGCATGGACCAGGTCACTGTGTATTTGACACTTGCGACAAGTTCTGACATATTCAAGTGCATTTTTTTCCATAGTCGGCCAATAATACCCAAGCCTCGTTAGTTTCTTAGCCAAAGTAGGACCGCTCGAATGAGATCCGCATATACCATCGTGCACTTCTCGTAAGGTCGTACATGCTTCATCGGTGTCTAGACATCTAAGGAGGGTGTTGTCGAAACTACGGCGGTATCGGGTGTCACTGATAATGACATATCTTGCAGATTTCCTAATGAAGGACTTCTTTTAGTTATTGGATAGGTTCGGTGGAAGGGTTTGAGTCTTTAGATAGTCATAAATGTCCTGATACCAAGGAGAGTTGGGACTAACAAGTTCACAAACCATTTCCAACTCTGGGATATCATATGCCAGTATCAACAGCTGTTCTACTAGGAACTCAAATTGTGACACATTTTTAGGGATGTCCAAGAGAGAACTAATAGTAGCCATTGCGTCAGCTGCCTTATTTTGTGCCCTGGGGATTTGCTCAAAAGAAATCAGTTGGAAATGTGTCAGGAAACTGTCCACCATCCTCTTGTAGGGAAGTAGCTTCTCATCTTTTGTTTCATAGTCATATTCACTTGGTTGATTACTAGCTGGGAATCTCCAAATACAAGTAACGTCTGAATTTTTCATTTGATTGCCAACTTGAGACCTGTAACCAGTGCTTCATATTTAGCAATGTTATTTGTACAAGGGAAAGCGATTCAAAATGATTTAGGAATTGAATCCCCTTGTGGTGTGATGAACAAGATTCCAGCGCCTGAGCCATGACCAGTGTGGGACCCATCAAAATACAGCTTCCATGGTGTTGCTGGTTCCGTATGAAAAATAGACTCGTCAGGAAAATTAGTTACCAATGGATGAGGGACTTGGATTGGTGCATCTGCCAGTTGATCTGCTATTACTTTCCCTTTTATTGCCTTGCATTCAACATATTGTATGTTGTACTCACTTAGGATCATGACCCATTTTGCCGACCGGCCTGTTAATGCTGCTCGACTTAGTAGATATTTCAATGGGTCAATCTTGGCAACCAGTTGTGTCTGATGATTGAGCATATAATGCCTTAGTTTTTGGGCTGCAAAGACAACCGCAAGGCATGCACATTCAATGTATGTGTAATTCAACTCATAACCTATCAGTGTGCGACTGATGTAGTAGATTGCTCTTTCTTTCCCTTCATGATCATTTTGGGCCAGTAATGCCCCTAGTGCGTAACTAGTGGTCGAGATGTATAGAATTAATGGCTTTCCATGGATGGGCGACATGAGGACTGGTGTTGATAACAAGTAATCTTTGATTTGTTGAAAGGCCTATTGACATTTATCCGTCCATACAAAGGGGACACCTTTGCACAATAGGTACTGGAATGGGTGGCACTTATCTGCCAATTGAGCTATGAAGCGGCGAATAGATTGCACTCTGCCTTGCAGGGTTCTGAGTTCACTGATCCCTCTAGGTGGAGGCATGTCGATGATTGCTTTGACTTTTGCCAGATCAACCTCTATGCCTCTTCGGGAAACTATGTACCCCAACAGCTTGCCTGACGTGACCCCAAAAACACACTTCTTAGGGTTTAGTCAAACTTTGTACTATTCCAGTCTCTTGAAAATTTTTTCAAGTACCTTCAAATGATCTTTCCTTGTTGCTGATTTGGCCAATAGGTCATCTACATAGTCTTCCATTATATTGTGCATCATGTCATGGAAGATCGTGGTCATAGCCCTTTGATATGTGGCACCTGCATTTTTGAGACCGAAGGGCATGACGTTCCAACAGTATGTACCCCATGGGCACGTAAATGTTGTTTTATGCTGATCCTCAGGAGCAATGCAGATTTAATTATAACCAGAGAAACCATCCATGAGGGATAGCATCTCATGTCCTGCAGTTAGGTCGACTATAATGTTAATGTTGGGCAAAGGAAAGTCATCCTTTGGACATGCTTTATTTAGGTCCCAAAAATCTATACATACACGGATCAACCCATTTGGCTTTGTGACCGGGACCAGGTTGGAAATCCATTTAGCATAGTCAATAGACCTTATGAACCCAGTATCTAATAGTTTCTTTAATTCTGCCTTGACCAATAGGGCAACTTGGGGATGCATTTTGCGCAACTTCTGCTTGACTGGTTTAGCATTAGGTAATAGTGGCAGATGATGCAAAACCAGTTCTGGGTCTAATCCTAGCATATCAGCGTAGGACCATGCAAAGTTGATTTTCTGTTCTACAAAGAATTTATGAAATTCTGGTCTCTCTTCGTCAGTCAATGATGCCGCAAATAGGACCATCTTGGGGTCTTCTGCAGTTGAAATGTTATCTTCTATTGTGTCCTCAATAAGCATGGCCGATTTCTCCTGTTGTACGGGGAGAAAGTCCAGTCCTCCATCTTTGGGCGCCTCAGAGAGGTTTTCACCCACAGATTCGTCCTTTATTTTTACTATTTTATCATCTAGAGGTGCCTTTCGATTTTCACCTAGAGACATTTCATTTTTTATTTTATTTTTTCTTTTGCGACTAGAGGACTGAACTGTCTCACCAAAGTATGCCATGCAGTCTAAATCAATGGAAAATACTGATTTGTGGTCCCCACCGGGTATGCCTTCGTGTAATCCCATAAATTTGGCAATGGCTTCATCATTTTGGAATGTGTCTAGAACTGGTGGTCCTTGTTGGTCCCAATCGACTAGTTCAGGGTAGATTAATGAAATTCCATCGTCAAGGCTAGTGAATTCGGGTGAGGATGCCGATAGCATGCAGATGGATTCGTTGATGTTGTAGATGAGGTTATCATCGTCCAACTTGACAACGGATTCTATCCAGTATTCTCCTTCACTAGTGTCATATTCGTTGTCATAATAAGGAGTGAAGGTTTTAGAGTCTTGGCTATCAATGTCTTCTGACACTTCGGATAGAGTAGACTGAGGGGGTTCGGATGATAGTTGTTGTATGTCATGGGAAGTGGTAGTGGGATTTTGATTGTTTGGTGCCTGCTCAATTTGGAATGTTTGCCAAAATCGTTGTTCAGAGGTCAATTCCCCTAGTTCGACAAACAAATTATCGAGGCAATAGTCACTTAGGGATCGTTCTGAGCCAAATTCCCACTCCTGGGAGTTTGTTTCGGTTAGGGTTTCCCTAGTAGTCTCGACACTGTCAGAAGCATGTACTCGCTCACTTGAAAGTCCAGAGGTACGTCGATCATCATTGTTAAGTGATCCAAACCCTAATCCAAGATACTTCAGGGTTTGAAAAGTTTCTATGGGTTCCCTTCGACCATCTTTATTTCTTCCAAGACCACTAGTACCATCGTAGCCTTTAGCCTTCATAATGTTGTAACCCTTGCCATATTTCTGAACTAGTATTGGAGGTAGTGAGATTGTATCCTTATAGATCCATCTTGTGATGTCGGCAAGGTCTTCATCACTCATGTCTCCCCACTTGATGAAAACTGTATTCGGTGGAACTTTGAATGTTTCCTGCGGTTCCATTCTGAAACATGGTTGACCACATATCTTTGGAGGAGTGGGTATTGTGGTTATGCTATATGCTGTATTTAGTTTGAACTCTCCGCAGCCCAGGTCCTGGATTTTGACAGTCGCCTCAGTCTTAGGACTGGTGGAGGGTGGTGGTATGGCAGAAGATGTGGATGGAATGGGTGTGGAGGATGACATGAGTGTGGAAGGATTGACGTATTTGGACGAGAAGCCAGGTGCTTCTCAGTTAATAGGTACTTGGTTTTCAGAGACACCCCTTAAATTGGTACAATATTGGAAAGGGTCAGGGTCTCCGTATATGGTTACTTCTGTACCATCAAAAGGAAACTTGAAGCATTGGTGGTATGTCGATGAAACGACTTTTAAGGCGTGGATCCAAGGACGGCCAAGTAAGATGTTGTATGGTAGTTCCAAATCCAGGACCTGGCAAGTTGTTTCTACAATGACTGGTCCCACTCTGAGAGGGAGAGAGATAACACCTCATGAAGAGTGTTCCTCATCGTCGTATGCTTTGATCACTATGATTTTTGTTGGGTCTATGCACGCATTAGAGAACCCGAGAGCCTTAACCAGTTTGAGGGAGCATATATTCAATCCTGCTCCACCATCTATTAAAACCCGTCTAACTTTGTGCTTGTGGACAAAAACTTCTATGTGTAAGGCGTCATTATGGTTGGTTTTATGTGATGAGTAATCTTGGTCCGAAAAGGTGACGTGGTGTGGTGTGGTGAGATATCCCACCATAGTTTCAAATTGATTGACATCAATGTCCTTCGGGATCGACGACTCTAGGAGAGTTTTATCCAGGATTTCTTTGTGCGCAGGAGAGATACAAAGCAGTTCAAGAATAGATATTTGTGCCAGAGTCTTTCCTAGTTGGTCAATTAGGTTGAATTTCCCTTTGGGTTTCCACTGTTGTGGGGTTGAGACAGGTTTTGGCTGTTTGGCAGATGAAGTGGGTTGTGATTGCTTAGCAGATGGGCCTGCTATAATGATCTTGGCTTGTCTAGGGGGAGGTGGACCGGCTATAGTGACCTTGCCACTTCGCGTAGTAGCATTGCACTGTGGTGCTCTCTTGATCGTAATGGTGTTGATATACTCATTGTTAGTTCTAACATTATTTATTGTTGGTCCACCAGAGTAATCGTACTTGGCTCGAGTGAAGTTAGCTTGGTTCTGTGAACCTGAAGTGGAAGCATTATGAGAATCATGGTCCTGTAGTGGATTCTTGTGGATAGTATGATCTGAGTTGGAATTGAATTGCGATCCGCCTACTTCGATGGTGCGATTTTCAATAAGGTCTTGTATGATGTTTTTTAGTTGTCGGCAGTTAGAGGTCGTATGCCCTTTGACTCGATGGTATTTGAAAATTGCATTGTCATTCCACCATGCTGATTTGAATTGTCCTGGGTCATAAGGTTTTATTTCCGGAAGTGTGATGACCCCATGTTGGATACATTTCTTAAGGACTTCGGCAATGGGTTCACCTAAATTGGTGTATGTGTGACCCCTAGGAAATTGTCTTATTTGACGATATTGTCCTTGACTGTTTTGACCATTTTGATTGTTTGAAGGAGTATTGGGGGGAGGTGTCAATGTCGATGTTGGTTTGTTTTGTTGTTGAACCCCTTTCAAGGCCAATACAGGACTTGCAGTCTTGGCGTCCACAACACCGTCATTTGTAACATGTTTATTCTTGACCCAATATTTGTTTTTGTCAGCGGGTGGGTTGGTGTTTGTGTTTTTGGAACCATATCTCAATTCTCCCTTTGCGATAAGGGATTTCTCAATTTGGACCCCCTTTTCCACTAATTCTGTGAAGGTTGTGCAACAATGTATTTGCAATGCAAATTTTAGGGGGCCTAGAAGTGTTTGAACAAACATGTCAACTTTTTCCCTTTCAGGAATGTCAATGTGACATCGACTAGCGAGGCTTCTCCATTTTTGAAAGAACGGGATAAATGTCTCACCCGACTCTTCTTGTGTGACGTTGCACAAGCTAGTGATAGAGGTGTCCATGTCAATGTTGTATGCGTAATTTGTTATGAATCTTCGTTTGAGCTCGTCCCATGTTTGGATATCCTTTTGCGTTGAAAACCATTCTAGGGCTTGACCTGCCAAACTTTTGGAAAAGAGTCTCATTAAGTATGTTGGTTCATAGGCGATGTCCATACAGTTGGTTGCAAATTCGCGAACATGTTCAATGGGGTTTGTCTTGCCTTTATATTTAGTGAAGTTAGGTGACACATATCCTGGTGGGAATGCGGGCATACGTAAGTTTGCATCGAATGGCTATACATCCAGATCATATGATACTTCTAATTTCCCGGCTGTAATGAACATGTTTTGCATTTTCTTCTCCATATCCCTCACTGTTGCTTTGAGTTCATCTATGGTAGGGTCATTTATATTTCCATATGTTGGATTGCCTGGTACACCCTGTGTTCCTGCGTGAGTATAGGTGTATTGTGGCGGTACGAGTTGTTGCGGTACGTATGACGTATGTTGTTGGTATTGGAAATTGTGATTAGGTGCATGTTGATGAGTGTGAATGTTGGATGAGTATGTTGGAATGTGTCCCCCAGCTATGTGTGTCGTTATTTGGGGGATGTTGTGACCATGAATGTTATGATGTATTAATGATGTCATGGGTTGAGTTATTTGGCCACCTTGTGTAAATTGTTGATTTTGTACAAGGGGGACATTTGTATTTGTACCTTGGGGGGCAATGATATTTGACTATGTTGTCGTGTTAACATTTTGTTGTTGTCCTTGTATAAAGATACGTCCTATGGCTCCTCCCAAAGGATGTTGTGAATTACTACTGAATGATTTTGTTGAAGTTGTGTTCATGGTAGTAGATGTAGTTGTCAAGGGAGAGTTGTGGTGACTTGATGATGCCCCCGTGGTATTTACTGTTGTGATAACAGGATGATTGGAATGATTTGCCGATGGTGTCGAGGAGCCAAGAGTGGTTGTATTAAATTGGGGTAATGTTGTGGATGTTGTGGATGGTTGTGATCCCCCAATAGATGTAGCGTTTATTGTATTGGAGATGTTTGGCATGTTGGACGTGTTATGCAATGTCGTTGTGGTGTCAAAAGGGATGTTGCTTGTAGTATTTAGGACTTGACCACTATGTGAGATGTTATGTACGTTGTTGGCATTAGGGTCATTTAATATATTAATGTCAAATCCTGGTGGTAACTTAGCTCCTTCACTCAAGAGCATAGCTACAAATTTGTCTCTATCGTGACGTGCTATTGTTTCAGCAAGTTGATAGACCTCTGGGTCTTGTGTCAATGCCTCTATGTGTTCCTGAAGTAGTTGGCCATTTTCATCTCTTTGCAAGTAGAGTTCGAATGTGTTGTTGGATATGGGTTGTGTTGTCACTGGAGGTTGATTGTCTAGATTGGTAAAGGGATCGTTCAAGGTCCAGTTTGAGTCATGTGGAGGACTGTTGGGGTCTTGTTTGAAGTTTTCCATTTGTCTCTTGTGCTTTTGAAGTCTGGTTTCGACCATAAATGAGATTGCTCAAAGGGGAATGACCACTAAATGCAAGTATGACACTATGTGAAGTCTAAGGTTCAAAATGACGACAAAAATGACTTTTTTTTTTTCGTATTTTTGTGAATAAGGTATGCAATGTGCATGCAATGTAAGACGAGGTTATCTAAGCACTTCTAAGCTTGAACTTTGTTTTCGGTTTGGACTGCTAAAGGACTTTGTTGCTTGATGACAAGTTGACAAGATCTAAATGACTAGTGAGTCTTCCTAACTAGACTTTTGAGTTGGAAGAAATCTCACAAAAGAGGATAATGACTAAAAGGATGTTTGATAACTTGGTCCAAAAGGGTCTAATTTCGAAAACAATGGTTTTGCCAAGGGGTGCTTAAGATTTTCCTAATCCTAACTATGCAAAATGTGAAACTTAGGGATAGTCTAATGTCAAATGTGTGCAACGAAAAAGGAATGAGGTATGAAACCTATGGTGACTAATGTAAGCTAATGGTCAAGACTTTGAGCAATTTCAGGTTAGGTTTCTAATAGAGTCTTCTTGGTGACAGAATTTGAAAAATGGTTGACAGTTTGGAGACCTTAGGTTTCGGCTGTGAAGCTTAAAATTTTGACAGGCAAATGCGTCTCAGTTTATCAATTGCGTCACAGTTTAGCATATGCGGTTCAATTTATCAGTTGCGGATTTTTGACTGTCAAATGTGACTCAATTTATCAAATGTGGATTTTTAACTAGCAGATGCATCACGACGCCCTCAGTTGTGGCGTTCTGAGTCTCATATGCGATTTATCAGAGCAGTTGCGTTGCGGAATGTCAGTTGCGGTTTGACAGATATGACAGTTTTGTTACAAAGTGATTTTCGTGTTGTTTTGATGGAAGTTTTGATCTGTTTGATGAATGTTTTGTTTTGAACTGTGGTAAAAAATAGAAAACACTTGACAAACACAGCGTTTTATGAAGTAACCAAACACACATCAGATAAGCACAATCCTAAAAAAGGCCAATAGGCCAAGGGTTTGTATACTTGGTATAGCCCACCTTTATACCCCGGATTGGTGATAAACACCTTTCCTTCTCGAGAGAGGATAGCTTAGAATTTTGGTGGCATTGGCTCCCCTCCACAGCTCATTAACGTCATTCGAGCACACCAAATTTGGATTCTTTGGGTAGTGACATCCCAAGAATTGCTATCTCTACTCAAGGGGATCAGTAGTGAGTATCTTCGGGCATGATATTGTACCCTACACTATACCAAGCAACGGCCAATAGAACGGTTGGACACTAAGACAAGAGGTGTTTAATTCGGGCATTCCGTTCGTAGGGCGTGATCCATGCGGTGAGAGTCCCCTTTCGGATCCATCTCGTCAGAACCACGCTCGTGATTCTTGGGCTTTCCCCAAGAACCCACTTTTATATACCGGCTAGAAGTCCCTTGGTGTTAGGGTGCTATCGGTCTGAGTCGTCCTGGGGTGAGTAATTTTTCCCACCAGAACAGACCCAAGTTCTAGAGTCAGCAACTGTTTCTCTTACACCCAGGATCGCACGAATGCGCAAGGGGAGAGGATACTCTGATATACCGAATCGTGAAGGGTAAAATAACAGAAAAAGAATGGGTCTGGTTTTTTGATCACAAGGTTTTCACCAAGTGAGAGCATACTCACCTACCACTCCACAAGCACAAATAATCAAAGAAGACATGATTCTTTTTATAAGCACCAAAACCAAATGTTTGCTAATCTAGAAATAAACAAGCACAACGTTTGTTTCTTCCTTCTTTGACATGCGAATTTGCAAACAATGAATTAGTAGTCTCTTATGCAATGGTCTTCGACAAATGAATGAGGACTGCCACATGCTACAAGAAAAGATTAGTAACACAAGAAAACCCTAATCAAGTTCACACGCAAGAACAAAATAGAATACCGAAAAAAAAGAGAATCAGAAAACCCAAAAATCTAAAAATTAGAATGACAAAACTGAAAGAAAATTTTACCAGATAGATGTGGCGTGACATATCAGATGCGGCGCGACATATCAGATGCGACTCTCAGGTCTGCGAATGTGGCTCGAACAAGCATATGCGACTCAGATAGACAGCTACGGCTCGGGAAGACAGATGCGGCTTGGACAAACAGATGCGGCTCGGAATATCCAATGTGTCTCTATAAAAGTAGAAACCAGAAAAACCCAAAAATCCAAAATTTAGAATGTCAAAACTGGAATAAAATTTTACCAGACAGATGCGGCACGATAGGCAGATGCATCGTTCTGGTATTCGAATGCAGCTCTGTAAATCAAATGCGGCTTTCTGTCAGTCAGTTGCGGCTTGTCAGAGTGTATGCATCGCTTAGGTGAGCGTATGTGTCGCGACGCATCAAGTGCATCACAATGTTTTAAAAAAAAACACTTGCAGCGATCCGTACCTATACCTGCAAAACAACAAAAAACAACAAAAAACCGTACGAAAAGCCGAAAAACGACGTCGGGTTCACCAATGTGATCAAGGGAAAATCCTAATTGTTAAAGGGGTTAGCACAATAACATTAAAATTCCAATGAAATAAAAAAGTACAAAGGAAATAATCTGAAAACAAAAAGGAACAATGTTGCCCTAGGTCTTCATCTTCCATGGTTGACCTTTGTTACACCTCCTAGCTTGCTATAAATAGAGATGTCCTCATATTTGTATGAGTAACTATGACAAATGACAAAGCCCTAAACAAGTTTTGAAGGATTTTACTAAAAGAAATGACTTGACAATAGACTATAATGGCAATGACTGCAAATGACAATGACCATGAGTTGACAGAAAAATGAGTATGAGATGCCGAGAGAGAGAGCTCAAATGAGAACAAAATTGCCATTTTATAAAAACTGCAATTTTGAATGTGTGGCCAGGATGAGAAGATGACAAAAACCCTAGAATCAATGATCAAGATTGAATGTTGCAATAAGAATTAGGGTTAGGTCAAAATTAGGGAAAATGATAAGGATGAAGGGCCAAGATTGAATTATAAGATAATTCAATCAAGGGTCAAAATTAAATGAAATGTCAAAAGATAAGAATTAATTTGGAAGATAAGACTAGCACGGACAAAGAGGTTGCTGGAGAAATTAAATAATAAAATTTATTTACTCCAGGTGACCAGTAAATAATTAAATAATAAAGATATTATTTAATTATGGAGGAATGTGACAAAAGGAATCATTTTGAATTAAATAATGATTTAATTCAAAACTCAAGAGAATTGACTAAATTAAATAAATCAAATTTATTTATTTTAATGAGAGAAAAGGCTAATGAATAATTAAATAATTAAAATAATTATTTAATTATAGTGGAAGTGGACAAAAATTAAATAAATTAGAATTTATTTAGTTTTGGAAAGAAAGTGAACCTAATTAGTGACATAATTAAATAAATAAAATTTATTTATTTAATAATCAAGAAGAAATAAATGACAAAGGGGAATTAAATAAATTTAAAAAATTTATTTAATTAAGGGGAGACCTAGGTAATTAGTGACGTATTAGATAAATAAATAACATTTATTTATTTAATAATCAAAGAGAAATGAATGACAAAAAAGGGGGATTAAAAAAATTAAGAAATTTATTTAATTAAAGGAAGACTTAGATAATTAATGACATATTAGATAAATAAACAACATTTATTTATTTAATAATCATAAGGAATAAATGACATGAATTAATTAAATAATTATGAATTATTTAATCAATAGTCGAATGTGGACCAAGGACATAATTAAATGACTTAATTATGCTAGGACGAAAGTGGTAAAAAAGAAGCTTGCAGGCCTAGGTCATTTTTAGGTGTCTACAGTCACATAACTCTATATTACCATACCCACGAAGGTGACAAACGTAACAACAGTTGAATAAGTCATAATAGTGTTTTATGTCGATTCTTTGCTTGTTTTACAAGGTGGAAACTACCTTCTTCATATATTCAATGAATTATTTTTTAACTAATATCACTTTTAACCAGAAAGCAAATGAAAGGAAATGCTTTTATCCAGAAAGCTTTGAAAGGCATCCACACAACATCAAATATTGAAAACTTAAACTACCAAATCTCCAAACCTATATTTAAGAAATCTCTATGCATCCATCACCATAAAATATTTATTCACAAATAAACATTCCACAACAACAAAAACTAACCAAACATCCATCATTCCAATAATAGATAATTCACTGGAAAAATTCTCAAAATAAGTAGAATAAATCCACACACCATAACACAAAGATTATGCATGCATGAACTTCACCATTGTCTTTCTATATTGAAATAATAGAAACTAGTAAAACTTAAAGATAACAAATTTTTTGCTCTAATGAGTAAAACAAAGTTTTCCCAAAAGATCCCTACAACCAAGCATCAACCCCATATTTAAATAAACTAATTAGTGGTCCCAACTTCAATTCTTTCCCTTCCAACTATCTCCACCTCCTACTACTCTAGTAACACCTCCTGTGCCTTTACTCTTTTTTTGTATTCTCGGTACTTGGTGACAATTGAAGTAATGTTTTTGCTTCTTGGAGACGTGGTGATTTGCAACCTTTTCCTCCATCTTGAAAGCGCACAATCTGACTCAACAATTATTTCATAAGTGTTGTCACTTTCAGCATTGAATGCACTCATATAGGTCTGTAAATTACTCAATTTACTGAATGAGTCTACAGTGGTTGTTTCTAGATCACCTACCTCATTATGATACACTTCTTTATACTACTTTGATATGTTTGCAACATCCAATATCTTTCCGTCAAATTCATTCATGGGGTCCACTTCGAGGGCACTGAAATTCTCCTTGATCTTCACTAATATGCCAAAATATTTTTCTAACACTTTATTGATCTCCTTGATATAATCCTCACATATTAACAATTTCCAATCCAAGGAATCAAACCAATTAGGATCAATTTATTTGGAATCATCTACCAATTTTTGCTTAATCAACAAAGTGTGCTCCATGGAGAGTAATTCTGTAATTTCCTTAGAAAGCACATATGTGCTACCATGTTCTTTTCTAGTCTACTCGAGTTCATATACCAACTCCTTTCCTTTATCAGACACATTAACATAAAATTGTACAAATTTACGAATGTAGAAAAGGCCATCTTGGTAAAGCCTTTCTATCCACTCACTGGCAGATTTAGCATAACATAAATTTTTCTTGACCTTTTGTACAGTGTCAGAATCAATACTGTGAACATTTGAGCTTGAGGCTTCCCTAGGGCTTGAAGTCACAATTGATGAAATAAAATTTCTTAAAGAAAGAATATGAGACTGCAATTGAAGGTTCTTCTTTTTCTGTTCCTTTTCTCATTCAATTAATGCATTAAAAAAGTAATCAACATGATAGACATCTCCTTCTAAAGTAGATGGCCCCATGTCAAAGTGAGTAACCTTGTAGTCGGCCTTTGTTATCTCATTTTCATTCAGGTCCTTTATAGGATCGGCAATTTCCAGCAGTTGATGCCCAGAAGTAGAATTGGTGACCATCTGTGACATCCTTTTGGCCTTTTTGGGCTTCTAGTGACCTTGTAGCAGGATAGCAACGGTATCCACCTCAACTGTCATTGCATTTTTTTTTCCTTTTCTTCTCTATTGCTTTCTTTAACCATGTTGGAGAAGAAGCCACAAGCCCAGTGTCTCTTCTTTCAACACTTACATTGTCCATCATTTTCTCAACTAACTGAATAGAAATAGAAGTATCTCATACTAGAGAAGGATGAACTTCAAAGAATGTGGGAAAAGGATTATCTTCAATTATATGTTGGAAAATTCCCTCAGACTCTGTAGGCGTCGATTTTTCCCAGTTGGCTCTTTTCTTAGGTCCTAATGATGGAATACTATCCTATTCACAAATTGAATTTCACTTAGCACCTATGTCTCTTGGCTTTTTGCTGTCTCCTCCTAATTGTGAACCAATGCCAGACAACCTAGTTGTTTTTTTTCTAGACAATATGTTTATGCCAGAGGCCTATATAGTCCCTTGTTCATTTCTATGTGAAGCTCTTTGCTCCTAAGGAGAACCTGCACTTTAGCACCATTTTCCATTTAACCAGTCTGAAGTTCTTCTCAAAATAGGATCAAAACAAACCATAAAATTTGAGACTTTTTCCTCTGACCAATTAATTATGTACAAGGGTTTAGCAACAGGGGGATGATATTCAGGATCAATAATCACTGAATCTTCCTCCATATCTTCTTGAATATTAAAGGAGATGCCAAAATTTTGTATCTACTTTAAGGTCAATCTCATAAAAATTCTCCTTTGTACCTCACCCTCATCTGTATAGTCTTCCCAAAAATCCTCAATATCTATGCAATGTTTATAACTGCTAGCTCCATACAAATTTCATTTAACATAGCCCTTGCTATCAAAACTAGTTCTCGCCAGAAAATACTGAAAATTAAACTCATTCAGGGCTTTCTCCACACCCCTAGCAATATTATTACTTTTATAGGAAAATGAAGGCATGAATAATGGAAAAACATATCCCTTCTTTCCCATGTTTGAATATTTAACATTCACAACAACCATTTGTCGACATACTTCAAGAAAAATAAGAAAATCACTTGGATAACAAGGCAACCTTAATGGATCCTTCTCAAAACCTCCAATTCTAAGATAAGTGAATATGTTGAATTGAATGTAAAAACTTCAAAATCTCATTACCATGGCAGCCACCTTAGGTGAAACCTGAAGCTTAGGGTTTCCATCAAGTCTTCTTATAATCTCCATTAAGAATGCGTCATTGGCGCGACAGTAATTCCTCATTCCAACCTACTTAGTGAGTTGTGGAAAGCTTATATACATGTGTTTCTTGCGTCAGAGACCCTTGTGGTTCCAACCCTACCTAGATAACCTCTTGATTGGCTAAAATGTAAACCAAATATGAGAACATATGGTATGCAACAGTTTTCCAAAAAATTATTGATTGCTTATTTAAGTGATAACTAATAATCACAGCCCAGTTAATGAATTTATTTTCACTACAAATGACCAGAATGAAACTGCACATCCAAAATTCAAGATTCTGAATATGCATTTCCAACTACACAATGCAACAAGGTGATAGCATCTGAAATTTCATCCTTAAAATGGACCATTTTAAGTTTTGAGGGCAATTGAGATTTACCCTTTTTCTCGGACTTCAACCAATTCTTCACAATTGAATTTCTGCACCATTCTCATTTGTTCTGAAAAACTCATTTCCAATAGCTACAAACATTTCTTCCATAGTTTCCCTCTCTGGAATGCTTAATGCATGGGAAATGACTTCAGGATTGATTCTCGTAGTGACAGACCCGTCCATAGCTCTAATTTCCTGAGTCTCTGGAATGTAGCCCCTCGCGCATGCAATCACCAAGTTGACACTTTACACAACTTTAGGAAAAGCTCCTACAAGCACCAAACAACTTTGCAATATTTTATCTCCTAGTGGAATTCTGCTATTTTTCTCCAGGAACACCAAAAAATCCTCCAAATTGAGGTGCCCAATTTTAGTGTCCCTCACACTAGACCAGTGATTTTGAATTCCACTCTGCATGAGCACAAATCCAAGGAGAAATAATGCTTGTACTTTGAGAAGCATTGTCAGAGAATAAGAATGCAAACTAAATGACTTAAGGAATACTTTTCCACCCAAATTATGTCATTTCTTTGATAGGACATTCATTTAATGCGGAATTCAATTTCATTCCTTAAAAAGATAGCCTTTAAACTTGTATGCTTTTTTGAAAACTTGAAAAGACAACTCAAGGTTAGTTTGTACATATCATTTAATGAGATGGCAACGCCTTTGAAAATCAAGAAAATCCACCATGTCATGTGGTCGTAGAAACTTGGAGCCTTAGAACTAAAGTTAGGATTTTCGAAGTTCTGAAAACCTCCAACCCATCGACTTCAAAGACAACCAATAAAGGCTTGCAACTCAACAAAAGGGACCCAAGTCAAACAATCAGGAAATTATGAAAATTTAGAACTTCATGATAAGGTTATGAAACTCAGAGGACTAGCGACCAAGGTTAGGAAAAACACACAACCTGGGACTTTGAGAAATTGTCAAGAGAAATAAATAGCAAGGCATTAGAAATGAATGGGGCAAAAGACCCGAAAGGCCTAAGGAGGGGAATTTTAAAATTGTTGATACTAGTTTAAAAGTTACGGATAATATTTTTCATTTTCACATCTTAATCATTTTAGTATAAATCATGATAAATTAGCTTGCATCATGCTCATTTAGATTAAAATCATGTTTTCATATAGATCTCACAATGGTTCCATCAGTTTTCTTCAATAAAAATGACTGCAACAAGCTTATTATCCCTAGGATTGGGAAAGGGTCATCGTTCCACATCAACACAACACCACTCCCCCAATAGGATAAGTTTCAATGAATTAGGGTAGGCATTTTTAAAGCTTTCATAATTTAGTATGATTGGTTTTAATGGATGCTTGGTTTAATTTGCATTTGATTGATCTTGTTGAGATTGACATTAGTGGCTAATTATACATCGATTCTCCATGGATCAAGCGTAATTGACTCATACTAATCCATCAGTCATATTTTGGCACTGGGAGGGAATAACCGATAGAATTTAATGAATTTATATCTTAATTTTTTTTTTTAATTCTTGCAGGATACAACGGTGCTCCAAAGAATTTTAGCTACACTTTTGTTGGGAATCACTATACAATGACACTATCGTCATCAGAAAAAATGACACCTAATTGATA
>VDFB02271358.1:880373699-880437495 GCA_007258455.2 Sequoia sempervirens
GGTTAGGTCAAAATTAGGGCAAATGATAAGGATGAAGGGCCAAGATTGAATTATAAGATAATTCAATCAAGGGTCGAAATTAAATGAGATGTCAAAAGATAAGAATTAATTTGGAAGATAAGACTAGCACGGACAAAGAGGTTGCTGGAGAAATTAAATAATAAAATTTATTTACTCCAGGTGACCAGTAAATAATTAAATAATAAAGATATTATTTAATTATGGAGGAATGTGACAAAAGGAATCATTTTGAATTAAATAATGATTTAATTCAAAACTCAAGAGAATTGACTAAATTAAATAAATCAAATTTATTTATTTTAATGAGAGAAAAGGCTAATGAATAATTAAATAATTAAAATAATTATTTAATTATAGTGGGAAGTGGACAAAAATTAAATAAATTAGAATTTATTTAGTTTTGGAAAGAAAGTGAACCTAATTAGTGACATAATTAAATAAATAAAATTTATTTATTTAATAATCAAGAAGAAATAAATGACAAAGGGGAATTAAATAAATTTAAAAAATTTATTTAATTAAGGGGAGACCTAGGTAATTAGTGACGTATTAGATAAATAAATAACATTTATTTATTTAATAATCAAAGAGAAATGAATGACAAAAAAGGGGGATTAAAAAAATTAAGAAATTTATTTAATTAAAGGAAGACTTAGATAATTAATGACATATTAGATAAATAAACAACATTTATTTATTTAATAATCATAAGGAATAAATGACATGAATTAATTAAATAATTATGAATTATTTAATCAATAGTCGAATGTGGACCAAGGACATAATTAAATGACTTAATTATGCTAGGACGAAAGTGGTAAAAAAGAAGCTTGCAGGCCTAGGTCATTTTTAGGTGTCTACAGTCACATAACTCTATATTACCATACCCACGAAGGTGACAAACGTAACAACAGTTGAATAAGTCATAATAGTGTTTTATGTCGATTCTTTGCTTGTTTTACAAGGTGGAAACTACCTTCTTCATATATTCAATGAATTATTTTTTAACTAATATCACTTTTAACCAGAAAGCAAATGAAAGGAAATGCTTTTATCCAGAAAGCTTTGAAAGGCATCCACACAACATCAAATATTGAAAACTTAAACTACCAAATCTCCAAACCTATATTTAAGAAATCTCTATGCATCCATCACCATAAAATATTTATTCACAAATAAACATTCCACAACAACAAAAACTAACCAAACATCCATCATTCCAATAATAGATAATTCACTGGAAAAATTCTCAAAATAAGTAGAATAAATCCACACACCATAACACAAAGATTATGCATGCATGAACTTCACCATTGTCTTTCTATATTGAAATAATAGAAACTAGTAAAACTTAAAGATAACAAATTTTTTGCTCTAATGAGTAAAACAAAGTTTTCCCAAAAGATCCCTACAACCAAGCATCAACCCCATATTTAAATAAACTAATTAGTGGTCCCAACTTCAATTCTTTCCCTTCCAACTATCTCCACCTCCTACTACTCTAGTAACACCTCCTGTGCCTTTACTCTTTTTTTGTATTCTCGGTACTTGGTGACAATTGAAGTAATGTTTTTGCTTCTTGGAGACGTGGTGATTTGCAACCTTTTCCTCCATCTTGAAAGCGCACAATCTGACTCAACAATTATTTCATAAGTGTTGTCACTTTCAGCATTGAATGCACTCATATAGGTCTGTAAATTACTCAATTTACTGAATGAGTCTACAGTGGTTGTTTCTAGATCACCTACCTCATTATGATACACTTCTTTATACTACTTTGATATGTTTGCAACATCCAATATCTTTCCGTCAAATTCATTCATGGGGTCCACTTCGAGGGCACTGAAATTCTCCTTGATCTTCACTAATATGCCAAAATATTTTTCTAACACTTTATTGATCTCCTTGATATAATCCTCACATATTAACAATTTCCAATCCAAGGAATCAAACCAATTAGGATCAATTTATTTGGAATCATCTACCAATTTTTGCTTAATCAACAAAGTGTGCTCCATGGAGAGTAATTCTGTAATTTCCTTAGAAAGCACATATGTGCTACCATGTTCTTTTCTAGTCTACTCGAGTTCATATACCAACTCCTTTCCTTTATCAGACACATTAACATAAAATTGTACAAATTTACGAATGTAGAAAAGGCCATCTTGGTAAAGCCTTTCTATCCACTCACTGGCAGATTTAGCATAACATAAATTTTTCTTGACCTTTTGTACAGTGTCAGAATCAATACTGTGAACATTTGAGCTTGAGGCTTCCCTAGGGCTTGAAGTCACAATTGATGAAATAAAATTTCTTAAAGAAAGAATATGAGACTGCAATTGAAGGTTCTTCTTTTTCTGTTCCTTTTCTCATTCAATTAATGCATTAAAAAAGTAATCAACATGATAGACATCTCCTTCTAAAGTAGATGGCCCCATGTCAAAGTGAGTAACCTTGTAGTCGGCCTTTGTTATCTCATTTTCATTCAGGTCCTTTATAGGATCGGCAATTTCCAGCAGTTGATGCCCAGAAGTAGAATTGGTGACCATCTGTGACATCCTTTTGGCCTTTTTGGGCTTCTATAGCAACGGTATCCACCTCAACTGTCATTGCATTTTTTTTTCCTTTTCTTCTCTATTGCTTTCTTTAACCATGTTGGAGAAGAAGCCACAAGCCCAGTGTCTCTTCTTTCAACACTTACATTGTCCATCATTTTCTCAACTAACTGAATAGAAATAGAAGTATCTCATACTAGAGAAGGATGAACTTCAAAGAATGTGGGAAAAGGATTATCTTCAATTATATGTTGGAAAATTCCCTCAGACTCTGTAGGCGTCGATTTTTCCCAGTTGGCTCTTTTCTTAGGTCCTAATGATGGAATACTATCCTATTCACAAATTGAATTTCACTTAGCACCTATGTCTCTTGGCTTTTTGCTGTCTCCTCCTAATTGTGAACCAATGCCAGACAACCTAGTTGTTTTTTTTCTAGACAATATGTTTATGCCAGAGGCCTATATAGTCCCTTGTTCATTTCTATGTGAAGCTCTTTGCTCCTAAGGAGAACCTGCACTTTAGCACCATTTTCCATTTAACCAGTCTGAAGTTCTTCTCAAAATAGGATCAAAACAAACCATAAAATTTGAGACTTTTTCCTCTGACCAATTAATTATGTACAAGGGTTTAGCAACAGGGGGATGATATTCAGGATCAATAATCACTGAATCTTCCTCCATATCTTCTTGAATATTAAAGGAGATGCCAAAATTTTGTATCTACTTTAAGGTCAATCTCATAAAAATTCTCCTTTGTACCTCACCCTCATCTGTATAGTCTTCCCAAAAATCCTCAATATCTATGCAATGTTTATAACTGCTAGCTCCATACAAATTTCATTTAACATAGCCCTTGCTATCAAAACTAGTTCTCGCCAGAAAATACTGAAAATTAAACTCATTCAGGGCTTTCTCCACACCCCTAGCAATATTATTACTTTTATAGGAAAATGAAGGCATGAATAATGGAAAAACATATCCCTTCTTTCCCATGTTTGAATATTTAACATTCACAACAACCATTTGTCGACATACTTCAAGAAAAATAAGAAAATCACTTGGATAACAAGGCAACCTTAATGGATCCTTCTCAAAACCTCCAATTCTAAGATAAGTGAATATGTTGAATTGAATGTAAAAACTTCAAAATCTCATTACCATGGCAGCCACCTTAGGTGAAACCTGAAGCTTAGGGTTTCCATCAAGTCTTCTTATAATCTCCATTAAGAATGCGTCATTGGCGCGACAGTAATTCCTCATTCCAACCTACTTAGTGAGTTGTGGAAAGCTTATATACATGTGTTTCTTGCGTCAGAGACCCTTGTGGTTCCAACCCTACCTAGATAACCTCTTGATTGGCTAAAATGTAAACCAAATATGAGAACATATGGTATGCAACAGTTTTCCAAAAAATTATTGATTGCTTATTTAAGTGATAACTAATAATCACAGCCCAGTTAATGAATTTATTTTCACTACAAATGACCAGAATGAAACTGCACATCCAAAATTCAAGATTCTGAATATGCATTTCCAACTACACAATGCAACAAGGTGATAGCATCTGAAATTTCATCCTTAAAATGGACCATTTTAAGTTTTGAGGGCAATTGAGATTTACCCTTTTTCTCGGACTTCAACCAATTCTTCACAATTGAATTTCTGCACCATTCTCATTTGTTCTGAAAAACTCATTTCCAATAGCTACAAACATTTCTTCCATAGTTTCCCTCTCTGGAATGCTTAATGCATGGGAAATGACTTCAGGATTGATTCTCGTAGTGACAGACCCGTCCATAGCTCTAATTTCCTGAGTCTCTGGAATGTAGCCCCTCGCGCATGCAATCACCAAGTTGACACTTTACACAACTTTAGGAAAAGCTCCTACAAGCACCAAACAACTTTGCAATATTTTATCTCCTAGTGGAATTCTGCTATTTTTCTCCAGGAACACCAAAAAATCCTCCAAATTGAGGTGCCCAATTTTAGTGTCCCTCACACTAGACCAGTGATTTTGAATTCCACTCTGCATGAGCACAAATCCAAGGAGAAATAATGCTTGTACTTTGAGAAGCATTGTCAGAGAATAAGAATGCAAACTAAATGACTTAAGGAATACTTTTCCACCCAAATTATGTCATTTCTTTGATAGGACATTCATTTAATGCGGAATTCAATTTCATTCCTTAAAAAGATAGCCTTTAAACTTGTATGCTTTTTTGAAAACTTGAAAAGACAACTCAAGGTTAGTTTGTACATATCATTTAATGAGATGGCAACGCCTTTGAAAATCAAGAAAATCCACCATGTCATGTGGTCGTAGAAACTTGGAGCCTTAGAACTAAAGTTAGGATTTTCGAAGTTCTGAAAACCTCCAACCCATCGACTTCAAAGACAACCAATAAAGGCTTGCAACTCAACAAAAGGGACCCAAGTCAAACAATCAGGAAATTATGAAAATTTAGAACTTCATGATAAGGTTATGAAACTCAGAGGACTAGCGACCAAGGTTAGGAAAAACACACAACCTGGGACTTTGAGAAATTGTCAAGAGAAATAAATAGCAAGGCATTAGAAATGAATGGGGCAAAAGACCCGAAAGGCCTAAGGAGGGGAATTTTAAAATTGTTGATACTAGTTTAAAAGTTACGGATAATATTTTTCATTTTCACATCTTAATCATTTTAGTATAAATCATGATAAATTAGCTTGCATCATGCTCATTTAGATTAAAATCATGTTTTCATATAGATCTCACAATGGTTCCATCAGTTTTCTTCAATAAAAATGACTGCAACAAGCTTATTATCCCTAGGATTGGGAAAGGGTCATCGTTCCACATCAACACAACACCACTCCCCCAATAGGATAAGTTTCAATGAATTAGGGTAGGCATTTTTAAAGCTTTCATAATTTAGTATGATTGGTTTTAATGGATGCTTGGTTTAATTTGCATTTGATTGATCTTGTTGAGATTGACATTAGTGGCTAATTATACATCGATTCTCCATGGATCAAGCGTAATTGACTCATACTAATCCATCAGTCATATTTTGGCACTGGGAGGGAATAACCGATAGAATTTAATGAATTTATATCTTAATTTTTTTTTTTAATTCTTGCAGGATACAACGGTGCTCCAAAGAATTTTAGCTACACTTTTGTTGGGAATCACTATACAATGACACTATCGTCATCAGAAAAAATGACACCTAATTGATACCCTAGTGCTAATTAAAATAAATAGTGATGTTGAATGCTTTTAGAGGTATCAAAGATTTACAAATAGTGATGCTCCCCAAATAGTGATGTTATTGTCATAACTGGATTTTTGCAAAGTGACATAAAAACTCACCAGAGCAACATTATCGTGAACAATGATGCCCTACTCTAGTAAGTAAAAAAGTGATGAATTTTCAACATGTGCTTTAATTTTCTTACCTCATTTGATCTTTAACATGCCTCTGACGTTGTTCTGGTTTTCAGGCTAACTGGGTTTTTTAGGTTGGATGATAAAAGTTGAAGTGAAGAAGCATTCTTATCTTTAAGTCTTATAATTGTAACAAGTGTTTCAACACTTTTGGGGAAATTATAACCCATTCATCATGCCTTTCATTTTATGCTTTATCACCACACTAGCTTTCAATTGGGTTTTAAAATAAACACTTAAATCAATTAAAATTGAACCCTCATCTCATCTTACTTTGGGTTTAAAATTGAACAATACAATTTAACACTTCGTTTGGTACATAAAATGAACTTACCTTGCTTTAAGGATTAAAATTAACAAATGTTTGATATGTTTTGTGATTTATATTTGTTCCATTGAATGTGTATGCAAGGTGAAGCCACAATAGTGGTTTACAATTCAAGTGAGGAAGGAAAACTCACAAAAAATGACCCCAAAGCAAAAAAAGTGATTTTGGGGGTTCATACGAACCTACTGGTTCAAGCGAACCCATTAGGGGTTCACTCGAACCAGGGTTTGATCGAACCCCTTTGAATTTTGACTGCCAAAAAAATAAAAAAAAATGCATAGCAAAGGAAGGGGTTTGCTCAAACCCCCTTATCCCTCATCCCCCCCTGAGACACAAAAAAAACCCAAATTTTTGCACTTCGGACCTCAAGTTGAGGATGGAAATGGAGGAATCTTCACAAACCCAACTAGAATCAGGTAATCCTTGGAATGAGCTATGCAATGAATATAATTTTAATATGTTCTGGATTTATTATGTATTTGTTTTTTTAGTTTTATTAAACATAGGTTTTTCATCGAAAATGAAGGTCTATATTTTGCACATGTGGAAAAATAGCATATTATCAATTTTTTTTTTGAAAAATATGAACTCTGCACCAAATATTTAAGTCCTTGATCAAAAAAAGAAAAAGAGTTTCAATATATACAAAAAAAGTTACTTATTATATAGTCATGCTATGTCTGAATTGTAATTGGTTTGAATTCAAAACTTGATTAAGGAAAAATATTCAATAAAAAACTATCTAACCAAGTGGAAGCACTAGATATTAGAGTTACAAATCTAAATTTGAAAGAATTAGAATTTTATCCTTCATGGAAAAAGTTATGTGTTATACTTGATCGCCACTTTTTAAAAATGTTGTTTTATGAAAAAGCTAGTTTTCATGGGAGATGGAAAAGAAGTACAATCTGATTTCAAAAATTTTGAATTTTTTTTTTAGAATCTACAAACAAAATGTGATGAGACTCTAGTTTGCATCATCTTCAAATTCCTCACGGTTTAGCCGCTACAGGTGCTCGAATGTAAAGATTTAGTTAAAAATAATAATTTCAGTGTCCAGCTTGGCCAAAATTTGTAAACCACTATTGTGGGATCACCCTGCACTTCTCTCATGCCACTTGACAATCTTGAAAATCAAAAGCATTTCCTTGAAATTTTGTTGAATCACCCACATATTTCAATTTTGATTAAAATGAACCTTATGCTAGTGTGGGGAAAATGCATTGTGAATGCTCTCTTCTTAAGTCATCCGACTTAGGAGATCGAACAAGAAACGTACTTCCTCGTTGTTGTTTATCTTTAGTGGGCCTGCCTCCTCACTTCGAAAGGAGGGAATGAAGCAAGTAGAAAAAAGATAAGGCCAAGATCTTTCAAGTCACTATAGAAATAATATGTTTGTGACAAAATTTATAAAAATAGGTGCGGATGCATCATATCGACAAGTGTCACCCTTAGTATCCATGTGATACATTAAAATATCTTCTTAGGAAGAGACTGGGAAGCCTCTTGATCGACCATAATATTGATCTAATAATTCCACGTGTATGGCCACCTTTTATGAAAGCCCTTATTACGAACCAATTGTTTAGAAGCCAAAAACCTTTATGCTTGATGGTGTAGGAATGATTGTTTTGAAGCCGCCCCACATTTTACTATTCATTGTCAAAATAGGAAAATCCTTAAGATCTTAGGATCTTCAGGATTTGAGATGTGGTGGTCTCAAGAAGTGTGTTCCATGGAGGGGAGCCAATGTCACCAAATCTCTATCTATTAACATTGTCTTAGTGTTTGGAGAAATCCAAGTGGGGATTCAACAAGTAGTATCTTTCAAACCTAAGTGGTAAATGCTTGTGAGTCAGTTTAATACTTTTCTTGGTTAAAAAAAAATACAAACATTCACGATAAAATAAATTCACTTAAGCAAGATAAATTGACAAATTGAATCCCACATGACCATTTGAAGACTGATCACTCCCATTGAACAACTTGATCTTACACTTGCTATCATTCAACCAAACTTTGAACTCATTGAAGGAGAAAAAACCTATATAATTAGTAGTTTGAGAAGCTTCACTTTTCAAACAAAAGACACACCAAATCAGTGGAGAAACATGACATATATCATAGATGAAGAAGAGGAACAAGCTGATATTGTGGCTAGAAGGACCATATTACCACCACCCGCATGGCAATAAATATCCTCTTTTCTTCCATAAACTCAAACTTTTCTAAATCATCTCACACAAAATAAGAATCCCCGAGAGAAGGTCTATAGGTCATCACTTTAAACTTAGGCATCTTATTCCAAAAGATTTCAAAAGACATCTTTTATCACTTCACCAAAATAGAACCAAGTTGGTATACAACTTCTACAAACGTGCTTCAAGGAACAACCCAGACTTGTATGCATTCTGTTATAGTCAAAACCCTCATCTTTTTCACGATCTTGAACTTATCTAAGTCATTAGGTCTTTAGGATTTGAAAACTTTAGAGGTCTAGCATGTTTCTCACTACGTTGGTCTTATCAAAAAAAGGTTCCCTTTAGGTCAACATTGGGTCAAACATTTTAATCCACCCCTTCATCAAAAATTCAAATTTCACTTCACTAAAATTTACAAAAAATTTGAAAAAACACCAAGCTTTTTTTACTTCAACATCTATCAAACCAACCCCTAAATTAACTACTTTGTATATGAAATGAATCCTTTTCCATGCACTTGGATAAGTTAGTTATCATATTTGAACTAATTCATCTCTAAGGTCACAAGTCTACCCTAAATATTTCCAAGTTCATCAACATCCTTTATCCAAACATCAAAACATCAAACATAAGTCAATTAAAGTGTTGTCCCAAAACGTTTACAAAGATCACTTCTCACATCACCCACCTTTTCATCTCCCATTATCATCATTTCTCCAAAAATACTTAGAGTGTCCCTTTTGCCTAGATTTGAGTCAACTAGAGAGTTCAAACATTGCAAATCTCAACACAACTCTCCCATAGGTGACCCAAAATTTATGGTAAAAATAAGATCACAACACAATAGAATCATGGAGAAAACCAAAGTTTCATTTACCTCAAGTGATCCTAATCCTTTGGAATTTGATTCGAGAAGTCACATTACCCCATCACAATGACCTTCATTTCCATCAGGGCCATATAAGATAGAAGATATTACAAATAACCCATTTGGACTTACTAGGGAAGAAATCATGGAGAACCAATCCTTAGAGAACATAGTTCCTAATTCTCCATCTTTTATTGCACAATCATTCACACAAGGCTTGACTTCATCTACTAATCCAACAACTCCACCCCTAGAGCTAAATCAAACATCAACACCTAGTATTGCAGCTAGTCTTACTAAGGAATTTGGCCATACTCTTCCATTTGAAAGTAGCAAACTTGTGGGTACCCTTGAAACCAATCCTCCATCCCAAACAACCACTTGGACAATAACATTTTGTGCTCCTCCCATTCCCAAAGATCCAAAACAGCCATATAAATCACTTACACTTCATTACTCCACAACAACTTCAACATATCAATGACACCCATCTTCATCCATACCCACGAGTACAAGTGTTCCCAACATCCCGTAGAGTAGTATGGACCAAGTATCACAAGTGGACCTAAAAGGGAAAGGGAATACCCTCATGCAAAATCAACCTTTAACACCACATGGGACTTCTTCATCCAATCCTCCCTTTGATATATCAAACACAACGGTTGTCCAAAACACATCTATCCCATCCATCATCAACCCACAACACAACAATCCCTTAATCATGAATCCTATCAACCAAGGTGATACCTTTACCACATCTCGAACACAAGGGAATCTCCAAAACATTGATCAAGTGAATCCTTTCAATAAATGGACTCAAGGTCCTAATATTCCCTTAACATCACAATATTTAATGGTACCATCATCATCTTTACCATTTTTCCCCCAATTCATGCAAAATAAAATGGGTCCTCAAACTTACATTCCTCCATCTCAATCCACTATCATGCCAGGAATGTTAAACCAAGGGAATCCCCAACCTCCCATCAATAATGCACAATTTTCACAAAACATCAACACCCAAAACCCATATTAGATGTCCTAACCACTGGTTGATCCTACATTACAAGCACATTCCCTAGCCTTACAACAAGCACAATAGGCTTATTGACAAGCAGTCCAACATCAACAACACTATCAAGCAACCTTAGCAACACAACAACAACAAGAAGCACAACAAGCATCCTTATCAACACAAAAACAAGAGCAACAATAGCATACAACCTTAGCAACACAACAACAACAAGAAGCAACCTTAGCAACACAAAAACAACGAGCACAACAAGCAACCTTAGTAGCCCAACAACAACAACAACAACAACAACAAGCAACCTTATTAGCACAATAAGTAGTTGTAGCAGCTCAACAACAACAACAAGCTCAATAGTATGCCCAACAACAACAATTTCTCACACAACAATAGCAACAATAGGGTTTATACTATAATCCTCAACAAAATACCATCAACCCAAACACAGTAGGAACATATACACCTACACCATCATCACCTTATCCTAAATCACCGTACACACCATACAACACATCATCATATCAGAATCCCACCATCCCACCATATGCAACATATGTTCCTCCACCTAGTCCACTAGGTGATATGGCATTGCAACTCAAGGAGTTAACACAAGAAATGTAGGATATCCAAATGGGAAAAATGAAGAAACCCCATACACATAACCTACCCCCATATCCATTTGATAGAAACATCACAATGGTACCATTCCCTCCTAGTTTTGAAAACCCCAAATTCAAAAAATACAAAGGGAGAGGAAGTCATATGGATCATGTCAAAGATTTCAACATCATGTGCATGGAGGTTTCCTCTAATGAGTCCTATTTGATGTGCCTCTTCCCACGAAGTTTAATAGGTCCTGTCATGGATGGTTTTCTCAACTGCCTCCCGGTATCAAGACTTTCTAATAAATCATTGAAAAATTCATAGATCACTTCTCCTTCAATCCTTACATGGATGCAAGCTTAAAAGAGTTATAAAACCTTAAACAAAGCAAAGGAGAATCCTTCACCAATTTCTTGCAACGATGGAGACAAAGAGTGAGTAAAAGAAAGTGGCCAATTCCCAATGAACAAGTGGGGATCATCATCAAAAATCTCAATCCAAATCTATCCTTTCACTTGAAAATGCAGTGCATCACATCTTATGAAAAGCTTGTCCCTAGAGCCTTTAACATCGAGAGAGCTCTAATCTTACAGGGAAATACCCAAGCCTAGAAAGACAATTGGCCATCAACTAGTTCGAACGCCAAGCCTCATGTTTGGGCTAAAAACAAAAATGTAACAAATGATGGTGTGGTATATTCTAAGGTGGTCCTAAGTGCTCCTAGGACAAACAATAATCAAATAGCTAATAGCCAACCAATGGTGCAACAAACAACGCCACCACAAAAAAATTAGGTTAACAATACCAAAATGCAATAGAGGCGAACACCTAACAAGAAAAACTATCTGAAATGCAAATACACAGTTGTCAGAACCCATTGAGACTATCATGAAGAAATTGGTAGAGTCAAACTTGATAACACTTCCAAACTTTGAAAACTACCAAGAACTGCAAGATAAACTGCCTTGGTACAACAAAAAATATCTCTATGACTTTCACAAAATCAAAGGACATGAGACAATGAACTACATGTGACTCAAGAATATTATCCAAGATCTTATAGAGAGAAAAACCATATTATTGAGGTACTAGTTATTAATTAGGATATTAAGATATACACAACCCCTATGCCCAATCATAACAAAGGAAAAAAAAATGAGAAGGCAAAGGATTATACAAATGTGCAACATACCTATTCTAATTTGGTTGCTTCCTGTGATAGCATCATTATCGTCATCACCATCAAAAGACCTAGTGTGGAATGTGGAGTCACCACATGACGTGGTAAAGTCACCATCCAAGGAGTCTCGTCTCAATCTAGGGCACAACCTACTCAGCCAACAACAAGCACTAGCAAGTATAATCTCCTAGATCAGCTTAAGAAGAACCTCACACATATTTCTATCTTAGAACTATTGAGGCTATCCCTTGTGCATAGGGAAATCTTAGAGGAAGCTCTATCTGCACCATCTATTCCCAATGGTATAGATACCAAACAATTTCAAGCTATGGTAGGGCATATCACTAATCATCTCCTCACCTTTTCAGAACAAGCCCTACCATCACAACCATCCCATAATCGTTCTTTACACCTTGAGGTTATCATTCATAAGAATAGGCTTAAAAGAGTATTAGTAGATGGATGTGTTGGTCTAAACATTTGTACCCTTTAGTTGATCAAAAATATGGGCTATTCATATTATACTATTGAGAAGACAAAGAGCACCACCATCGAGGTATATGACAACCAAGAATGGGTATCACAAGGCATCATCCCACTACCTATCCAAGTGGGTCCCCTCATTGTAGAAACTACATGCCAAGTGTTAGACCTTGATCTTCCCTACAACATACTTCTTGTTCAACCCTAGATCCATGCCTTAAAATTTGTAGCTTTGATCTACCATTAGTGTGTAAATTTTCCTTTCGAGAGTAGAGAAGTTACCATTCATGGATATCCTGAGCCTTTTTGTTATTGCTAGAATCTTGAGGCCAAGTTCTATAAGATCCCCCAAACACCCAAGAATGACAAAGGACCTACACCTTCTACCTTATTTATTGAGACATCATCCCTTGCATCTAGCTCATAAACAAAAGCACCCATTGTGCAGAACATACCCGACATCAAAGCAGTGATCCAAGATGATGGTTGTGGAAACTATAAACTAATAAAGGATACCTTTGTCGTGGGAGAATTACCTCTTTCTCCTCAATCCCATGGGAAACACACACCTAGCAACAATATTCATAAAACTATCAAGATGGAAGCTACTACCTTCACCAAGTGGGGGGACCTGAACAATGATGTTAATGAGGATGATATCTCTAAACTACTCTATCAAGATGAACGACCTGTCCTTGTTCTTCCCATGAAAGATGATAAAAAATATTTTTAGTTAATGAGGGCATGGGCTATACCAAGAATGAGAAATTGGGAAAAATGACAATGGTTTGCTAGAACCCATCATTCCTAAGAAATGTCCAAGGAATCTTGGCCTAGGTTGTACTACTAGCAAGGTTATGCTTATCGACAAAGGTATTTTTGCTAAACGATCTAAGGCTTCCTCTTGGTTACCGACATCATGTGATACTACCCTAGATGACTTCCCTCTTGATGTTGCTGACCTATTTGATAATAACTCCCTCTTCATGATATCTACATCGACCTTCACCCCAAGCAACCAACCAAATGAAATATGCCTAGTATACCCACAACTTATTGACTTGGACCAACAAGGACCACTGATTATAGATTTATTCAAAAATGATGAAGCAATCTCAAAATTCATGGGAATCCATGGAAAATTACCATGGGAAGATCATAAAGAAGGATTTTATATAGAGCTAGACACAGGGGTGTACTACAGGGAGATGATTGAATCCCTCAATCACAAAATTGATGATATGGAACTAACTTGTAGATCTTTGAGTGAAAACCACACTGTGGAACTCTCTGATCCTAAAATAGTAAAAAGAAAGGATGTATTTGAGGGTGAAGACCTCTTTGAGGAACCCAAGGATGAGGGATTTAATCTCCCCCTTAGTGTGATGCATCTAGAGAAGTCAACAGTTTTGGAAAAAAAGTTTACCCCAGTCAACATGGGAATAGAAGAACACAAGATCACTTTCTACGCCGAATCCTTGTTGGATGAAGAACAAAAGAACCTAGAATCATTCCTGAAAGAGAAATGAGGTAAATTTGCACGGTCATACAAGAATATTCTAGGAATTGATCCATAAGTGGTTGTGCATCATCTAGCAGTCTATCCTAAAGCTAAACTAGTAAATTAAAAATTAAGGAAGATGCACCCTAAGATAGCACTATTGGTCAAACTAGAGTTACAAAAGATTCTTGATGTTGGGTTCATCTAACTGATAGATTATCCTGAGTGGGTTTCAAACTTGGTACTAATCTCCAAACCCACTAGGGGCATCATTATATGCACTAATTTCAAGGATTTGAACAAAGCATTCCCAAAGGATGGTTTACCTCTTCCTAACATTGACATCATAGTGGTCTTAACAGGAGGACATGATATGCTATCACTCATGGATGGTTTTTCAGGCTATAACCAAATCATGATTTCCAAAGAGGATCAACACAAAACTACATTCACTTGTCCATGGGGGACATATTGCTAGAACATGATGTTGTTTGGAAAAAGAATGCAAGAGAAACCTATCTAAAATAAATGACCCTCATCTTCCATGACATGATCCAAAAAATAGTTGAAGATTGTGTGGAAAATATTTTGGAAAAATCAAATAAAAGAAGTGAGCACATACAAGTCTTAGGACCCATCTTCGATAGACTTGAAGAGTATAAGGTACGGTTGAATCCAAAAAACTGTGTCTTCGGGGTTACATCAAGGAGACTTCTTGGTTATATTGTCTCAAAAAGAGGGATATAAATTGATCCAACAAAGGTAAAAATCATCCAAGACATGGAACCACCACAAATATTGAAGCAGATGAGAGGGTTACAAGGAAGATTGTAGTCCATCAGAAGGTTCATAGTGCAACTATCACATAAAATCCACCCTTTTTCGCATCTTCTCCATAAAGGAATAACTTACAAGTGGGATGAGAAGTGAAAAAGATATTTCCATCATATCAAGGACTATCTTTTGACACCTCCAGTGCTTATAATGTCACCAATACCAAAAAAACCATTGATCTTGTATATCTCAGCAACATCAACAACACTAGGTGCTCTCCTCGCACAACATGATGAAAACAAAAAGGAAGGAGCCATTTATTACATCAACAAGACTTTGGTGGGCTACAAAATGAACTATTCATCCATTGAGAAAGCATGCTTAGCATTGGTTTTTTCTTCACAAAAATTCAGAAACTACATGTCACATCAAATCAAGCTTATTGCAAAAATCAACCCATTAAAATACATGTTATCCAAAGCAACTCTTACTAGGTGAGTGGCTAAATGGGTAATGATCTTGACTGAATTTGACATAGAGTATGTGGAGCGCAAGGAAATCAAAGGACAAGTGATTGTAGACCAACTAGTAGAGGCACCTATCTACATAGAAAATACATTGATATTTGAATTCCCAGATGAATCAATATTCCTTGTCAATGCAGCAAATCAGTGGAAGATGTACTTTGACAGATCATTTACCCAACACGGATCAAGAGTGAGTATTATTTCCATCACCCCTCAAGGATATTGCATCCCAAAGTCATATAAGCTATCATTTTTGTGTACTAACAACATTGTTGAGTACAAAGACCTAATCACAGGTTTAAGGATAGCAGTTCAATGGTAGATACAAGAGATGAAATTCTATGGAGACTTATAGCTGGTTATCAACCAAGTTAATGATGACTACCAAAAAAAGGATGACAAGCTCACTCCTTATAAGAAGAAGGTAGAGAGTCTCAAGGACCTTTTTATAGACATAACATTTGAGAAAATTCCCCACATGAACAACTGAGCAACAAATGTTATGACAACAAGCAGGTCACTATTAGACATGCCAAACAATATCTTGCAATGTGAATTCTTGGTAGAACAACTTCTCATACCAAATTTCAAAATCTTGGAATTTGAATTTGCATTTGTAATTGTTGGTCTTGGATCCTTGTGGTATCATGACATATTCACCTACCTAAGCAAAGGAACCCTCCCATCTGATATCACCTCCAACCTTAAAAAGACCTTTGTTAAAAAGGAATCCTGATTCATGATCTAGGTGATACCTTATACCGCTATAGCATTGAGGGAACATTACTATGATGTCTTAACCAAGAGGAAGCCTTGACCACTTTAACAAAAGTACATGATTGCATATGTGGTTCCCATTCTAGTGGTATGACTTTAGCTAAGAAATTATTGAGGACAGGATACTACTAGCCAACCATGGAAAGAGAAGCCCATCAGTATGTGCAGAAGTGTGTCCAGTGTCAATAGCATGGAGATCTAATTCATGCTCTAGCTCAGGAGTTGTAACCAATGATCACACCTTGGCATTTCTTACAATGGGGGCTTGACCTCCTAGAAAAGATCACCCCAACCTCATCTAATGACCATAAGTTCATCATAACAACCACTGAGTACTTTACCAAGTGGGTTGAAGCCATTCCTATGACCTACATAATAGGAAAGAAAATTGCTAAGTTTATCTTGAATTACCTCATTTGTCATTATGATGTTCCGCAAAACCTTATCTTAGATATTGGAACACCCTTCAATAATCAAGATGTGAAAGAGCTATGTCGAAGATTCAATGTCCAACACTGATTTTCTACCTCGTATTACCCCTAGGGCAATGGTCAAGCTAAGGCTACAAACAAGACCATTCTAAAAAATCCTAAAGAAAATGGTTAATGAAGTTGGTCATGACTAGCATCTATAGTTGAATCCTACCCTATGGGCCTATCAAACCAGTATCTGCATGCCTATCAGTGCAACCCATTTCTCCTTGGTCTATGGATTACAAGCCATCTTTCTTATTGAGGTTGAGATTCCATCATTGCGAGTGTCACTACAGAACCTAATCACTGATGAAGAGGATAGAGTATCCTGACTAAATGAGCTAGAGTTCTTGGATGAGTGTCATCTTGATGCCCTTAATCACTTACAAGTATATCAAAACTAACTGAAACAAAGCTATAACAAGAAGATCAAATGTCAGTCTTTATAGGTAGGGGATCTTGTCCTAAAGTAGAATCAAAAGAACCTTCCAAATTAGGACAATAAAGGAAACTTTGAACCTAACTGGTTGGGTCCCTTTGTCATCACAACAAGTTATGGATCAAGAGCATATCAATTGTCAACACCTAAAGGTGAACCCTTGTAGGAACCAACCAACAGCTTGCATCTTAAAAATTTTTATGCCTAGTCTTGAAGCCTGGTGTAAATATAAAAATACAAAAAAATAAAAAAATGATCAAAATCCAAAAAAATAGAAAAAGGATTGAAAACAATAAAGAAAAACAATCCTCCTCTAGTGAAAACCACTTCGGTGGTGCTTTGGGCAAGTACCTTGGTGAAAACCTAGAAAATAGGTGTTTTGCATAAATAAAGCACCTCCATCTACCTGGGATCTTTATCCTATCATTCCATCGACCGTGCATTGCATCATCCATCCTATTTATTGCATCACCCATCTACATCCATATCATAGCTTGATGTTTTGAAGTATCGTATCCCCTTAGTACTACTTGGCATATTCCAAAGGTCAGTTTTTCTTGCCTAATCGAGGTAATCTATCGTATCATACTGGGGGAAATTCGTTCTGAAGCGGATCAGGTTCTTGTATATTTTAAGATTATCAAAAATCCCAAAAACATTAGTAAAATCCCATCAAAATAAAAAAAAATTTGCAAAATCTTGTGTGCTGAAAATCCAAAAATATCAAAATCCTATACAACTTAAATCCAAAAACATTTGAAAATTGTAAAGGAAAAATCCAAAACATCCAAAACACATCAAAAATCCCTAAAAAGGTCAAAACATCAAAAATCCAAAATAGTACCATGTCAAACTATGAGTCTAATCTTGAACATAGTTAAGGCCATCAATGATGTGCCCCTAAGACACCCTAGGTCAATCCTTTAGGAGTCCTCATAATAAACTGGCAATCCATCAATTATTCATTTCTCGTCGTCAATAAGTCAAGTCATTCAAACTATGTGGTCTTTGCGTGTATAACGTAGGCAAGGCTCATCTTTGATCAGCCCCCGAGGGCCCTAGGATAGTCTTTTAGGTTAGGTTCTTGGTGGAAACTCGAAAAATCCCTAAACATTCAAATATCAGAAAAGCCTTAAACATTCAAAATCTCATAAAATCCCAAAAAAATTGGAAAACTCGGAAAATCACAAAAACATTTGAAAACTTAGAAAAATCTAAAAATATTTGAAAACTTAGAAAATTAAAAAACATTAGAAAACATTCAAAAACCTTGGAAAACCCTAAACAATCTCAAATAATTGAAAAAACTTAAACATTCACATAAACTTTTGAAAAGACCAAAAACAACCTCAAAACATTTTCAAAATACCAAAAACATTGAAATATTCCAAAAAATCCCAAACCATCCATCCCATTTCGCTTTCACCTGCCATAAACTTCACCCATAATAAATCAACCATCAAATTTTACCTTTGGCAAAACAAGTATCATAAGTCCTAAATTGAGAACCTAAGTGTCAAAATCTAAATTCTAGATCATAGATAAATGATTTAGTGAAGTTTGTATCATCAGCTTATCAAACACCTCATCATAATCAAAACATCTGATCAACATGTCCTAGGATGAATCCTTCCTACGATGGGCATTAGTATTAGAAATCACCTTAGCTTTATTAAACTAGCAAGAGATATAGATAATACTAACTTTTTTTCTTTGATCTTTTCTTATGATTTATCTTAATGACCTATACTGAGGACCTCTTGATGATGTCTATCAAAATGATTTAGAGAGAAAGGAATGGGGCATCAATCATTATATTTCATTTGTTGTGCTTGTGGGTATTCTTGTAAAATAATCTTGGCATATACTTGCTTAGTTGTGTGTAGGGAGGTTGTTTGGAGTAGATTGTTGACTATTGTGTATGCTTTGGTCTGATATATTCTAAACTTCTAATCTACATTCCAATGAGGTTTATGTATGTCAAGATGTGAACAAGAACTGTCCTATCTATTTGCAGAATCAAAGTCCATGACACTAGATATAACGCCATCCTAGTTATCAATACCTCAATGCATCATATCTATGTGTTATATCAAACAATAAGGAATGGCAAAAAATCCTAATCCCAAGATATGAGAAGATCATCATTATCATTCATTTCTCATCACCATCTCTAATAAAGTCTTAGTGGATCATAGACTTGTTGGAATTTTTTATCAATGGTCAATCATCTTATTTATTCTATCTTCTCTCCATGCTAACCTGGTATAATGACAGTCAACAAAAATATCATCAATGCATCCATCCTGCATCCAAAAAACATCAACATTTATGCCCCTTGCATTATCACAATGCATCATAATAAAGGGGAACATAATCAATTGCATTATCATTTAAGTTGTGTTGAATAATATAGATTTATTATTCTAAGCATCCTAAATTGTTGCATACATCACATTATCATATCATAAACATGAACATTTGCATTATCCATCCATACATCCACATGCATACATCATCACATCATAAATTGCATAGAAAAGAACACAAAAGGAAATTCATCCACATTATTTGCATACGCATCACATAAGCATATCATATCATCCATCCCATAGAATATCATACGAAAATATACTGATAAAGAATATAACATTGCATCCATTCTATATCATTACATCATATATCATCACATCATAGATCATCATCACATATCACATAAATAAAAGGGAAACACATCCATTCATCACATCAAATGCATCCATAAATTCATAAGCATGAAATAAAATGAACACATCACTATATTGAATATGTATCATATATATATATATACCAAAAAATGGTGACTATCATAATACAATATCTGAGTCAGTGTATGTATATCGATCAAAAATACAATATCCATGAGGCTATTAGAAAGGACCCCATGTATGTATATCAATGTAAAAGAATCGAGCGATAATCAAAGTGTCTATACAAGCAAGCTACTCCTGATGGCTACTCCCCTCACCAGGCTGTCTCTTTGGCTGATCCTTGGCCTGAGGATGAGCCCCACTCCTTTGTGAGTAATCTGGATGCCTAATCGTCATGAGGATATCCTGGTGGTAATGCATGTGATAATAAGTTGCCTCGATAACGACCTCTTTGTACAATCGAGTAGACATTGTCCATCCCTGAGTTGCAGCGGTCATCGACTCTAACTGTTGGCACCACCAAAACTCTTGGGCCAACTACATATTAGCAGTCTACCTAAGTTGTCACTCTTGGTCCCTCTCGACTATCAATTCATGTACCTAATACCTAGTATGGTCCCTCTCGACTATTAATTATTGTACCTGCTACTTGGTTTGGTCTCTCTCAGTAGTAATGACCAAAATTCATTGACAATCCTGATCTCTCTCACCTGTCACCACCTGTAATTGCTCCTCCAATTTTTGTATCTATGCATCATGTGGATCTAGCCCTGACGGTGGCTACTATGGAGGTTGTTGCTATATCGATGGTTGTTGGTGCAATGGTGGTAAACTTGGGACCTGTCCATGATCATGATGCTGGCCATCCTGGCCATCCTGTCCTCTACCCCTGCCATTTGAACCTCTACCCTGTCCTCTATCTTGTTCGTCATCTGGCTGTCCTCTGCCTCTACCTACGCCCTCCCTCTTAGCCTCCCTTGAGGAGGTATACCTATTGGATTTGTAACTCGAGGAGGGGGTACAAACCATGCATCATAAGTAGGAGTCATTTGTGCATCTGCCTATCCCTAATCATAGGCCCATGGCCTAGTAATCACTTGTCAAAAGCCCTTTACAATCTTGTGGATTGGGATCATATGTCTCCATATTGTCTCTCAAGCTGACCTAGAAAAAATGGTAGTGTATGCATCATCAGGCCTGTCCTTCCTCTCGCCAAACTGTCTGGAAACCCTATCAAGTAGGTACCTCTCAATAATTGTGTGCTCTTGACCCTACATGTATTGGGTCTACTGAGCAAAGAACAACTGTTGCACATCATCATACCATGTTGGTATCTGAAGCCATGACCACCACCTAAATATTGTCATGTCATCAATCACTTGACACTAGTAGGGAATTTTGAGCTACCCCATGTGCTATAATGTGATGGCACCCCTGTATCTCTAGAAAACTAGATCATTTGGCTCCACATCTACCATATGAGTAATAGGTTGGAGCATGACACTATGCTCCCAGGCCCAAATATGGAGAAGGGTGACTCTAGTACTGATCGATCTCCCATCATAGTAAATGAAATCATGTATATCATGGTAAAGGGAGGCCAGCATCACTGGCCCCCATGCATAATAGGTCCTCCAAAAGAGCATCTTGTGCCAAGCCAGACCCCATCCTAGATTGAATCCTTTGCTTCATCGATCTAGAGCAACCAAACCTAAGATAACTACCACAATGATCACTATGAAGGTCGATGCCCAACCTCTATACATCTTGAGGTCTATCTGGGAGTTGACTAGGACAACAAACTCCTAGTCAAGAACCTTGTGGCATGCATCATATCCAACATCAACATCACATATCATGCACTCACCATGTATCAACAAACACAAAATAGGCCATATGTCCTCCAATGTCACTGTCACCTTGCTAATGGGTAAGTGGAAAGACAAGGTCTTGTTATGCCATCACTCACATAGTGTTTTCATCATTTCCAAATGTGTCTAGACAACGAGCATGTACGCAACATACCATAAACCAATCTCCCCCAAGTGCTCCTGTCACAACTCAGACAAATCACCAAGTCTGGATAAAACAGTCGGCCAGTGCTCATGAGACATCAAAGGTTGGATAACCACTCCTGCACCCACGAAGTGCATGACATCAAAATGCAAAAAAATATCTAAGTTTGGAGTTTTTATCCCCCAAAATGACAAAAGTGTCACTATTCATGATAGTGTTGCTATAATCCAAATTCCAAATAGTGACGCTCGATGCATTTATATTACATATCACGATATGCGTCACTAAACACATATGTGTCGCTATTTGAACTGGGTAAACCCTAATCCTAAATTCTAAATCATGAGGTACATCACTATTTACATGTGTCGCTATTTGAAATCTAAAACCCTAATTTTAAATCACAAACTGCATTGCTAAGCACATATGCGTCATTGTAAATCAAAATAGTGTCATCAATTCTCAAAATAGCGTCCCTATATAGCTATGTCGCTAACGTTCAAATTTCAAAATGCAATAAATACACCTAAAAGTCAAATTTCAAATCAAGTTTTGAATCATATATTGGTGGTCCTATGCCTGGAGGCCTTTGGTACTCGCGAACCCGATGGGAAATGTGTTGTGGGAGCACTCATTGTGCCATTTCATCAAAGGTTTAGAGCTCAAAATGCATGAATTCTCTAAGGTGTGAATGAACAAATGAATTGAAAGTGATCCTTCCTCACCTATTTATGCTTGAAAATTAGGGTTTTTTCCCCTAATTTAACCATGAAGCTAGGGTTTTTCACCATTTTCACCAATCTTTCCAAATTGAAGCTTATTTTGCATATTTTTTGTGTTGTTGGCATTTTTTTTTTGCATCCCAAAGCCTTTTAGGACCCCTTGGGAAACATTTTATCTTTAATTAGAAATTGAATGAAAATTTAAAATTTCCACCTAATTTCTTGAGGGGTTAGGGAACCAACTTATTCCTTTCGCTAGGGCAGTAGTGGGGCATCTAAAAATCAGAATTTTTTAATTTAGGAAGCAGTTTTTTTAATTTGAAAGGCATCAGTATTTGAACCAACCTAACAGGGACCTTGCTTCAAATTGGGGAAAAATGTAGACACTAAAAAATGTCCCAAATGATATCATGCACTAGAATCAAATATACTAACATCATTTCCTCTTAAATTCCATCCTCTTTTCACTAAATTAATTAAATTTTCCTAGCTATAATTAATTGCATCATTTGGATCTATTATCATAATTAATCTAATCAGATTAATTCACCTCATTTCATGCTAACATTTTGTATCTTTAAATTAAATACATCAAGTTATTTAATTTAAATCTCTAAGTCTTATTATTTAATTAAATAACCCTAAGTTATTTAATTAAATATCATTTCACCTTTTCTCCTTTCATTAAATCACTTATTTAATGAAAATCATCTCTTTCCCTCTAATTGTATAAATTAAACCTTTGTTTAATTAGAAATTACTAATTAATCTAATTCCCCCACTTGCAAGGAAATATTCCTCCTTTGCACATTCCTCCAACAGGAATATTCCTCCCCCTTTTTGCACATTAAAACTTTTTTTTAATTGCTAAATTATCTATTTTTCCCTCACCCATGAGAATATTCCAAAGAATATTCTCTTTCTTCACTCATTTTAAAAAGGGGTATATTCCTTTTTCAACAAACTTACTTGACTTCTTGAGCAAGCTAACATGTTGCCTCTTCGACAAGTTGAAAGTGTTTTTGTTTGGACAAAGGAGAGCCCTTGATTAAATCTCATCATTGATTCTCATCCATTGATGAAAATCCATGATCCATGCCTCCAACTTCTTCCATCCTTGACCGTTGAATAACCGTTTTGATCTCAACCCTTCATTTCTGATTTGCTCTTCTATAAATAAGTCACTATTTGGAGACAAATGGATCTATCTTTTTCAAAGCAAACTCATGCTATCAAAATCACTCACACTCACTTTTAGCATTTTTTTAATATCATTTTAGCTTAAATACGTGTATTAATTATCTTAGCTTCCATTAATGGCTTCCATGGTTACATAATGCATACATTTAGCTTGGTTATTAATTAGGGTTTAATATTTTAGCTTAGAATCCATTTAGATTAGCTTTGCATTTGTACATCTTAATCATTTTAGTATAAATCATGATAAATTAGCTTGCATCATGCTTATTTATATTAAAATCATGTTTTCATACACATCTCACAATGGTTCCATCAATTTTCTTCAATAAAACTAACTAGAACAAGCTTATTATCCTTGGGATTTGGAAAGGGACTTTGTTCCACATCAACGTGACACCACTCCCCCAATAGGATAAGTTTCAATGAATTGGGGTAGGCATTTTTAAAGCTTTCATAGTTTAGTATGATTGGTTTCAATTGATGCTTGGTTTAATTTGCATTTGATTTATCATATTGAGATTGACATTAGTGGCTTAATTATGCTTCAATTCTTCATGGATCAAGTGTAATTGGCCCATACTAATCCATCAGTCACAACCATTTCACAACCTCTAATGTTTTTTTTATTATATTTATAGAACCTATTGATGATACCATAAGGTTGGTAGAGCTTCTTGTTGGTGTAATTAAATGTCTTGTACCTTGTCCTAGGTCATAATTACACCTTACTTAAGTTTACTTAGGGACCACATAGGAGGTTGTTGGAGATTTCCCACCTTTTGTGGACTTAACATCTCATACCTCATCACTTCCACCTTTTGTGGGTGATCCACCTTTTGTGGAGATTATCACATTATCTTTTTCCACTTTAGATGGAGTGATAACTCTTCATTGTTGTCACATGTCATAAGATTACGACACTTGTCATAATCTTATGCCCTCCTATGTTCTCACCTTGGCTATATATCCAAGGGGTCTCCTATGGATTGTATTGAACATTGTATTGCATATCATATTATTGACATTGAATACAGTTTATTCTTGTCATATTATTCTCTCTCTTTTGTGCTTTCTATTAGGCCTCTAGATTTTGGGTGGCTACCTTCACAGCCAATTCTTACATGGTATCAAAGTTTTTGGAGTGCCTTTAGTTAGTCTTTTGGAGAGATCCTTGGAGGGTTCCATTTTTGGCCTTATATTGCAGGTGCATATTGGGAGCTTGTTGCATCAGATCTAAGCTCGCCATTGCATCCAGAGTGTCTGAGATAGTCAGATTTGCCTTTCGTTTCGTCTCAGTTGGACATCGGAGGCCAAATCTACAAAGGGTTGAAAATCAAAGGTCGTTGCCAGATCCAGGAGGTAGCTACCACTTTGAAGCATTTTCAGCTGAAAAGGACCTCACCATCGTGCTCAGAAGGGCCAAGAACCCATAAATCAACTGCCAAATCGTCCAAATCGGAGCAAGTTATTCGTCGAGGCAAAAAAAATTTTGCAGGTCGGCCGTACGACCAACCTGCGCAGTCGATATGATTTTTTTATTTTTCAAAAATATTTTTGTGTTTTTCGCGAAAATTTTTCAAAAAAAATCATTAAAAAAATAAATATCGCAATTTTTTGTATTGTAAAGTTTTTTTTTAAAAAATAATAATAAAAAAAAGCAAAAAAAAAATATTTTTGTACCCTGCGTACGCAGGGTACTGCAGACCCTACGCAGCAGGGTACGACGGCTGTCCGCGCCCGCCACGCTGGCATCCATGTGGACGCCTGGCCCCACCCTCTCCTCACCGGCGGTAGGACCGGCGGTAATAATCTGGCGGCGGCGTTCAAATCAATCATCGGCGTCGATCAAATATCTGGCGAAATTCAAAATTTTCGGCGCGAGAAACTTCCAAGCAGAATCCACTCCGAGAATATTCTGACCACCGTTCAAAAAGATTTTTGGCGACAGTCTTAAGAATATTCCATCAGAAAAAAAGTATATTTGTGGCATATTCCGGCGAATTCCAAACGACAGAGTTGACGGTCAAACAACCGTCAATTTTAAGCTCATGAATTTTTTTGACAGGCGAGAAACCATCAAATTTAACATAGTGAAATGCTGATGTCAGCATGTGTCAGCGATGACGTCAGCACCTTTTAAAAATTTGCCCCCCCTCTCCAATGGAATTTTTGAATTTGCAGTCCAAGTTCGGAGGCTCATATCTCGCTCATTTTTGCTCCTTTTTTTGAGCAATTTTTTTTTTATTTGGGCTAATTTTTTGTTTACTTCGTAGTGGTGTACTCAGTTTCTAATTATTGTTGACATATTTTCCATAATTTTCAGTTTCTCATGACTGTACCTGTCTTGTCACCATTTCTGCAACTTCAGAGGCTTCGTTCAGGCTCATACGAACTCCTTTTCAGGTGCCATTTTTTTTGAAAGTGCATGATTTTTTGTCTAATTCTTGAATCTACAATCAGTTTGAAGCAATCTTGAGTGGATTTTGTACTTTCAGCATATGGTCTTTTTTGGCCTATTTGGCACTTGTATTGCATAGATCTGAATTTAGGTCTTTTCTCTATTGTTCTAGTCTATTATTAGCCTCTTTATTGGCAAGTTGTAAATCAGAAATCATAAGCCCACTTAGCCAAGTTGCAAGTGGCCTATTGTACACGCACTACATTATAAAGTGCCAAAATCATCTATTTGTGGGGGGGTACTTTGATTGAGTGAATTTGGGGGGTGTATTTTGTGTGATTATGCATATTTTCTCTCTTGTGCTCTTGTATTCTATCATGGGTTCATCTAAAGTTCCACTCTTAACTGCACATAATTATGGTACATGGAAAGTACGTGCATGGAGTAAACTAATGGAAAAAGGTTTAATTTACTACATTGATGGAACCATAACTGCACCTTCAGATCCTAAGGCAGATCCAACAACATTTATAGATTGGCTCACTAAAACTTCTATGGCATTGGGTACACTAAGGAAGTTCATTTCAGATGATCTCATTTTTCATGTTGATAAATGTACTATAGCTAAGGAAGCTTGGGATAAACTTGTTGCTTTGTATGGTAAGGTTGATAAGGTTAAGGGATACAAACTTGAACATGATCTCTTAAGCCTTGATCCCAAGGATTTTGATACAATTCAGGATTATGTCACTAAGGAAAATGAATTAAGAGCACAACTAAAATATTATGGTATTGAAAAAGAGGATGATCAATTGGTCTTCAACTTGTTAGATAAACTTCCAGTTGAGTATGCAGCCTTTGTTTCAAGTTTTCAAACTCAAAGATTGACAATAAGTAACTTCAAAACACCATATTTTGAGGCTCTCACAGATCTTTTGATTCTTGAGCAAAATAAGTTGATGAAAATGGGTATTCTCAAGTCTTCAACTTCAAGAGCATTGGTGGTCAATCATGGAAACAATAAGCAAGGCAAAGGAAAGGACCAAAAGCAATCTTCGCCAAAGCCACAAGGAGAGAACAAACAATCCACTCCTCCACAACAAAGCTCAACTTCATCTTCTTCAAAGAAGTACAACAATTCAAGCAAGAGGGAGCAACCAACATGTGCATATTGCAAAAGGATTGGTCATGATGAGCATCGTTGTCATGTTAAGCAAATTGATGAGTTGAAACACATCCTTAAGAAGAACAACATCAACTTTCCAACTACATATCAAGAGAAGGACACATCTCCTTCCAATTCTTCTTCTAAGGGAAAAGGAAAAACTCTCATGGCAACAACATCTAGCTCATCTCCTTCTTCTACATCATCTCAATATGATAAACATAAGGGGCAAGCATTTCTTGTAGTTGCAGATTCCAATACAGATTAGTGGATCCTTGACTCAAGAGCTTCACATCATATGACTTCGTGCAAGGATATGTACTCTTCATTTGATTCTTGTTCATCACCACCCATTTTGATGGCAAACAACACTTCTTTGGAAGTTTGTGGGAAGGGTTCTATTGACGTTGAAGGTGGAGCATTCAATGATGTTCTATGTGTACCTACTTTGTCAAGGAACATTCTTTCCATCTATCAGATTACACATAGTGGTTCAGGAAAGAGTGTAGAGTTCACACCAGATTCTGTCATTGTTCGGGATTTGCATAGCAGGGCTCTTGTTGCAATTGGGGAGGTTGATGATCGTTCTCGGTTCTACACCTTCTCATACTTTGCTCCTATTGATGATTCAGTTCACCCTAGTGTGGACAAACTTGATGAGATCGAGTATGGTTACTTGAATCTTGGAGTGCTCTCTACTTCTGAGGTTCATGAACCTATTGTTGATACTCCATCTCCTACATTGACTGATGTACCTGATGACACTTGTGTTCCGATAGTTTCAGTACCTTGTGATTTAGTGCAACAGTGTATACCTTGTCTTCTAGCAGCAGCTTCATGGGATGACTACTTGACAGACATTAGCAGTTTGTTTGTGGAGTCCTACATTGCATATTTGGGAGACACATTTGATTACTTTCATTTTCTCTTTGATGAAGGTGATTCTTCTTCAGTTGTTGCGAGGGAACACTCTGACCCTCCTCTACATGATCAGTCTTTCGAGGTTGATGTGATTGTGGATGCATCTTTACAGCAGTTGGAGGAGGCCACTTTCTCTTTTGAGGAGACATCGTCTTTGGAGTATGTTCTACCTACATCCTTGCTAGATCTTGAGTTGTCTTTTTCAGCGGATCAGTGGGTTGTTGCAAAGGGGTTCTCACAGATTCTAGAAAGTGACTACACCATTGCAGCTTCACATGGTTTGGGAAAGGCATCTTTTGGCATCGACACAGGGACACTTGAGCAGATTTCAGAGACTTCGTACATTTTGAGGGTTCATCCTTCTTCACTTGTGGATTGGGGAGACTTCATTCATACACCTTTGGTATTGTTTCTTCCCAAGGGGAGGAACGTTGTTCGACAGTTTTGGAGCAGCTTCTTCATTCCTTCTCGAGCATCTTCCATTGGTGATCATTGTACATTGAGGGGGGGCTACCTTGTCTCTCTTCTTCTCTTGTATGGTGGGGAATTTTTCCTCACATGGGGTTTTTTTTCTTCTCATGCTATGTTCATAGATTTTTGTATCTCATCTCTCTTTTGGGGGGTAGTTTTTTCCCACTGGGTTTTTCTATCTTTACTCCACTTGTGAGAGATTGCATTGTGTGTACATGGGTACCTAACATGGCCTAGTAGCCGGGACCCATCTTGCATTGTTTACTATTGTGTACATTCTCCCTAAGTTGCACTTAAGGGGGGGTGTTGGTGTAATTAAATGTCTTGTACCTTGTCCTAGGTCATAATTACACCTTACTTAATTTTACTTAGGGACCACATAGGAGGTTGTTGGAGATTTTCCACCTTTTTTGGACTTGACATCTCATACCTCATCACTTCCACCTTTTGTGGACACATCATGTGATCATCTTTCCACCTTTTGTGGGTGATCCACCTTTTGTGGAGATTATCACATTATCTTTTTCCACTTTAGATGGAGTGATAACTCTTCATTGTTGTCACATGTCATAAGATTACGACACTTGTCATAATCTTATGCCCTCCTATGTTCTCACCTTGGCTATATATCCAAGGGGTCTCCTATGCATTGTATTGAGCATTGTATTGCATATCATATTATTGACATTGAATACAGTTTATTCTTGTCATACTATTCTCTCTCTTTTGTGCTTTCTATTAGGCCTCTAGATCTTGGGTGGCTACCTTCACAGCCAATTCTTACACTTCTCAATGGGAAGGCTTCTTTGATGATGGTATGTATTCCACTGACAATAAATATTCTTTTTGTATTCTTTAACTTTAGATAATTGATTTTGTAAATTAACACTGATTATAACTTATCCCAATCAATAATATTCCTTTCCCCCCAAAATCTTGGTTATTAATTGGAAAATCTAGGGATTGAACTCTTTTACATTTGAGTTACCATAGATTTGATTTAGCAAGGTGATGAAATTATTTATCTCAAAGTGAATTGGGATATCTAGTCATGGATAATCCTTAGAAAACCCCTTTTAATAAGAGTGACTTTTGTCAAGGTAAAGGGGAAATAGGGCTTGAATAATGTGAAGGACAAGATCTTTTGGCTCCTTTTTTCAAGCTTAAAGTGTCTCCACATGTTGTTAACATGTGGAAATATTAGAAATATACTGCAAAATTATTGAAATGGTGGGATACTTCTCTTTGGAATGGTCTCAACCTCTCAACCTCCATTTAGTGGAACAAGTTGATTTAAAGGGATAACTTGAACCTTTTTCTCTCTTCCTCATTCCTCAAGCCCATTTTTTCTTTCATAAATTTGTGTGAAGTTCTAGTGGTCTTTGAGATGTATCTAATTTTGGAGCTTATGAGACCACATTGTATGACCTCTCTCTACATGACAAGAGTGTGACTAATCTTATCCTTGTCCTATGAACTCTAGATTAAACTCTCCATACAAGTCCCTTGTAGCTTCCTCAAAGATTGACACTAGCTATCTACCTAACACTCCGCCTTGTTTCATTTCAAAATTATCTACCTTTAGCTTCTTTCTAAACTCCCTAGTCTCCTCTACCTCATTATCAATTCGAATGTTCTTTTTAGAAGTACATCTTAGTCTCAACTTAGTAATTGATTCTAGCAATTTAAAGTGGATGCCAACTCCCAAAACCTTGCATGAAAACTTCTCACTTCAAACTATTTGTTATTGACAAACTCTATTTTTTCAACTCTAGCCTACATCTTGCCCTTTTCACTCACAACTTGAACACGTTAAAAACATTCAAAGATTGTTTATTATATTTCTTACTACTCATGAAAATCTATTATAAGAAATCTCCTTGATATTTTTGGTTGTCAACTTTTGTGAAAGAATGCTCTATTAAGATTGGACACCAATGACAATGTCATTTCTAAATCTATTAGACAAATAGATATTTATCATTTGAAGAGTGATGACAATTCATCACCCACGCGCCCGACCATTGTCTCACCACTAAGACGTTTTAATGCACCAGGCGCAGGAACATGGTATACCTGTCAGATCATCACTTTGATAGCCTCAGCAACCCCCTTGGTGCTTTCTTGCAAGGGTTCAAAGGAGTCGCATATCCCATGCAATGTTGACACAGACAGAAGAGTTATGGTAAGTGTTTGTTTGAAAGATTCCAAATTCATTTGTAACAAATTCATGGCATGGTATATGCAGACAGTCTGCATATTTCTTGAGACCATTCTTTCTGAAGATGTAACAGCTCGCATGCCTTTCGTATGCATCCATATTGTGCTTACATGTCTGTTCAAATGCTTCATAGCTTTTAACAGGTGAAAAAGTGTTTTGATTTATGTCCACATGCTATTTTGGAGTTCCAACTATGGTGCAGAGGCGTGAATGATCCAACGAAGGTCGTCAGATTTGGCTTGACATATGCCAATTGCATTCGCTTAAAAGTTTCGAAGCTTTTTCAACATATTCATTTAGGTGTCCGCTGACATGATATAAAGGAGAATACAAGGATGGTGGAGATTAATTCTATGATCTCCCATCCTTCTAGTCGATTCCCCGTTGATTTTATAAACTAGCAATGGCACCTTAGTGTGCAATATGTACGCCAAGAAGTGTGGAAGGTCAATTAGGATAAATTTTGATCTATTTTTTTTAATACATTTACTAATTATTAATTTTGATTATAATTTAATTTTGTAAAATATAAAATTATAATAATTATTAATTATGAATTATAATCATTTTATATATGTATTCAATATTTTTATTTAAAAATATAATATATAATATATAATAATTATATTATATCTAATTTCTTTTATTATATAAAATATATATTGCATATTAATTATGCTAATATATACTTAACTACCTGGAATAAAGGATGTCGTAATGTTAAAACCTAATTATGACGATCTTGGCGTAATTTTCATTTTAATAATATAATAAGAAAGTGGGGTTTGGGCATGGAGACCACCACATCACTTTCTACAAATTCTGGATAGTGGAAGAGGTGTTTACATATTTCAGGACCCGCCGAGCTTGATAGATTAGTTTTTCTTTTGCACACATTTGTGTAGTAAGTAAGATCACTTGATAGATCATTTAGAACATTATTTTAATATTATTATTATTTTTTATTATTATAGAATAATATATTAGCTCTTATATTATTATATAAATATTTAATATTTATATCATCATTTAATGTATTCTATTATTATATTAATGTCATTATTATATTATATTTATTATTTATATATTAACTATTATATTATTATATATTTTAAACTAAATTATATATTCTATTAATAATTTTTAAAGACAAATAATTGTATTAATTGTATTAATTTTCTCTATTATTAATATTTTAAAAATATATCAAATTAATTATAACAATGCAAATTAATCTTTTGATATTCATATTAAGTAGTACTATTGTAATCAACTTAAAAATGAATACTAATTATATAAACAACTTCTAAAAAATAAAGAAGAGTGATATTTTATAAAAAAAAAGGAAAAACAAAATATAAAGGGAGCTTTTATAAACAACTGTATTTTCCTTCCAAATGCAGAGCGCCGTTTTGAATTCCAAGCTGCATGCTTGCCACATGCTTGCCATTTTTGAGTTGCACTAGAATTTATGCATTATTCGTGTCTGGCTTTGGGTAAAAAATAATCAGTCTTAAACAACCATCACCTCACGTAGTAACACAAATATAAACTTGCAAGGGATTTGTTTTTTATTCCTTCTCATAGGCAAATCATCCAAGTGTCATGTGGTTGCTGAGGAAGGTAAAATAGTAGACATAGTAACATTTCCCCCATATTCGAGAATAGTAAATGTGCATCTAGTGCAACACATATAGAGCTGCATGCTCCCTATAATGTCTCCTTTGTTGAGTAACTGAGCAATCAAATAAAAATGCTTGAATCAAAATTTTATAAATATAGTAGAATCTATTGTCCTCAATCCAGCCAAACATTTTGTAGATATAGAATCTCTAATTGTTGCACAACAATGGAGTCAATTTGTTGTAGATACAAAATCTCTAATTTTGATTAGGATTTCAAAGTATTGGGCAGTATTGACATTTCGTCATTTAAATCAATTTGTTGTAAATGTAGAATTTCTAATTTTGATTTGCATTTCAAAGTATTGGTAGGCCATTTAGCAAATGATGTTTGCATAAAAAAGATCTGAATGGAGAAATGATAGCTTTAAATGAACTATGCATCCTCTTACAAGAGAAACACAACTAAAACAAAACCACTATATGAGGAAGATAATCGTGCTCCTTTATAATTAATTTCAATTATTAAAAAATACCATTTTGAAAATAAATTTAAACAAAGAAATATTTTAGTGATAACAAATTTCCACAATCCATGAAGATTATTGCAACAAGTTTGTGATTAAATTGTGTCAGAATTTTTGCAAAGAAATATTTCGCCTTGAACCATGCATTTGCAATAATAATCTTTAAATGCTCCTTTTGCTTGAAAACTCAATAATGGTGGATAAAAAGCATACCAATATGAAACAAAGCAATCAATATAAATGAAATAAACTAACTTAAAAATGAAAAAAATTAACACACAACATTAATTAAATTGATAAATATAAGTAGACACTAAAATAATATATTATAATCTAACTAATAACTCAAAATTCCTTCTAATTTTTCTTCTATTTTTTTTATTATTTCAACTAAGATAAACTTTTACATCCCCTAATCTTTAATTTGGTCATTTAAAAACTAAGATGTGATAATTCTTATTGTTATTATCATTGTTAGGTAGGGCAAAAACTAATGTTTTTTTATTTATTGGATTAACATAAGATAAATTACAACCAACATAGAGCTGTAATCAAGACATGGGACAACAACAAATTTACAAAGACTAATGTTTTTACCTGATGATTTCTTTATTAATTTGCATTGAATAAAGTACGAATTCAAAAAATTGAAGACTTTTCCTAGTGTTTTCTTTTAAACGGACTTTCCTTTTTCTATATTTTTTAGAAGTACTCGTTATTGAGAAATTTTTATCAGTTTATATATAAAAAAGAAGCCAATGGGTGGTAGGTGGCATTCTTAAATTCATTCACGTGCCTTGTTTATGCTTCCACATTTTGCATACATGCCTGTTAGGGTTAGATACATAATTCCTTCCATGAAGAGGAAAGGAGCAACCCACTGCTAGAGGAGTTCCAATCAGCAATAGAAAGCATAGAAATTAGGGAAGCTAAGCTGAAGGAACAACTGGAAGAGACAAAATCATGGGCACAAGTAACGAAAAGGACAACAGAGAGCCAAAGAGAACTCATAGAGAGGCAGATTAAGGTGCATCTAGGGGAAGAAAAACATAGGAATGATAGAGCAGCAAATGTAATAATAAAAGGACTGAAGGACTATGGAGAAGGGGAGCACACAGATAAGCTAATTAAAGACTTTTTAGTGGATAAGGTGGAGTGGGTGGGGCATATTGAGCAAGCGAGCAGAATTGGTAAAGTGGCACAAGATGGCAGGAATAGAAATGTAAGGGTAACACTAAAAAATGCAGAGGACAAGAACAAAATTATGAAGAACAAAAGGCTTCTCAAGGGAACACGATTCTACATAGATGAAGATCTAACCCCACTACAATTGGAAGAGAGAAGAAAAGAATGGGAAAAAGTGGTAGCAGCAAGAAATGCAGGTAATGAATCTTGGATGTATAGAGGGAAAGCTCAATTCAGCAACAAAAATACACATGATAAATAGGAAGGCGGGGCCCCCTAGACACACCTCTCACTGGTAAGCTGGAACTGTAGGGGCTATCCTTGGAGGAGGGGGCCTGGTTTAGGGCCCATAGCTAAGGGGATGGACATAATTTCCCTCCTTGAAACACATGAGCATGAGAGCTGCAAGGTTCCGAACTTTGAAGGTTACACAAAGATGTCAGTTTGGAATGAGCTAACCGAAAGCGGCAAGGGATATGGAGGGGTAACAATTTTAGTAAGAGATTCTTGGGGAAAAATCATACAAGTTGAAAAGGAAGATACAAATAAGCAGTACATATGGATAAAAATAGAGTTAAAGGAGAACATAATTTATCTTGCAGCATGTTACTTTGCTCCCCATGGTTCAAAATTCTACAAGAAGAAGAAATTAGACAAAGAAGACCCATATGTAGCCTTGAAAAAGGATATAACAACATATAACCACAAAGGTGAAATCATTCTAATTGGAGATTTTAATGCTAGAACTGCAAATAACCAGTCTCTTTGCCTTGATATTGAGATGGGAATAGGGGACAACCCTTTATGGCTAGAAGAGGAAGGGAATCAAAAGTGGGAAAGATTATCTCAAGATGGAAAAGGAGATATCACACAGTATGGGGCAGAATTATTAGGAATGTGCAGCTTGTATGATTTAATTATATGCAATGGTTTAAAAATGTGGCCTAGTTCTGGGAACATCACATGTCACACATACAATGGTCAAAGTGTGGTGGACTATGTTATAAGCTCAAAGAAACTCGTGACAAGTTTAATAGACATAGAGGTAAAGGAGTGTCCCATAGAAATGAATTCCGATCACAATCCAATACAGGTGAAAATCAGCATACAAAATGGTACTCAACGGCAAGAGATGACGCAGCATAATGAAAAGAAAGAAGCTACTCAAGGTTCAATCCTTTTGACGCAGGAAAACCAAGAAACCTTCCAACAACGCTGGAAAAACAATTGCACGAGGTGGGAACCAATGGGATGTTCAACTCAAATAAAAAAAGTATGGACAACACCATGTTGACCTCTATTATTCTCAAGGCCCTCAACTCTTGCAAAAGGTCTAGGCCTAAAAAAAGTGATAGAAATAGCTTTCCAGCTAACCCATGGTACGATGAGGATTGTAAAGTAGCAAAGAAAAGGGCTAAAAAATGGGGTAATAACAAAGAATATGTAAAGTTGGTCAGACTGAAAAAAGAAGTGTATATGTAAACTAGAAGGAAGGAGTTAATATTGCTTGGGAGGCACAATCCAAGGGGATTTTGGAGAGAATTGCAGCAACAAGACATGAATAAAGAGAACAATATTATAGACCTTGAATGGTTAGAGTATGCAAAGCAACTTTATGAGAGAGGGGAAGATAAAGACAACCCTCCAATAATTAACTCAAGGGTTAAACTTTTTTCTTCGGATAACATTAAAGAAGGAATAAAAAGGTTGGCAATGGGTAAAGCTCGTGACATAGATTGTTTACAGGCAGAACACTTAAAATGGGGATTGGAGGCTCTCACGCCTCATATTAAAAAAATATTCAATGAGGTCCTTCAGTATGGGTTTCCAACAAATTGGACGACTAGTGTTGTCATCCCCCTGCTCAAAGGTGGTGACATCAACAACCCTTCAAATTACCGCACTATAATGATCAACCCTCTTTTTGGTAAACTTTTTGGGAGCATGATAGAAAAGCGGATCAGTGTTTGGGCGGAAAAGGAGGGAAAGCGCGCAAAAGGGCAAGCGGGCTTCAGGCCAAAACATTCTACTATTGATCATTGCATGACTCTTAGACACTTGATCGAGAAGGTCTGGGATAAACAAGGAGAGGAGGTTTTTTGCTGCTTTGTTGACTTTAGGAAAGCTTTTGATACGGTTCCTAGGAGCAAATTATGGAGTAGGATGGAAGAATTGGAAATTCCAATACACTATAGAGCTGTGTCCATAGGCTGTATGAACAGGTTTGGGCCAAAATTCGAACCAAACAAGGATTTTCAGAATGTTTTGGAAGTGATATCGGGGTCAAGCAGGGATGCCCTTTATCCCCTACATTATTTGGGATATACATTGACAAATTAGAGGAGTGGATCGATAAGTTTGGTGGGGGTGGGGTCTACTTGACCAATTGTGTTATAAAGTTGCTTTTATATGCGGATGATCTTGTCTTAATGGCAAAAACAACACAAGATTTGAAGGAACACTTAAAAGCGCTAGAGCTCTTTTGTCATCAGGTGGGGATGCAAGTGAACACTACCAAAACTAAGGTCATGATCTTTACCTTGAAGAGAAAGAAGGTTCATAGGGAATTTGTTTTTGAAGGCAGCCCCTTGCAGGTGGTCAATGAATATAAGTATCTTGGCCTTGATTTCCACAACAAACTCAGTTGGGAAACGTGTAGAGCAAAGAGGATACAAGGGGGATGGAAAGCTTTACACTCATTGCAAAATAGATGCAGAAGGGCCGAGTTATGGGATTGGAAGACAAAGAAAACTCTTTTTGGGCTTTTAGTTGTTCCAGTGGTACTATATGGATGTGAAGTTTGGGGTAGCAACACCTCAGCAAAAAAGTGGAGACAGATAGAGAGATTACAAAAACATTTAATCACACATAGTCTCAGGATTAAATCTACTGTCCCTTACGAGATTGTTCTAGTGAGGCCGGGGCTTTCCCTGTTGAAGCGTCTGCTATGTTTCGTTGCTAAGCTATCTAAGAAGACTAGATAACATGGAGACTCATCGCTGGCCAAAAATGGCAGCTAATGAAAAATTAGATAGAAGAAAGAGCACGTGGATGAAACAAAATATCAAATGGATGAGCAAGTGGGGTATTAGCATAAGTGAGTGTCCAAATAACAATAGGGAAATAAAAAGGTATGTGCAAGGAAAGTTCAAAGAAAGCATGTGGAAAGGGCCACTTGGGAGGAAAAAGGAATACTATGTCAAACATTTTAACCCTACACATGACCATACACAAAAGACCTACATCGGAATGGAAATAAAATGGAAAGCAAAAATGTTAATAGCTCAGATAAGAACAAGTTCGCACCAGCTTAGATGTGAGACCGGAAGATGGATGATACCTAAAGAGGAGTGGGCAGACAGAAGGTGTAGATATTGCACTCAAGAAGTGGTTGAGATAGAATGGCACTACATCAGGGAATGTTCAGCTTACAAGGACATCCGGATCAATTATATTGAGACATTAAAAGGGAACAACTTGGGTGATTTGTTTGAAGAAGAGAAGATAATAAGGTTTGCAGATTTTCTGGTCAAGATACACAATAGAAGATCCAAGATGCAGAAAGAAAAGAAACATAGGTTTTTGCGTTTCTGGGGGTTCGGGTTTCTTCGCTGGCTATCTGTGGGTCCCATAGGCTGCTTGGCCTCGTGGGCGTGATTAAAAAAATCATTCATTCATTCATTCCCTTGGACGAATGCGTAGTGAATTCATTTCATTTTTACCGGAACATCAAGTAATCTCAAAAATGGAAGCAAAGAGAAAAATGACGACATGACAATTCAGTTCATCATTTTAGAGTTGGTGCATAGGGGTTTTCATGCCCTGGTCTAGAACCAACTATTGGAAAGGAGATCATTTCATTGATACAAACCCCAAGTCTTAATAGGTGCATAGGAGCAATTGATCTCGTCCATATTTATAGAAGAAGTGTGTGGATCAACTGCATAAAGTGGTGAATCATAATGTGACCAATATCTAGGCAATAAAACTTCCAGGTTGGTATTGAAGATTTTTATGTGGCTGCTACTGATGCTACAAATGCAATAGCTATTGCACCATCTTCACAAAAAATATCCATGCAGAGGCCTGTTCTATAAGCTTTGAAGTTAGCCCAGGTGTAAATTATTTAAGTATTTAGTGTCAAATATGTGTTGCAACCACCGTAGCCCTGTTTTATAAGATTTGAACAAAGCATATTCTTAAATTAATTCACATGGATTCTTGAAGGTATATGCATATGGATTTCTAATTTATATTTTTCTTGTGCTATGGATGCAAAATACATGTTCATTTTTCAAATTTTCCAACTGAGCATATATTTTAAAGCAATCTCTATTTTCTGCATATGGCTCAAACTTTAAAGAAATTTGGTTCTATTTTTATGCACCTAAGTGAGTAGGTCTATTTAATGACTATGGGGGCTCTCTTTAGTACCATAAGAAAATTTGGATAAAAAATATTCAGAGAGCAAGTCATATAATTCTTTAGCTAAAAAATGGCGCCTGATTTCAAGAAGATGTATGTTTTGAAGAAAAAGTAGAGGGCCTCCGCATTATACATCGAAAGCGTATGTACAACACTTATTCAGAGGTTTTGGTGCATGAATTTTCATTTTGACATGACCTCTGAATTATATAGGTAGGTATGATACACACTTACAAAACAACAACTGCAACAACGTTTCATCTCTACATTTAACATCATACGGAACCCATCGAAAGCAGTAAGTTCTAAGCCAACCCTATCTTAAGCACAGTCAGGGTCGAGCTTGCTCGAATAATTGTTGTATTTTTTTAATTTATTTTTTTCGATCGAAAAGCACAAAATGGGGAGTCGTTTGTGGCTTCGTTTGTGGAAACGGCATTGGCCGACCACTATTTTCGCAGTGAGAGGAGGTCTGCCAACATTATCTAGGGCCCCACACCCTCTTATTGGCTCTACTAACTAATAATATGAAGCTCTTCTTGGCTATGTTTAGCTCTTGTTTTAGCAGCCCCAACTACCTCCCTCAAACTTTTGGCACAACTGGGATTTGTAGTTCGTAGGCCAAATTCAATGAAATTGGATAGAGTTTAGTGTCTGAATGTAGTTGATAAAGCTTTCGATTCTAATTAGGAATGTCGATGCTTTTGTATTTGTTCTGCTTGGGAAAAATAGCCAAAAAAATGATGCAAAATGACACACGACTTAGATTGATTTAAAACGGTAAAAAAGTGATTTTGAAAAATATGCACGGAATCAGCAAAAACCAATACCGGCAGGAAAATGGTAAAAAATGAAGAAAAGTATGCATGGCTGAGATTGATTTAAACACCTTGTCGGGTCTCTCGGGGTTTGTGAACCATTGATGGGCATAGTGAGCTTCAAAAGCTCATAGAGGACACGCCTTTGACATAATTACAAAATAAGTTTAAGTATTAATAGTTTAAATATTATTATTATTAAGTGTGAACGGTAGTAAAATAATATGTTATCAGGTGAAATAAAGAATAAATGAACACACAAACAACGAGATTTATCAACAAACAAAAACAAAAATAAACAAGAGCTCCAGAGCAGTGAAGTTCCTGCCATAAAGTTTTAGAATAGTTTTGTTTGTATTTGTTGTGTATTGCAAAAGGCCTGGATCAAATATCAAAAATATCAATTGAACCCATATGCTCATTTTTTTGATTATAGAGTAGTGGACAAAAGCATTGCAATAGTCATTGGACCAAGACCACAAGGTAGAGGATTAATTGATGAAGTTATTCTTGAATCCTCTTCATAGGAAACATGACTAACTAATTGGTATTCTCTTTTAGCACTAGGATCCTACAAAAGTGGAAGCAATAGTTTTAATTTGCTATATATTAACCATCTTTTACTTACAAACTTTTTTTGAAAAAGGCAGTTAGAAGGTGTCATACCTCTACTACATTTAAGCCAAGATCAATTAGTACTGCACCAAGTTTGAACCAATCACCATGAACCAAATTTGGCTCGCCTACTATCTAGAATCACAACTACATGTACTACAGACTCATCACTATGTGAACTGATGTTTGTCTAGGGTATTAATTGTTTAACTTAGACATTGATGTGTATACCCTTAGCTTCTAGATCTTCTTGTCTCATTTAATTTTTTTTCGACATCACTATCTCTGGATAAGTCATAACCAAATTTTAAGGTCATCTCTAGATGGGCATGCTCTTTGCCAAAATGATGAACTAGGGCATGAGTGAACTAAATGTGTTACATATCCATAACGTTAAATTATTTTGATGATAAAAAACTTCAAGAAATTGTAGACATAAAGAGAAGATTAAATAAAAACTAAATGAGATACACTCTTGACAATCTTTGTTTGGTATTTTCACTGCTATTTGGTTCTATGTTATATTCTTTTCAAAATTAGAAGTTTTTTTATTATGATCAATTAGAATAGACTCTACAAGAAATGCATAAATATATTGTGTTGTGTAAGAATCCACGAATAGAAATAATAATTTGTTGATAAATCACAAGAGATAACTCCTTGTAGTCAAACACAAATCTCTAGATTTTTCACACTAATCTAATAATTATTGAAAGGAAATAAAAAGAGCAATGGAAAGTACTAATAAAGAGCAAATGTTTGAAGGAAAGAGATTACCAAATAGATTGAAGTAGCCAAACCAAGCACCACCAAAGCAAGAGAGACACAAGAATTTGTTAAGGGAAAAAACAAGAAAAACCCCAATATTATGAATGGAGGCAAAATGCCTAAAGAAATAATACAAAGAGAGAGAGAGAGCTTCAGCCTTAGCTTGCTTGCTTGAATCTTGAAGAATGAGAGGAGAGGCACCTCAATAAGTAGAGGTGAGAAGAAGGAGTTAGAATGTAACTCCCAACTCAATGAATGCCACCATTCATCTATGTGTGTGCAAAGTGTCACCTCTTAAGGAGGTGGTTACAAATATTCCTTAATAAAGGAATTAAAAAAAATAAGCCATCTTCACACATGTGTGAGATGGAAAAAAGACAAAAGACTTGTAGGGATTCCTTTGGAATATTCCTACAAGTTAATAAAAAATTACAATTAAAGAATAACCTTTACCAAGTAAAGATTAATCTTCTAACATCCCCCCTTAAGCTTTACTTGGGGAAGTTACATCAAACCCTTCAATGGGTTGTAATCCAAGATTTTTACAATGGAAGAGAAATTTATCTTTACAAAGAGCTTTGGTGAGAATATCTGCAACTTGATCTTCACCTTTACAATACAAAAGAGAAATTTGCTTGTCTTCAATTTGCTCTCTAATGAAATGATGTTGAAGAGAAATGTGCTTGGTCCTTGCATGAAAAATTGGATTCTTTGCCAAAGAAATAGCACTTTGATTATCACAATATAAAGGAGTAGGATCCTTTGGAGGTAGACCCAAGTCTTCAAGTAATCTTCTTAACCATAATGCTTCTTTAGATGCATTTGTACAACCTTTATATTCAGCTTCTGTAGAACAAAGAGAAGTAGATTGTTGTTTCTTACTATTCCATGAGATTGCACCTGATCCAACAAAGAAACAATAACCACAAGTGGATCTCCCATCATTGGGATCACCTCCTAAATCTGGATCAGTATAACCCTTTAAAGAAAAATCACAATTTGCATCATAAAAAAGACCAAGATTAAGAGTACCTTTAACATATCTTAAAATTCTTTTTTTTTTTTTAAAATGAGTTTGTTGTGGTTTAGACATAAATCTAGAAACCAATCCAACACTATAAGAAATATCAGGTCTAGTAAGAGTTAGATAATTTAAACTTCCTACTAATTGCCTATATAAAGTAGGATCAACAAAAGGAGTTTCCATATCAACCATTAATTTAGTTCCTAATTCACAAGGAGTAGAAACACACTTTGCATCATTCATTTTAAATCTATCTAAGAGATCTTGAGCATATTTATGTTGAGAAATAAAAATACCTTTAGGTGTTTGCCAAATTTGCATACCCAAAAAATAATGTAATAGGCCTAAATCAGTCATTTGAAATTGTTGATTGAGTTGAGACTTAACATCACTAATCAAATTGTTAGAACTAGAAGTGATAATTAAATCATCAACATATAAAATAATAATCACAATATCATCTTCACTATGCTTAATATATAAATTTGGATCATTTTTACTTCTAATGAAACCTTGAGATAAAAAGAAAGCATTGATCTTTGAATACCATTCTCTAGGAGATTGCTTTAAACCATATATTGATTTCTTCAATTTGCAAACAATATTTTCATTACCTTCCTTAATGAAACCCAAAGGTTGAGACATATAAATTTCTTCATGTAAATCACCATTTAAAAATGCACTTTTAACATCCATTTGATGAATAGGCCAATGCATATGAGAAGCTAAAGCAAGAACTAATTTAATAGTGGGCATCTTAGCTACTGGAGCAAAAGTTTCATTATAATCTAAACCTTCAATTTGAGAAAAGCCCCTAGCAACTAATCTAGCTTTAAACTTGCTAACTTCATTATTTGCATTAACCTTAGTTTTATACAACCATTTGCATGAAACAGGATTCTTACCTTGAGGTAATGGAACTAAATCCCAAGTATTATTAGCAATTAAAGTATCATATTCTTCTTGCATAGCCTTTTGCCAATGAGGTTGATCTTTAGCTTGTTCATAAGTTTGAGGATCATTTGAATTCATAATGTTAGACATCAAAGCATGATTACAATAATTTGCCTTTCTTCTTTTAGGTGGATTTTTAGCTAAATAATCCTCACTTTCTTGCAACAAATTTTTAAACCATTTTGGCATTCTTTTAGACGTAGGAGTATCATCACTAGAAGAAGAATCATGAGTAGAGATTTCAACATTTTCATCATCACTATCACTATGAGTAAGAGATGCATTAGGAGGGTTAAGAGGAGTTTCAACTTGAGGATTATCCTCCACAACAATAACTGTATTTTGAGAAGAATCAATATTATGCACTTTAGAACAATCATGAACACCATTTTCAGCAATGCATACATCTCTAGCAACTTTAACTTTGTTAGTAAGAGGATTATAAACTCTATAAGCTTTAGAATGTTCATCATCACCAACAAAAATATGATAAGAAGATTTAGCATCTAATTTTTGCCTCTTTTGTTTAGGTTTGTGAACATAAGCAATTGAACCAAAAATCCTTAAATGCTTAAGATTGGGCTTCCTACCAGACCAAGCTTCTTCAGGAGTTATATCCTTTAAAGCTTTAGTAGGAGTCCTATTAATAATGTAAGTAGCACAAAACATAGCTTCTGCCCAAAATTTATAAGACATATTTTTAGCATGTAACATACATCTAGCCATTTCAACAATAGTTCTATGCTTCCTTTCCGCTACACCATTTTGTTGAGGTGTATAGGGAATAGTTAGCTCATGCTTAATACCAAATGATTTCAAATAACTATTAAAATCATTGTTCACATATTCTTTTCCATTATCAGTTCTAAGAATTTTAAGTTTAAAACCAGATTGCCTTTCAACAAATTTATGAAATTCAGAAAATATATCAAGAACTTGATCCTTACTATGAAGAAAATAGATCCAAGTTCTTCTAGAAAAATCATCAACAAAAGTAAGTGCATACCTTGATCCTTGGATGGAGTTATTCTCCATGGGTCCCAAAAGGTCACTATGAACTAGGTGCAACTTATGAGTTGCCCTCCATGATTGACCATGTGGAAAGGGCTCCCTATGCATCTTACCACTCATGCATCCAGTGCATACAATTTTAGATGGAACAATACTAGGCAATCCATCTACCATATTAAGCTTGTGCATTAAAGCAATATTGTTAGCATTTATATGACCAAGTCTTTCATGCCAAACATTAAAATCAATGGTAGATATTAAAGAGCATCTAGATTGAGAAAACTCATAAAATTTGAACAAATTATCATTGTCTAATTTAGCATTAGCAATGACCTTGTTTTGTTTTGGATCAATAACATAGCACATATCTTTGTAAAATTCTATTTTATAATCTTGACAAAGCTTAGCAACTGAAAGTAAGTTAGTCTTTAATTCAGGAACATATAAAACATCATGCAATTTACCATTAGGAACATTCACATCTCCAATTGCTTCTACTTTACAAGTATGATTATTAGCAAGTTGAAGAGGAACATTAGATATATCAGGTTGCATAGACTCAAAAACTTCTTTATGTGAAGTAACATGTTGAGATGCACCTGAATTAATAACCCATTCAAGAGGTTGAGAAACATTAGAACTACAAGTAAAAGCACGTCTAGATTGATTTGCATTATTTTGAAACTTATTATTATTAGGTTTATTTTGTTGTTGATTATTTTGCTTCATAGGCTTTTTCTCATTTTGCTTTTTAAAACAAGTGTTTTGCCAATGACCATCCTTATTACAATAAGTGCAATGTGGTTTCTTAGAAGAGTTAAACTTTCTAGGATCATTGCCATTATTATAATGAGGTTTGGAATTATAATGTTGTTGTTTAGAATGAGGTTTAAAATTTTGCTTATGATTAGACAAGAAAGCATGTTCATTAGACTTAAGAGTACCAAACTGAATTAACTTAGCCTCTTCTTGTCTTAATAAATCACGAAAAATATCATAAGTTAATTGAGTAGCTAAAGAAGGAATAGCTAATTGAGCATGAATATTAGTAATGAATTGCTGAAATTGTCTAGGAAGACACTTTTTAAGAATAAGATGAATTAATCTAAGATTATCTAATTTAACTCCTAAACCATCCAATTGACTATTTAAAGCATCAAATTTCAATAAAAAATCATCCATAGATTTAAAATCAGAATACCTCAAATCTTCAAGTTGATCTTGAATTTGAATTTTTCTTGATTCATTTGTACTATCATAAATTGTTTTGAGTTTGTCCCATGCTTCATAGGCAGTTGTGCATGTCCCAATATGAACATAAAGTTCGGGTGACATGGAGATACCTATGAGGCCAAGGGCTTCCTCATTTTTAAGATTCCATTTTTTGATTTCATCTTTGGATGCAGATGAACCTGGTTTAGATTTAGGATCCATTGCAACATCCAAAAGATGTTTAAATCGAAAAATGAAAGAAATGTGAGTTTTCCAAGAATGATAGTTAGAACTAGTTAATTTAATCTCAAGAATTAAAGTTGACATGATTGCAAAATAATTTTAAAAAAATCACAACTTTATGAGAAAAATAAAAGCTATGTAAATATTTACTTACAAAAAAATCCCTTTTGATTGAATTTTGAAAAAAAACTTTTTTTCAATAAATGAAAATTAAATGCCTTAAATTTGCAAAATAATCAATCTAAAAATATATATGATTAAATAATGATAACATATATTAAGAAAAAAAAACTATTTGAAAAGAAATTAAATTAAGAATATTAAAGTTGAAATTAAATTGAGAATATTATATGGAAAAAAAAATAATATTATGAATTGAATTATTAAATTTAAAAGAATTTAACTAAAAATTCATTTAGTTTAAAAAGGATACTTTTAAAAGATTGTAAAAATCTAAATTAAGAAAAAGTTTAGCTTTTTTTAAAGATAAAGGAAAAATCTTAAAGAATGAAAACTTGAAAAAAACTTAACCTTATATTTTAAAACAAGCTCACGGGAGGGAAAAAAGCTTCATTAGCTTCATTAATACTAATATTTTTAGGTTTGTAAGAACCCAAAATAGGAGGCGAAAGAAAATGGAGGGGCGATAGTGGAGGAGAGAGCTTTCGCAGGAGGCAAGGGTTTGAAGATTTTTTTGCTTGCTAAAAGAAAAAAATGAAGCAGCGCAGGGGATGAGGGGAACCTTCGGTCAAAGATGCAGAGTGAAGGCACGGCTGAGGATGGGCTACGGAGCAGTGGCGTGAAGTACCAACAACGGGGAGGGTTGCAGCCCTACATGTGATAAAGGCCAAAAGCAGGTCCAAAGATGTAGAATAGGCACAAGCGAGGGTGGGCTCTGAGGCGATGGCGTGAAGTACCAGGTAGCGAAGGGTTGCAGCCACAACGCCCTGACATAGGCCCAAAACAGACCTACACAAGAAAGGGTCGAGCAGAAAATTTTATTTATTTGTTAAAAAAATAGGCATATATAATATATATCTTGAAAAATATAGTTGGTATTTTTTTGAATATTAATTTTTTTTACTATTTATTATTGATTTATTTTGATCTTTTGAAGAAAAAAAAAAATTGCATTATTAACACAAAAATGATTTTTTTTTTGAAACAAAATAATTTATTTTCTTAAAGAAAATAGTATGAAATATTTTAGAAAAAAACTAAGCTAAAGAGGGTTAGAGATCTTAAAAAAATTACTTTTTTAAATCTCTATTAGGGGAGAAGACCAGTGGCCGCTGGGCTAACTTCGTGCAACCGTAGAATACAAACTGTATGTCGAATCGGAAAAAAAAATTATGGGTTTTTTTCGCACCTGAGTTAAGATCTTATAACTAAGGTTTTGGCTTTTGGACAATTCGGTAGAGTGCGGTAGCATCCGATATGCGCGCGTATGTCAAAAAGACCCCTTTTAGAGGTGCCGCCCGGTTATCATCACCTATTGTCCCAATACCCCCTACATATAACCACCAATAAAAAATTAAAAAAACACCTAATTATGTCACTTTTAATATCTAATTAAAACTCTTTTATCATTCAAATCCGCTCAAAAGTGAATGGGTCTAATTCACGCTAGCACCTTCTACAATCAATTTCGCACCCATTACAAATCACTCCTACATATTAATCTCCTTGCTAAAGCACCGGACACCAAACACATTACACCCCAATTAATCTTTATTTGGGGTCCGATTGACGCATATGATTAATGTTTTTTTGTGGGTATCCCATCATAACCATTCGCTTTGCCGCGCGCTGTCTGGAAGGTTCCCGGCGATGGAGAAGGCTGCGGATGGCGACGGCTCCCCACAGCTCCTCCACGTGCGCACGGCTCCAGGTAGCATCTAACATCGTCTACCTTGTGAATATGCAAACAATGGTACTGGTTAATCATTTTCTTCTGCATCTTTCATGACCCGTGAAGGGTTTATTCGAGTGTTAAGACCCGTGAAGGGTTTGTTCGACTTTTGATAAATTATTACTGCTTGTCTATGAAGTAAATCATGCATCTTACATGCATCTCGCCATGTGTTGTTTTATTCTGCTAATGTCATGGTATTGGCGTTATACACACGGGTTTTTTTGGGGTAAAATGATTTCCTGTCCTCATGTTACCGCGTGCTCACAACGTGGTAAATTCGACTGTATCATGAATTTGTCTGCAGAAATGATAACGAATTTCGTGGGTTTGTGAAAACCCTTGCTTTGTTTTTCCAAATGTGGGTTTTATTGTGCTTAAATTATTAAATACGACCTGGTAAAGTCGATTGTCTCATGATTTTGTCTCCAGAAATGATCAGGAATTTCGTGGGTTTGAACACATGTCTATAAAAAACCCATGTCACTTTGGGCATAAATCGACAAACCCATTAAAAATAAATATGTTTTTGTCAAAACCCTTGCTTTGTTTTTCCAAATGCGGGTTTTATTGTGCTTAAATTATTAAATACGACCTGGTAAAGTCGATTGTCTCATGATTTTGTCTCCAGAAATGATCAGGAATTTCGTGGGTTTGAACACATGTCTATAAAAAACCCATGTCACTTTGGGCATAAATCGACAAACCCATTAAAAATAAATATGTTTTTGTCAAAACCCTTGCATGGTTTTTACCAAATTCGTGTGCTTAATGAATTAATCTCATGAAACCCTTGTTTGGAATATTCTGCATCTATCTAAAAAACGAATTCGTGAAAACCCCTGCTTGGCTTTTTCCAAATTCGTTTGCTTAAGGAATTGATCTCATGAAACCCTTGCCTGGAATATTCTGCATCTATCTGAAAACGCACTTCTGTATTCCTACGACTGACAAATTATTACTATGAAACCCTTGGTTAATTTCTTTCAAAAACCCAATACATACATACATACATATATGTATGGTATGTATGTGCACATACATACTTACATATATGCATGTATGTATGTGTACATACATACCATCTATAGATGTATGGTCTGTATGTATGTACACATACAGACATACATATACACATACATACCATAAATATATATATGGTCTGTATGTATGTATACATACAGACCATACATATATACGTACATGTATATACATACATACATATATACATACATGTATGTATATATGTATGTGTGTATGTGTACATACATACATGTACATACATGTGTATACACATACAGACATACATATGTACATATATAGATACATACATGATATACACATACAGACATACATATGTACATACATGTATGTATGTACACATACACACATACATATATACATAATGTATGTATATATGTATGTTGTATGTGTACATACATACATACATGCATGCATACATGTATGTATAATACATACATGTATGCATGTATGTATGTATGTATGTATGTAGACTATGTACACATACAGACATACATATATACACTTACAGACATACATATGTATGTACATGTATGTATGTACACATACAAACATACATATACAGACATACATACATACATACCATACTTTCCATTGCACATACAGCAGGCCTCAGGTAACATCTAACATCTTTCTCCTTTGAATATGCAAACAATGGTACTGGTTAATCATTTTCTTCTGCATCTTTCATATTACAAAAATGTATGTATGTATGTATGTGCACATACATACATACATGTATATATGTATGTATGTATCGAAAGCAATGACAAGCATCCTCTGCACATTCCTCTAATATCCCAAGTATTAGGTAGGTACTTATAGTTATTTTCATTTATGTAGTGTCTTCTTACTTTATACATTCTACCATTTGTAAAGAAATTTCTACTTTCCATTGCACATACAGTAGGCTAGCATACATATATTTGTCATTTTACATTCTTTGTCTCTTGTTCATTCAACAAATCAATGTATATGTGTGTATTCTTTGCCTATCATTTCAAAATGCAAACAATGGTACTGGTTATTCATTTTCTTTTGCATTTTCACGACCCATTAAGGGTTTATTCGATGATGTCAAAATTATTACTGCTTGTTTATGAAATAAATCATTCCTCTTACACTCCTTTTCACCATGTGTTGTATATATGTATGCATGTATCTATGTGTGTATGCACATACATACATACATACATTTATACATATATGTATATATGTATGTATGTACATGCATACATACATACATACATGTATACTATGTATGTGCATACATACATGCAGACATGCATGTATGTATGTATGTACATGCATACATACATACATACATGTATGTGTGTATGTATGTGCATACATAAATACACACATACATGTATGTATGTATGTACATACATACATATATACATATATGTATGTGTGTATGTATGTATGTACATATATACATATATATATGCATGTATGTATGCATGTATGTATGCACATACATACATACATACATATATGTATGTGTGTATGTATGTATGTGCATATATACATGTATGTATGTCCATATATGTATGTATGTATGTATGTATGTATGTATGTATGCACATACATACATATATAGATACATGTGTGTGTGTGTGTGCAGTTACAAAGACAGCGTGCGGTAAAGCGAATGAATAGGATGGGATACCCACAAAAAAACATTAGTCATATGCATCAATCAGACCCCAAATAAAGATTAATTGGGGTGTAATGTGTTTGGTGTCTGGTGCTTTAGTAAGGAGATTAATATTGTGGAGTGATTTGTAATGGGTGCGAAATTGATTGTAGAAGGTGCTAACGTGAATTAGACACATTCATTTTTGAGCGGATTTGAATGATAAAAGAGTTTTAATTAGATGTTAAAAGTGACACATTTAGGTGTTTTTTCTGCTTTGCAATGTATATTACTGATATATGATTGTATGACTCTATGCATGCATGCAAAGCTGCAAAAAATCACAGATATATAAGGCTTCCCAAATGAACATCCAATCCAAATATAGTGCAGAATTCAGTCATATCATCTCTAAAAACCTACGTAACTGGTAGCTACAAATTCAAATGCTATAACAAATTCATATTTGAAACACAACAATCAAATTGAATGCATTCAATTGTCAGATTCAAATTTCTAAATAAGAGGGATAGCAGCCAGTGGCATTCACAAATTTTCTCCTCTACTACTATATTCGCAATTGAACTTGATTAATTATGTGTTGTTGTACATGCATTATTTCAAAGGTCATATGATGTTTGTATGTTACTAGCCTCGGTTGTGACTACCCGTGGTTGTAAATCTTTTCTTGCAGGCATGGGAGAACAAGGAGAGGTGGTGTAACGATGTTCATGGTGGGCAGTTTGGTAATTGTGTTTATCAACACACCAAATAATTAAGGATTTTTTGTTCAAATTGTTCTAAGTTTCAATTATTGTTCTATGTTTTTTACTAACTAGTATATCTTTTTATTTATTTCAATAACTATTGTCCATGTTTGTTTGTTGTATTATATTTGTTTGTTGTGGCAGGCATGTCAAATGGCTAGGAGGTTGTGAAGACCATGTCAATTTGTAAGATTACATATCAGGTAAAGTCTTTCAAGACTTTACTTTGGCTGTGACCCGATAGACATTGTGTTCATTTATAATGTTCATTTATATTATTCATTGTAAACTTACATTTACAATTTACAATTAAATTAATTTCCAAGTGTATGTGTTCAAAAATTTATAATTTCAAATAGATTAATTTATGGATATGTTGCATATAGATGTATAGTTATATGTATGCATTTACTTAGTTGTGTATACATATATATGTATGTATGTATGTATCTACGTACACACACACACACACACACACACACACACACACACACACACACACACACACACACACATATATATATATATATGTATGCATGTATACACAACTAGGGAGGTTGTAAAGAGCAAGTCAATTTGCATGATGACATTTCAAGTCAAGTCTTTCAAGAGCTTACCTTGGCTGTGACCTGCTAGACATTGTGTTCATTTATGATGTTCTTTTTTCTGATGATGTTCATTCATTAACCTGAACAATGGGATTTGATTTATGGTGGGATTTGTTGATTTTAGGTGATCAGATTAATTGCACAGAAAATAATTCAAAATTAGACAACATACATAGATGTGAGAAAATACATAGAAACTTATTGAATTATTAAGTTTGAATTTTCAAAAAGTCTGATGTCAGGGAAAATACAAAGTTTGAATTATAATGTTTTCAACCTTTACCAAATGCATTATTTACAAAACATAGATCTTGAATAGAGTAGTGAGTCATATTTTTAAATCACATCAATGATAGATGAATACAACAAACACAAAACTGATTTCGAATCACAAAAGTATAGATCATTAACTTGGAAAGAAGACAAGGAGTCTTCATATATACAAAAAACACATTGGAACACATCAAATTAGATAATTTGAGAACACACTACCATTTAGTTCTACAAAATTAGACACTAGTATCCAAATGCTATCCAATACAACAAACTAGTATCCTTTGACTGTCCAATACAATAGACTAGCATTCAGTTTTACAAAAAACACTCTAGCACACTTCGAGGTCAAAAAGTTGACAACAAAAAATCCTAATCAGACATCCACAGATCTGATTATGAAGTGGTGTGTCCTTGGGGGTCAACTGACTCCGCGTCAACTGGAGAAGATGTTGAGGACTGCGGATTGTTCTGTATGGCACTTGCTATACAAGCAAGCAATGCATGATTTGCCTCTGGAGTTAGCTGTAACTATGGAGAGCAGCCTTCAGAAGACCCATTTTGTAGGCTGCTAAGAGCTGCAAAGGCTGGAGACAAAATGTTAATCATGTCCCTTAAAATTGGATGTTGACTTGGAAGAGGAGTTGTAGGAGTACTCTTACTTCTGTTTCTTTCTGCTCTTTCCGCCTGCTTTTGGTTTTCCTTCAACTGTCTAGCAATCTTTGCTTGCTCCCTTTGAAGCTCCTTTTCATGTCGCTGCCTCAGTTTCTCCTCTGCAATTTTTTGGTTTTTTGTAGCACGCTCCAATCTATTTGCCTCCCTCTGTGCGAGGATTGCTTCTCTTTCTGCCTTCCTTTCAGCCATTTGCTCCCTTTTCCTTTGCTGCAATTCTTGGTTTCTTTGCTTCTGTGCCTCTTGTTCATTCAGCAAATTGAAGAAATCATCCGATGTCAAAATTTGAGACTGCCTACTAAGGCGTAGGACCCCATTGCGACCTCTGTTAGATGATTGGCACACTCGTTGCATTAGGAGTTGCAAAAAAGTGCTTATGCTACTTGCTGGTTGCTGATCATTGACTTGTGTGCATGGCACATAGTCAGCCTCTTCATCATTTGAGTCATTACCATCGACTCCATCCTCTTCATCATTTTCAGCCTCCCAATTTCTCCCAGTTGTGAAGTATTGGATGACATCTTCAGGATCAACATTCGGTGGTGATGGCATGGACAACCCTTCATCCACTTGAGTGAAATTGAGATGCACCCCTAGGTTCAAAGCTGCATCTTGAAATTTAGATGGCAGATTCAGACTCTCTTCATTTTCAGCTGCCTGATTACATGATCGAACTGCTGGTTCTTGTTGAATTTCTATTGCCTCAATGTTTTCTGGATTTGGGGGAATGTTTGCAAAAAAGGTATCCACAAACTATCCAATCTGTTCCTCATTCCAACCTGCTATCCTCAAACAAGTCTTAGCTGCCATGAACTGTGCCTCTTCATCAACTGTATCACCCTTAGTTTCTGCTCCCAATGTCATTCCTTCCTCTTCAACCATGAAAGCTTGGCTTGGCCCCATATCCAAGTCAAGTGCATGTCGATCTAATGGCCAAATTCCTATTTTTCTAAAACCACTTGCAATGTTATTAGGAGTCAAAGCTTGTGCAAAAGCTTTGCTGGCAAGTGTTACCAACTCTTCCCTTCCAATGTCAAGTTGAGGATTTGCAGAGAGCCATATAGTCCTTTGCTGTTTGAAGTAGTTCTTAAATGGTGAGAACACACTAACATCAAGGGGCTGCAATTTGTGACTGCAATGTGCTGGAAGTGTGAGCAAATCTATTCCCATAGCCTTTGCTACTTCAACCGTTTTGAATGCCACATGGCTGCCATGACCGTCAAAGATTAGAAGCTTTCTGTTGGTTGGTGACACACCTCCTGGGACATTTTTTGCGAAGTGTTTTAACCATGCCACAAATAATTCTTTGGTCATCCAAGCATGCTCTTGGATTGCCATGCATGCCCTTGGCTCACAGTTAACAATATAGTTTTTAATGTTCCTTTTGGACTTGAACAAATAGTAACCAGGTATAGCTTGACCTGCTGCACTAACACAAGCTAGAACAGTGATCCATTCTCTGCTTTTAGCAATTAATTGTGGAACACATTTCATCCCTGTTTTTGCAATAACTCTCATTGCACAATTTCTGCCAGCTTGCACACCTGTTTCATCACAGTTCCATATGTTGTTGGGCCCATAATTAAGTTTGTTGTACAACTCCTCCAAGTTATCATAGAATGAAGAAACTATTTCGGGCCACAGCATTATAGCTCGATCTGTGTCCACTCCTTCGGGTGTTCGAATTGTCAGATCACGATGCCTTTGATGAAATCCAACCCACCATGACCTCCCTGGTATCCCATTTGTGAATGGGTTAGGCCTCACTCCAACCAGGTGGGCCACCGTTGACTTAAGCTGTGAGACTTGAAGGCCATGGCCAATATTAGCCATATCTTTACACCATTGCACAATTTCAGCTTCTTCTTCGTCAGTCAGGATTGTAGGTGGCCCCCTCTTTTTTGTGGATGTCAGACCATTGAGCCATGACCGCAAACTGCTAGGCGAGATTCCCCATTTGATCGCTGAACGTCTGATTGTCATGTGATGGTCTTCAACATCTGCAATGGCTTTGTCCATGTCATCCATAGACCAACTTTTGATGCTATGATCTGGGGTTGTCACTTGGTCAGCAGATGGTGGTTCCATTTCTACGTCAGTATTATGAACAGCAGGTTCAAAACCATCATTTTCATTGGTCTGTGCTGCATTATCAGAAATAACTTCCTCGTCCATGTTTACTGCTGGCTCTTCGTCAACATCTGGAACATTGAATGTCACTACACGAGGTACTCTATTCAAGCGCCTCAGACCCGATCTTTTCCTCTTGTGCCTTGGTGCCATGATTGTCAATGATCAGCTACATTGTAAGTGATCAAGTGTCAGAAAAATAGTGTATAAACAGTGCAAAACACAGATATAAATACAAAACACAGGTATAAACTTTGCAAAATATAAAACAGATCTATTTTATCATTCAAATCCGCTCAAAAGTGAATGGGTCTAATTCACGTTACCACCTTCTACAATCAATTTCGCACCCATTACAAATCACTCCTACATATTAATCTCCTTACTAAAGCACCAGACACCAAACACATTACACCCCAATTAATCTTTATTTGGGGTCCGATTAACGCATATGACTAATGTTTTTTTTTTTTTGGGTATCCCATTCTTTAGTTAAATGTATGCATATATCTGTACATATACATATATATAGATATATATACATAGATATATGTATGTATATATATCAATGTTCAAAGCACATTGTATAGACTTGGGTTTTGAAAAAAGAGCACAAGAAATTAACCAAGGGTTTCATAATAATAATTCCTCACTGGTAGGAATACATAAGTGCGTTTTGAGATAGATGCAGAATATCCCAGGCAAGGGTTTCATGAGGTTAATTCATTAAGCACACGAATTTAGAAAAAACCATGCAAGGGTTTTGACAAAAACATATTTATTTTTAATGGGTTTGTCGATTTATGCCCAAAGTGACCTAGGTTTTTTATAGACATGTGTTCAAACCCACGAAATTCCTGATCATTTCTGGAGACAAAATCATGAGACAATCGACTTTACCAGGTCGTATTTAATAATTTAAGCACAAAAGAAAACCAAATTCACTTTTTTTTAGGGTATGTATGTATGTATGTATGTATGCAGATACATACATACATATGTACATATGTACATATGTATGTATGAAGCTGCATACATACATACATACATACATATGTACATATGTACATATGTATGTATGAAGCTACATACATACATACATACATAAATGCAATGTGGGAAAAGGAGTGTAAGAGGAATGATTTATTTCATAAACAAGCAGTAATAATTTTTGAATCATCGAATAAATCCTTCATGGGTCGTGAAAGATGCAGAAGAAAATGATTAACCAGTACCATTGTTTGCATTTTAAAAGGATAGGCAATGTGGGAAAAAGGAGTGTAAGAGGAATGATTTATTTCATAAATAAGCAGTAATAATTTTTGAATCATCGAATAAATCCTTCATGGGCCGTGAAAGATGCAGAAGAAAATGATTAACCAGTACCATTGTTTGCATTTTAAAAGGATAGGCAAAGGATAGACATATCAATCGATTTGCTGAATGAACAAGAGACACATAATGTAAAATGACAAATATATGTATGGTAGCCTGCTGTGTGTGCAATGGGAAGTAGAAAAATATAAACAAATGCTACGCTATTGTATTGGACAGCCAAATGAAACATATTTAAACAGACTAATAGACGTATATATGTGTTTGTCTATGTATATATATATATATACACACATATACATATTGAACCCTGATAAATGACCCCCCTGACAAATGACCAAAAATAAACAAGAGACATATAAGAAAAAATAAATAACAACTATAAACCCTGATATAAACACTGAAGTAAATGACAAATGAGGAAAAACAGACAAATATAAATATAGGTACCATAGTCTGCATTTTCAATGGATAGGCAAAGGAAACACACATATACATCAATTTGTTGAATGAACAAGAGACACGTAATGTAAAATGACAAATATATGTATGCTAGCCTACTGTATGTGCAATGGAAAGTAGAAATTTCTTTACAAATGGTAGAATGTATAAAGTAAGAAGACACTGCATAAATGAAAATAACTGTAACTACATACTCTGCATTTTCAATGGATAGGCAAAGGAAACACACATATACATCGATTTGCTGAATGAACAAGAGACATGTAATGTAAAATGACAAATATATGTATGCTAGCCTACTGTATGTGCAATGGAAAGTAGAAATTTCTTTACAAATGGTAGAATGTATAAAGTAAGAAGACACTGCATAAATGAAAATAACTATAAGTACATACTCTACATTTTCAATGGATAGGCAAAGGAAACACACATATACATCGATTTGCTGAATGAACAAGAGACACGTAATGTAAAATGACAAATATATGTATGCTAGCCTACTGTATGTGCAATGGAAAGTAGAATTTTTTTATTAAATGGTAGAATGTATAAAGTAAGAAGACATTGCATAAATGAAAATAAATATAAGTACATACCTGAGACTTTGGATATAAGAGGAATGTGCAGAGGAATGTGCAGAGGAATGTGCAGAAAATCTTTGTCGTTGCTTTCAACTTTGATGGGAGTAACATGCAATTGTGAATGTTGCTGGCTACTTTCCCCCTCTTATTTAGGAATTCGAATCTGACAATTGAATGCATTGAAATTGGTGGTTGTGTTTGAATTTTGAATTTGTTAGAGCATTTGAATTTGAAGCTGCAAGTTACGTAGGTTTTTAAAGATGATATGCATTCAATTTGGTGGTTGTGTTTGAATTTTGAATTTGGTAGAGCATTTGAATTTGAAGCTACAAGTTATGTAGGTTTTTAAAAGATGATATGACTGAGTTGTGCATTACATTTGGATTTGATGTTTAATTGGGGAGCCTTACACCTATATTTAATTGTGCAGGTACCTACAGGAAATGAAATAAGTACATATAGCTGACATGGAGTGTGTGAAAGACTGTGCAAAGGAGTTTGTGATTATGTCATCTAAAGCACCAGTAGCTGTGCATGTATACATGTAAATATAAAATGTAGTGAGGGACACACATTTGCAAGTGGGGGTAATTGTAAAAAGTAAATGATTTAAATAAAATTGTAAATGGGCCTTTTTATGTGCAAGTGGAGTTCTTTTATAAATGCAAAGGCACCATTAGTTGTGTACTTTGATTGGTGAGTGACTCATTCTGTTATGAGCAGCTATTGGTGTTGTAGTAATTTTCTATTGGTATTGTTGTAATTTTATATTTGTTAATAAAAAGTTTTTTAGTGGATCAGAGTTAATTTTTTTTTGGGGGGTGGAGTGAACCTGGAGGTGGCGGTTATTCAATGGGTGGTAGCTACTGGGTCTTCTCCCCTATCTAATTTTAAAAAATATCTTTTACAGTTGCAAAAAAATCAGATTAGTCTTTTGTAAAGAATATTTGAACTAGGAGTTTAGATCCTAAAAAAATTGGGATTTTTTTACAAAATGTAAAATATAGTAATTTTTACAAATTTACCACGATATTGTAAAAAATTCTGGTCTTAAAAAATTGAAATATAACATGTTTCTAAAAAAATCAAAGATCAAATATGCATGCAAAGCAAATAGATTTGAAATTTTAAATAAAATAGCAGAAATCTTTTAAATGAAATCCACTGGGGTTAGAAGACAAAAAACAACCAAGATTAGGCACTAGCTCTTCTTCTCCTCTTTGAGAGTGTCTCCAATGGTGTGCTGAAAAATTTGGCAAACCTTCAACAATATAGCTCACAAGATATTAGTAATACCAAGCTTTGATACCATGAAAGGAAATAGAAAAGAGCAATGGAAAACACTAATGAATGAGCAATTGTTTGAAGGAAAGAGATTACCAAATATATTGAAGTAGCCAAACCAAACACCACCAAAGCAAGAGCGACACAAGAATTTGTTAAGGGGAAAAAACAAGAAAAAACCCCAATATTATGAATGGAGGAAAAATGCCTAAAGAATAATACAAAGAGAGAGAGAACTTCAGCCTTAGCTTGCTTGCTTGAATCTTGAAGAATGAGAGGAGAGGCACCTCAATAAGTAGAGGTGAGAAGGAGGAGTTAGAATGTAACTCCCAACTCAATGAATGCCACCATTCATCTATGTGTGTGCAAAGTGTCACCTCTTAAGGAGGTGGTTACAAATATTCCTTAATAAAGGAATTAAAAAAAATAAGCCATCTTCACACATGTGTGAGATGGAAAAAAGACAAAAGACTTGTAGGGATTCCTTTGGAATATTCCTACAAGTTAATAAAAAATTACAATTAAAGAATAACCTTTACCAAGTAAAGATTAATCTTAACAATTATCACCAATGAATTAGAACAATAGAATCAATCTTAGTTCAATGATATATGTCAATATCATATTCAAAATTAACAATAAATTCAAGATACTCCACACTGGGCACTGAAACAAATTGAAAGTTGTCTTTATTTGCATCTCATCCAGAAACTCATTTATCTTGTAAATAAGGTAACATCTAGAAACTATATGTACTGGCTTGTGCTACTAGAATTGGTAGTCATGTAAAAAAATTTAACATATTGGCTAGTATAAGTTATGTACTAAGGGCCTCTACCATTTTGATGGAAAAAATACATGATAATGGGTCTCTTTAAATTAATCCCCTACTTGGTGAAGAAGACCCTATGGGGAATGATTAATCAAATTGAAAAAGAAGACAGTTCATTATGCAATTAGTACTCCCCTGGTTGAAGTTGACAAGAGGTATATGTAGTATAGAAGTTGCCAAGTCAACTTATCAAAGGCTTTGGACATATCCAATTTGATAATCATTCCAAAATAACAGTCAAATTTTAAGAGATTGAATGGTTCTCTAGGTGTAGGTGGATTTGCAAGGTGCAGTTTACTCTAAAGCATTCTCATGACGTCAAACACGATGATAAAAAAATACATATGAACATAGACAATATATAGGTATATAGAAATAAATGCCTTGTGGGCTTCAACAAGAGGTCTTTTAAACCAAATTGGCATCTATCATGGTCATGACTTAAAAAGTAATCAATATTATTATACCCTTATTGTACCCTACCCTTTATTGAACCATAATTTAAGCCTAACCCTACCACTTACCATAGCCCTAACCTTGGCTCCAATTTTTATTCTAGATTAATAATTTTAGTAGCAACATTAATCCTAACCCTATTTAAACAATAATCATAGCCTAATTAAAATCTAATTGAACCCTACTTGAACCTTAATCTAAATGAACCCTAGCAGCAACCCTAATTGAGACCATAAACCTAACTCTCTAATTAAAGCTTAATTTTAAATAAGCTAAAATAAGCCTAATTGAACCATAATTGTAACTTGAACTTGATTCTAATCATAACACTAATTGAATGCCAACCCTAACCCTAATTGAACTCGAACCCTGACTCTAATTGAACCTTGTTGTTGGGGTTAAATTAGGGTTCAATTAACATTCTAGTTAAACCCCAATTGTAAGATTAACCAAAATAAGCCTAAATAAACCCTAACTATAACTTGAACTTGACCCTAATCATAACACTAATTAAATTCTATCCCTAACCAGGTAATTGAACCCTAATTCCAACCATAAACCTACTTGTTAAACCCTAACCCTAACTCTTATTGAACCTTATTTTTAGGGTTAAATTAGGGTTTAATTAGCATTCTAGGATGGAGATTAAGGTTAGGTTAGGGTTAGAGTTGTGAATATCTTAATATTAGCTTATAGATTTGACCCTAACTATAATCATAATTGAATCCTAACCCTAACCCTAATTAAACTCTAATTCTAACCCTAACACTAACCATAATTAAATTCTCACTCTAACCCTAATCGTAATTAAATCCTATTGTTAGGGTTGAATTAGGGTTAGGTTTAGGGTTCAATTAGAGTTCTCGTATAAATCTTGGGGTTAAGGTTATTTATTTCTTGATATTAGTTTATAAATTTGACATTAATGATAACTATTTTAAAGAAAGAAAAGCTAGTATATATTTTTATTGGTATGTGAAATTAAGTACTAATAGGGTTAGAATTATTAATGTCTTAACATGTTAGTTTATAAATTCGACATTAATGAAAAATATTACAAACAAAAGTAAGTATTTTAATCTAGAATTTTATTTGTATGTGAAATGAAGTATTATTAGAATTAGAATTATTAATCATAAAAAATAATTAATCAAATCACAACAATATTTGTAAAGCTTAGAATTAATTATAAAATTAAACTAAATTTTAATTTCTAAAATTTATATAGTATTTATTATCTAGTTTTGAAAATAATCATTTAAATTATAGTAATTATCTACTACAAATAAATTAAATTAAAAATAAATTTTATTTTAAAAATAATTCAACAATTATTAATTATAATTTTAGAATAAATTAAGATATATATATATATATATATATGACTAAATTTTCTATTATTTTTTTCTTTGCAACCAAATTATTTTATTTTCCTAAAATTACATTAAATTCTAACATCAAAAAAATCAAAAACTACTTTGCATGCCTACTTTTGTATTTTTGAGTTCAATTAGATATATTGTTCTTTAAATTTGAATAACCAATCATTTTGTAAATTAATAATCAAATCACCACAATGTGTGTCTGTATATATATATATATATATATATATATATATATATATATATATTACAAAAATAAGTATTTAAATCTAGAATTCTATTTCTATGTGAAATGGAGTATTATTAGGGTAAGAGTTATTAATCATATAAAAAAAAAAATCAACAAAATATTTTTATAGCTTACAATTAATTTTAAAATTAAACTAAATTTTAATTTTAAAAATTTATAAAGTATTTATTATCTATTTTTAAAAATAATTTAAATTATATTAATTATTCAATACAAATAAATTAAATAAAACTACATCCTATCTAATGTATACATGTAAAGGTTTAATTTGGTGTATGCGTGGATTATTTGCAATGCATTGGTATACTAGTTGATCATTCTACTATATTTAATATAATTAAATAAAACTAAATATTATTTTCAAAATAATTCACCAATAAATAATTATAATTTGAGAATAAATTAAGAAATGATTTTTTTTATAAAAGAACCTTTTTTATTTCTTTGCATTCAAATGATTTCATTTTATAAAATCATATTAAATTCTAACTTCAAAAAATCATAAAATATTTTACATGCTCATTTTTTATATTTTTGAGTTGAATTGTGTTGTTCTTTAAATTTGAATAACCAATCAGCAAATAAATAATCAAATCAACAAAATATTTAAAAACTTAAATTTCATTTTAAAATTAAACTAAATTCTATTTTCTAAAATTCATAGAATATTTATTACTTAATTATTAAATTCATAATTAATTAAATTATATAATGATTATGTGATATAAATGAATTAAATATTAAATAGAAGTACATGTTCCTTTTAAATAATTCAACAATCAAAGACTAAAATTTAAATATAAAAGTATTCTTTATATTGTATTTTTTTCACTTTTACATACAAAATATAAAATATTTGAAATTGATAAGTTTTAAATTTATTAATTATGATGATATCCCAAAACTAAAAAGATTCAAATTAACGAAATAGATTAATTACAAGTGACAACACACAAAATTCTACACTCGTCAATACTAACCATGAAAGTTGCATGAAATTTAATTTGAACATCTATGAATCTTTCGTCTTATATCTAATTATTTTTTAAAATGTTTAAGTTGTATACTTGATACATAATTGAGAAATAATAGTTTAGATTGTATATTTTGTTAATAATTTAATGATATTTGTATTGTGAAATTAAAATAATAATTTAAGAGTAAATGTTCAAAACAATCATTTATTCAATATATATATAAATATCACAATACAAATATCATTAAATTATTAACAAAATATACAATCTAAACTATTATTTTTATATATTAGAGTAAAAATTAAAATAACAATTAAAAGAAAATGTTAAAAGATTGTATATTTTATGAATATTTTAATAATTATTATCTTGAAAATTTTAAAATTAATTTCAAAAAAATCCTTATTGTACTTTATTGAATGGTGGTCATATAAACAAGTAAATAAATGAATAGAATGGAAAACAAGTATACAATTTTGAAGAGTTCAAAAAATTTCTTAAAAATTGCTAAATATTTTTTTGATTATAGTCTTGAAAAGTTGCTATAAAAAGTTTATGCTTCCTAAAATCCCGCCCTTGTCGTTTAAAATTTTGTAGCCAATAAAATTGAGGAAAATTAATTTTTGAAATTTGAAAAGTTAAAAATCTTGCATATTTCGTTTAACTATATACAAATATTTGTCAAATAGAAATAACTATATACAAATATTTGTCAAATAGAAAAAAAGTTGAGTTCTCATATTTATTAAGATCAAAATTATTAATAACAAAATTATTAATAACATGTTAAGGAAAAGGGGTAGCCTATATAATTCTCTTGACAGAAACTAAAAAGTGGAATCCACATGAGACTGCACACACCAAATCAATGCTTACTGTGTGCTCTTTAACCTCATCCCTCCTGGAAGGCTCAGCATTACACTCCATGACCGCACAAATTAGAAATCATTATGTCTCCATAATAAGCAGTTGACCTTCGGATGCGAAGACTAAATAGAGGTCCACACATGATTACTTCAGGGCAGCAGGAGCCCTAAAACTCAAATATATGCATTTTCTTCTTTAAAATGCCCCACCTATTTTATGCTGCAAAAGAATCGAGGGCGACTTAAGGGCAATAGAAATCCAGACCATACAGAATCGTACATCATTTTTAGGGGCAGAGGTAATATCCAAGTCCATAGAAGTGTTCCAGACTTGTGGATTCGATCCTCCTGCATCCAAACGTTCCGATTCTGAGGCCCAAAATATGCACAGAGAGTGAAAGAAAACATGGAAACAGAGATAATTCAGAATTTGAGGTCTGAGATTACAGACTCATACATTTAATTTATAGATAAATACATGATAGATTCTTCAAATACTGTACACTGGTTTTAGCTGAAGTATTTATCATGGGCAGGTGAAGAAAAACGTGAATGGCATGGGACCGTTGAAGACAGCGTGAGGTGGGCTGGTCGGTAGGTCTGTGCCGACAGACTTATAATTTACACATTCCAACAGAGAGCACACTTTTCTGAATTAAAATTTAATGCAATATCAAATTTTATTCTAAAATTAAACACTATTTCTCTTATTAATCTTTTCATATTTAAGACAAGTAGCCATTTAAAAATATACATACTCCAATTATTCAATTATTCAGTAATTATTATAAAATTATTTTATACATTTAATTGGATTAACCTACATTATACTAAGGGAAACACATGCAACAAATTTCTTGTAGATCTGACGTCAAAATGACAATTCACGGGCGACTTACAGTAGTCCGTCTGGAAATGCAATACAAGGACAA
>VDFB02271358.1:880437595-880459091 GCA_007258455.2 Sequoia sempervirens
TTTTTTGAGCAATTTTTTTTTTATTTGGGCTAATTTTTTGTTTACTTCGTAGTGGTGTACTCAGTTTCTAATTATTGTTGACATATTTTCCATAATTTTCAGTTTCTCATGACTGTACCTGTCTTGTCACCATTTCTGCAACTTCAGAGGCTTCGTTCAGGCTCATACGAACTCCTTTTCAGGTGCCATTTTTTTTGAAAGTGCATGATTTTTTGTCTAATTCTTGAATCTACAATCAGTTTGAAGCAATCTTGAGTGGATTTTGTACTTTCAGCATATGGTCTTTTTTGGCCTATTTGGCACTTGTATTGCATAGATCTGAATTTAGGTCTTTTCTCTATTGTTCTAGTCTATTATTAGCCTCTTTATTGGCAAGTTGTAAATCAGAAATCATAAGCCCACTTAGCCAAGTTGCAAGTGGCCTATTGTACACGCACTACATTATAAAGTGCCAAAATCATCTATTTGTGGGGGGGTACTTTGATTGAGTGAATTTGGGGGGTGTATTTTGTGTGATTATGCATATTTTCTCTCTTGTGCTCTTGTATTCTATCATGGGTTCATCTAAAGTTCCACTCTTAACTGCACATAATTATGGTACATGGAAAGTACGTGCATGGAGTAAACTAATGGAAAAAGGTTTAATTTACTACATTGATGGAACCATAACTGCACCTTCAGATCCTAAGGCAGATCCAACAACATTTATAGATTGGCTCACTAAAACTTCTATGGCATTGGGTACACTAAGGAAGTTCATTTCAGATGATCTCATTTTTCATGTTGATAAATGTACTATAGCTAAGGAAGCTTGGGATAAACTTGTTGCTTTGTATGGTAAGGTTGATAAGGTTAAGGGATACAAACTTGAACATGATCTCTTAAGCCTTGATCCCAAGGATTTTGATACAATTCAGGATTATGTCACTAAGGAAAATGAATTAAGAGCACAACTAAAATATTATGGTATTGAAAAAGAGGATGATCAATTGGTCTTCAACTTGTTAGATAAACTTCCAGTTGAGTATGCAGCCTTTGTTTCAAGTTTTCAAACTCAAAGATTGACAATAAGTAACTTCAAAACACCATATTTTGAGGCTCTCACAGATCTTTTGATTCTTGAGCAAAATAAGTTGATGAAAATGGGTATTCTCAAGTCTTCAACTTCAAGAGCATTGGTGGTCAATCATGGAAACAATAAGCAAGGCAAAGGAAAGGACCAAAAGCAATCTTCGCCAAAGCCACAAGGAGAGAACAAACAATCCACTCCTCCACAACAAAGCTCAACTTCATCTTCTTCAAAGAAGTACAACAATTCAAGCAAGAGGGAGCAACCAACATGTGCATATTGCAAAAGGATTGGTCATGATGAGCATCGTTGTCATGTTAAGCAAATTGATGAGTTGAAACACATCCTTAAGAAGAACAACATCAACTTTCCAACTACATATCAAGAGAAGGACACATCTCCTTCCAATTCTTCTTCTAAGGGAAAAGGAAAAACTCTCATGGCAACAACATCTAGCTCATCTCCTTCTTCTACATCATCTCAATATGATAAACATAAGGGGCAAGCATTTCTTGTAGTTGCAGATTCCAATACAGATTAGTGGATCCTTGACTCAAGAGCTTCACATCATATGACTTCGTGCAAGGATATGTACTCTTCATTTGATTCTTGTTCATCACCACCCATTTTGATGGCAAACAACACTTCTTTGGAAGTTTGTGGGAAGGGTTCTATTGACGTTGAAGGTGGAGCATTCAATGATGTTCTATGTGTACCTACTTTGTCAAGGAACATTCTTTCCATCTATCAGATTACACATAGTGGTTCAGGAAAGAGTGTAGAGTTCACACCAGATTCTGTCATTGTTCGGGATTTGCATAGCAGGGCTCTTGTTGCAATTGGGGAGGTTGATGATCGTTCTCGGTTCTACACCTTCTCATACTTTGCTCCTATTGATGATTCAGTTCACCCTAGTGTGGACAAACTTGATGAGATCGAGTATGGTTACTTGAATCTTGGAGTGCTCTCTACTTCTGAGGTTCATGAACCTATTGTTGATACTCCATCTCCTACATTGACTGATGTACCTGATGACACTTGTGTTCCGATAGTTTCAGTACCTTGTGATTTAGTGCAACAGTGTATACCTTGTCTTCTAGCAGCAGCTTCATGGGATGACTACTTGACAGACATTAGCAGTTTGTTTGTGGAGTCCTACATTGCATATTTGGGAGACACATTTGATTACTTTCATTTTCTCTTTGATGAAGGTGATTCTTCTTCAGTTGTTGCGAGGGAACACTCTGACCCTCCTCTACATGATCAGTCTTTCGAGGTTGATGTGATTGTGGATGCATCTTTACAGCAGTTGGAGGAGGCCACTTTCTCTTTTGAGGAGACATCGTCTTTGGAGTATGTTCTACCTACATCCTTGCTAGATCTTGAGTTGTCTTTTTCAGCGGATCAGTGGGTTGTTGCAAAGGGGTTCTCACAGATTCTAGAAAGTGACTACACCATTGCAGCTTCACATGGTTTGGGAAAGGCATCTTTTGGCATCGACACAGGGACACTTGAGCAGATTTCAGAGACTTCGTACATTTTGAGGGTTCATCCTTCTTCACTTGTGGATTGGGGAGACTTCATTCATACACCTTTGGTATTGTTTCTTCCCAAGGGGAGGAACGTTGTTCGACAGTTTTGGAGCAGCTTCTTCATTCCTTCTCGAGCATCTTCCATTGGTGATCATTGTACATTGAGGGGGGGCTACCTTGTCTCTCTTCTTCTCTTGTATGGGGGGGACTTTTTCCTCACATGGGGTTTTTTCCTTCTCATGCTATGTTCATAGATTTTTGTATCTCATCTCTCTTTTGGGGGTAGTTTTTTCCCACTGGGTTTTTCTATCTTTACTCCACTTGTGAGAGATTGCATTGTGTGTACATGGGTACCTAACATGGCCTAGTAGCCGGGACCCATCTTGCATTGTTTACTATTGTGTACATTCTCCCTAAGTTGCACTTATAGTGTTGTAATTAAATGTCTTGTACCTTGTCCTAGGTCATAATTACACCTTACTTAATTTTACTTAGGGACCACATAGGAGGTTGTTGGAGATTTTCCACCTTTTTGGACTTGACATCTCATACCTCATCACTTCCACCTTTTGTGGACACATCATGTGATCATCTTCCACCTTTTGTGGGTGATCCACCTTTTGTGGAGATTATCACATTATCTTTTTCCACTTTAGATGGAGTGATAACTCTTCATTGTTGTCACATGTCATAAGATTACGACACTTGTCATAATCTTATGCCCTCCTATGTTCTCACCTTGGCTATATATCCAAGGGGTCTCCTATGCATTGTATTGAGCATTGTATTGCATATCATATTATTGAAATTGAATACAGTTTATTCTTGTCATACTATTCTCTCTCTTTTGTGCTTTCTATTAGGCCTCTAGATCTTGGGTGGCTACCTTCACAGCCAATTCTTACACTTCTCAATGGGAAGGCTTCTTTGATGATGGTATGTATTCCACTGACAATAAATATTCTTTTTGTATTCTTTAACTTTAGATAATTGATTTTGTAAATTAACACTGATTATAACTTATCCCAATCAATAATATTCCTTTCCCCCCAAAATCTTGGTTATTAATTGGAAAATCTAGGGATTGAACTCTTTTACATTTGAGTTACCATAGATTTGATTTAGCAAGGTGATGAAATTATTTATCTCAAAGTGAATTGGGATATCTAGTCATGGATAATCCTTAGAAAACCCCTTTTAATAAGAGTGACTTTTGTCAAGGTAAAGGGGAAATAGGGCTTGAATAATGTGAAGGACAAGATCTTTTGGCTCCTTTTTTCAAGCTTAAAGTGTCTCCACATGTTGTTAACATGTGGAAATATTAGAAATATACTGCAAAATTATTGAAATGGTGGGATACTTCTCTTTGGAATGGTCTCAACCTCTCAACCTCCATTTAGTGGAACAAGTTGATTTAAAGGGATAACTTGAACCTTTTTCTCTCTTCCTCATTCCTCAAGCCCATTTTTTCTTTCATAAATTTGTGTGAAGTTCTAGTGGTCTTTGAGATGTATCTAATTTTGGAGCTTATGAGACCACATTGTATGACCTCTCTCTACATGACAAGAGTGTGACTAATCTTATCCTTGTCCTATGAACTCTAGATTAAACTCTCCATACAAGTCCCTTGTAGCTTCCTCAAAGATTGACACTAGCTATCTACCTAACACTCCGCCTTGTTTCATTTCAAAATTATCTACCTTTAGCTTCTTTCTAAACTCCCTAGTCTCCTCTACCTCATTATCAATTCGAATGTTCTTTTTAGAAGTACATCTTAGTCTCAACTTAGTAATTGATTCTAGCAATTTAAAGTGGATGCCAACTCCCAAAACCTTGCATGAAAACTTCTCACTTCAAACTATTTGTTATTGACAAACTCTATTTTTTCAACTCTAGCCTACATCTTGCCCTTTTCACTCACAACTTGAACACGTTAAAAACATTCAAAGATTGTTTATTATATTTCTTACTACTCATGAAAATCTATTATAAGAAATCTCCTTGATATTTTTGGTTGTCAACTTTTGTGAAAGAATGCTCTATTAAGATTGGACACCAATGACAATGTCATTTCTAAATCTATTAGACAAATAGATATTTATCATTTATAGAAGAAATAATATGTTACCATCTTTAATTACCCTTATTCTCCACTAAGAATTGCTATCCAAAATCTTCAACATTATTTTCTTACCACTAGTCTTTCAACATTATTGAAGAGAGAGAAGACCAAGACCCAAATTCCTTCTTAAGATCACACAAACAGAGTCAGCAAAACTTGATGAGATTTTACAAAAAAATTGTTCTATCCATCACGCAGGATGGTTATCGCTTCACACAAAAAAATATTTGAAGAGTGATGACAATTCATCACCCACGCGCCCGACCATTGTCTCACCACTAAGACGTTTTAATGCACCAGGCGCAGGAACATGGTATACCTGTCAGATCATCACTTTGATAGCCTCAGCAACCCCCTTGGTGCTTTCTTGCAAGGGTTCAAAGGAGTCGCATATCCCATGCAATGTTGACACAGACAGAAGAGTTATGGTAAGTGTTTGTTTGAAAGATTCCAAATTCATTTGTAACAAATTCATGGCATGGTATATGCAGACAGTCTGCATATTTCTTGAGACCATTCTTTCTGAAGATGTAACAGCTCGCATGCCTTTCGTATGCATCCATATTGTGCTTACATGTCTGTTCAAATGCTTCATAGCTTTTAACAGGTGAAAAAGTGTTTTGATTTATGTCCACATGCTATTTTGGAGTTCCAACTATGGTGCAGAGGCGTGAATGATCCAACGAAGGTCGTCAGATTTGGCTTGACATATGCCAATTGCATTCGCTTAAAAGTTTCGAAGCTTTTTCAACATATTCATTTAGGTGTCCGCTGACATGATATAAAGGAGAATACAAGGATGGTGGAGATTAATTCTATGATCTCCCATCCTTCTAGTCGATTCCCCGTTGATTTTATAAACTAGCAATGGCACCTTAGTGTGCAATATGTACGCCAAGAAGTGTGGAAGGTCAATTAGGATAAATTTTGATCTATTTTTTTTAATACATTTACTAATTATTAATTTTGATTATAATTTAATTTTGTAAAATATAAAATTATAATAATTATTAATTATGAATTATAATCATTTTATATATGTATTCAATATTTTTATTTAAAAATATAATATATAATATATAATAATTATATTATATCTAATTTCTTTTATTATATAAAATATATATTGCATATTAATTATGCTAATATATACTTAACTACCTGGAATAAAGGATGTCGTAATGTTAAAACCTAATTATGACGATCTTGGCGTAATTTTCATTTTAATAATATAATAAGAAAGTGGGGTTTGGGCATGGAGACCACCACATCACTTTCTACAAATTCTGGATAGTGGAAGAGGTGTTTACATATTTCAGGACCCGCCGAGCTTGATAGATTAGTTTTTCTTTTGCACACATTTGTGTAGTAAGTAAGATCACTTGATAGATCATTTAGAACATTATTTTAATATTATTATTATTTTTTATTATTATAGAATAATATATTAGCTCTTATATTATTATATAAATATTTAATATTTATATCATCATTTAATGTATTCTATTATTATATTAATGTCATTATTATATTATATTTATTATTTATATATTAACTATTATATTATTATATATTTTAAACTAAATTATATATTCTATTAATAATTTTTAAAGACAAATAATTGTATTAATTGTATTAATTTTCTCTATTATTAATATTTTAAAAATATATCAAATTAATTATAACAATGCAAATTAATCTTTTGATATTCATATTAAGTAGTACTATTGTAATCAACTTAAAAATGAATACTAATTATATAAACAACTTCTAAAAAATAAAGAAGAGTGATATTTTATAAAAAAAAAGGAAAAACAAAATATAAAGGGAGCTTTTATAAACAACTGTATTTTCCTTCCAAATGCAGAGCGCCGTTTTGAATTCCAAGCTGCATGCTTGCCACATGCTTGCCATTTTTGAGTTGCACTAGAATTTATGCATTATTCGTGTCTGGCTTTGGGTAAAAAATAATCAGTCTTAAACAACCATCACCTCACGTAGTAACACAAATATAAACTTGCAAGGGATTTGTTTTTTATTCCTTCTCATAGGCAAATCATCCAAGTGTCATGTGGTTGCTGAGGAAGGTAAAATAGTAGACATAGTAACATTTCCCCCATATTCGAGAATAGTAAATGTGCATCTAGTGCAACACATATAGAGCTGCATGCTCCCTATAATGTCTCCTTTGTTGAGTAACTGAGCAATCAAATAAAAATGCTTGAATCAAAATTTTATAAATATAGTAGAATCTATTGTCCTCAATCCAGCCAAACATTTTGTAGATATAGAATCTCTAATTGTTGCACAACAATGGAGTCAATTTGTTGTAGATACAAAATCTCTAATTTTGATTAGGATTTCAAAGTATTGGGCAGTATTGACATTTCGTCATTTAAATCAATTTGTTGTAAATGTAGAATTTCTAATTTTGATTTGCATTTCAAAGTATTGGTAGGCCATTTAGCAAATGATGTTTGCATAAAAAAGATCTGAATGGAGAAATGATAGCTTTAAATGAACTATGCATCCTCTTACAAGAGAAACACAACTAAAACAAAACCACTATATGAGGAAGATAATCGTGCTCCTTTATAATTAATTTCAATTATTAAAAAATACCATTTTGAAAATAAATTTAAACAAAGAAATATTTTAGTGATAACAAATTTCCACAATCCATGAAGATTATTGCAACAAGTTTGTGATTAAATTGTGTCAGAATTTTTGCAAAGAAATATTTCGCCTTGAACCATGCATTTGCAATAATAATCTTTAAATGCTCCTTTTGCTTGAAAACTCAATAATGGTGGATAAAAAGCATACCTTGATATGAAAATATAAATATGAAATGACAAAAATGATTGATAGGAGTAAATCATGTCAAAATAAAAATATTTAAGTGAATGTTTTAATAACATTAAATGATCATAATTTTTATATTGAGAAATGTTTTATAATGATAAAAAGACAAAAAAATTATAACAAAATTAAAATATATCTAAAATATATTTTAAAATAAATAAATTATAAAATAATATTGAATAAAAATAATTCTTCAAACAAAAGAAAAGCAATCAATATAAATGAAATAAACTAACTTAAAATGAAAAAAATTAACACACAACATTAATTAAATTGATAAATATAAGTAGACACTAAAATAATATATTATAATCTAACTAATAACTCAAAGTTCCTTATAATTTTTCTTCTATTTTTTTTCATTATTTCAACTAAGATAAACTTTTACATCCCCTACTCTTTAATTTCCTCATTTAAAAACTAAGATGTGATGATTCTTATTGTTGTTATCATTGTTAGGTAGGGTAGAGACTAATGTTTTTTATTTATTGGATTAACATAAGATAAATTACAACCAACATAGAGTTGTAATCAAGACATGAGACAACAACAAATTTACAAAGACTAATGTTTTTACCTGATGATTTCTCTATTAATTTGCATTGAATAATGTACGAATTCAAAAAATTGAAGACTTTTCCTAGTGTTTTCTTTTAAACAGACTTTCCTTTTTCTATATTTTTTAGAAGTACTCATTATTGGGAAATTTTTATCAATTTATATATAAAAAAGAAGCCCATGGGTGGTACGTGGCTTTCTTAAATTCATTCACGTGCCTTGTTTATGCTTCCACATTTTGCATACATTCCTGTTAGGGTTAGATACATAAATCCTTCCCTTGGACGAATGCGTAGTGAATTCATTTCATTTTTACCGGAACATCAAGTAATCTCAAAAATGGAAGCAAAGAGAAAAATGACGACATGACAATTCAGTTCATCATTTTAGAGTTGGTGCATAGGGGTTTTCATGCCCTGGTCTAGAACCAACTATTGGAAAGGAGATCATTTCATTGATACAAACCCCAAGTCTTAATAGGTGCATAGGAGCAATTGATCTCGTCCATATTTATAGAAGAAGTGTGTGGATCAACTGCATAAAGTGGTGAATCATAATGTGACCAATATCTAGGCAATAAAACTTCCAGGTTGGTATTGAAGATTTTTATGTGGCTGCTACTGATGCTACAAATGCAATAGCTATTGCACCATCTTCACAAAAAATATCCATGCAGAGGCCTGTTCTATAAGCTTTGAAGTTAGCCCAGGTGTAAATTATTTAAGTATTTAGTGTCAAATATGTGTTGCAACCACCGTAGCCCTGTTTTATAAGATTTGAACAAAGCATATTCTTAAATTAATTCACATGGATTCTTGAAGGTATATGCATATGGATTTCTAATTTATATTTTTCTTGTGCTATGGATGCAAAATACATGTTCATTTTTCAAATTTTCCAACTGAGCATATATTTTAAAGCAATCTCTATTTTCTGCATATGGCTCAAACTTTAAAGAAATTTGGTTCTATTTTTATGCACCTAAGTGAGTAGGTCTATTTAATGACTATGGGGGCTCTCTTTAGTACCATAAGAAAATTTGGATAAAAAATATTCAGAGAGCAAGTCATATAATTCTTTAGCTAAAAAATGGCGCCTGATTTCAAGAAGATGTATGTTTTGAAGAAAAAGTAGAGGGCCTCCGCATTATACATCGAAAGCGTATGTACAACACTTATTCAGAGGTTTTGGTGCATGAATTTTCATTTTGACATGACCTCTGAATTATATAGGTAGGTATGATACACACTTACAAAACAACAACTGCAACAACGTTTCATCTCTACATTTAACATCATACGGAACCCATCGAAAGCAGTAAGTTCTAAGCCAACCCTATCTTAAGCACAGTCAGGGTCGAGCTTGCTCGAATAATTGTTGTATTTTTTTAATTTATTTTTTTCGATCGAAAAGCACAAAATGGGGAGTCGTTTGTGGCTTCGTTTGTGGAAACGGCATTGGCCGACCACTATTTTCGCAGTGAGAGGAGGTCTGCCAACATTATCTAGGGCCCCACACCCTCTTATTGGCTCTACTAACTAATAATATGAAGCTCTTCTTGGCTATGTTTAGCTCTTGTTTTAGCAGCCCCAACTACCTCCCTCAAACTTTTGGCACAACTGGGATTTGTAGTTCGTAGGCCAAATTCAATGAAATTGGATAGAGTTTAGTGTCTGAATGTAGTTGATAAAGCTTTCGATTCTAATTAGGAATGTCGATGCTTTTGTATTTGTTCTGCTTGGGAAAAATAGCCAAAAAAATGATGCAAAATGACACACGACTTAGATTGATTTAAAACGGTAAAAAAGTGATTTTGAAAAATATGCACGGAATCAGCAAAAACCAATACCGGCAGGAAAATGGTAAAAAATGAAGAAAAGTATGCATGGCTGAGATTGATTTAAACACCTTGTCGGGTCTCTCGGGGTTTGTGAACCATTGATGGGCATAGTGAGCTTCAAAAGCTCATAGAGGACACGCCTTTGACATAATTACAAAATAAGTTTAAGTATTAATAGTTTAAATATTATTATTATTAAGTGTGAACGGTAGTAAAATAATATGTTATCAGGTGAAATAAAGAATAAATGAACACACAAACAACGAGATTTATCAACAAACAAAAACAAAAATAAACAAGAGCTCCAGAGCAGTGAAGTTCCTGCCATAAAGTTTTAGAATAGTTTTGTTTGTATTTGTTGTGTATTGCAAAAGGCCTGGATCAAATATCAAAAATATCAATTGAACCCATATGCTCATTTTTTTGATTATAGAGTAGTGGACAAAAGCATTGCAATAGTCATTGGACCAAGACCACAAGGTAGAGGATTAATTGATGAAGTTATTCTTGAATCCTCTTCATAGGAAACATGACTAACTAATTGGTATTCTCTTTTAGCACTAGGATCCTACAAAAGTGGAAGCAATAGTTTTAATTTGCTATATATTAACCATCTTTTACTTACAAACTTTTTTTGAAAAAGGCAGTTAGAAGGTGTCATACCTCTACTACATTTAAGCCAAGATCAATTAGTACTGCACCAAGTTTGAACCAATCACCATGAACCAAATTTGGCTCGCCTACTATCTAGAATCACAACTATGTACTACAGACTCATCACTATGTGAACCGATGTTTGTCTAGGGTATTAATTGTTTAACTTAGACATTGATGTGTATACCCTTAGCTTCTAGATCTTCTTGTCTCATTTAATTTTTTTTTGACATCACTATCTCTGGATAAGTCAACCAAATTTTAAGGTCATCTCTAGATGGGCATGCTCTCTGCCAAAAATGATGAACTAGGGCATGAGTGAACTAAATGTGTTACATATCCATAAACGTTAAATTATTTTGATGGTAAAAAAAACTTCAAGAAATTGTAGACATAAAGAGAAAGATTAAATAAAAACTAAATGAGATACACTCTTGACAATCTTTGTTTGGTATTTTCACTGCTATTTGGTTCTATGTTATATTCTTTTCAAAATTAGAAGTTTTTTTATTATGATCAATTAGAATAGACTCTACAAGAAATGCATAAATATATTGTGTTGTGTAAGAATCCCACAAATAGAAATAATAATTTGTTGATAAATCACAAGAGATAACTCCTTGTAGTCAAACACAAATCTCTAGATTTTTCACACTGATCTAATAATTATCACCAATGAATCAGAACAGTAGTATCAATCTTAATTCAATGATATATGTCAATATCATATTCATAATTAACAATAAATTTTAGATACTCCACACTGGACACTGAAACAAATTGAAATTTTGTCTTTATTTGCATCTCCTCTAGAAACTCATCTATCTTATAAGTCAAGTAACATCTGCAAACACTATGTATTGGCTTGTGCTACTAGAATTGGTAGTCATGTAAATTTTTGTAACATACTGGCTAGTATAAGTTCTACACTAAGGGCCTCTACCGTTTTGATGGAAAAAATACATGATAATGGGTCTCTTTAACTTAATCCCCTAATTTATGAAGAAGACCCTATGGGGGATGATTAATCAAATTGAAAAAGAAGACAATTCATTATGCAATTAGTACTCCCCTAGTTGAAGTTGACAAGAGGTATATGCAGTATAGAAGTTGCCAAGTCAACTTATTAAAGGATTTGGACATATCCAATTTGATAATCATTCCAAAATAATAGTAAAATTTTGAGAGATTGAATGGTTCTCCAGGTGTAGGTGGATTTTCAAGGTGTACTTTACTCTGAAGCATTCTCATGAGGTCAAACACAATGATAAAAAATATGAACATGAACAATATATAAGATATATAGAAATAAATGTCTTGTGGGCTTCAACAAGGGGTCTTTTAAACCAAATTGGCATCTATCATGGTCACGACTTAAAAATTAACCAATATTATTATACCCTTATTGTATCCTACCCTTTATTGAACCCTAATTTAAGCCTAACTCTACCACTTACCATAGCCCTAACCTTAGCTCCAATTTTTATTCTAGATTAATAATTTTAATCCTAATTTAACATTAATCCTAACCCTATTTAAACAATAATCATAACCCTAATTAAATCCTAATTGAACCCTACTTGAACCTTAATCTAAATGAACCCTAACCTTAACCCTAATTGAACCATAAACCTAACTCTAATTAAAGCTTAATTTTAAACTAAACTAAAATAAGCCTAATTGAACCATAATTGTAACTTGAACTTGATTCTAATCATAACACTAATTGAATGCCAACTTTAACCCTAATTGAACCCAAACCCTAACTCTAATTGAACCTTGTTGTTGGGGTTAAATTAGGGTTCAATTAGCATTCTAGTTAAACCCCAATTGTAAGATTAACCAAAATAAGCCTAAATAAACCCTAACTATAACTTAAACTTGACCCTAATCATAACACTAATTAAATTCTATCCCTAACCAGGTAATTGAACCCTAATTCCAACCATAAACCTACTTGTTAAACCCTAACCCTAACTCTTATTGAACCTTATTTTTAGGGTTCAATTAGGGTTTAATTAGCATTCTAGGATGGAGATTAAGGTTAGGTTAGGGTTAGAGTTCTGAATATCTTAATATTAGCTTATAGATTTGACCCTAACTATAATCATAATTGAATCCTAACCCTAACCCTAATTAAACTCTAATTCTAACCCTAACACTAACCATAATTAAATTCTCACTCTAACCCTAACCGTAATTAAATCCTATTGTTAGGGTTGAATTAGGGTTAGGTTTAGGGTTCAATTAGAGTTCTAGTATAAATCTTGGGGTTAAGGTTATTTATTTTTTGATATTAGTTTACAAATTTGACATTAATGATAAATATATTACAGAAAGAAAAGCTAGAATATATTTTTATTGGTATGTGAAATTAAGTACTAATAGGGTTAGAATTATTAATGTCTTAACATGTTAGTTTATAAATTTGACATTAATGAAAAATATTACAAACAAAAATAAGTATTTTAATCTAGAATTTAATTTGTATGTGAAATGAAGTATTATTAGAATTAGAATTATTAATCATAAAAAATAATTAATCAAATCACAACAATATTTGTAAAGCTTAGAATTAATTATAAAATTAAACTAAATTTTAATTTCTAAAATTTATATAGCATTTATTATCTAGTTTTGAAAATAATCAGTAATTATCTACTACAAATAAATTAAATTAAAACCAAATTTTATTTTTAAAATAATTCAACAATTATTAATTATAATTTTAGAATAAATTAAGATATATATATGACTAAATTTTCTATTATTTTTTTCTTTGCATCCAAATTATTTTATTTTCCTAAAATTACATTAAATTCTAACATCAAAAAAATCAAAAACTACTTTGCATGCCTACTTTTGTATTTTTGATTTCAATTAGATATATTGTTCTTAAATTTGAATAACCAATCATTTTGTAAATTAATAATCAAATCACCACAATGTGTGTCTATATATATATATATATATATATATTACAAAAATAAGTATTTAAATCTAGAATTCTATTTCTATGTGAAATGGAGTATTATTAGGGTAAGAGTTATTAATCATATAAAAAAAAAAATCAACAAAATATTTTTATAGCTTACAATTAATTTTAAAATTAAACTAAATTTTAATTTTAAAAATTTATAAAGTATTTATTATCTATTTTTAAAAATAATTTAAATTATATTAATTATTCAATACAAATAAATTAAATAAAACTACATCCTATCTAATGTATACATGTAAAGGTTTAATTTGGTGTATGCGTGGATTATTTGCAATGCATTGGTATACTAGTTGATCATTCTACTATATTTAATATAATTAAATAAAACTAAATATTATTTTCAAAATAATTCACCAATAAATAATTATAATTTGAGAATAAATTAAGAAATGATTTTTTTTATAAAAGAACCTTTTTTATTTCTTTGCATTCAAATGATTTCATTTTATAAAATCATATTAAATTCTAACTTCAAAAAATCATAAAATATTTTACATGCTCATTTTTTATATTTTTGAGTTGAATTGTGTTGTTCTTTAAATTTGAATAACCAATCAGCAAATAAATAATCAAATCAACAAAATATTTAAAAACTTAAATTTCATTTTAAAATTAAACTAAATTCTATTTTCTAAAATTCATAGAATATTTATTACTTAATTATTAAATTCATAATTAATTAAATTATATAATGATTATGTGATATAAATGAATTAAATATTAAATAGAAGTACATGTTCCTTTTAAATAATTCAACAATCAAAGACTAAAATTTAAATATAAAAGTATTCTTTATATTGTATTTTTTTCACTTTTACATACAAAATATAAAATATTTGAAATTGATAAGTTTTAAATTTATTAATTATGATGATATCCCAAAACTAAAAAGATTCAAATTAACGAAATAGATTAATTACAAGTGACAACACACAAAATTCTACACTCGTCAATACTAACCATGAAAGTTGCATGAAATTTAATTTGAACATCTATGAATCTTTCGTCTTATATCTAATTATTTTTTAAAATGTTTAAGTTGTATACTTGATACATAATTGAGAAATAATAGTTTAGATTGTATATTTTGTTAATAATTTAATGATATTTGTATTGTGAAATTAAAATAATAATTTAAGAGTAAATGTTCAAAACAATCATTTATTCAATATATATATAAATATCACAATACAAATATCATTAAATTATTAACAAAATATACAATCTAAACTATTATTTTTATATATTAGAGTAAAAATTAAAATAACAATTAAAAGAAAATGTTAAAAGATTGTATATTTTATGAATATTTTAATAATTATTATCTTGAAAATTTTAAAATTAATTTCAAAAAAATCCTTATTGTACTTTATTGAATGGTGGTCATATAAACAAGTAAATAAATGAATAGAATGGAAAACAAGTATACAATTTTGAAGAGTTCAAAAAATTTCTTAAAAATTGCTAAATATTTTTTTGATTATAGTCTTGAAAAGTTGCTATAAAAAGTTTATGCTTCCTAAAATCCCGCCCTTGTCGTTTAAAATTTTGTAGCCAATAAAATTGAGGAAAATTAATTTTTGAAATTTGAAAAGTTAAAAATCTTGCATATTTCGTTTAACTATATACAAATATTTGTCAAATAGAAATAACTATATACAAATATTTGTCAAATAGAAAAAAAGTTGAGTTCTCATATTTATTAAGATCAAAATTATTAATAACAAAATTATTAATAACATGTTAAGGAAAAGGGGTAGCCTATATAATTCTCTTGACAGAAACTAAAAAGTGGAATCCACATGAGACTGCACACACCAAATCAATGCTTACTGTGTGCTCTTTAACCTCATCCCTCCTGGAAGGCTCAGCATTACACTCCATGACCGCACAAATTAGAAATCATTATGTCTCCATAATAAGCAGTTGACCTTCGGATGCGAAGACTAAATAGAGGTCCACACATGATTACTTCAGGGCAGCAGGAGCCCTAAAACTCAAATATATGCATTTTCTTCTTTAAAATGCCCCACCTATTTTATGCTGCAAAAGAATCGAGGGCGACTTAAGGGCAATAGAAATCCAGACCATACAGAATCGTACATCATTTTTAGGGGCAGAGGTAATATCCAAGTCCATAGAAGTGTTCCAGACTTGTGGATTCGATCCTCCTGCATCCAAACGTTCCGATTCTGAGGCCCAAAATATGCACAGAGAGTGAAAGAAAACATGGAAACAGAGATAATTCAGAATTTGAGGTCTGAGATTACAGACTCATACATTTAATTTATAGATAAATACATGATAGATTCTTCAAATACTGTACACTGGTTTTAGCTGAAGTATTTATCATGGGCAGGTGAAGAAAAACGTGAATGGCATGGGACCGTTGAAGACAGCGTGAGGTGGGCTGGTCGGTAGGTCTGTGCCGACAGACTTATAATTTACACATTCCAACAGAGAGCACACTTTTCTGAATTAAAATTTAATGCAATATCAAATTTTATTCTAAAATTAAACACTATTTCTCTTATTAATCTTTTCATATTTAAGACAAGTAGCCATTTAAAAATATACATACTCCAATTATTCAATTATTCAGTAATTATTATAAAATTATTTTATACATTTAATTGGATTAACCTACATTATACTAAGGGAAACACATGCAACAAATTTCTTGTAGATCTGACGTCAAAATGACAATTCACGGGCGACTTACAGTAGTCCGTCTGGAAATGCAATACAAGGACAAGGAATTCAGAGGAAATTAATGCTAAGTGAAGATCGAGTAAGAGACAAGACGAAAGATAAACTACTTACCAGTCAAGAGACTTTTTCCATCTAACAAGATTTCCTGACTTTTACATCATCGATTGCGCAAGGGTGAGCTTTTCCACCTATAAACTCTCCATATTATTAAAATTGGCCACAAATATATCTTTCAAAAATATCCTTGTGATCTCTTTATCGTCTATTTCTACGATTCGTCATTTCCAATCCGTGTCTGAACCTCCCGTCCACACACCTGTTCGGTATAACGATTCCAAATTAATACTTATCGTACGTTATGGTTTATTTGGAAGACCGATGTACACGTTGAAAACATAATATCTGGGCAGAAGGGTTGAACGCCTTTGAGGATTTGCAGTTGCCTCTTGCGAGCGGAGGAAAGCAGAAATGTCGGAGAAGAGTGGGGCTGAGCTACTCGAGGAGTTCGGCGGTGTAATCAAGCTTTACAGTGACGGATCAATCGTTCGAGGAGACGATCCATCTTTCCCCTCAGAGAACGATAATTTTAATTATAACCATGTGGAATACAAAGACGTCGTGATGGACGAGGAAATTAGATTGTGGGCGCGCCTCTACTTACCGCCCAAAACAACGAGCAAAGCGCCCGTAATAATGTACTACCATGGGGGCGGGTTTTGCGTCTTAAGCACCGCAACGCCTCTCGTGCATCGCGCGTGCCAGATGTGGGCAGCCACGCTGGGCGTCCTCATCGTTTCAGTGAATTACAGGTTGGCTCCCGAGCACCGCCTTCCTGCAGCCTACCAGGATTCCATTGCAGCGCTGCAGTGGCTGCAACTGCAGATGGTGACGGCGGATTCAGCGGAGCCGTGGTTGCGCTCACACGCCGACTTTTCTAGGGTTTTTCTCGCGGGCGACAGTGCAGGAGGGAACATTGCGCATCACGTGGGCGTGTGGGCGGCCGGCGCAAAGATGGAGATCGAAATCAAGGGACTAATTTTGATGTACCCGTACTTCGGGGGAGTAAAGCGCACGTCGTCGGAGAAGGAGAATTCGCCAGTGTTCGGTTTGGAGCATTCGGACATCCTGTGGAGACTTGCCCTGCCTGTGGGAAGCAACAGAGATCACCCCTTTTCCAATCCTTTCTTTCTGAGGGAAGGGGATGTTGAAGGGGCCGCTGCCTCTGCCCTAAGTGCTCTTGACCTTCCGCCCATGCTTTTTGTGATTGCAGGGCACGATATACTGAGAGATCGGCAGTTGGACTACTGTGAGCTTCTCAAGAAATGTGGGAAACAAATTCTTGTGCATGTGTGTGAGGAGGAAGACCACGGCTTCATTTCCATGAAAATGGAAGAGCGAAGCTCTGTTGAAGCCGTCCGTACCATCTCCGATTTCATCAAATGAAAATAGGCCACTAATTAAAGTCTCTACCACATCATCTTCCACGTACTATTTTGTCACTGTTTAATTTCCCAGCGGTTTTTCTATATTATTAAGCTCGACCCTCGTTTGTACTTGGATTTCATATAATAGTTAATTTTATTTTAAGATTTTAATTACAAGGTTCCTTTTACAATTTCGACTTAATGTACTGCGACGATTCACAATGAAATCCACTATTCAATCCTGTCACACTACTATTCAATATGAATCATAGTTATTAATTTTTTTAATGATTTTTTTATTGGTACAATTAACTTTAAGAGTTATATTCTTTAAGATGTATTTTCTTAAAAGTTTGTGTTTTCTTTTTAAATTCTTTAAAGAATATAAGGAAAAAGAACATTTGAATTTTGTCTATGCAAATATCTTTAGATCTACTCTTTTAAGAATATAAGTATTTTATTGATACATCATTTAATAATTTTAAAATAAATAAATAGTGTATATTAGATAATAGGCGTTATTTTTTTAGAAATGATGGTGGTCAATCTATTTAGATATAATAATGGTTGAGTAATTTTGAGGGAAAGTGTTTGTTAGTAAATTAAGGATAAAACTTGTTATTGGAAATTTATGTAGGTATCCATATTATGTAAATTATTAATTATTTTTATGAGTTAGGAGTGAGCTATGAAGAAGAATGACGAGTTGAATGTGTGCCTATGAAAGATTGTCAAGTAGATTATTGTGAAAGAGAATATTGAGTAAGCTTCAAAGGATAAAATCATCATAAATTGAAGAGTCAACAACATAGTGTGCAATATTGCACAATTTTTGTTTGTCTCTATAAGAGGTGGAACTCTTCTTGTATGCTATTGTGAATGCTTTATGATATAGGATACTAGCAATCACACCTTGGTGTGCAATGGGTATGTCGAAAAACTTGGTCTTTAATTTGCATACATTTTGTAGTTAATGAACTCAATTGATAGGTTATTTAGCAAATGATGTTTATGTAAAAAAGGTCTTTGGGCATATTTCTAGAGTGATGGCCACATATTTTGAGGCATTTTGTCCCTTGGGTATGCTTTTACATTTTGAATTAATATCCACTGGACACTCACAACCACAATCTCTAACAAAACTCTAGTATTTGATTATGCTCTATTAGATGCGCATTCCCTATTCCAAAGTTCAGTTTTTGCAAGACTAGAAGGCGTTGTTAAAGGTTCTATAGATTGGATTTAATTGTGCCAATTGCATTTGCTTGAAAGCTTTCAAAGCCCTTTGACAAGCCCATTTTGTGTGTATCCTGCAAACGTTCCATTGCATTTATTCAAGGCATCTTGTGTACATGTCTACCAAGGAACCTGCAAGTACTTCGATTTCAGTGGTACTAGGTTTCAAATTGAGCAATTTATACTCTTCTTTTAGCCTGCCATTGTGTTGACATATTTTTTGCACCACAAATTCCCATTTTTTCTTCTAAGGGATTGAAGCTCCCTTGGTTCCCACAATCCTTCCACCCATAATGACTTTTTTTCTTCTAGAACATGTATGTTCAAGCTATAGCAGAAAGACTTATTTTCTTCGTGGTTCACCTTCACAAACTCTACATCGCTATTCATCTTTGCAAGCTGGAAAATCTGTATAAAAATCATCAAATAAGAATTTTTTATTCAAATGCAAATATTAACAAAATTCTTCAAGCCTTGTCTAAAGGAAAAATTTTGCAAAAGGAAAGAAGGTTGGAAGTTGGAACAGAGAAAAAGAAATTATATTCAGTACCATTCATTAAAAAAAATGGTAATTTCAGATGACATAGAAAGTACGAGTTAGATAGCCTAATCCAAGTCTCAAAGAATTATCTTTGAGACTGTACCTCTAATCTTTACATGCTCCTCTTTAATGTTCAAACCTAATAAAAGAGCCTGGAAAAAGAAGCATAAATATGATGTAAAAGAAAAAGCCCCTTCCCTCCACTATTCCTACATCCATTCCTACGATTGAAATTATTATGTGCAATTAGTTCATACAATACCCTCATGGTATATCAACCTTCCTTAAGAAAATAATGGTACAATGTAAGATTAAATCAAACAATTCCAAATGCATAGATGACATGCTGCAAAGAAGAGATTATATCAAGCACATAACTTAGGATGCAAAGATCTGCAAGCCCCACATCCAAGGGAGAAGAAACTTAAAACAACAAGCTTATCTCCAACATTTATAAGGGAATCAAACAATTCCTGGGTAGAGTGAACTTCAAGTTCATGTTGGGTGTGGTTCCAATCTCCTACCATCTCATTGTTTGTGGTATACATGTTTGTGTTGCATAAACCTAAACACATAAAAGCACAGGCAGCTTATTAAAGAACCCATCAGTAGGATGGAAGACAAGACTCTAAAGAAAGTAAAGGGTGACTTAAAGGAAAATTTGGGAAGGATAGTGCAAAAAGCCATGGTGAGCTTACAAGAACCAAAACCCACTCAGAATTTTGTTGGACATAATGTAATGCAACTGTAATCCTACCTTGATTATTAATCAGGCAGAACAAACCCATCTCTGTAATTTCAGGACATAAAACATATGAAACCCATAAAAACAACCAAACTCCATAGCATTCCATGTGAAAAAAAATAAAAAGATGATGTAAAGCCTTCCCAATCTCACGAAAGAATCAAACACAAGAATTAGAGAATCCAAGGGACAACCTAATAACTAAATTGTTTAAAGATCCTAAATCATCTAAACCCCACTCTAACGCAAACAATCACAAGAAAAAATAAATAAATAAGAAAAATAGTGAGAAATACATAAAACTCGTTGAATAATTAAAAATCAACCCCTTTCACCAATAACACCAGAATCGTAAGGCATGCCAAACATTCCAAAACATATGCCACCCCTTTCTAAACATTTTCAGAAAAATCCCAATGACATCAAACATTTTTTGTCAAAACCTATACCCAAAATCAAAACCCAATCCTTCCATATAGTTTTTAAACCCATATGTCCTACAATCTGCACAATCCTTCAAAAAAATATAAACATGCCTTTTTCTTTTCAAGAAGAAACCATAAACGCAAAAAAATACATTGCTAAAAGACAACCACAACCCATTACTCCAACTCAAAACAAGGGCCCTTAAAGCAACAACTGTGCATGGAGAACTCATAAGGAATACATGTAGCAAAGGTATTAAAATTGTAAATGGGGAACTGCAAACAACAAAAAGAAAAAAGTGACCCAAATGAAAACTATTGAGATCCCAAAACACCCAATTATCTACTTGCAAAGAGAACTTAATTGATTTCTGGTCCTTCCATTGCCTGGACACTTTTGGCTGCAACCAAGAAGAGCCTTGTAGATGCCCATTGGAGAGCGAACATGTAGGCTTCCTACTCAGGTTAGAACAAAATGACACCTTCTTAGGATACAACCCCTTACCCCCTACAGATTGAAATTTTCAACTCACAAAAGAACCAGTTCCTCCCAGAGCCTCCGCCATTATTGAATGAATAAACATACAAGAAGCAGCACTACAACTTTGAAGACCTGACCTTATTCTTTTATCCAAATATCCCCTTCTCCTATGCATGATAGCCCTCCTTTCACCTAATTTTCCATGCAGCTGGGTAGCTATTCCCATTCCATAAAATATTTTCCTTAATATGTTACACCTTGTTGACTAGGCATTTAGAAGAGGGTGATCCC
>VDFB02271358.1:880459191-880479646 GCA_007258455.2 Sequoia sempervirens
TACAAAATTAGACACTAGTATCCAAATGCTATCCAATACAACAAACTAGTATCCTTTGACTGTCCAATACAATAGACTAGCATTCAGTTTTACAAAAAACACTCTAGCACACTTCGAGGTCAAAAAGTTGACAACAAAAAATCCTAATCAGACATCCACAGATCTGATTATGAAGTGGTGTGTCCTTGGGGGTCAACTGACTCCGCGTCAACTGGAGAAGATGTTGAGGACTGCGGATTGTTCTGTATGGCACTTGCTATACAAGCAAGCAATGCATGATTTGCCTCTGGAGTTAGCTGTAACTATGGAGAGCAGCCTTCAGAAGACCCATTTTGTAGGCTGCTAAGAGCTGCAAAGGCTGGAGACAAAATGTTAATCATGTCCCTTAAAATTGGATGTTGACTTGGAAGAGGAGTTGTAGGAGTACTCTTACTTCTGTTTCTTTCTGCTCTTTCCGCCTGCTTTTGGTTTTCCTTCAACTGTCTAGCAATCTTTGCTTGCTCCCTTTGAAGCTCCTTTTCATGTCGCTGCCTCAGTTTCTCCTCTGCAATTTTTTTTTTTTTTGCAGCATGCTCCAATCTATTTGCCTCCCTCTGTGCGAGGATTGCTTCTCTTTCTGCCTTCCTTTCAGCCATTTGCTCCTTTTTCCTTTGCTGCAATTCTTGGTTTCTTTGCTTCTGTGCCTCTTGTTCATTCAGCAAATTGAAGAAATCATCTGATGTCAAAATTTGAGACTGCCTACTAAGGCGTAGGACCCCATTGCGACCTCTGTTAGATGATTGGCGCACTCGTTGCATTGGGAGTTGCAAAAAAGTGCTTCTGCAGCCTGCTGGTTGTTGATCATTGACTTGTGTGCATGGTACATAGTCAGCCTCTTCATCATTTGAGTCATTACCATCGACTCCATCCTCTTCATCATTTTCGGCCTCCCAATTTCTCCCAGTTGTGAAGTAATGGATTACATCTTCAGGATCAACATTCGGTGGTGATGGCATGGACAACCCTTCATCCACTTGAGTGAAATTGAGATGCACCCCTAGGTTCAAAGCTGCATCTTCAAATTCAGATAGCAGATTCAGACTCTCTTCATTTTCAGCTGCCTGATTAGATGATCGAACTGCTGGTTCTTGTTGAATTTCTGTTGCCTCAATGTTTTCTGGATTTGGGGGAATGTTTGCAGAAAAGGTATCCACAAACTGTCCAATTTGTTCCTCATTCCAACCTGCTATCCTCAAACAAGTCTCAGCTGCCATGAACTGTGCCTCTTCATCAGCTGTATCACCCTCAGTTTCTGCTCCCAATGTCATTCCTTCCTCTTCAACCACAAAAGCTTGGCTTGGCCCCATATCCAAGTCAAGTGCATGTCGATCTAATGGCCAAATTCCTATTTTTCTAAAACCACTTGCAATGTTATTAGGATTCAAAGCTTGTGCAAAAGCTTTGCTGGCAAGTGTTGCCAACTCTTCCCTTCCAATGTCAAGTTGAGGATTTGCAGAGAGCCATATAGTCCTTTGCTGTTTGAAGTAGTTCTTAAATGGTGAGAACACACTAACATCAAGGGGCTGCAATTTGTGACTGCAATGTGCTGGAAGTGTGAGCAAATCTATTCCCATAGCCTTTGCTACTTCAATCATTTTGAATGCCACATGGCTGCCATGACCGTCAAAGATTAGAAGCTTTCTGTTGGTTGGTGACACACCTCCTGGGACATTTTTTGTGAAGTGTTTTAACCATGCCACAAATAATTCTTTGGTCATCCAAGCATGCTCTTGGATTGCCATGCATGCCCTTGGCTCACAGTTAACAATATAGTTTTTAATGTTCCTTTTGGACTTGAACAAATAGTAACCAGGTATAGCTCGACCTGCTGCACTAACACAAGCTAGAACAGTGATCCATTCTCTGCTTTTAGCAATTAATTGTGGAACACATTTCGTCCCTATTTTTGCAATAACTCTCATTGCACAATTTCTGCCAGCTTGCACACCTGTTTCATCACAGTTCCATATGTTGTTGGGCCCATAATTAAGTTTGTTGTACAACTCCTCCAAGTTATCATAGAATGAAGAAACTATTTCGGGCCGCAGCATTATAGCTCGATCTGTGTCCACTCCTTTGGGTGTTCGAATTGTCAGATCAGGATGCCTTTGACGAAATCCAACCCACCATGACCTCCCTGGTATCCCATTTGTGAATGGGTTAGGCCTCACTCCAACCAGGTGGGCCACCGTTGACTTAAGTTGTGAGACTTGAAGGCCATGGCCAATATTAGCCATATCTTTACACCATTGCACAATTTCAGCTTCTTCTTCGTCAGTCAGGATTGTAGGTGGCCCCCTCTTTTTTGTGGATGTCAGACCATTGAGCCATGACCGCAAACTGCTCGGTGAGATTCCCCATTTGATCGTTGAACGTCTGATTGTCATGCGATGGTCTTCAACATCTGCAATGGCTTTGTCCATGTCATCCATAGACCAACTTTTGATGCTATGATCTGGGGTTGTCACTTGGTCAGCAGATGGTGGTTCCATTTCTACGTCAGTATTATGAACAGCAGGTTCAAAACCATCATTTTCATTGGTCTGTGCTGCATTATCAGAAATAACTTCCTCGTCCATGTTTACTGCTGGCTCTTCATCAACATCTGGAACATTGAATGTCACTACACGAGGTACTCTATTCAAGCGCCTCAGACCCGATCTTTTCCTCTTGTGCCTTGGTGCCATGATTGTCAATGATCAGCTACATTGTAAGTGATCAAGTGTCAGAAAAATAGTGTATAAACAGTGCAAAACACAGATATAAATACAAAACACAGGTATAAACTTTGCAAAATATAAAACAGATCTATTTTATCATTCAAATCCGCTCAAAAGTGAATGGGTCTAATTCACGTTACCACCTTCTACAATCAATTTCGCACCCATTACAAATCACTCCTACATATTAATCTCCTTACTAAAGCACCAGACACCAAACACATTACACCCCAATTAATCTTTATTTGGGGTCCGATTGATGCATATGACTAATGTTTTTTTTTTTGGGTATCCCATTCTTTAGTTAAATGTATGCATATATCTGTACATATACATATATATAGATATATATACATAGATATATGTATGTATATATATCAATGTTCAAAGCACATTGTATAGACTTGGGTTTTGAAAAAAGAGCAGAAGAAATTAACCAAGGGTTTCATAATAATAATTCCTCACTGGTAGGAATACAGAAGTGCGTTTTGAGATAGATGCAGAATATCCCAGGCAAGGGTTTCATGAGATTAATTCATTAAGCACACAAATTTGGAAAAAACCATGCAAGGGTTTTGTCAAAAACATATTTATTTTTAATGGGTTTGTCGATTTATGCCCAAAGTGACCTGGGTTTTTTATAGACATGTGTTCAAACCCACGAAATTCCTGATCATTTATGGAGACAAAATCATGAGACAATCGACTTTACCAGGTCGTATTTAATAATTTAAGCACAAAAGAAAACCAAATTCACTTTTTTTTAGGGTATGTATGTATGTATGTATGCAGATACATACATACATATGTACATATGTATGTATGAAGCTGCATACATACATACATACATACATACATATGTACATATGTACATATGTATGTATGAAGCTGCATACATACATACATACATACATACATAAATGCAATGTGGGAAAAGGAGTGTAAGAGGAATGATTTATTTCATAAACAAGCAGTAATAATTTTTCAATCATCGAATAAATCCTTCATGGGTCGTGAAAGATGCAGAAGAAAATGATTAACCAGTACCATTGTTTGCATTTTAAAAGGATAGGCAATGTGGGAAAAAGGAGTGTAAGAGGAATGATTTATTTCATAAACAAGCAGTAATAATTTTTGAATCATCGAATAAATCCTTCATGGGCCGTGAAAGATGTAGAAGAAAATGATTAACCAGTACCATTGTTTGCATTTTAAAAGGATAGGCAAAGGATAGACATATACATCGATTTGCTGAATGAACAAGAGACACATAATGTAAAATGACAAATATATGTATGGTAGCCTGCTGTGTGTGCAATGGGAAGTAGAAAAATAAAAACAAATGCTACGCTATTGTATTGGACAGCCAAATGAAACATATTTAAACAGACTAATAGACATATATATGTGTTTGTCTATGTATATATATATATACAAACATATACATATTGAACCCTGATAAATGACCCCCCTGACAAATGACCAAAAATAAACAACAGACATATAAGAAAAAATAAATAACAACTATAAACCATGATATAAACACTGAAGTAAATGACAAATGAGGAAAAACAGACAAATATAAATATAGGTACCATAGTCTGCATTTTCAATGGATAGGCAAAGGAAACACACATATACATCGATTTGCTGAATGAACAAGAGACACGTAATGTAAAATGACAAATATATGTATGCTAGCCTACTGTATGTGCAATGGAAAGTAGAAATTTCTTTACAAATGGTAGAATGTATAAAGTAAGAAGACACTGCATAAATGAAAATAACTGTAACTACATACTCTGCATTTTCAATGGATAGGCAAAGGAAACACACATATACATCGATTTGCTGAATGAACAAGAGACACGTAATGTAAAATGACAAATATATGTATGCTAGCCTACTGTATGTGCAATGGAAAGTAGAATTTTCTTTACAAATGGTAGAATGTATAAAGTAAGAAGACACTACATAAATGAAAATAACTGTAACTACATACTCTGCATTTTCAATGGATAGGCAAAGGAAACACACATATACATCGATTTGCTGAATAAACAAGAGACACGTAATGTAAAATGACAAATATATGTATGCTAGCCTACTGTATGTGCAATGGAAAGTAGAATTTTTTTATTAAATGGTAGAATGTATAAAGTAAGAAGACATTGCATAAATGAAAATAAATATAAGTACATACCTGAGACTTTGGATATAAGAGGAATGTGCAGAGGAATGTGCAGAGGAATGTGCAGAAAATCTTTGTCTTTGCTTTCAACTTTGCTGGGAGTAACATGCAATTGTGAATGTTGCTGGCTACTTTCCCCCTCTTATTTAGGAATTCGAATCTGACAATTGAATGCATTGAAATTGGTGGTTGTGTTTGAATTTTGAATTTGTTAGAGCATTTGAATTTGAAGCTGCAAGTTACGTAAGTTTTTAAAGATGATATGCATTCAATTTGGTGGTTGTGTTTGAATTTTGAATTTGGTAGAGCATTTGAATTTGAAGCTGCAAGTTACGTAGGTTTTTAAAAGATGATATGACTGAGTTGTGCATTACATTTGGATTTGATGTTTAATTGGGGAGCCTTACACCTATATTTAATTGTGCAGGTACCTACAGGAAATGAAATAAGTACATATAGCTGACATGGAGTGTGTGAAAGACTGTGCAAAGGAGTTTGTGATTATGTCATCTAAAGCACCAGTAGCTGTGCATGTATACTTGTAAATATAAAATGTAGTGAGGGACAAACATTTGCAAGTGGGGGTAATTGTAAAAAGTAAATGATTTAAATAAAATTGTAAATGGGCCTTTTTATGTGCAAGTGGAGTTCTTTTATAAATGCAAAGGCACCATTAGTTGTGTACTTTGATTGGTGAGTGACTCATTCTGTTATGAGCAGCTATTGGTGTTGTAGTAATTTTCTATTGGTATTGTTGTAATTTTATATTTGTTAATAAAAAGTTTTTTAGTGGATCAGAGTTAAATTTTGGGGGGTGGAGTGAACCTGGAGGTGGCGGTTATTCAATGGGTGGTAGCTTCTGGGTCTTCCCTATACGATTTTAAAAAATCTTTTACAGATTTGCAAAAAAAAAATCAGATTAGCCTTTTTGTAAAAAGAATATTTGAACTAGGGTTAGATCCCTAAAAAATTTGATTTTTTTACAAAATGTAAAATATAGTAATTTTTTACAAATTTAGCCTGATATTGTAAAAAAAATTACAGATCTTAAAAAAAATTGAAATATAACATGTTTCTAAAAAAAATCAAAAGATTAAATATGCATGCAAAGCAAATAGATTTGAAATTTTAAATAAATAACTTAGAAATCTTTAAATAAGAAATCCTGCACAAGGGTTAGAAGACAAAAAACAACCAAGATTAGGCACTAGCTCTTCTTCTCCTCTTTGAGAGTGTCTCCAATGGTGTGCTGAAAAATTTGGTAAACCTTCAACAATATAGCTCACAAGATATTAGTAATACCAAGCTCTGATACCATGAAAGGAAATAGAAAAGAGCAATGGAAAGTACTAATAAAGAGCAATTGTTTGAAGGAAAGAGATTACCAAATAAATTGAAGTAGCCAAACCAAGCACCACCAAAGCAAGAGAGACACAAGAATTTGTTAAGGGGAAAAAACAAGAAAAAACCCCAATATTATGAATGGAGGCAAAATGCCTAAAGAATAATACAAAGAGAGAGAGAGCTTCAGCCTTAGCTTGCTTGCATGAGTCTTGAAGAATGAGAGGAGAGGCACCTCAATAAGTAGAGGTGAGAAGAAGGAGTTAGAATGTAACTCCCAACTCAATGAATGCCACCATTCATCTATGTGTGTGTAAAGTGTCACCTCTTAAGGAGGTGGTTACAAATATTCCTTAATAAAGGAATTAAAAAAATAAGCCATCTTCACACATGTGTGAGATGGAAAAAAGACAAAAGACTTGTAGGGATTCCTTTGGAATATTCCTACAAGTTAATAAAAAATTACAATTAAAGAATAACCTTTACCAAGTAAAGATTAATCTTCTAACAATTATCACCAATGAATCAGAACAGTAGTATCAATCTTAGTTCAATGATATATGTCAATGTCATATTCATAATTAACAATAAATTTTAGATACTCCACACTGGACACTAAAACAAATTGAAAAGTTGTCTTTATTTGCATCTCCTCTAGAAACTCATCTATCTTGTAAGTCAGGTAACATCTGCAAACACTATGTACTGGCTTGTGCTACTAGAATTGGAAGTCATGTAAATTTTTGTAACATACTGGCTAGTATAAGTTCTACACTAAGGGCCTCTACCATTTTGATGGAAAAAATACATGATAATGGGTCTCTTTAACTTAATCCCCTAATTTATGAAGAAGACCCTATGGGGGATGATTAATCAAATTGAAAAAGAAGACAATTCATTATGCAATTAGTACTCCCCTAGTTGAAGTTGACAAGAGGTATATGCAGTATAGAAGTTGCCAAGTCAACTTATTAAAGGATTTGGACATATCCAATTTGATAATCATTCCAAAATAATAGTAAAATTTTGAGAGATTGAATGGTTCTCCAGGTGTAGGTGGATTTTCAAGGTGTACTTTACTCTGAAGCATTCTCATGAGGTCAAACACAATGATAAAAAATATGAACATGAACAATATATAAGATATATAGAAATAAATGTCTTGTGGGCTTCAACAAGGGGTCTTTTAAACCAAATTGGCATCTATCATGGTCACGACTTAAAAATTAACCAATATTATTATACCCTTATTGTATCCTACCCTTTATTGAACCCTAATTTAAGCCTAACTCTACCACTTACCATAGCCCTAACCTTAGCTCCAATTTTTATTCTAGATTAATAATTTTAATCCTAATTTAACATTAATCCTAACCCTATTTAAACAATAATCATAACCCTAATTAAATCCTAATTGAACCCTACTTGAACCTTAATCTAAATGAACCCTAACCTTAACCCTAATTGAACCATAAACCTAACTCTAATTAAAGCTTAATTTTAAACTAAACTAAAATAAGCCTAATTGAACCATAATTGTAACTTGAACTTGATTCTAATCATAACACTAATTGAATGCCAACTTTAACCCTAATTGAACCCAAACCCTAACTCTAATTGAACCTTGTTGTTGGGGTTAAATTAGGGTTCAATTAGCATTCTAGTTAAACCCCAATTGTAAGATTAACCAAAATAAGCCTAAATAAACCCTAACTATAACTTAAACTTGACCCTAATCATAACACTAATTAAATTCTATCCCTAACCAGGTAATTGAACCCTAATTCCAACCATAAACCTACTTGTTAAACCCTAACCCTAACTCTTATTGAACCTTATTTTTAGGGTTCAATTAGGGTTTAATTAGCATTCTAGGATGGAGATTAAGGTTAGGTTAGGGTTAGAGTTGTGAATATCTTAATATTAGCTTATAGATTTGACCCTAACTATAATCATAATTGAATCCTAACCCTAACCCTAATTAAACTCTAATTCTAACCCTAACACTAACCATAATTAAATTCTCACTCTAACCCTAACCGTAATTAAATCCTATTGTTAGGGTTGAATTAGGGTTAGGTTTAGGGTTCAATTAGAGTTCTAGTATAAATCTTGGGGTTAAGGTTATTTATTTTTTGATATTAGTTTACAAATTTGACATTAATGATAAATATATTACAGAAAGAAAAGCTAGAATATATTTTTATTGGTATGTGAAATTAAGTACTAATAGGGTTAGAATTATTAATGTCTTAACATGTTAGTTTATAAATTTGACATTAATGAAAAATATTACAAACAAAAATAAGTATTTTAATCTAGAATTTAATTTGTATGTGAAATGAAGTATTATTAGAATTAGAATTATTAATCATAAAAAATAATTAATCAAATCACAACAATATTTGTAAAGCTTAGAATTAATTATAAAATTAAACTAAATTTTAATTTCTAAAATTTATATAGCATTTATTATCTAGTTTTGAAAATAATCAGTAATTATCTACTACAAATAAATTAAATTAAAACCAAATTTTATTTTTAAAATAATTCAACAATTATTAATTATAATTTTAGAATAAATTAAGATATATATATGACTAAATTTTCTATTATTTTTTTCTTTGCATCCAAATTATTTTATTTTCCTAAAATTACATTAAATTCTAACATCAAAAAAATCAAAAACTACTTTGCATGCCTACTTTTGTATTTTTGATTTCAATTAGATATATTGTTCTTAAATTTGAATAACCAATCATTTTGTAAATTAATAATCAAATCACCACAATGTGTGTCTATATATATATATATATATATATATTACAAAAATAAGTATTTAAATCTAGAATTCTATTTCTATGTGAAATGGAGTATTATTAGGGTAAGAGTTATTAATCATATAAAAAAAAAAATCAACAAAATATTTTTATAGCTTACAATTAATTTTAAAATTAAACTAAATTTTAATTTTAAAAATTTATAAAGTATTTATTATCTATTTTTAAAAATAATTTAAATTATATTAATTATTCAATACAAATAAATTAAATAAAACTACATCCTATCTAATGTATACATGTAAAGGTTTAATTTGGTGTATGCGTGGATTATTTGCAATGCATTGGTATACTAGTTGATCATTCTACTATATTTAATATAATTAAATAAAACTAAATATTATTTTCAAAATAATTCACCAATAAATAATTATAATTTGAGAATAAATTAAGAAATGATTTTTTTTATAAAAGAACCTTTTTTATTTCTTTGCATTCAAATGATTTCATTTTATAAAATCATATTAAATTCTAACTTCAAAAAATCATAAAATATTTTACATGCTCATTTTTTATATTTTTGAGTTGAATTGTGTTGTTCTTTAAATTTGAATAACCAATCAGCAAATAAATAATCAAATCAACAAAATATTTAAAAACTTAAATTTCATTTTAAAATTAAACTAAATTCTATTTTCTAAAATTCATAGAATATTTATTACTTAATTATTAAATTCATAATTAATTAAATTATATAATGATTATGTGATATAAATGAATTAAATATTAAATAGAAGTACATGTTCCTTTTAAATAATTCAACAATCAAAGACTAAAATTTAAATATAAAAGTATTCTTTATATTGTATTTTTTTCACTTTTACATACAAAATATAAAATATTTGAAATTGATAAGTTTTAAATTTATTAATTATGATGATATCCCAAAACTAAAAAGATTCAAATTAACGAAATAGATTAATTACAAGTGACAACACACAAAATTCTACACTCGTCAATACTAACCATGAAAGTTGCATGAAATTTAATTTGAACATCTATGAATCTTTCGTCTTATATCTAATTATTTTTTAAAATGTTTAAGTTGTATACTTGATACATAATTGAGAAATAATAGTTTAGATTGTATATTTTGTTAATAATTTAATGATATTTGTATTGTGAAATTAAAATAATAATTTAAGAGTAAATGTTCAAAACAATCATTTATTCAATATATATATAAATATCACAATACAAATATCATTAAATTATTAACAAAATATACAATCTAAACTATTATTTTTATATATTAGAGTAAAAATTAAAATAACAATTAAAAGAAAATGTTAAAAGATTGTATATTTTATGAATATTTTAATAATTATTATCTTGAAAATTTTAAAATTAATTTCAAAAAAATCCTTATTGTACTTTATTGAATGGTGGTCATATAAACAAGTAAATAAATGAATAGAATGGAAAACAAGTATACAATTTTGAAGAGTTCAAAAAATTTCTTAAAAATTGCTAAATATTTTTTTGATTATAGTCTTGAAAAGTTGCTATAAAAAGTTTATGCTTCCTAAAATCCCGCCCTTGTCGTTTAAAATTTTGTAGCCAATAAAATTGAGGAAAATTAATTTTTGAAATTTGAAAAGTTAAAAATCTTGCATATTTCGTTTAACTATATACAAATATTTGTCAAATAGAAATAACTATATACAAATATTTGTCAAATAGAAAAAAAGTTGAGTTCTCATATTTATTAAGATCAAAATTATTAATAACAAAATTATTAATAACATGTTAAGGAAAAGGGGTAGCCTATATAATTCTCTTGACAGAAACTAAAAAGTGGAATCCACATGAGACTGCACACACCAAATCAATGCTTACTGTGTGCTCTTTAACCTCATCCCTCCTGGAAGGCTCAGCATTACACTCCATGACCGCACAAATTAGAAATCATTATGTCTCCATAATAAGCAGTTGACCTTCGGATGCGAAGACTAAATAGAGGTCCACACATGATTACTTCAGGGCAGCAGGAGCCCTAAAACTCAAATATATGCATTTTCTTCTTTAAAATGCCCCACCTATTTTATGCTGCAAAAGAATCGAGGGCGACTTAAGGGCAATAGAAATCCAGACCATACAGAATCGTACATCATTTTTAGGGGCAGAGGTAATATCCAAGTCCATAGAAGTGTTCCAGACTTGTGGATTCGATCCTCCTGCATCCAAACGTTCCGATTCTGAGGCCCAAAATATGCACAGAGAGTGAAAGAAAACATGGAAACAGAGATAATTCAGAATTTGAGGTCTGAGATTACAGACTCATACATTTAATTTATAGATAAATACATGATAGATTCTTCAAATACTGTACACTGGTTTTAGCTGAAGTATTTATCATGGGCAGGTGAAGAAAAACGTGAATGGCATGGGACCGTTGAAGACAGCGTGAGGTGGGCTGGTCGGTAGGTCTGTGCCGACAGACTTATAATTTACACATTCCAACAGAGAGCACACTTTTCTGAATTAAAATTTAATGCAATATCAAATTTTATTCTAAAATTAAACACTATTTCTCTTATTAATCTTTTCATATTTAAGACAAGTAGCCATTTAAAAATATACATACTCCAATTATTCAATTATTCAGTAATTATTATAAAATTATTTTATACATTTAATTGGATTAACCTACATTATACTAAGGGAAACACATGCAACAAATTTCTTGTAGATCTGACGTCAAAATGACAATTCACGGGCGACTTACAGTAGTCCGTCTGGAAATGCAATACAAGGACAAGGAATTCAGAGGAAATTAATGCTAAGTGAAGATCGAGTAAGAGACAAGACGAAAGATAAACTACTTACCAGTCAAGAGACTTTTTCCATCTAACAAGATTTCCTGACTTTTACATCATCGATTGCGCAAGGGTGAGCTTTTCCACCTATAAACTCTCCATATTATTAAAATTGGCCACAAATATATCTTTCAAAAATATCCTTGTGATCTCTTTATCGTCTATTTCTACGATTCGTCATTTCCAATCCGTGTCTGAACCTCCCGTCCACACACCTGTTCGGTATAACGATTCCAAATTAATACTTATCGTACGTTATGGTTTATTTGGAAGACCGATGTACACGTTGAAAACATAATATCTGGGCAGAAGGGTTGAACGCCTTTGAGGATTTGCAGTTGCCTCTTGCGAGCGGAGGAAAGCAGAAATGTCGGAGAAGAGTGGGGCTGAGCTACTCGAGGAGTTCGGCGGTGTAATCAAGCTTTACAGTGACGGATCAATCGTTCGAGGAGACGATCCATCTTTCCCCTCAGAGAACGATAATTTTAATTATAACCATGTGGAATACAAAGACGTCGTGATGGACGAGGAAATTAGATTGTGGGCGCGCCTCTACTTACCGCCCAAAACAACGAGCAAAGCGCCCGTAATAATGTACTACCATGGGGGCGGGTTTTGCGTCTTAAGCACCGCAACGCCTCTCGTGCATCGCGCGTGCCAGATGTGGGCAGCCACGCTGGGCGTCCTCATCGTTTCAGTGAATTACAGGTTGGCTCCCGAGCACCGCCTTCCTGCAGCCTACCAGGATTCCATTGCAGCGCTGCAGTGGCTGCAACTGCAGATGGTGACGGCGGATTCAGCGGAGCCGTGGTTGCGCTCACACGCCGACTTTTCTAGGGTTTTTCTCGCGGGCGACAGTGCAGGAGGGAACATTGCGCATCACGTGGGCGTGTGGGCGGCCGGCGCAAAGATGGAGATCGAAATCAAGGGACTAATTTTGATGTACCCGTACTTCGGGGGAGTAAAGCGCACGTCGTCGGAGAAGGAGAATTCGCCAGTGTTCGGTTTGGAGCATTCGGACATCCTGTGGAGACTTGCCCTGCCTGTGGGAAGCAACAGAGATCACCCCTTTTCCAATCCTTTCTTTCTGAGGGAAGGGGATGTTGAAGGGGCCGCTGCCTCTGCCCTAAGTGCTCTTGACCTTCCGCCCATGCTTTTTGTGATTGCAGGGCACGATATACTGAGAGATCGGCAGTTGGACTACTGTGAGCTTCTCAAGAAATGTGGGAAACAAATTCTTGTGCATGTGTGTGAGGAGGAAGACCACGGCTTCATTTCCATGAAAATGGAAGAGCGAAGCTCTGTTGAAGCCGTCCGTACCATCTCCGATTTCATCAAATGAAAATAGGCCACTAATTAAAGTCTCTACCACATCATCTTCCACGTACTATTTTGTCACTGTTTAATTTCCCAGCGGTTTTTCTATATTATTAAGCTCGACCCTCGTTTGTACTTGGATTTCATATAATAGTTAATTTTATTTTAAGATTTTAATTACAAGGTTCCTTTTACAATTTCGACTTAATGTACTGCGACGATTCACAATGAAATCCACTATTCAATCCTGTCACACTATAAGAGGTGGAACTCTTCTTGTATGCTATTGTGAATGCTTTATGATATAGGATACTAGCAATCACACCTTGGTGTGCAATGGGTATGTCGAAAAACTTGGTCTTTAATTTGCATACATTTTGTAGTTAATGAACTCAATTGATAGGTTATTTAGCAAATGATGTTTATGTAAAAAAGGTCTTTGGGCATATTTCTAGAGTGATGGCCACATATTTTGAGGCATTTTGTCCCTTGGGTATGCTTTTACATTTTGAATTAATATCCACTGGACACTCACAACCACAATCTCTAACAAAACTCTAGTATTTGATTATGCTCTATTAGATGCGCATTCCCTATTCCAAAGTTCAGTTTTTGCAAGACTAGAAGGCGTTGTTAAAGGTTCTATAGATTGGATTTAATTGTGCCAATTGCATTTGCTTGAAAGCTTTCAAAGCCCTTTGACAAGCCCATTTTGTGTGTATCCTGCAAACGTTCCATTGCATTTATTCAAGGCATCTTGTGTACATGTCTACCAAGGAACCTGCAAGTACTTCGATTTCAGTGGTACTAGGTTTCAAATTGAGCAATTTATACTCTTCTTTTAGCCTGCCATTGTGTTGACATATTTTTTGCACCACAAATTCCCATTTTTTCTTCTAAGGGATTGAAGCTCCCTTGGTTCCCACAATCCTTCCACCCATAATGACTTTTTTTCTTCTAGAACATGTATGTTCAAGCTATAGCAGAAAGACTTATTTTCTTCGTGGTTCACCTTCACAAACTCTACATCGCTATTCATCTTTGCAAGCTGGAAAATCTGTATAAAAATCATCAAATAAGAATTTTTTATTCAAATGCAAATATTAACAAAATTCTTCAAGCCTTGTCTAAAGGAAAAATTTTGCAAAAGGAAAGAAGGTTGGAAGTTGGAACAGAGAAAAAGAAATTATATTCAGTACCATTCATTAAAAAAAATGGTAATTTCAGATGACATAGAAAGTACGAGTTAGATAGCCTAATCCAAGTCTCAAAGAATTATCTTTGAGACTGTACCTCTAATCTTTACATGCTCCTCTTTAATGTTCAAACCTAATAAAAGAGCCTGGAAAAAGAAGCATAAATATGATGTAAAAGAAAAAGCCCCTTCCCTCCACTATTCCTACATCCATTCCTACGATTGAAATTATTATGTGCAATTAGTTCATACAATACCCTCATGGTATATCAACCTTCCTTAAGAAAATAATGGTACAATGTAAGATTAAATCAAACAATTCCAAATGCATAGATGACATGCTGCAAAGAAGAGATTATATCAAGCACATAACTTAGGATGCAAAGATCTGCAAGCCCCACATCCAAGGGAGAAGAAACTTAAAACAACAAGCTTATCTCCAACATTTATAAGGGAATCAAACAATTCCTGGGTAGAGTGAACTTCAAGTTCATGTTGGGTGTGGTTCCAATCTCCTACCATCTCATTGTTTGTGGTATACATGTTTGTGTTGCATAAACCTAAACACATAAAAGCACAGGCAGCTTATTAAAGAACCCATCAGTAGGATGGAAGACAAGACTCTAAAGAAAGTAAAGGGTGACTTAAAGGAAAATTTGGGAAGGATAGTGCAAAAAGCCATGGTGAGCTTACAAGAACCAAAACCCACTCAGAATTTTGTTGGACATAATGTAATGCAACTGTAATCCTACCTTGATTATTAATCAGGCAGAACAAACCCATCTCTGTAATTTCAGGACATAAAACATATGAAACCCATAAAAACAACCAAACTCCATAGCATTCCATGTGAAAAAAAATAAAAAGATGATGTAAAGCCTTCCCAATCTCACGAAAGAATCAAACACAAGAATTAGAGAATCCAAGGGACAACCTAATAACTAAATTGTTTAAAGATCCTAAATCATCTAAACCCCACTCTAACGCAAACAATCACAAGAAAAAATAAATAAATAAGAAAAATAGTGAGAAATACATAAAACTCGTTGAATAATTAAAAATCAACCCCTTTCACCAATAACACCAGAATCGTAAGGCATGCCAAACATTCCAAAACATATGCCACCCCTTTCTAAACATTTTCAGAAAAATCCCAATGACATCAAACATTTTTTGTCAAAACCTATACCCAAAATCAAAACCCAATCCTTCCATATAGTTTTTAAACCCATATGTCCTACAATCTGCACAATCCTTCAAAAAAATATAAACATGCCTTTTTCTTTTCAAGAAGAAACCATAAACGCAAAAAAATACATTGCTAAAAGACAACCACAACCCATTACTCCAACTCAAAACAAGGGCCCTTAAAGCAACAACTGTGCATGGAGAACTCATAAGGAATACATGTAGCAAAGGTATTAAAATTGTAAATGGGGAACTGCAAACAACAAAAAGAAAAAAGTGACCCAAATGAAAACTATTGAGATCCCAAAACACCCAATTATCTACTTGCAAAGAGAACTTAATTGATTTCTGGTCCTTCCATTGCCTGGACACTTTTGGCTGCAACCAAGAAGAGCCTTGTAGATGCCCATTGGAGAGCGAACATGTAGGCTTCCTACTCAGGTTAGAACAAAATGACACCTTCTTAGGATACAACCCCTTACCCCCTACAGATTGAAATTTTCAACTCACAAAAGAACCAGTTCCTCCCAGAGCCTCCGCCATTATTGAATGAATAAACATACAAGAAGCAGCACTACAACTTTGAAGACCTGACCTTATTCTTTTATCCAAATATCCCCTTCTCCTATGCATGATAGCCCTCCTTTCACCTAATTTTCCATGCAGCTGGGTAGCTATTCCCATTCCATAAAATATTTTCCTTAATATGTTACACCTTGTTGACTAGGCATTTAGAAGACAATCTTAAATCTTGACTTCATTGTAGATAAAAGAAGAGAAAAATGTTGCATAAAAATATGGCGGATCAATGCTTCAAATAGATAGGAGAAAAAGCCCTAATATATCTAGTGTACCTGCTACAAATCTAAGTATGAATATTGCAGGGATGCATATCCGATACTCTAGATTTTTTACCATAACAGAGAGATATAGTTGAACCTAGGCCTTCTTCATCGAGAGTTATGTCAACTCCAGGTAAGCATTTATAACTATAAGGCTGGAGTTTCTGTTGCAATACAAAATGTTTGTAAAGACTAGTTGTCTGTTGCAAAACTACTTAATTATATTTCTACCCAAGCAATTAGGAACCCTAAAAAAATTGACATGATTACACCCAGTAAATGTTGTTGCTATAACAAAAAGCAATAAAAAGTATTTTTTTAAAACAAGGCATAACATGTAAATCAATGAAGACAACAGAAAGAGACAATTAAATATATGCAGCTTCCAACCTAGTTGTTGCATTTTGGGACATTGTACCTCCTTAAGAAGCCAACCATCACTTCACTGCGTCCTAAAATTTCTCCATTGGCAAAGAATTCGAAGCAATTTGATCACTCTGTTCACAGATCAAATGTTCTCTCATATATTAAAAATGACCATGGCACTCAGAACAAACACTCGTATGCCTTAATTTATGGGTGCATAAATGGCTTAGAACTCATCCAAGTAAAATTTTGAATGGAGATAGACTTATGAATTAGTGAGGGTCATGAAAATTAATAAAGTTGTGATGATCAACATGCAGAAGCAAATAATCCAACTATTCACTCCCATCAAAGAAACAAAATTATGATAGATCTATTTTAAAATCAAAGAAGAAAATAACAGCGAGACTTGAGCATAAGGGAAAAATGCATAAGATTGGGAAAGCATTATGCATAAGACTTTTGGGGAAAACTATAAACCTTAAAAGGGATAAATACTCAAAATTTGTCTTTCCCAAATTTACTGACCCCCATCTTGTGAAAATACAATCCACCACCAAATTTTGTGGCAATTGACAGTGAAAAGCATACAACACAACATTTGTAGGTAGAGAAAGAAAACCCCAATGTCCATGTCCATAGAGATTTGTGAACCATTCGGTGACCGCCTGTGCCCATTGCGCAAATGACCATGCTCTGCATTCATTTTACACCATCTTTCAAAATAAACGTAGGAATCCACACATAATTCAAAGTCTAATGAAGATTGTGGGGATCCACAGAATCTTCTAGACTATCTACTCTAATGTAAAACAGTCATAAAGCAATCTGTTAAGATCCTATGCTTCATTACGACTATCCCATGGCATTGCAAGCAAACCCTGGCCACCATGCCAAAACAACCCCACTTGCTGCAGCTCACCAAATTGGAAAAGTGAAACTCTAAAACCCTCATCAAAACTTTATTTTTAGGTTGCAGCTCACCAAATTGGGGAGGTGAAAGGTCAATACCAGCGGGGAAGACTTTGGAGGAGCATAAAATGTTTTGATGAATGTCCACAATGGCATACAGGCGGGAATGATGCCAGTGAAGGTCGCAGATTTAATGTCTTGACGATGCGACGCATTTAAAGCGACATAAAACAATAAAAATCATCCAATGGAGGAAATAATTTTAATCATCTCCTGGATAATACAAATCGTCGATCCCCAATTTTAGATTGCTCTTCTTCATATTGGATACGCCTTTAGCGTAAATTAGATGTTTCATCTCGTATTGGATACTTTTATTATTGTTTCCTCTTTGGTGGAGTTTTTTTAATGGTAAAGGCGTATCCAATATGAAATGAACCATCTACTTTATAAAATCAATAGTTTGGAATCAACTATAAGGATGGGAGACCATAGAATTATTCTCCACCATCCTTACATTCTCCTTTATGTCATGTCAGCAAACACCTAAATCATTAAAAACTCGAAAATGATGTAAACTAGTGATTTTACATTTACTTCATATCACATAACTTCTTTTAAAAAAATAAATAAATTATAAATTCTTAAACATCAATTGATAACACGAATATCTAATGTGTAAATAATTTTTTTTTTTTTTTTTCTGCATATTTTATTTTTTATTAATTTTTGAAGTGATGTTAATTAGAATTATAACTTATGTTTATTCTATGTTGCATTTTTTTGTATATAGTTAAATTAGCTTTTCCTTTTTTGTTGAATCAAAGAAATCAATACCCAATGCACATATATATTTTGGAAAAAAAGAAACTATCTTTCTACTTGTGGAATAAATACCTTGATGTTTAGCACAAAAAAACCTCTATTCATTAGAAAATTATATATATATATATAATAAATAAATAAATTAGATATATTCAAAATTATATTTTTTGGAAATCTTGCTCCAAGAATATGATCCTATAACAACCTCCTATAATGTTTATTACATTTTGATCTATTCAATAATGCAATTTTTTAATGTTACACTAGTGGGACACACTATTGTGGGTCTAACAAATAATAATAATAATAATAAGAGAATGTGGTGTCAATTACAAAATAGATAAGTGATAGGGGTCAAAATTAAGGCATGAAAAGACACCTCAATATAAAACAAGGCACCCAACATAGAGGGAAAAGTTAAGGGAGAAAAATGAATTACTAGACATCACTACAAAATCAATGAAGGGAAAACATAGATATAAAACTTGTGGTGAGAGGATAGAAGACAACATGAACTAGAGTATACATCTAGATTGATAGTAAGATACCACAGTGAACATAAATATCATCTTTAGTTAAGAAATTGGATGTAGGACAACATTGGACCTAGTTAGGGACATGTATGTAGAAGGGATACAACAAGAATCATAGCTTGATCTCTCATACTAAACCATAGAGTATGCTCTTGCAAACAACAAGACAAATGCTAACAAGATAATGTAGGATAATTACACTTCACTATGATCAACAAGGATCATAGCTTCACAAGATAACCCAAAAAGACTAAATATTTACAACATCAAAATACCTTACCAATTAGGAGAAGTAATGCTTCAAGTGCTAGCTATGAATCAATAAATCCACCAGATTACCAACTAAACTCTTAATGTATAATGTGCCTTGGTCATAGTTATGTACAGTTTGATATGGCCCTATCCATAAAGCATCAAACTTCTCATGCTTTCCTTTGTCCTTTGATTTAGAATTTTGTATAAGGATCAAATCTCCAAGTTGAAAACATTTGATAACTACCTTCTTATTGAGCATATGTTTCATCTTTTTTTGTTGTGACATAATTCTATCATGTGTAACTCTTCTACCTTCATATAACTTTATTAAGTCATTCAATCTTTGAGAAATTGCATCCTCTTTTTCTCCATCAACCTCTTACAATAATTTATGTATCAACAACTGTAAATTGATTGTCATCCTAGCCTCTGCCTCATAGACCATCTCAAAGGGACTTTGAGAAATGACCTTTTGTAGGTAATTATGTCTATCCACACTACAAACTTCAATCTCTCATCCCATATTTTCTTGTTCACTTCTAGTGTTCTCTTAATGATTTCATGATACCTTTGTTGCTATATTTGGCTTGACTATTGCCTTAGGGATAATTAGGAGATGATAAATTCAAGTTACTTTTATATTTAGCACACAAATATGACAAATCATATGACTTGAAACACATAGGGGTATGTACAAGATCATCATGGAAAAAATAGGCCCTTAAGTGGCAATGAAAATTCAAAAAAATCAGAGTTAGGCAACTTGACGTAAAAAATTGAATAAGTTATCTATATTATTTCAAAAATATGTTAGAATACAATCTGTGGAAAATTGAATTTAGTTTCTAAACTACTAGGTTTATTTAAAAAAAAATCTATTTGGTGAAAATTTTGAAATTTCAATGCAAGAGGGGTACTTTAAATTTTTAGAAAAAATAAGAAGTGAATATCCGGACCAATCTCTAACCATAATAAATGACAATATTTTTTTATAAGATTTTAGATATAAGTAGGAGGACTCATGTCCTGGATGTGACACATATTTTTGTAATTTTCCAAGTAAATAATTAAT
>VDFB02271358.1:880479746-880559244 GCA_007258455.2 Sequoia sempervirens
AGAGCATTATAAAATTGTTTTATTTAAAAAAAGTTCATATCAAATATCGGATTTAGTCAAATATCCGATATTTGGGCCATACCAAAACCCCATATGGCCCATATTTTGCATTCCAACAGACCCTACATTCTTTTTGTAGGCTTTGTAGGCAACAAATGCTTAGTTTCAGAGAGGAAGAGACAAAGATTAACTTTTTGGAGCATCTTGTACTCAAATTTGTCATAAACAATGATTTTTCAACATCTTTTATGAGGTATAATGGGGAGCAGCAGTCGTCGGAAGAATAAAGGTAGGAGAAAGCTTACAAAAGAACAAATTGAAGCATATAGACAAAAAGATAAAGAAGGTCATAGGAAGAGAATACAAGGTATGTTAAATATTGGTGAATCTGAGCCCATTGTCTTTCAAGTGAAGAGGAAATTGAATATGTACAAGGTGAAAATGTTGAACATGATATTGAAATTGGGAATGAAAATGTTCAAATTGATACTCAAAATGTTCAAGCTAAAAATGTTGGAATTCAAGATGTTGAACATGATATTCAAATTGGGAATGAAAATATTGAAATTGATAATGAAAATGTTCAAGGTGAAAATGTTGGATTTGAAGATGTTGAATATGATACTGAAATTGGGAATGAAATTATTCAAACTGAAGGTGAAAATGTTGGAATTGAAGATGCTAAACATAATATTGAACTAAGTGTAAATTATGTTTCACCAGATTACATGAAAATGAAGAACCTTGTGTGGAAGAAAGAAATATTCCAAACTCAAGACCTTCAAGAACCCCTAAATGGTCACTTGAAATTGATGAGAATATTATAAACAATTTTGAAGGCAAGAGGTCAACATGAACCATTCGGTTGTGGGCTAGAAGACTTTTCATACAATATTTTAATGATAAGACATTGACCAAGCAATGCCAACTTTTTGTACAATTGCTAAAGATGCAAAAGATGAGACCTTTGCTTGCCAAATTGAAGATTTGTGTGAACAAGAAGACCAAAAAAAATTCTATTATTGTCAAAAATATTTTTAATGCTCTCAAGGATATTGGAAAAAATAACAAGGAAAAAGATAAGAGAGCTGCTCGGAGAGTCATTACAACTGCCCTAGTAAGCCATCAATTGAAAAAATCTCGCTTTATGAGACAAACTTGTATTTATTTTGACATAAATAATTAAACTTTGGATAGATCACTTGCAAGAAGAGAAAGAATAGATGATCCTCTTCAAAATGATACATGGGCTTTTGTCGGGAGGCTTCCACATGTTGATAAGAAGCTAACCGATAATGTAAAGCAGGTAATTCAATAATTTTGGCATGATAACTCTAGACTATCACCCAATGCAAAGGATTTTTAAAGTTAAGAATTGGCAATCAAGATCGTACACCACATCCTAAACATTTCTTGGAATCAAACCAAACAATGTTTTTCAAAAAAATTATTGAAACACATCCAAATATGGAAATCTTGCAAAGGACTTTTGAAGGTTTGAAGCCATTTTATTGTGTGCCTCTTAAAATTCGTAATACTTGTTGTTGCAAATACCATATGGAGTTTTCAATGTACCATGAACTATTGTGCTATATCTGTTCTACTTTGCATACTAATGAAATGTTGTAGGAGTGTGGTGCAATGCATCTTCCGAAATCATCAAGGGACTTGCTAGATCTTTTTTTATGTTCTAGAGATGATGGTTGCTTTTTCTATAGAAATGATTGTTTAAATGCAAAGTGCTCACAATGTGGTGGCTTGTCAAAGTTTGTTCAATGTTTTCATGAGGGTTCTGAACATGAATTTGGAAAGAAGCTTGTTGATAAAAAGAGATATGAGATAGTCAAATATACTTTGTAGAGTGGAGGTGAAGGTTCTAGATGCGAGTTGGTTTCAAAAGAATGCAGTGTTGTTGATTTTATTTCAGATTTTAAGGACAATCTTTTCTACAAGTATGCAAGGCATAGTCATAGGTCTCAGTGGTTGGATCAACAATTCAAAATGTGTAAGGACTCTTTTATGATTGGAACTATTATATCAATGGTTGATTTTGCAGAAAACTACACATTACAACCACAAAATGAGGTACAATCTCAGTATTACAATTCCATTTAGATTGTTATATTTGTCCACATAACATTTAGACATTCACTTGATAGTACAGAGGAGGATCAAAAGATAATCAGAGAGTATCATTTTTATATAAGTGATGATAGATCTCACTCATTCGAGTATGTCCAACATTGTTTCAAGAATTTTTTTGAGTTCTTGCAGGAGCATGATATAGCACTGGGTTGACATCTCATTTGGTCAGATAATTGCGTAGGTCAATTCAAGAATGCTCATATGTTTTATTGGTTGAGAAGAATGCATGTAGAGAGGGGTGTACCTCATATTTGGAGTTTTTTTGAAGCTAGGCATGGGAAAGGGGAGCATGATGGAGCAGGTGCATGTGTAAAGAGAGCTCTAGTTAAGGAGAAATTGAAGATTTCAAGAGCAAAATTCAGTGATGCACATTCTATTATTGATTGGTGTAGTTCAACATTGTCACAGGGAGGGACACTTGATTCAATAGTGCGCAGATTCTTTTGGTTGGTTGAGGAGGGTACAATGGGAGGTAGATTGGATTTTCATACAATCAAAGATTCTTCAAAGATGCATTCATTTCAAAGTTCAGATGCAAGCACATGGACCATTTGGACATGAGAGTTGGCTTTTTATTGTCAGAGTTGTATTCAGTGTGAGTGAGTGGATACATGGGTTCCACAGTATCTAACTCCATTATCTCAAACAATATCCATGACAAATGACACAATGGAAATTTCAGTTGATTATGACTGCCTTTTAGACCTACTACATCCAAGACATGTTTTTGTAGTTGTTGCACTGCAGGGGAATGAAGAGAGATTAGACTATTGGTTGGCTCGATGTGTGTAGGTAAAGCATAAGCTAACACAATCTATGGAAGATGATGATGGGTTCATGTATCCTTTAGGTTCAGTTGTGGTTGTAGGAACTTGGTTGCGAACATATATGGTTAGAAAGAATGGCATACCTGCATTTAAAGACTACAAGAAACACAAAACCATTCTCATGTATTTTCACCTTGTTATAGCAACAAATGTTAAGTTGTTGAAGCATCATGCCAAACCAAAGAAAAAACAACTATTGAAACTTAGTAATGTTGATCATGAAGCAATATTGGATACTATTAAGCAAAGAGATGACCCTTCAGGAACTCTTGAATAACATTTTCAAGAATGGAGGGTACAATGCTTAGGTTCATTATGCTTAAGTTCATTAAGTTCATTATGCATCATCAATTAGGCCATTTATAATTTAATATAGATTGGTTATTCTAAGCATCTTTGATATTGTGACAATATAGATTTCTCATTTGACAAATTTTGCAATATTTTTGGCACAATTGATCATGGACCTACTACAACAATAGCCAGCTTTGATCCTTTCGGAGAGGTATGTGACAGATTACAATAATATAGATTGGTTATTCTAAGTATCTTTTATAGTTTGCATTACCATCTCATCATCAATTAGGTCATTTAGAATAATATAGATTGGTTATTCTAAGCATTTTTTATAGTTTGCATTACCAATTCATCATCATTCAGGTTGTTTAGATTAATATAGATTTTTTATTCTAAGCATCTTTTCTATTGTGACAATATAGATTTCTCATTTGACAAATTTTGTGATATTTTTGGAACGATTGATCATGGACCTGCCACAACAATAGCCAGCTCTGATCCTTTCAGAGAGGTATGCGACAAATTACAATAATATAGATTGGTTACTCTAAGCATCTTTTATAGTTTGCATTACCATCTCATCATCAATTAGGTCATTTAGAATAATATAGATTGGTTATTCTAAGCATTTTTTATAGTTTGCATTAAACCAATTCATCATCATTTAGCTTGTTTAGATTAATATAGATTTGTTACTCTAATCATCTTTTATGTTGTGACAATATAGATTTCTCATTTGACAACTTTTGTGATATTTTTGGCACGATTGATCATGGACCTGCTGCAACAATAGCTAGCTTTGATCCTTTTGAAGAGGTATGTGACAAATTACAATAATATAGATTGGTTATTCTAAGTGTCTTTTATAGTTTGCATTACCATCTCATCATCAATTAGGTCATTTAGAATAATATAGATTGGTTATTCTAAGCATTTTTTATAGTTTTCATTACCAATTCATCATCATTCATGTTGTTTAGATTAATATAGATTTGTTATTCTAAGCATATTTTTTGTTGTGACAATATAGATTTCTCATTTGACAACTTTTGCGATATTTTTGGCATGATTGATCATGGACCTGCTGCAACAATAGCCATCTTTGATCCTTTTGAAGAGGTATGTGACAGATTACAATAATATACATTGGTTATTCTAAGCATCTTTTATAGTTTGCATTACCATCTCATCATCAATTAAGTCATTTAGAATAATATAGATTAGTTATTCTAAGCATTTTTTATAGTTTGCATTACCAATTCATCATCATTCAGGTTGTTTAGATTAATATAGATTTGTTAGTCTAAGCATCTTTTCTATTGTGACAATATAGATTTCTCATTTGACAGCTTTTGCGATATTTTTAGCATGATTGATCATGGACCTGCTACAACAATAGCCAGCTCTGATCCAAACGAAGAGGTATGCAAAAAATTACAATAATATAGATTTGTTATTTTAAGTATCTTTTATTCTAAGCATATTTTCTATTATATGTAGTTTAATTGCTACCTTGATGGTTTGTACAGGTGCTTGTCAGTCCAGAACATGAACATACTACTCTTGTGGAAGACTATGCCCTGAATGCCTCCAATAGGAAAATTTTGTAAAATTTAAATTTTCAAATGTGAAACACTATAAAAAGTTCATAACTATGTATGGGCATCATTTATATCCAGGTGTATGCTTTGTTACTGTTATTGGGACAATTCTATAATAACTTATTGTAATTAATCGAGCTACAACTAGAGGTTTTCTTCCTGGTTCTTTCCTACCAGTATGCTCGTTTGAACCAGGTTTTGTAATATCTCCTATTTATATATAATAAATTATTGTGGCTTGCCACTTTTTCCAAAAAAAAATGTAAAAAGGTCATGCGAAGGTCATTTCCAATGTAATCTAGTCTTTGATCTAGCAAAGTGGAAACAAAGTATTTGGGTGTGCATAATGTTCAAGTTGATTGGGTAAGAGTTTTCTAATGCAAGAGCTAGGTGGCTTTAAACAACACAATTACAATTAAAGATGACGTTGTTAGAACCTGCACAAGCTTGATCCAACCTAAATCTTGCTACGCCCACATTTCATTGACGTTACCATGTTGTAACTCACCAACTCAACTACAGACATATTTGGGTGCAAAAGAGAACCATCCCTAGTGTAAAAGTACCCATCTGAATGTGTTGGAATAGTCTGTTTGGTCTTACGAGTTGTGGAATGACATTTGGTCCACTTTGCAACTTTACATTGCTTGCATCTGGCAACTTTTCCCTCCACTGAAAAGTCATCACCACAGGAAAATGCCTCTGAGATAGCAAAAACTAAGAGAGGTTTTTGTAGATAGTCCCAACATGATCCCATAGCCTCAGATGGATATTTTGTAAGCCTCATGGTATCTGAGAAATAGCCCCTCAAATATTGTTGTCTTTTAGCACTTTGGACTCTTAAGGGAAATCACCGGTCCAATGTAGCTCAGAGTGATTCGGCATATTTGGGTGCAAAAGAGGACCACCCCTAGCGTAAACATACCCATCCGAACATGTTGGAATAGTCTATTTGGTCGTACGAGTTGCAGAATGAAAGTTGCACCACTTTGGAACTTTACAATACTTGTATCTAGCAACTTTTCCCTCCACTGAAAAGTCATCACCACAGGAAAATGCCTCTGAGATAGCAAAAACTGAGAGAGGTTTTTGTAGATGGTCTCAACACGATCCCATAGACTTGAATGGAGATTTTGTAAGCATCACGATCTATGAGAAATAGCCCTTCAAATATTGCTTCCTTTTAGCACTTTGGACTCTTAAGAGAAACTAGTGGGCAACAAAGTTAACTTCTTCACAAAATTGGTTTGAAGTAATTTCATTCTTTTTTGTGCATTTAAGAGACATTTTGACTGGAGGTTGGTCTATGAGCCATGTTCCAAGGGTTTGAGTGCATTTAAAATGGAGTTTTAAGCCTTCCACCCTAAAAGTGACCTCTAAATAACTTTAAACACCTTAACTACCTCATTCTTATTCATTTGTTTTGCAAACAAGCATTTTCATTCCAAGAGGCTGAGCTTTCATTTTTTATTTTTGGATTGAAAGCGGACCGTGACACAACTTTATTTTTTTAAAAATTGTTCAGCATCATTGAACTAAGAATTTATTGCACATCTACAGAGAAACAGAGGAATACTACAAACTAAAACACATTACACTTCAGTTCTCACTAACTTGATGTACTCTCCAACATCTCTCTTCTCTCATGTGGAGAGTTAGAACTGCTTGGCCATGCCTTTGCATCATTAGGGAAGTTTTTCTCTTTTTGAAAATGTCAAAAGCATGGCTGCATACAGATTAGGCAAAAGACCCTTTTAGATTAGCAATGCATGGAAGATTCAAAAAGTATCCTTGATATTACAAAAAGGTATGTGTTGATACACTTCGCGTGAACAAGAAGACCCTAAAAGCGACCTCTAAATCACTTAAAACACCTTAACTACCTCATTCTTATTCATTTGTTTTGCAAACAAGCATTTTCATTCCAAGAGGCTAAGCTTTCATTTTTGCTTTCAAAGAAAAATCTTCCTATGCCATTGTTACACTGCACAAGTAAACCAGGCTTTGTATTGTGGACCTATATTAAGCTACCACTCTCAAGACCAATCTAACAATGATACAAAATAACGTTTGAGACTGCAAGAAGACATCAAAATGGCTAGTGTACTAAAAAAATTCTTATGATTTTTGAAGAATGATGATAAATCTACTCAGTTGTCTTCTTTTTTCAATATCATACAAATTGAACTCTGACATCAATAGACTCTGTATATCAAGCTACCACAATTCAAGTTTTAACAATGAATATTTATCATGCATGTTTTAAATGGCATTCAAGTTTATGGTGGTTTTTTCGTTTATATGATGTTATGTGATATTCTAATCGTAATTCATGCTTCTAGGCTATATATATATATTACTTTTACATATTTTCTCCATTGTTCGACCCCTACACAGCAAGTAAATGGCTGCATAGCATGTGGAATGAGGGGGTAGCAGGCCTAAGACCCCTTTAAAGTTTGTTTGAGTGCATTTAAAGTGAAGTTTTAAGCCTTGCACCCTAAAAGTGACCTCTAAATAAATTCAAACACCTTAACTACCTCATTCTTATTCATTTGTTTTGCAAACAATAATTTTCATTCCAAGAGGCGAACTTTCATTTTTTCTTGTTGGATTAAATGCGGACCGTGATACAACTTTCTTTTTTCAAAAATTGTTTAGCATCATTGAACTAAGAATTTATCACACATCTGCAGAGAAACAGAGGAGTACTAAAAACTAAAACACATTACACTTCGATTCTCACTGACTTGATGTACTCTCCAACATCTCTCTTCTCTCATGTGGAGAGTTAGAACTACTTGCCATGCCTTTGCATCATTAGGGAAGTTTTGCTCTTTTTGACAATGTCAAAAGCATGGCTGCATACAAATTAGGAAAAAGACCTTTCCTTTTAGATTAGCAATGCATGGAAGATTCAAAAAGTATCCTTGATATTACAAAAAGGTATGTGTTTATACACTTCAAATGTGCAATCACCCTTTCGTTCTTTCAAAGAAAAATCTTCCTATGCCACTGTTACACTGCACAAGTAAATCGGATTTTTTGTGGACCTATATTAAGCTACCACTCTCAAGACCAATGTAACAATGATACAAAATAATGTTTGAGACTCCAAGAAGACATCAAAATGGCTAGTGTACTAAAAAAATTCTTATGATTTATGAAGAATGTTGATAACTCTACTCAATTGGCTTCCTTTTTCAATATCATACAAACTGAACCTGCCATCAATAGACTTTGTATATCAAGCTACCACAATTCAAGTTTTAACGATGAATATTTATCATGCATGTTTTAAATGACATTCAAGTTTATGGTGGTTTTTTTGTTTATATGATGTTATGTGATATTCTAATTGTAATTCATGCTTCTAGGCTGCATATATATATAATTTTTACATGTTTTCTCCATTGTTCGCCCCCTACACTGCAAGTAAATGGCTACATAGTGTGTGGAATGAGGGGCCAATAGGCTTGAGACCCCTTTAAAGTTTTTTTGAGTGCTTTCTTTTCATTTTTTTGTGAGTTTTGTGCCAAGTTTCCTCAAAGAAATGTGGTCTAATAGAATTCCATGACAAGCTAACGCAATTGATAGCTGCTCCTAGTTATTAGTTATGTAATGTGAAGTAATTGTGTAACTCTTAGGTTGACTTTGTAAAAACTATATTGTTATTGAAATTTTTTCATCTATCAGCATCTAGTTGTTACTTATGCAATGTGAAGTAATGCTTTGAGTTTGAAAGATGTGCAATGCAATGTAATTAGCAATATGAATATAAACTACATAATATTTAACCATTCTTTTTATGCTATTGTACATTGATATTTAACCATTGCTCACTTGATTAAATTTTCAAAGAGTTTAATCATGCACATGAGGAGGAAATTAAATTTTGATTGTCAACTTCTATATATCAAATTATCCAATAATCAAGTGTATGTCCACATACAAAAATGGCATCAACACCAACTCAAACAAAGTTTTACAATATGTGGCATATGCCATCTTGGTATCTATTCAAAATTTACATTCCAAAATGTCTATCTCATCTTAAACTACTGGTGGATCATCAAAATGGAGCCTCTTTGAAGCACTCATTGGCTCTAAAGGTAGCTACACAAGAAAAATTCAAACCAAAATTGAGGTTAGTTATACTATATAATTTAAAATCAAATAATTAACATAAAAATCAATATACATTGAATTATAATTGAACTCTAAAATTGAAATCTTGATCACCTGAATTATAAGTCTCTTCGAAGGGTCAGGAGTCCTAGAATATACGGGCCTCTCAAAGAACCAACCAAACCAACTTTTGTAACGTCAATCTATATATGTGAACAAAAACATAAAAATGTTCCAAGTTAGTATACAATTGTCAATAATAAGAACATATTTACCAAGCACAAAATAAAATAAACACATACCTCTTTAGGCTAATCTTTTTCCTTATCTCCTTTAGGTGTTTCGACACCTCCTCCTTTAGGTGTTCAAATACCTACTCCTTCTTTAGGTGTTGTGACACTTGTCAACAATGATGTATAGCTCACAACTGCCTATACATAAAAATGACAAGTACATATGAAACTACCAATCTATTTCAATGTATGCATAACCAATAAAAGATCTTATAAATCTTAATTCAATCAAATTTGAGTTCAATTACCTTTCCCTTATCTAACATTCTGCCTCCATAGTCTGGAGAACACCGCACCTCACTCGCACTAGGTGTTTCCTACAAGCAGAGAATAAGATAAACATATAAGTTAATATATAATTTCATTAATGACAATTCAAATGACAAGCAAGTATACAGTAAAAAAATGTAAATGAGTGAGTGTGAAAATATAAACTGTGTGTGTGTCGAGGCCAAATGAAATGACCCTAAGGGTGCTATCAGTCACCTGTGTGAGCTCCTCCTCAAACATTAACTATTAAATAGAACATGTAAATAAATATTAGTACTTGATACTATCTCTTATTAATATTCATTTTAAAAAAATGCAAGTTATGAATTTACACCTTAAATGTTACTTGTGTAACTATTCCAATGTCCACCTCTCTAGCAGGAGAGGACTCTGTAGGGTGTGCTCCACTCCCCTGCATGTGATCTGCTATAATATACACATCCTAGATGTCATAATCAGAAGTGTCTAATGGATGCTCAGCGGGCTGTACAATAGGACCCAAGCATATATGGTGGCATGTATTACAAATATGTGGACCCAAGGAGGATGATGCAGCAGCACTGGGTCCATCGCCAACATCACCAGAATGTGGTTGAGCTACTAAAAGAAGCATGGGAAACCAAAATACCAATTAAAGAGTGAATGGCCTAGATAGTCTATGTGGTTGCATCCTCCATAATATATGGATGTTGTACTAGAGGTGGTGGAGGAAGGGGAGGAAGGGGAACATGTGGGTGCCTAACTACTCTAACTACCCCTAGCCTATCTTGGGGCATACCTCCACCAATGCCCTGAAAGGGTTTAATGTCAAAGTAATTGAGATGATGCCCTAACAAAAACTTAGCGTATAATTTTTTAATAAAGTAAAACGGTACATCAAGATTATTGTTGGGTGGTTTATCAAAAACCATTCACCAATGATCCCAAAAGTTATCTACTATGCCCCTATGCGTGCACCATTTTATAGAAAATTTTGGTTTGTTAACATTAACTGACAAACCAGTACGGGGGCTAATAAATAAAGAGGCTATTTGGGCTCTTGTTATTTGGAGATTTTTTACATTATCATAAGACAATCCACATGCATAATATTCCCTCATGGTTTCTCGCCACGAATGAAAGGAATTATGTTGGGTGGAGAGGGTTTCTACATTTGTAATTATTTCTGTCAATGTGGTTGACATACGGGATAATCGAGGGATTTTATTATAAACATCACAAATTCCCCTCAATTGCTCCAATTTTTCACCAATTAAGTCTTCAATTGATGGCTACAGAGGTGGTGGAGCATTTGGCATTTCTGCATTTTGATTCTTAGCTGGTGGATTTTCATTCTCAACTGGTGGAATTTGTGTATTCTCATTCTCAGCAGCCATAATGTCTGATTAAAGTTAAAAACTAATTAATTTAATAAAAAATAGACAATATAAATGAAAATATTATAAAAATACCCTAGTTTTAAAAAAAAATCCAAAAAAACCCTACTTTTTAACAAAAATCTATAAAATTCTCTAATTTTTAATACAAATACATAAAAACACTATTTTTAAATCAAAATCCATAAAAACATTCATTTTAATCAAAATCCATTCTAAACTCAAATTTTTCATAAAAATTCAATCAAAAACCCTATTTTAAAAAAAAAATCATAAAAAACTAATTGAAATTATACAAATCTCATTCAAAATTCAATTAAAGCAAAGAAAAATCTAAATTCTAACCTTTTCAAATCGGATATTGGCGAAATCGGATATCCGTTGTGTGAAGAACCTCCTAACTGTGCGCTTGTGGGTTGTTTGACTGTGAAATGATTTTGATAGCCCGAAAATTATTTATATACTTTTTTCAAATCGGATATCCTATTTGGAAATCTAGGTTTGGTAATTGCTTTGGAGGTGTGTACTAACACCCAAGCCACCATAAAGTCAACTCGACATTTTCGCATTTTTCGGTCGATGAAAGACATAATTTTTTCCTCATTGCCACTTTTTGGCCCATCATGATCCTGCACACACCAGTAGCAACTATCTTTTTAGGCACATTGAATCTCATAATCACATTGTTCAACAAGAAATTGGTCACTACTTTTGATATTACATTTTTAGTGGGGACTACTTTAACCCACTTGGTGAAGTAAGTTGTGGTGACAAGAATCCATCTACATACATTAGTTGATCTCTCCATGATTTACCCTATGAAATGTACGCCTATATATTGAAAAGGAACCTCAATTAAAATATATGTGGGGAGAAGGGCACATGCAAATTTCAACTTACCTAAAAATATCTAGCAAGCATCACATCTCCTTACTTCCTTGGCCACATCATTAAATATTGTTAGTCACCAATAACTTGCTCTAAGAGACTATTGTCATGATGTGTGATAGTCTTTATGATGAAATTCCCACCACAAACTCCTTAGTGACACTTGTTCATCGCTTGGAGGATCACTCTTGATTCAAACACTTGATTAACAACCCATCATGATTTCTCCATAACAACTTTCCTTGAATCAACACATATTTTTGGATTGCAACTATAAAGTTCTCTGCTATTTCTCATTCATTCTAGAAGGTTAGTTCATTTTTTCTAAGTTAAATACCAACTTCTTATACTATGGGTTTTCTTTCAAAGAACAAGATTAATTTTAAAATCAATACTTACATCATTTAAACCTTCACTAAATCTAGGCTTGCACATACCATGAGCTTTGTTAAGCCTTTTTCCTCAAATAAATTTTGTTTTTTGTGCCTCCATATTATATTCTTGGATCATATTGATTCATCTTCACTTTTTTATATAAGCCTCTTATTGAGTGAAGGTACCCTTCATAGTTGTGTGCGACACATAAGTAATATTTTTGCACCTATAAGGTATGACCTAAAGCTCTTAATATTGTCTTAACAAAGAAATATTTATGGTATTCCATAATTGAATATTATGTTCAACACCTTGAAAGGATTTACTAAAAATGTTGGAAATAGGATGCCATTTAAATGCAAATCCTAAAAATTAATTATTTCATGTATCTCCTAGATTCTTGGAATGTGTTCAACAACACTAAGATTAGGATGAGATTAATATTTGATGAAATAATCATGATCATTGACATTTGTAATTAATTCTAAATGTAAGGAGCATGTGAGGGCATCCATAGTGAGTTCCTAAATAATAGGGGCACATGGGGCACCCACATGGTAAGGTGACACTCACCTTGTGTTCAGTTAACTATACAAAGTAACAACTAACACTTCTGAATGCATGTAAAGATCCTAGGAGTTAGGGTTTGATGTTTGCATGCATGAAGTTCAGTTTACTTTAGTTCAAATCAATTCAATTCAGTTTAGTTCAGTTCAATTCAATTCAATTCAGTTCAGAATCAGTTTGGTTTAGTTCAGTTCAATTCAGTTCAGTTATGGTTCAATTGTCTTCAATTAGTTTCAGTTGTATGTTATTTAACTTCAGTTAACTTGGAAATGCATGGCTAATAACATTGAGTTGTATGATAGATAATAGGGACTACCTCCAGTTAACAGGCAATGACCATTCTTGCAAGAATGGTGCTGAGTAAATGTTTCAGTTAACAAGAAATCACTTGGAGCCAACATGGGCACCCAAGATGCTTTCTTGGAATTAACTCCAATGCATGATAAGATATTTCTAAAGGCGCTGTTAAGCGGGACCCTCTTTTGGGTGCCAGCTTTGAGGAAGAGCTTTGTAATTATCACCAAAGTGAAGGATGAGTTGTAGCTTTAGTTTCAAACACCGAAATGGGTAAAGCACATGTTCTAAGCTTTGGTCTTCATGGTAGAACCCAACTTGAAGCAATATGGCATACCTTTTCTAAGGCTTGAGTTTGTGCATTGTAATTATCACCTTTTGGATATTACAAGGTTGCATATTGTCTCTATATCTCATTCAAGTTGAAGAAAGTTTTCATACTTGTTATTGCAAATGTGAAGAAGATTGGAAAAGACAGAAGAAGCATTCTCAAGCAAGAATTGAAGCTATTGTAATTTAGAGATTGAATAATAGAATAATTCTTGGTGGAGTTTTTTCCTGAAATGGTTTCTCCACAGTACATCTTGTGTAATCTTTCTAATATCATGTCTAGTTCTTCTATCAAATTTTGTCTACATTCTACAATAGTAAAATGGATTAATCAATATAATCACCCACAAAGAATATATGGAACAAAGAAAAATCTTACATAGATCAGCAATATTAAAGTTTTATAGAGTATTAAGCTAAGAAAACACCTCATTTTTCAACAAAAAAAGGCTATGAGTTTCTCACATTTATTAATATTATTTTACAATAGAATTTGTTTTGCTCATATCCATTAGTATTATTTTATAATATAACAATAACTATGGTGTAAAATGATGTGAAGGAGAAGATTTGGAAAATCCTAAGACAATCTAAACTTTCTAAGACTACTACCAACTTAAGTTCTTTGATTTTTACAAATGCATCAATTGGCTTCTTGCTCCATATGACTAGTTGTCTAGTCTTCAACATCTCAAAAATAGCCTTGATATTCTTTTCAAAGTTAGGAATGAATCTTCTATAAACTTTTATATACTTGAGAAATTAATGCACACCCTTGACAGTTTTGGGTTGAGGAATGAGATCAAATGTGTTTATTCTTTCTAGGTCTTTATTCATTCCTACCTTGGATACAATGTAAACTAGCAACTTACCTTCTTCCACACCATTTTTTATATTTAAGTAAATATCATACTCTAAACACCTTTTGAAGACTAGCTATAAGTGATTACAAATATCTCTTATGCCATTGGATTATGTGGTAAGATCATCCTAGTATACCAATATATTTTTATCAATGAGACCTACAAAATTGATGTCCATTTCTCTTTAGAAGGTGGTACTTGAATTATTCAATCCAAGAGGCATTCCCATATAGACATAGTTGTCCCAAGGATTTGTAAATATTGTCTTGTTATATTTTGACTCCTTGAACACCACCTAGTAGTAACTAGAGAATCACACCATCATGGACATTAACACTAAATTCATAACCCTTTACAATAAATGGTCGATTCTTAATAGTGGATAGTTGTCCTTGAGATACTTATTATTCAATTTTTTGAAATCCACACAAAAATTTATATCTTCATTCTTTTTCCTTATCAAGAAAAGGTTGGACACCCACAAGGAGTTCCTAAATGACTTGATTATACCACCTTTCTTCACAACTTCATTAGTTCCTTATATGTTTAAGGTGCCAATGTGGGATTGCTTGGCCTTTGTTTTAGTTAAAATGTTTTGTATTAGGTTGTAGAGGTGTGGCGTGATGGAACAATTCTTATTTATATGATTTAAGCTCATCATAAGACCAAGTGTTCAACATTTATTAATTCTCTTCAACAATTCAATTAATACCTACTTCTCCATAGGATTCAACTTCTTGCCTAAAAAACATTTTAGGTGAAACATCAATACTTAGGTTAACACCTTATATAAATTTTTCCTCAACTAGTTTGTTCCTTGCTTTGTGGGGTTCTATTCCATGAAACTTTATTTCCAAAGAAATTAGGCTTCTAGGGATAGTTATATTGATCTTCAATTATATTATCACATTCCAAATATTATTTATTTATTATCCTCCATTGCAACCATGGATCGTTAGTTAATTCTAGTTTATTATCAAATTTATCTTAGTTTTTTTTTTTTTTAAATATATTGATCATCATCAAAGAATTGTCAATTGTATATGGTGTTAATGGAATTATAGGCATTGTGAATACTTTTATATTGCATATATGTAGTGTGGGGAAGACAACCACAAATCAAACTTGGATGTAAGAAACTACCAAAGAATCTACTATAGTGTTTTATAATATGTTAATTCACTCAATCCCAACTATTGAAAATAACTCAAGGATGTCCTAAATCACATTGTGGTACATATTCAATCTTTTATCCTTTGCCACATAAACATTTTTCATCTATGAGATGATGCAATTTGAATCTCCAAGGATTTTCAAGAACTTCACTTCATGCCTTTATGAAATGTTCATACCCAATATGAGGTCTTCTTACTTTGTAATAATGTTAATTTATTAAAAGGAAATTTAAACACTTGCCACCAAGCAAGATAAAAATAACACTTACACTTGCACCATTTTTTGAGTATGCAACATCAAAGAACATAATCCATAATTCATCCTTGTCATAAATGGAGTCAAGTTAGGGAGAAAGGTTGTTAATGATATGAAAGAGGAAAGAAAACATAGAAGTCAAATATAAAATTTTAAAGACAATAGCCATTATTTTTTGCAAATCAAAAACTGAAAAAATTGCAATCCAATATTAGTTGATGTCCGATGAGAGCTTTAAAACCCAAATCAAAATGATTGGAAAAAAAATCAACCCCATGGATCATAAAATGTTGTGATGCCAACTATAAAGGACTTTAGGATCTCAAGATCCATCATAGATCTTAACAACACATTGTCTATAGATTGGTGGCCTTTAGGTGCAAGAAGCCTATGAACAAATATTTCATTGACCTTATATTAGTCAATGTAGATACGAAACCTACGATCTCAACAACTCTTTCATCCAGATTAGTATCCATTATATTACCAATTAAATCTAGTGAAATAACTTATTCCTCCCAACAAAAATAGACAAGCAATATAGGCCAAAACTATACTAGACTTGGGTTTGAAAAAAATAGTTAAATTGTGATATCTATAAGTGCAAGAATAAAACCACTTTATAGGTATATTTGGAACTCCACTAGATACAATGTGGTAAATTTTCAACATCAAATGGCTCACAATTTGAAAGATATTAAAACAATAATTTTTTTTTGACAATTTACAAAAATAATTAAATCTCGAGTTTAGGAAATGCTAGAAAAATTTAAATCGGTGAGAAATTTGTATGGTTTCTAGAATTAGCCAAATTTATAACCATAATTATTTTTAGAAATATTAGATTGATACCCTCATAACCCATAAACCATTTTACAAAGAATTTTTTGTGTAGAAAATGATTTACAAAACGACACATTTTTTGAAAGAAATTTCAAAAAAGAAAAGAAAGGAATGATGGTTTTTCAAGAAAACTATTCAAATTGTATTTGATGAAGAACCCCTCCAAATTTAGTTGGAGAGAGATTCAAAAATCAACTGATTTAGAATGCAAGTTTTATAGTATTTTATTTACAAAGATTAATGTTTATTGTCTTTAAATTTAGTCTTTTACTATTTTGTTTTCTTTCCTCTTTCCATATCAATCGATTTGGTGGCCCCAATCACCACAATATAAAATAAAGTAGATAGGATAAACAACCAAATAAATCAATTTATTTGTGGCATTGTCAAGATCTTCAATATTGTGAAGCATCTTCCTTTCATAGTGTAATTTTACTTTGTTTTCATGTAGAAGGATGGTGGTGCAAGATAAATCCATCCAAATGCCAACAATAGTGGATGCAAACCACTTTCTAGATATTAACACTTCTCACTTTAGAATAAAATCAACAATGATAGTGTCCATTAGAAATAGCTTACATAGGTGTGTGACAAGATGGAACTCCAAATATTTAATAATCCTAATAATATTAACCTCCTCAGACTCCATAAAAAGCACTTTCCATAAAATTTAGACACTCATACCCTCAAGAGGCCTTACATTGCTTGATGCCCCAAAATCTAACATAGAATTGTGAACTAGTCACCATTGATCAAAAAATATGTATTAAAGGGATAAATATTCAATTTATTGTCCATTAGAGATGTTTATAGGTAAAACTTAAATGCTTCTTGGGCATTTGTTTTACTAGTATCATTAATTGGATAGCTATCATCCTAACTGAAGTCATGTGTGACAATGCTATAGAATAAGAATTTCTCTATGTTTAAGGATTCTAGGGAGCTCTAATATAGGCACTAAAATTCTAACTTGAATCATGATCTATGCCACATCAATAGGATTATAATTTATAAATATGGTGGAATATGATACTATAACATCATTTTTGGTAGGAATAAATGAAAATCTTGACCATAATTAATAATATATTTACCTCTAACCATGCTTAGATCCTCTAGTTATGTGTCCTTAACTTTTTATGTTATAGTAGCTAGATCCTTCATCTCTCCTACTTTGGGAACTCTAAGGAACCTTATGGTACTATATTTTTATGAATGTTTGGAACATACCTCTTGTGTATCATCCAAGATCTTGTAATGGAGCCTTCATTTTCTCAATAGTTCTCTTTGTGGCACCACTATGCTTTGTATTAGCACCTGACCTTTGTTTTTTCTTTCCTACTTTCATAGTGGGGACACTAAGCCTAACTTCATCACTAACACCACCATTATTTTTATCAGGTACTTGGAAGTTCCTCAACTAATATCCACTTTGAACTTGCATGACCACTGACGAGTCTAGTCATTATTTAGTTTTCTTATGTTTTTATGCAAGCTCATAAACATTCTCAAACACTTATCTTATACATATTCCTACACTATGCTATCTTTTATGCTTATTATGGAACCCTGAACTTGATTTAAAGTATATAGAAATATGGTTATGATGTGATGGTTATTGCATAATTAATGTGTGAATATGTATGAATTATACTGGATATCCATGCTTAGCTATGGTTGTTAATATTGTGTACATGTTTTATGAGTTTACTCTTTGCAGCCAAGGAGCTAGAGGAGGTAGACTATAGCCCACAGTGAAAGGAGCTTCTAGACAACAAAGCAGGGGAGGTTCTAGAATAAGCTGAGCGGAACAACTATAGCATGTAGACACTTAATGAAGATGCTTGTGTGTCATTATGACATTTAATAAAGATGTTGAAGGAGAAGAACCTTGCTATAGTTAGGAATCTAATGCAACTAATTCAAATAGTCCACATTTTAGTTCCTGTTGTAGTAGAGTCATAGTTCTACTTGGACTCTTCTTCCTTTTTCAGTTATATATTTCTTAGTCTTTATCACACTCTAATATATAGGGAGTGGTGATTTATGATTTTAGTTTAGAGTCCTTATTTTAATAATATCCCCCATGCCTATATGTATGAATCAGTGGTTGAGACATTAGGAGTTAGTTAATTGTTCAATAGTAGATATAGCTGTGTGAATGAAAAATGTATCAATGTATAAAAGAATTCAAACACATATCAATAAGACATTATATCAAATAAAATGAAAGGAAAAATAGAATAAACAAACTGTTAATGGCAACTTCCCTAAAATCATCTTATTTCTCTCTATCTCCAGCATTTTGTTGTTTTCCAATTGCTCTCAGATTCAACAGATTAAGCTCAACCAAATGGACAACTGAAGAACGAGATATAGATGAAATGCATACTATGCTAATGATGCAAAGATTATGCTAAAATATAAATATTGTTGTGATGCTAAAAAGATGTGAGTGCATAAGCTAATTGCGTGTATGTTCATGTGTCCGTTGTGTGTATGCGTGTAACCAAAGCTTGGATTTGCACCAGTATTTATAGAATTTTTGAAAGGATTTGATTGGTTGATATGATTAACGGCCTAGATTAAGCTTGTTTAGAATGGATGGTGAAAGATTTTTGAAAGTGGAGAGGGAGATAGAAGGTTTCCCTTTTCTTTCAATTTTCGTCATTAAGATCCGAAGGAAGGTTGCCGTTTGGAAGAATGAGTTTGAAATGAGTTTTAATTAAATAAAATAAATTTATTTAATTATATGTGAAGATGGATTTAGAAACTCGCATAATTAAATAAATTATATTTAATTATGTTTTAGAAGTGAATTTAGAGTGTAATTAAATATTTAAAAATATTTAATTATTTGTGGGGTGAGAAAAGATATTAAATTAAATATTTAATATTTAATTTAACTATGAGATGAAGAGAATATTCCATATTTGAATTTTAAATATTCAAATTTAGAATAATATGATAATCAATATAAATAAATTATAAAAATTTATTTAATTTAATTAAGAGGAATATGGGAGATGTCAATAATTAAATAAAGTTATTTATTTAATTAAGGTAGAAGAATTAGAAAATGAACAATATAAATAAATAATTAAATTTATTTATATGTAGATGAGTTTAGGAGATTAATTAAATAATTTATATTTAATTAATTAACAAGCTTAATCAATCATGACCATTTTTAGATGTATACATTTTGCCCCTCTTTGAAGTGATGTGTAAAACACATTGCTTCAAAGAAAAAATAAGATTATTTTTTTTGCCCGTGGTACGTTTTTGATATTGATGTTGCTATTGATGATGACCCCTCAGGAGGTAAATCACGGATGATATGAAGTCCGAAAATGTGATAAACAAGCGAGATTAGATAATGATATTTTGCTGAGGAGATAGTGATTTAGCTCCCAATAAATGATGTAAAGGATGCCCCACTTTTGAAAACAAAGTGAATTTTATCTTCTTTTTGAAATATTCAAAAAAAAACCCACCCTTGTTTGACCATTAAAATGTAAAAAAAGGAAAAAGACAAATCATTTTGTACTGTTGACTTTGTGAATACTGTAGCTTTGAGAGTGACCTCGCGACATGGAGATTCCATATCATCACTAACGATTTGAGAGATCTCGCCGATACCAGAGGCCAGCAGCATACAGACCACCAGTGAGTTGATCTAACCGCTCATGTTTTTAAAATTTTTGCGTTTGAATAAAAAATGTACTATTTTTCCATGGATTTTGAATATAAAATTGACGTTTTAGTGCTTTTAGGAAATTTTTAGCGCTTTCGATGATTTTTCCGGTGCTTAGGGTAAAAAAAATAGTGCATATAGGCTAGATTTTGAATAGTTAGTGTCAAACCAGTTTAGTGCATTCGATGAAAACAATAGTGCATACAGGAAAAAAGGTAAAAAACTAGGTTTAAGCACATCCAAGAAAAATAGTAGCGCATATAGGGAAATAGTGCATAGGGGAAAAATAGTAGCGCATCTAGGGAAATAGTGCATCCCGTGATTAAAGTAGCGCTTAGGTTGATAGTGTTAGCGCATATAGAGAAATAGCGCATACGGGAACTGTTTGAGTGCATACCACGAAAAGAACAACGCATATGGGTTTTAGCGCATAGAGGCCACAGAGTAGCGCATATGAGTTTTAGCGTATAGAGGCCACAGAGTAGCGCTTCTAGTAAAAATAGGTAGAATGTATGATTTGATGATAGTAATGCGAAAATGATGATTTATATATTACTTCCTTGGTCAACAAATAGGTAAATTGTTGTGTCATCATGCTGATATGGATAGAAATGATGGAAATTTTGGTGCTTGAGTGATAACTTTGTTTTCCCAAAATAGAAAACAAAGATTAAATAGATTGATTGATTAACTGATTGAACTGGTAACTTTGCTTCTCATGAATGAAAGACAAAGAGTAAATGTCGGATAAATGATTGATATGACTTCTGATAAATTTGCTTTTTGCGATAGAAAACAAATAGTAATTGATGGTAGAACAGATTGATATGCTTTGTGTATTGGTTTGCCTGATAGGATTGATTGTGTGACATGGGTCATTGATATGATGCATTGATACGAGTCATTGATATGGGTTTGATATAGTTCACTGATATAGGTCACTGATAGATATGAGTCTAATTGATTTTGGTTGATTGAGATTGAATGATTGGTATGATTCTGATTAATTATCCTTGTGATGACCAAAAATAAAAATAGGAGGTTTTCAAAAACCTCCAGATTAGAGAGCAGCACTCGACAGGATGGGATAGGATACCCGAGTTGACACCTACTGACGTAGCTCTGATAGATACATGTGGTTTGAGATCCTTGTTGGCTATGCCACCGATTCGGGTCAACAGAGGATTGTTGACGACACTAGCAGAGTGATGGCATTCGGAGCACAATACCTTTTATATGCCGACTGGTGAGGTGACTGTGACTCTAGAGGATGTATATAGGATATTAGGTATCCCAGTGGTTGGTGCCCTTCTGTTCTATGATCACAAGGAGCTTGGGGGTACATATGCTTTGAGGAGGGTGTACGGTGATGCACAGATAGTTGGGTATTGGGTACCATGGGCTGAATTTCGAGGATATCCAACCTTGCCTGCAGTTTTGAGTGCATTCATTAGAGGTTTCCTTTGTCCGGATCATTGGTCAAAGGGATTATCAGTGGGATGGGGCAGGATTTTGGAGCAGATGTTGCTACAGCCACGGAGATATGCATGGGGGAGTTGTATGTTAGTGCATCTATATCATGATTTGCATCAGGTGGTGTATAGGGGTACTTCCAGTTTGTCGTGTGGTGTGACCCTGCTGTAGAGCTGGGCCTGGGAGCATCTTGTTGTGACGAGACCGGCGTGCCCCAAAGTTAGGCCACCAGGTAGGCCTTATGTTTATGCTTATGCTATGTTCCTTGTCCAATCCAAGCTGGGCAAGGTGGATTACTGGAGATGACGTCTAGATGATATGGATGTAGTGGTATGGCAACCATATCTTGATTGTGAGCCATGGGATACAGATGATCTAGAGATGCCATTTGTATGCATTCCTCAGTTTCTGATAGGGAGGACTCCTTTTATCCTTGAGAGGTTTTTGGCATTGCAGGTGCAGAGACAGTTTGGATTTACCTAGAGGATGCCACAGGGGGTTGCACACTATGCCTGGAGCAGAGATGAGGCTGGATGGGGGCCATGCATTTATTATCAGATAGCATATACAAAGTTCATGTCATTAGCTCTAGAGGCATGGGATGACAGGTGAGACATTGTTGATGCCGGTATGTTTGATGAGTATTCCTTATATTACCACACACATCCCTTTCCATGGTTTACCAGTCTCAATGAGCTAGCACCCATTCTGGTAGTACCACAGCCAGTGGTAGTGAGATAGGAGGAGGGGTAGGTGGAGAGTAGGGTGCAGTTGGAGAGAAGGTGGAGAGTGGAGAGGAGGAGGAGAGTTTTGACGGAGATGATGAAGATGACAATGGGGATGAGGGATAGGTGCTGAGGAGGTCGAGGTTAGATATTTTGAGGGGTGTCCAAATCATGTGGCGGCTGAGGATAGGGATTGGGGGATGGATAGTGATTCGGGTGGGATCCTCATCTCAGCAGGGGCAAATATCTACCCTTCATGCCTAGGTGCAAACACTGCAGGGACAACAGGGATAGTTGCAGAGTTAGTTGATGCAGTCACAAGGATTTATTGTACAACTACAGGCACAGCTGGAACAGGCTTAGGTACAGGCACAGGCACCTGCCCCAAACCCACTATTAGCCCAGGTGATGACAGAGAGAGATGCATTCAAACGGAGGGCAGTGGAGGCTGAGGGCGTTGCTCAGAGGTTGATGGGAACTGTAGAGAGTGCATCATTGTGGGATGCCATTGTAGAGGTCATGGAGATGGCAAGGGAGGCCGAGTATTACAGAGTCACGTACAAGGAGTTGTGTCCTCCCGAGCGCAAAGAGACATTTCCCCAATCTCGCAGTAGGACTAGGAGTAGATCATAGACACATACATAGAGCATGGAAGTGACTAGGCCTCGGCGGGATCTAGATGCAGGTACCAGTGGCAGGCCTCCTCCTTCCAGACCAGCTCCATCAAGGGCATCGACTAGCTAGTCCTGTGATGTATATCATTTTTGGAGCATGTATATGCCATTTTTTTGATCATATCCTATGTATCTCTCTTTGAACTCTGTAATTTCATTGGACATTTGGACATTTGTATCATTTTTTATGAGTGATGATATGCAGCGAAGATGATTGTTTTTGATGATGTGATGTGTATTTATGAAATGATTTATGTGATGTCCATCATGATTTGTTGATTATGTGATATGCAGTTATGGATTTTGGTATGCATTTGAATGATTTGATGACTAACATGATATGCAAGATGATGTGTTTATGATGATGAATGATGACAAATAGTTGATGATGCATACTAATGATGTCATGCAGATGGATGATTTATGAAATGATTATGAATATATACCATGGAATATGTGATGTTATGCAGGTTTTCAAATGTAAGATGATAATAAAAATGAATGTTGTGTTTATGATATGCATTATGAATTTGTATGATAAAATGATATGATATGATGCAAAATGATATGAATACTGATATGAAGTGAGATAAGTAAATAGTGATGAGATGTATGATAAAATGATATGTGATGAAATATAATGATTTGTAATAAAAATGAATGGATAAATGAAATGATAAATGAAATGAATAATAATGGATTTACAATGATAATGAAATGATATGATAAGATAATGATAAGAAAATGAAATGAATGATAATGGAAGGAAATGATAATGATATGATATGATAAGATAATGATACTGAGATGAAATAAATGATGATAATGATAATAAAATGAGATGATATGAATGAAATGAGTGATAATGATAGTGAAATGATATGCTTTGATAATGATAGTGAAATGAATGATAATGATGTGATAATGATATGATATGATAAGATAATGATAATAAAATGAAATGAATGATAATGGAATGAAATGATAATGATATGATATGATAAGATAATGATAAGAAAATGAAATGAATGAGAATGGAATGAAATGATAATGATATGATATGATAAGATAATGATAATGAGATGAAATAAATGATGATAATGATAATAAAATGAGATGATATGAATGAAATGAATGATAATGATAGTGAAATGATATACTTCGATAATGATAATGAAATGAATGATAATGATGTGATAAATAATGAGATGATAATGATAACGATAATGAGATGGTAATGACATGAATGAAATGATAAAATATATGATATAAATGAAATGAAATGATGAAATGACAATGATAATGAAATAATGAAATGACAATGAGAATGAGAATGAATGATATGAATGGAATGAATGATAATTCAATGAGCGATAATGATAATGAAATGATAAAATGACAATGAAATGATAATGATAATGAAATAATGAAATGGCAATGATAATGAAATAATGAAATGACAATGAGAATGAGAATGAATGATAATTCAATGAACGATAATGATAATGAATGATAAATGTAATGAATGATATGAAAATGAAAATGAATGAAATGATAATGAACGAGATGATGAGATAATGAAACAAATGTTTGCATTGTCCTCCACAAATAGTCCAAAGAAACATGACAACCATTGGCCTTTCAAAACTCTGATGCAAATGCAATATGCAGTTATGTATAATGACCTAAAATGAAATGCAACTAAATGAAACCAATCATTTTGTTGATCCTTTTTGCTAGCCTTCTTGAATCATCATAGATCATTTTAAAATGTTGGAAGTTTGTACAAGCATCAAAGGGGAAATTAGCACCAATGATGACCTGAGTACAACTTTCATGTTTTTTGATATTGCAAGTGAACACAAGAATCTAGGTATAATTGAACCAAGATGACCTGATCATTTCTTGCATGAACAGACAAAGACTAACCACCTCTCTGATGCAAATTTGGAACTGCCATCAATGATAAACTTTGGAAATCATGTCTCGCGACATACTTGCAGCAGATGGATAGTTAACCTCAATACAACAAACAAAGAAAAATCATCCTCTTTCCTTGCCACTCTAGTTCAGTACATCATTGAGTGTGCTCCAAAGAAATGATATCAAAAATTAAACAACCATTGTTCAAAAATGAAATACTATTATTCCAAACATTATTCAGATTATAGATCATCCAGATATGAGTCATGATAGGGTACGCAGCTGAAAACTACTGTGATATGGATCAATGATTGGATAGTTATCCATATGGTTTGATTTGGTTGTTTTGTTTTCCATGATTTGGCTTTGATGTCGTTGTCTCGCTGTTTCGGTAAAACTTGAAATTGATTGCCCCCAGTATGCCCATGTTTGCCCTTGGTATTGACACAACTTGCTAAAATGAATATGTACAATAATCAAGCCATGGTAAGACATTATCTCTCTAGGAAAATGATGGCGGCATGATGTTGGTATGACCCTAAGATGATGGAAAGATGCATGAAATGAAGGTTGAGAAGCTAAGTGTAGAGCATGAACTAATAGATGGAGAGCTACAAATAGCGTCTGTTTGCCAAATTTTCACTACTTGTTTTTATTGCATTTTTCTTGTCAATAGACTACCAATCACCAGGTTTTCACCCTATGACATTTTTTTTTTATCTCTTCAGGACATTTTCTAATTTTTTTGTATTTCTTTAGGACTTTTCTGGTTTTTTTGTATCTCTTTAGGACTTTTTTCTAATTTTTTTGTATTTCTTCAGGACTTTTTATGATGATAATAACTGTTTTAGACATAATACTTTTTTAGGTGCATGTTGTTGATAGGTTCGTCAAACAGGTCCCCTTCTAGCGTTGATAGCTTGTAGGCTCCTAAACCATAAACTGCGATAACCACATAAGGACCTAGCCAATTTGGTTCAAACTTTCCTTTCTTCTCTCTGTCTTGCTAATTGCATGGGTTTTCTTTCGGAACAAGATCACCCACTTGAAAGGTACGTGGCTTTACTTTGTGATTATAGCTGTGAGACATCATCTATTCATATGCTTTTAAATGATCAGCTGCTCTTTGTCTCTTCTCATCTAGGAGTTCCAGTTCTTGGAGTCGAGAAACTCTGTACTCATCATCCGTTGTAAGACCCTTCAATGATACTTTGAGTGAGGGAATCTCAACTTCTAAAGGTAGTATGGCTTCTGCTCCATAGACAAGATCAAATGGCGTTGCTCTTGTTGGCGTGCGGATACTGGTTCTGTAGACCCATAGAGTAGGATTGAGTTGAACGTGCCAATCTTTCCCTGAATCATTCATAGTCTTCTTCAAAAAATTTAATATTGTTTTATTTGAGGCCTCTGCTTAGCCATTCCCTTGTGGATAGTAAGGTGTTGAATATCTATGTTGAATGTGAAATCTTTCACAAAGTTCATCAACATCCTAATTTTTGAAAGGACGTCCATTATCTGTAATAATGGAGTTGGGAATGCCATACCGACAAATAATATAGTTGAGTATGAATGATGATATTTGTTTTCCGGTAACTTTAGTAAGAGGTACTGCCTCAATCCACTTGGTAAAATACTTTGTAGCTATGATGATGAACTTATGTCTGTTTGATGAAGAAGGATGAATCTTGCCCACTAGATCTAACCCCCATTGAGAAAATGGCCAGGTTGGCGTGAATGGTTGAAGTTCCTATGCAGGAGCATGAATGAGATTCCCATGAATTTGACATTTTGAGCATGTTTTCACAAAAGTGAATGATTCCCTCTCCATTGTAGGCCAGTAGTAACCCATTCTAATCAATTTCTTGGATAAGTTTAGTCCACTCGAATGAGTACCATAGATGCCACCATGAACTTCTTGTAAAGCTTTGTCAGATTCCTCACATTCAAGACATCAAAGTAGAGTACCATCAAGACCACGACGATAAAGGGTGTCAGTGATAAGAGTGTAGCGAGCAGTTTGGCAGATAAAATTGCATTTTTGGTTATGGAATAAATCGGGTGGTAAGATATCGTCTTTGAGGTAGGCATAAATTTTTCTGTATCAAGGTGAGTCAGATCCTACCAAGTGGCAAATGATTTGGCTTCCAGGGGTATCATAAGTAGGCGTAAATGATTGTTCCACCATAAATTCATAATGAGTCTAAGTTTCTGGGAGTTGTAACAATGATGCGATCATAGCCATGGCAGCAGCTGCCTTATTATCAAGCCTTGGAATTTGTGTGAATTTGATGTCCACAAGGTATTTCTTGAAGTCATCAACCATCTTTTTATATGGTAATAGTTTGTCATCTTTGGTCTAATAATCATCATTGATCTAATAAATGACCAGCTGTGAGTCACCATATACCTATAATTTTGTAATTCTCCATTCCAAAGCTATTTTAAGTCCAGTGATTACTGCTTCATATTCGACTATGTTGTTGGTGCATGGAAACATCAACCTATATGATCGAGGAATGGTGTGTCCTTGAGGGGTGACAAAAAGTATGCCTGCCCCCGATCCATGTTGAGTGAAAGAACCATCAAAATATAAGGACCATGGTTGTTTATATTCTGCAGTAAAGACATCAGCATCTAGAAATTCAATGTGCAGGGGATGGTCCGCTTGCAGTGGTGCTTTAGCTAGTTGATCCGCGATAACTTATCCTTTGATTTCCTTGCGATCAACATAATGGATGTCAAACTCACTCAGAATCATTACTCACTTTTCTAACCTTCTTGTCAATGATGCTTTGCTTAACAAATACTTGAGTGGATCAATCTTTGAAACTAGATTGATTGTATGAGTTAACATGTAATGCCAAAATTTATGTGAAGCAAAGACTACTGCCAGACAAGCCTTCTTGATAGAAGTGTAGTTGAGCTCATGACTTGTTAGTGTTCTGCTGATGTAGTAGATTGCACGTTCTTTTCCTGTAGAGTCTTCTTGCACTAGCAGTGCCCCCAGAGATGTCTCTGTTGTGGCAATGTATAAGATTAGTGGTTTGTCTGGATTTGGTGGTATGAGAACTGGTTTGGAAACTAATTTTTTGGAATTTTTTTTTGATTTCCAATCTCTAAGCATGGGGGGAAAAAAATAATTAGAATGCCAGAAAGGCGAGAAAGATTTCAGTGGTTGTTTTCCATGTTCATTTTGGATGATCTTTTATCTGATTTAATGTGATGGAAGTCACAACAAACATTCTTGAAAAATAATTTTTCTTAAAACCCTATACTAACACCAAGTGTATGATCAAGAAAAATGTTTTCAACAAGTGTTTTCACAAGTTTTGCACATGAAAGACAATTTAAGCAGACTCACTCTTAATGCTCAAGTAGGTCATTCTAGTAATCGACAACCCACATCTTAGAACTATGTCGACTCACATAGCCGTGTCACCCCCGAAGGGGTGCCCGTGTTTTTGTCTTTTCTAGGCACGTACTCAGAGTTACGAAGGTGGATACCAGATCCATTGAGCAAACGGTCCTTGGCAGTTATATGGTGAGTGTCTTGGGAGCAAATTCTTCCCTCCCCTTGCACTGTGATTATTAGAATGTTCAAAAAATGACTTCGATTGGCCACTATACTAGGTTTGTAGTAAGGATTTCCGTTCGGTGTGGCAATAATAAACTCCCTCAAGAGACCTCCCAACCTTTAGAACAAAGGCTTTGGGGATGGTTATCTTGCACACTACCAACAAAAGAGGGTTTCCCCAAATTCACTTTAAATTTTATAGTGGGGCGGAATAGCCTAGCTTTGGCTTGAACCTACTTGAGTCATTCTCATAGGGTGAGTACTTTTTCCCACTATGGCAGGCTCTCTAAAGGATGTAATTAAAGCAGTAGAAATTCATGAAATTGAAAAGGCAAGTTTGGTATTCTAATCACCCAGTTAAGGGGAGAGCATAGACCTATTGCCACAGACAAAGCAAACAAATGTTCATTTTAAACCCAAATCACAATGATCTAATCTAAGTGAAGATATTGCTTCACACAAACAAGTTATTCAATTTTAATTGCAAGATCATTGTGTGGTGACTATCCTAGATTGCTCAATTTTATCCAGATGTGGCTATCCTAGGATTGCTTCATTTTAAAAAATCCAGAAAAAAGAAAAAGAAAAAGAATTTTGTTTGCAGAAGGTGTCAGACTCAGAATTATGTATTTGTGTTACAACCAATATGCACCGAAACATAAGGTATATGCACCGAAATAGAAGGTATATGTGCCACAGGAAAAATTCTAAATGCACTAAAACAGTTACCAAATGCACTAAAACAGTTACTAAATGTGCTATTCTAAATTAATGTCGATTTAACTCTAAATGTGATTAACCATATGTGCTATTAAATCTACTATATGCACCAAAGTAATCTCCATATGCGCTACAAAATCCTGCAAAACAAAAGAGTCAAAAACCCTGTATGCGCCGCAGAAAAGGTCGAATGCGCTAAAACGCAAATTTTTTTTGAAAGTGAATTCCAGAACGCGGAAACCTATCAAAAAAACTTGTAGAAATGTTAAAATCATGGGTTTGAGCCCCACGATGGGCGCCATTTTATGTGTGAATGAAAAATGTATCAATGTATAAAATAATTCAAACACATATCAATAAGACATTATATCAAAGAAAATGAAAGGAAAATCAGAGTAAACAAACTGTTAATGGCAGCTTCCCTGAAATCGTCTTATTTCTCTCTATCTCCAATGTTTTGTTGTTTTCCAATTGCTCTCAAATTCAGTAGATTAAGCTCAACAAAATAGAAAACTGAAGAACGAGATATAGATGAAATGCATACTATGCTAATGATGCAAAGATTATGTTAAAATCTTAATATTGTTGTGATGCTAAAAAGATGTGAGTGCATAAGCTAATCGCATGTATGTTCGTGTGTTCGTTGTTTGTATGCGTGTAACCAAAGCTTGGATTTGCACCAGTATTTATAGAATTTTTGAAAGGATTTGATTGGTTGATATGATTAACGACCCAAATTAAGCTTGTTTAGAATGGATGGTGAAAGATTTTCAAAAGTGGAGAGGGAGATAGAAGGTTTCCCTTTTCCTTCAATTTTTGTCATTCAGATCCGAAGGAAGGTTGCTGTTTGGAAGAATGAGTTTGAAATGAGTTTTAATTAAATAAAATAAATTTATTTAATTATATGTGAAGATGGATTTAGAAACTCGCATAATTAAATAAATTATATTTAATTATGTTTTAGAAGTGAATTTAGAGTGTAATTAAATATTTAAAAATATTTAATTATTTGTGGGGTGAGAAAAGATATTAAATTAAATATTTAATATTTAATTTAACTATGAGATGAAGAGAATATTCCATATTTGAATTTTAAATATTCAAATTTAGAATAATATGATAATCAATATAAATAAATTATAAAATTTTATTTAATTTAATTAAGAGGAATATGGGAGATGTCAATAATTAAATAAAGTTATTTATTTAATTAAGGTAGAAGAATTAGAAAATGAACAATATAAATAAATAAATAAATTTATTTATATGTAGATGAGTTTAGGAGATTAATTAAATAATTTATATTTAATTAATTAACAAGCTTAATCAATCATGACCATTTTTAGACGTATACAATAGCTATCAAATATTTTTCAGTTGGTGTTCTTACACAGACAATGTTTATTGCTCAATTATGATTTCATGAATAAGATATTCTAGCAGAATCTTATGTGATATTTTGAAGTTGTGCAATAAATTGTTTTAAGTTATTATGATTGTGTTAATCTAAGAAGCTAGATTTGGGTTAGATTAGTGGAGCCAATCACTTGAGCAAAGGCCACTCAAGGTAACTATCCGTCACTTTATTTTCTGTATAATTACTTATGTTGTAGTAGTTATTTCATAAATGCATGTTGTGTTAATTAGATTCCTTGTGTTATAGTTGTAAATGGATTCGTGAACAATTCATGTTTCACATGTATTCCTTAGTTTTTTTAAGCTTGTTGTACTTTGGAGTGTAGGTTTAGTTATCAATATTAGTTAGATTCTAGCATTCATTTCTTGACGGTAAATTAGTGATAGTCTTAAACTATAGGTACCTGTAGCAATAGTGCCAACATTACTTCCTTCACTGTTATGCATTTTTATGATTTCTCAGCAAATGGAAACATCTATGCTAGGATGATTTAGGTAGTCTTAAGTATTTGAAAGCACATATAATGCTAGTACCATCACAAGCTTACTAACCCTAGTCGATAATTTAATGAAGGTCTTTCCAAAGGTTCAAGTGGACTGTTCAATTAGGTTTCCCTCTAAATTGTGTCATTGTCACCAAGTTTATTATACATTAGTAGGGACTAAATTTTTGGTGCCATTACCAAGGATGGTGCTACTTTCAAATATTATTTTAAGTTATTTCCAAATATTTCCTAGTTTAACTTTTAGTATTAGGATAGTTCAGTTTTTTAACCATCAAATACCAAAAAATTTCACTAACATTGTGTAGGAGACATTTATATGCAAATTCATACCTATTGTATGCGGAGGTAGAGAGATTATTTGGGAATATTTCTCCCCTAAAACCAACAAGCTAGAGCATATATCGATGATCACAATGATCAGAGTAAGGGTATTCTTGAAGAAGAACTTTCCCTTTCACCAACATCTACTACAAACACAAAGGGGATCTTCCAAACCATGGATGACATAGTAGTGGATGATCCACCAGAACATGTGACTTTTGAATTTCCCATAACCGACAACAAAAGGGCTACTATCCTAAAGAATATACCTCATTTAGAATTGCCAATCTTCTATGGGTTGGTAATTGAGGATCCAGACACGTTCTGTTTGATTTTGATGTCTTATGTAGGAGCTATGATTACACAACCGATGCTCATAGGCTCAAGCTATTTCTTGAAACTTTGAAGGATACTACCATGAGATGTTTTATGGGAGTAGGAAAAAGTGTTGTTCTAGATTGGAACACTATGACAACATTTTTTTTGGAAAAATACCAAGACTATTATAGAGGAGTTGATAGGAGAAGGGATGATTTTTTTTAGAATAACTCAGAAAGAGGATGGACCATTGGAGGATTATGTAGAAAGGTTCCAATTCTACTTGAAGAAGAACACATAGAATAGAATCTTAGAAAAATACCTAAAGCTTGTGTTTCTAAGAGGAGTTAATGATGATTGCATGGATGCCCTTAATATTATTGGGGTAGGGGATGTGTCTCAATTACCCTTTGAAGATATCTGCAAGTCTTGTAGAAACTATTCAAGGACCTTTACCAAAAGTTCAAGGGGGAAATAACATATACCATTGGCAAAACATCTAATGGGGGTTCAAGAGTGGAGTTAAGTAACCTACTGTCCAACATGAAAGAAGATGTTATAAGTCATATCTAGCTACTCAATTGGACACTCTACATGTGAAGAAAAAGTAAGAGGATGTCGAAGCAATACCTATTGAATACTGCCCCATTACAAACAAAGAAAAGCTAACTATAAGTGTAAAAGGGTAGCAAGTATTACATAAGATAATTCAAAGAAACCAAATTTTTAAAATATACATTGCACAAACAAGGCCATGGAAACCAAGAAAAGGTATTCCACAAGAACCTTAAATTTCAATACATCATTTCTAGTTGGTAATAAGAATTTCTCTAGTTGGAACCCCTTGCCTTGGCCAAATACCCAAAACCAATGGAAAAAACCTCAACAAAACTAGAACTAGCATAAACCAAATGTATGGCCAAAACAAAATTTCTAAGGTTCCAATTATAACCATCAATGGAAAAAGGGCCAGCAGTGGTAGCACCAAAATATGAATTACCAACAACCTTTGTTGCCTTCTCAGCCACAATAATAGGCCATCATGCCCATTCCATCAAACCCAACATCTTAGCCACCAAGAGAACCATAGTTACTTGCCCAACCTACACCTGAACCCAATAACAAGTCTTCCCAACAAGTCTATACTAATGAGGCTATTCAATACCCTACTTATAGGGTAGAGGTGAGCGATGTCCACCTCAGGCCAGGAAAAACATTGGCTAGGCCTTCATCCCCTCAAATCATCGATACGGTAGATGAGGAACCCACAACTAAAGCTTTAGATAATTCACTTCTGGAGCCTAGGTCAAATCAAGTAAAATAGACTACTTCAAGTCCAGATCCTCCACTCCCTAAGTGTTTAGCCATTACAAGACATCATACCCAAGTTGAGACAAACCTGTTGGGTCAAATTAAGGATGTAAGAATCAAATTCACCCTCATTCAAGCCATCAAGGATATTCCAGTCTATACCAAGACAGTAAGAGGCCTTTATCTTAAAAATCAAGGGAGGAAGAGGAAGGACCCTCAAACAATTCATGTCCTAGGGAACCTTGCTAACATTATGCTAGGGAATATAACTGTCGCTAAATATACAGACCCTGGAAGTAAAGTAGTGGATGTTAAGATTAATGTGAACCGAACCAAGAACACCTTGATTGACTTAGGGGCAACAATTAATGTCATGACTAAAGAGACAATGCAACTACTTAAGTTAGCCAACCTTAGACCTACACCAATTGTTTTATAGTTGGCAAATAGGTCAACAATAAAGCTTGAGTGGATCATTAAGGACTTAGTCATTGTATTAGATTCATGAGAGTATCCTCAAATTTCATAGTCTTGCAACCAAAGGTCAACCTTGCAGGATATCCACTCATTTTAGGAATACCATGGTTAGCTATAGTTGATGCATTCATAGGTTGTAAGTTTGGGAACATGATAATATCCAATGGGACTATAACCACAAAATTATTTCTCTATCCACCAACCAAACCTCATGAAAACCTAAATTAGACTATATGGCCTAGCGTGGATGAAGAAGATCACTATTTCCTACAAAATCTCATGACAATAGAACACATCCCCTTTTTAGGAACCTAAGATGAGGATGACTTAATTGACCATATCATATAGAATAACTATAGTAGAGACCTGTAGCAACAAGATTTCAACAAAATTACAACACCTCTATTTGACTTACTTACCAAAGATATATAATTTGACTAGACTACAAAATTTCAACACTCTTTTGAAGCACTTAAGACAACTTTGATTAAAGCACCTACCTTGAGAGGGCCAAACTGGACATTACCATTCCACATACACACTGATGATTCTAATTTTTCTATAGGAGTAGTCTTAGGACAAAAGGAAGGTAATAAGGATTATGCTATCTACTTGTACATCAGCAAGAACTTACAAGGAGTAGAACTCAACTACACTATCCTAGAGAAAGAAATGTTGGTAGTTGTTTATGACATTATCAAATTTAGGCATTACATAACTAGGTATCTAGTATTTATACACACAAATCACACTACAATAAGGTACTTAATGAACAAACTTGTGGTTGGAGGTAGACTAGTCAAATGGACACTCTTACTACAAGAGTTTGATCTAACAATAGTGGATAATCCTGGGAAAGCTAATGTGGTGGCAGATTTTCTATCTAGATTGCCCACACAACTAGAAGAAAGTGTTGAGGATGAATCTTTTCTAGATGAGCATTTATTTTTTCTCAATGCACACACACCATGGTTTTTTGATATTGTAAATTACTTAGTGGCAAGGTATATACGATCACATTTCTATCCTAGAGAAAAGAGACAGTTGGTGCATAAAAGCTTTCTATATTCTTGGGTAGTTGGTTATCTATTCTATATAGGTCCAAATAATATTATGAGGACATGTATAAGAGATGATGAGATCTTTGACATCCTAAAATATTTCCATGATGAACCTTGTGGGGGTCACTTTGCAGCCAAAAGGACAACATTTAATATCTTAACAACATGTTACTATTGGCCAACTCTCCATAAGGATTCAATAAAGTATACAAGGAGTTGTGACAAATTTTAGATAATGGGAAAACCAACAAGGACAAATGATATGCCTTTGCATCCACAGTTGGCACTAGCACCATTTGAAAAATGGGGGCTAGACTTCATTGGCCCAATTTCACCAACATCTAATAAAAAAATTATTTGGGTTTGGATAGATTATCTAACAAAGTGGGTTGAAGTCAAGGCATTACAATTTGCAAGAGATGGAAATATACCTAAGTTCTTATATGAAGACATCTTTACCAGGTATGGAGTACCTAGAGAAATTGTAACTGATCAAGGTGCCCAGTTCATTTTTGAACTCATTTCTTAATTGGTTCAATAATATGAAATAAGGCACATAAAATCAACACCTTATCACCCCCGAGCCAATGGGTAGGTGAAGGTTACAAATAGAGAGATTAAGAATATTCTAACCAAAATACTGCAAATCCATAGGAAAGATTGGGCAGCCAAATTACCTAAAGCAGTGTGGGCCTATAGAACAACATGGAAAACAACTACATGTTTCACACCTTATGAACTAGAGTATGGAAAAACAACAGTTTTTCCAATAGAATTTGAATATAGGACACTTAGAACAATAATGTAACTAGAAATGGACATGATAGTAGCACAGAAGGAGAGGCTACACAATCTAAATGGGCTAGATGAAATTAGAATGGAAGTCATGCATCACACAGGGATAATGCAAAAATAGAGGAATAAATGGCATGATCAATTTATAAAGACTAAAAAATTCAATGTGGGTGAATGATATTTATTATATGATTCTAGATATAAATATTATAAGGGGAAGCTACAATCCAGATGGTTGGGACCCCATGAAATCCAACAGGTATTCCCGAATGGAGCAGTCAAATTGCAAACCATAGATGCAGTTATATTTTCTCTATTGGTTAATGGACACAGACTAAAGATACACAAGAGGCCAGCACAAAAAGATGATTTCCTTCTTTCTATAATGCATCAATATGGTTAGAGCAGTGGTCCTAATATAGACATACTACCACAAGATAACAACTCAATAGCAAATACTACCAGTTTCACAGTGACTCAACAGATGAGCTATACAACTCACCTCCTAAGAGAAATCAAGTAAAATTCCTTATCCCACTTCACATGCACACACCACATAGGTGCCACAATCAACAATATTTTTGAAGACCACTTCACTATGCAATAGGGAATTGTAGCATCATGAATAAAAGTTTTTATAGTTCAGCTCAACACCTATTGATGAAAGTACCCAAAATAATTACCTGTCAGAGAATTCAAAAAAATTATGCCAAATTAAATTACATTTCATCGAAATTCATTCCACTTTTTTTGCACATGCAACCATAAACCTATCATATCACTACATGTAGCTTGATCACTCCATTCAACATCGCCTATCTCAAATTTCATGCATTTGAACTATCACTTCCCATTCCATCAACCATACATACCGTATCCTTTCAATCATATGCACCAAACTATCATTTATTCTATCACCCATTGTATTTAACCAACGTCAAATAAAAATAAAGTTGCAAACACTCTTCCAATAGCTTTACATGTGTGGACTTATACTCATCTCAACTGATAGGAACACATACTAATTTTCCATAATTAACATAGATTTCCAATGCATTAAATATGTCCTCACATTTAGTTTTGCATGCTTTGTACTCATTAATCTTTTTTACATAATCAATAATCATACCCTCTACCTAATCCATGTATTGAAGTGAGGTCACTTCAAGATTTTACTTGGGGGAGATAGTATATATTCCAAAATTTTATTTTCACCACCAAAAGTAAAACACAGAAAAAACATACAAATCCTTTTTGCTTTTCCACCTTTCAGCATTTACAACCTTTTTGTTATCTATTCTCTAAATTCCAAGCCAATTCAAGCTGGAACCGAGGAGGGAAAGGCATAGCGGTTGAAGTTGCAGTGGAAGAAGTTCATGTAAGTATAACAGACATAGAGGGTTGGTGGGTTGTTAAATTTGAATTTTGAGTTGAATTTCCAAAGCTTGAGCAAATTGAGGATATCTCATCACAAGAGGTGATATTGTCAAAAGGGAGCCATCTACACACCACCAAGTGACCTGGCTTTTCCATAAAATGATGATACCAGTAACCCGCATCTACACATTTAGGGAGAAATGGTAGAAACTCAACAAATGGATTTTGATGTTGTTCCAAATCTCATGGGTGTGAAATTGTGACCCCCAAATGGGCTACTAGCAAAAAATCTTCAATTCCAATGAGCAGAGATGGTTAAAGATATCTCTAGTTATATTTGTCACCATCTCTTTTGGAACATGTAGGTCTAACAAGCAAGCCAAAAATCTAGACAAGATATCATATTTCACACAATATCTCATTGGAACTCATAAATCCCTTGCCCAAAATCATTTTGATGGCCTTCATAGTCAATGGGTCATTCTCCAAGAGCACATTCTTTAAACGATGATCTGTTATCAGACCCAAAAATGCAAGTTGACTCTTTGTGCTAGCTAGAAACACTGGTGTATCCATTTTGCGAATACTCTCCATATTTAGCACAAATTTGTTGGTACAAAAGACCATGAATGGACCTTGCATAATGAAAATGAGTTCCATTAGATATTACTTAAGGTGACCAAAATTTGAAGCACTCATCTCTTACAACCACTAGTAATTTGCACATGACAAAGGTCATTTCTTCTTAATGATCATACAAAAATTGCTAAGGAATGATGGCCTCGGTTAATTTCTTACATATCAAAACAATGAATGCATATATATCTTTGTTTGGCATGGTTCTCTATGAAATCATATTAAGTTGTAAGATGGTGGTGTGTTATTAAAGTCTTTCCCCAAATGTGTCCTTTGTCTAATGCTACGTCTACTTTTTAGGGGTTCCTTAGGCATGATTACCATGTATGTGACCAATGTGGCATACCTTTCTATCATTTCTACAAAGGTTAAGAAAAAAACACATTTTGATCACGAGAAGATGAAGGACAACTAGCAATGGAACTGGTCAACATCAGCATTAGTCAGAAAAGTCTAACACATGAAAAATGGGTTGTGGCCCATAATACAAGACAAAATAAAGTTTAATAGGACGTATCCCCCACTTTTCTGTGTAAGACTTACCTATAAAAAATAAAAACAAAAACCTTCACCCTTCCACCCACGAAGCAAAGTTGGTCAAGATAATGAAGGTCAAAATTATATATAAAAAATCTAAATTCAATTGTAAAAATGATCTTAACCAATATATAAACAAATGATGATTACAAAAAATTGAACCAGCAATAGAAGAAAAACACATAACACAGTTTTTACATGGAGAAACCCTTTCAGAAAAAAAATTCCACCAAGAAGAGATGCCCAAGTATTAATTAACTTCAAAATAGAGATTACATACAATCATTTATTTCTCCTCTCTAGTATTTAATCCTTTAGCATCTATATAAATATAAATTTATTACTTGCTAATTGCCTTGTCTTGCCTACCACCTTAAGTGTTGCTTATATAGTATTTTCACTACTAAATGAGGCATCCAAGTTAGATATCATATCCCAACACTCCTCCTTGAATAAGCCTAACATTAATGGTATATGATAATGTAGGTTGCAACAATTTTACTCACCTACCTAATTTAGGCACCTAATTATTGTTTGTGCTTAAGTGGTTATTGTTTATAAGTTCCACAAGATGTTTTAACTTTAATAATAGCCACACAAGGTGACAAAATAACCTCATAACAACCTCATGAAAATATAGACACCCAAAAGCACCATAAACTACAAAATTCTATTCCAATAGATAGCAATCTATTGAGAATAAAAAATTAGTTACCGACCCTAAATAAAAATTAATTATCATAGTTGTAGACACCTAAATTTGACTAACATATTTCTTCCAAAACATCATCATTTTCCATCAGTAGGTATCATTATTCTATCTTCTACATTTAATTAAATTATTTATAATTTCATCACTTTTCATCTATATTGATTAAATAATTAACATTATTTAATTGATTTACTAATTATTCCTCTTTCCTAGATTAATTAAATAATTTATTATTATAAATAATTAATTCATTTCCCATTTCCCACTTCTCAAATTAATTTTTAATTATTTAATTTATCCAATTATTCCTCTCAATATTATCATCTTCCCCTTTGCACATGTAATTAATAAATTCATTTAAATATTTAGTAATTACCCATGCATTTCCACCTCACTAGATAATTGAGAATTACTTTCAATCTACTCCTCAATTAATCCAGTCAACTCCCACTCACTTTGGTTTCACTTCTCAACCAATTATGTTAAGTAATCATCAATTACACTTCACTCTTTAATGAATTCTCTTAGCTAATACATGAACCCAATTCATTGAAATCATGTAGTCAATTAACTATCCATCAATTCCTCATAAATTTTGAACCACTGATCTATTTAGTATCTCATCAAATCTTGATTGTTGATCAATATCACTCAATCTATAAAACAAACCTATCATTCATTAATTCTCCCTCTCTCTCCCAGATCATTGCAAAGAAACTATAATCATATTATCAATGCTTTATGCTACTGTGCTACTAAAAATTTGAGAGAAAATACTATGACACCATTCTCCAAGGTGAAGAGAGAAGAACAATGGAGCAAAGCAAAGGATTCATGTAGGTTTATGGTTTTAGAATAATGTGATTCTTTTATGCTTCAATGATATGATTTTTTGTTGAATTTGTTTAAGGATTTTGATTGTTTGTTGCTTGTTATTGGTTTTCTTAATCATTTTCCAAGTCATATAGCACCAATAAAAATTTGATGGTAAAAAAAATCATTGTTGATGGTGAATCCTTCATCCCTTATGAATGGTTTACAAACAATATTATAAGTAATTAAATTCATAATATTTGCAAGGTCGATGACACCTTAATTCTAATATTACCTACTAGTACTAAGATAGGGTGGTGCTAAAAGTAAAAAGAAGCACCTTTGGGGTCATGTTATGTGTTGAGGGGTTTGAGTGTTTAACTTCCTTGATGATTATTAGACTTTATGAAAGTGATCTAACACAATGTCCTTAAATACACAAACCTTACACATAATTCAAAACTTTTGGTCCATACATCAACAAGTAATAATTATGTATTCTAAAATTAACAATCTTAAAACAAGAAATTTTAAAACTAAAAGATTAAATTGCATGTGTAATTTTATCCAAAAGACATGACCATAGATATTGCTGGAGAATTCCAAGATCAACTACATGAAACAAACTTACACAAGTGAACAAAATAAGCACAATAGTATGTCTATCAATATAAAATGAAGATTGTGTAAATACAATGATCAAGCCTTGCTTATATAGGCAAGGATGAGGAGGTGAGAAGGTAGAAGTTAAACTCTAACTACCCCTCCAAACATAGGACACTTGTGAGCTCGCTTGACAAGTGTGTAATTGTCAATAGGTGTCTCAAGTCATGAGGACACATGTTTCAACCATATGAAGTGAGACAAAAGCAAAAAAAAACTAAGTAAATTTAGGCCTAGGTGTGAATATAGGTTAATCTTATATAGGTGATTAGTTAACTAGGTATGATAATAACTCTATTTGCACTAACACCCCCTCTTAAGTGCAACTTAGGGAGTAATGTATGCATTGATGATGAGTTCTGACTATGAGACCATGTTAGGTACTCATGTACAAATTTCTCATAAAGTGGAGTAAAGGAGAAAAAACCATTGAAAAATAAAACCCCTCTAAAAGAAAAAATAATAAAAATGTAATAAAATGTACAAGTGAAGAAGATAGAAGGACTACTGATGACCCCCCAAAGGACTACTTCTATCATAAAGTACAATGGATGTTCCCCCATAGGAGAGAAAAAGAGAGGTCATGTGACCCCCAAAAAAAGTGAAGTAATGAACTCCATGTGAGGAAATGCTTCCTCCAAAAACTAATAATAGAAGAGAAATTATGCAACCTCCACTCAAAACGATGCATGTAGTGTTGGTAGATGCTCGAAATTGGATGCTAAAGATGATCCACAATTGTTGAACAATATTTCTCCCCTTAGAAATAAACAACACTACAAATGTGTGCAATATGACTTCCCACTCTAGATAGAAATATGTAGGAAGTACAATTAATATGCAAGAAGTATGATTAATATCTTTGAATTTTGTACATGATTCAAATATTGAAATGATGCTAATGATGCCTTCAAATGATGCCCAAAGATCTCCAAGTCAGTGTTAATGTGTGACGAATGTTGATAAGATGGATTAGGTACCATAGATGATTCTAGAACATGGACCATGGATGTATGGTTCAATATATAGACCAATGTGAATTTGGTAATGCTACAGATGATGATAACTGAGTTGGATATGTCAACTCATGAATGTCTACATTATTTGTCACGACAGAAGCTAATATAGGTGAGGCAAGAGAAATATCCAAAGATGGAAATGGTGATGCAACTACATCAAAGCTAACATCAAATAGAAGATGAATGTTCTTAATAGTGTCATCCAAATCTGCAAGGTGGGATTCTACAAACATAGATATAATGTCTAGTAGATATTCATCCTAATGTGGTAAATCTAGAAAGATGGTAGTAATAACTTAACACAAAGAACCATTAAAACTAATTAATGAGTCAACACTAGATTCAAATGTAGCAACAAATGATGTGGGTGATGAGATCTCAATGCAAGTCATGGGACTACATTGTTCATCCCCAAATGATGGTTTCTCCCAAGATTTCCTAGTGAGATTATTTTTTGCAAGCTTCAATAGTAAGACAATGATTTGATGGGAGACATGAGGATAAAATTCATCCACATGTTGATTGCTCCCATATAATTTGCACTTCTTTTTGTATTTTCTAGACATAGTTTAATTATAAACACAAAATCAATGTGAAATGCAAGATTGACACCCCTCCCCGTCCCCTGCGCCCAAAATGATTAGTGTTAATTATAGCCCCCCAAAACAATGTGCAAGAGAAGTTTTACAAGTTGTGAAGATCAAATGTCAAATCAACCATTTACAATGTATGTTGATTTTTACAAGTTGTGATAAAATGGAAACGAAAATCTTATTCTTACATGAAAAATCAAATTCCTTGAGAAATTTTAATTAAAATAAAAAAAAAGTGCCAAATTTCGATAAGCGGGGTGAAAGTTATGCCCCATCAAATTTTTCTTACAAAATTGATTTCAGAAGTCAAAAAATGATATTAAAAAACACAAATTTGAAAATGTCTTGACACCAAAATGTTGGCATCAAAACCAACTTTCTGATGACTATTCACACTTAAAATTTCAATTCTCAGATTGCAAGATATGCAAAAAAAGAAAAAAAACCTCCCCCTAACAAACTTTTGACAGTCCCCTGATGGTCTATTTTAACCACTAGTGGTTAGTAAAAATTTGTAAAAGTACAAGTAATCACTATTAGCAAAAAATGCTAATCACAAAATGATTACTTATCAAACAAATGTTAAACAAACCGTCTAATAAGTTGTCATATTAGAAGGGGTTGACCAAGTCTAGGGGACTAAGGAGGTGGCGTGGCAATTAAAAAAGAAGTCTCGAGAATTTGCAAAGAAATTGAATGTTGTTGCCTCTTACAAAGTCATCACACCTGTTGATGAATGAATGAGAGATTTTAATATCGTCCACGAGACCAAACTCGTCACACCTATGAATGAATGAATGAGGATGTCACGAGTGATGATGGGAATGGAGAAGTCGCCTTCCCAAATCCTCACGCGGCCTATCCTTTTGGCGTGGGAGTCCTCGCACCAGAGGTTTAGATTGTCATTCCAGAGCACCACGTGAGGGGTTTGCCGCTCCAAGTATAATCTCCTCAACCCCTCGTTGCCTGATAATGGCGTGGTGGCCGATGAAGGGATGTCGTTGTTTGGGTGCGGCTGGATAAATGGAGGTCAATTTTATCATTGAGTTGGAAGTGGGCGTTAGGCACCGGCTAAATGCTTTAAAACTGCTATGAAATCCTTCAGAGAACCGTTGGAAAGGTTCAAGTATGGCATGAACTGAAGGGCTCTTGGAGTTGGCATGCCAGATTTGAGGAAGAATGTGCGGGAGTTAACACCTGTTTGTCAGGTTGCTTGAGTTGAGTGATGGAGCCGCCTAGTATCTACTAGTGGATGATAGATATCTGTACTTGAAATTTTTAGATATATAAATTAGATATTAACACCATGGATTAATAACTTGCACTCAAAATGACAAAATAAAGGAGTATATATAACGTGAAGTTATGCATGAAGCATAAGTTAGGGGAAAACATTAAAATTTTTATTGTAATCTTAGCAAGCGAGTGCTTTTATATTTGAGGGAACGAATTAGCGTTGAGTAAGCGAATGAGTGCCCGAAATGTTCTGTTGAGGAATGCCGAGTGAACCATTTGTACAGAGTCATGGAATCAGGGGGAAATATCCTTCTATTTTGTTCTCTTGTTTATTTATCTGCAGATTATTTTAGTTTGCTTCTTTAAATTTGAAGAACTGATTCTTGTGTAACAAGCCGATTCATAATTCAATATGACAAGAAAAATGATACTTGTTAGATATAACCCTGCAAACCAAATTGAGTGAGCACCTTTTAAGGAAAAAGGAATTGCCAAGCTACCCTTTTCTAGGGTAGTGATAAGCTTTACATCTCTAAAATGAGTGGTAGTAATCAATTAAAAGAATTTAATTGCCCCATTTATTAGAATTGCTATTGGATGACCTTTTCTTGAAACAGAAGTAGGTGGTGGCTTAGGCCTTGTCTGCAACTGGTACAAGAACGTCAAAGTCACTGAGAGTCCACTCTGCAATTTCACCTTTGTCACTTATATATATTTCTGTTCCAACATCAATAGATGTCCACACTCTCCTAGCTGGTTTTGTTCCTGGATCCTGCAAACCCACATCCACCATTAGATTATATCACATAACTAAATACCATTGTGTAATACTTTTAATTCCGCTAGAAAGAAATGTCTTACTCTTACTTGATAAAAGTACAATCTTTCAGAGAGGCCCCCCACATCAAGCTCCCATGTTCTACTATCCCCAATCCATCCATCTCCTTTCTTGGAAGGATAACCATGCACTGCCCATTCTGGGTGAGGTAAAAGTTGCATTATTTCCTGTGCCTGGGGATTACTGTAGGGGTCACAAAGGTTGAAAGGCTCCTCCAGATATTTTGCATTGCCTGGGGAGCAGTGTAAGTGATATGCAGTATATGGGAAGTGCTCAGTATTATTTCTGTAGATCTTGGTTCCTGAAGCAGTGATGTGATAAGGAGGGCATAGATCAAGTCTCTGTGGGGAGCAAACATTTGTAGTACTTGGATTTATGATCATTTCAGTGTACCTAGTGACATCTGATTCAACATCTCCATCACATGGTCTTCCATCATTTTTCCAGCAACTCCCAATGTCAACCAGATAAAACTGGCTACTTGGACCTCCTCCCTGTTGTACATCAAGTGTTAAGCGAACCTTGAAATTTGGTGACTCTGGAAGCTGCAGAGATTACAAGGATACAAGCATCAAGAGATTGTATACAAGAACTTTTGTATGTTAAAATAAGGGAAAATGAGAGAACATGGAAATGACCTGCTTCATCATCCCACGAGTTTCATAATGGTATCCTCCAGAGTACCCACGAGTAGCATCAGCACGCAGATACAACATTAACCATGGGTATTTCTTAGAAGTCTTTAATTTATGAGAAAATACCCAGCTTCCAGTTGCAGGGTTCTTTTCCCATACTACAGAGTAATAAGAGATATTGTCTATTCCTAACTTTAGATCAGCATCCAAGTCATAAGTTCCATAAAAGCTGCCTGTTAGACTGTTTCCTGATTTAATTTCTGACCAAGTATGGTGCACAAGGGGTTGATTCATGCACCCTTTACCGAAACAGGGGAAAGTTCTATTTGTTCTAATAGGGTCCTCTCTTTTACCATTGTCTGGGCACAGTGTTGAATTGACATCAAAGTTTCCATTCTTCAGCATAATCATCCAAAACTGCCATGGGCTTGATCCACTATCAATTTGGCACAAGGATCCCAGATATAGTTCCTTCTCTACTGCATACAGATCTGGATCTTTGGAAGATTTGATAGTGGAATTGGGAAATGGATCGCCTGCACTCAAGCTATTGTCGGATGATTTGACTATATGATTCACATTACATTCGCTCCATCTTCCCTTATTAATATCTATACTGACCAAATAATAACAGTGAGAAATTTGTAGACAGCATTTATCAAAATAAATACTGAAGAAAAAACATGATAAATTATAGAATATATCTGAAATGTTGATGAAAAATAAATGCTCTTGGGCTGTATATGGATGACCAATAAAATCTATAAACAACCCACTATATAAAATTAAATTCATTGTTGTTAGAATAATATGCTAACATGGGTATGAACCAGCTGTTATACAAGCTATTGCCCTTCAAGTAGATAACAGAACAAGATTAATGGGAATGCATTCTGTAATGCATTCTGTTATATACAAACCATGCATAGTACCATGCAAAGAAAATCTTTTGAGTTTAATGTGGGTGGACTCTGTTATATCCAAACCATGCATAGTGCCATGCAAAGAAAATCTTTTGAGTTTAATGTGGGTAGACTCATTGAAAAATGAATATTTAGTTCATGTTAGTTTGTTACTGATTTGAATTCAACTATTCTTTTGTGGTTCTCTAACCAGTCTGTCATACCATGGTTGGCTATAAACAGTAGTTATTCTATTTGTCATACTTCCTTAACAGCTTTGCACAATAGAAAAAGCAGCCAGGTCTAACTCCAAGATGAGTAGTAGTTGTGAAAAACTTTTTTTAATAGTGGGAGTAGGTTACCTTATCTTCACCGATGATTTAGGAATTCCTGACCTTTCAGTTTGCAAACAAAAAGTTAGTTCCCTAAATTTACTAAATTTTTTGTAACCTTTTATTTTTATTTTATCGTTCTTAAATTTTTTACATTATTTTATTTTATTTTCTTATTCCATTTGTTTCCTAACTTTTTAGTTTGCAAACAAAAACTTTGTTCCACATATCCTTTTAAATTATTTATAAACATTAATAACAATTTAATTTCATTTTATTTTCCTAATCAACTTCAGCAAAAGTCATATTTTAAAACTAGTTGAAATGTAACTTTGCAGATAGCTTTATCTGATCTGTCATTCAAGATTCAGCATAAATTAAAGAATTTAATATTAAGATTGTTTCTGAATTTACTGTGTATATTTTTTCATTGACAGTTGGAATCACATTCAGTGATACAAATCAATCAAACTCAACCAATTAAAGAATTTAATTCATGAACTATCTGAAAATTTGTTTACAGCTTGCATCCTCGGGGAATGAACAAACCCACCCAATGTATTTCAAAAACAGTATGTTAGAATAAGGTTTCCAGCGATTGAAATCAATCTTCCAAACATAACTCTTCCAAATCATTGAAACTGAAAGCGATTTACTACTGACAAGAGATTTTGATATGATTTCTTGACTTGTTGTAAGAATCTGTAAAGAAATTGCAAACCTGTTCCAAAAGGGCACTCAAGTTCAGAGCAATCTGCGTATCTGGGGCTGCCCATGCCAGGAGTTTCTGCTCCCACTTCATTGCATTGGTTCCATCCTTCAAGAGCCACCCTCACTCTTTTGTTCTTCATACCAGGATCCCCTAGTACTGAAACATAATCTTCTCCACGCCCACCAGCTAGTAATGCCAAAATCCAAATAAAAAACAAAACCACCTTGGCCTCCATAGCTACCAGATCTCAGTCTGTCACGGCTCAATCAATATCTATCATCATCATACATATAATCGTACATTTAAAAAACATTTCAATCCATTAATCCAGAAACAACAGCGATCAATATTATGGATTGTCAAAATCTGATAGCATTGAAAAAGTCATATATTAGCTAGCATGATGCAATGCATAACTTTTATGGTAGTAGCAGCAGCAAATACTTTGTGCATGAGTGTTATTTTCAGAAATGGAAGTACCTAGATAGCAGGAGCAAATACTTTGTGCATTAGTGTTGCTTAAAATCAGAAATGGAAGTATCCAGCTAGTAGCAGCAAATACTTCGTGGATGAGTGTTGAAACCAAAAGAATGAAAAAAGGGAGCTTTGAAAAGGAACATACTTTCTTGAAATCAGATGATGTACCACAAGTTTATCTGTCCTATACTATAAGGACCTCAGGTCGGTAATGGAATACATGGTTCATATTCAAAACCCACGTAGGCACTTTTTAGTAAATAGTGGAGGACAGACAAAAGCATGTGATTTAGTCAGTATCTAAAGCTACATGGAATACAGGGATCATCTGGGATGAAGCATTGAGGTAATCGCTTTCACCATAAAAAGCCAACAAAAAGTAAACAACAGTTGTTATGAGTATCAAAGATACTGATGAGTTATTTACTCCTTACAGGGAGGGAGAGAAAGTCAAAGATAACTTGTATGCCGTGGCAATAGCAGGCCTCTGCGAAAACTGCGCGAAAAATAAGATCCCCATTATTTTTAAAATAATTCAATGTACAGCTTGATTCCGCCGCAGATCCGCACGAAAATACCGCCAAAACGGCCTGACGGTTCAAAAAGTAGCCTCAAAGAAATTCTCTCTCGTGTATTATTATATATATATTTATAAAATTTGCATGTGTTACGAGTATATGGGGAAGGTTGGGGTTGGAGGGTAGGATTTTGATGTTTCTTGGTATTGGAATATTAGATGAATTTTATGAGATGTATATATTAATTATAAATTATTTTAGATTAATTTAATGGTGGTTGAAGTCAAATAGTTTTGAATGAGTTCAGTAAAAATCAATATATATTGATCAAGGTTATATTTGAATTATAATTTATTTTTTATAATTGTAAAATTGATCTAGTAATTTTCATTTTTTTGTTTGTTAATTATTTGCATGATTTGCTTCTATTTATTATATATATTTTTGCCATTTAAAAATGACAATATTCAAAAATACTTTGAAGGGTTGTCAATATGTCATTAGGAGACATGTTCTCCTAGGACAACCCTTGCAAAACTTAGGTAGAAGATCCATATAATACACTTTTGGATATTACTCTACTATAATTTTGTTGTCTATTCACTGTCATTGGTCTATTTATGGTCTATGACCTTGTTTTCTTTATGCTTTAAACTCTCTACCCTTGAGGACTTTTTGTATGGGTACAACGCCCTGTAAATGTTGCTTATCTTATGAAAAAACAAACTACAATCGTGCAAATGGTCTAGAGTGATCTAATGTACAACTAGGTTCCTACTCCAATTGAAATATTAATAGTATTGCCCCTTTTGTAACTATGAATGATATTTAATGCAATTGAAGACCTTAAAGTATATGTACATAACAATAAATCATGCAAATCTTGGTTCAGTTGACTCATGGCAAGAAAATGTTCGGTGACAATCAAGCAAAATTTGAATTTTGAAAATTAAGGAGACAAATGTATAGTCGTAGAATCAATCACGTGTCTAGAAAAATGATTTGAGACATGAAAATGGTCAAATCAAGTGGATAAAAGAAGTATATAGATAGGTGCATGCATAACCATAATAATTGCATAATTTTGATGATATGGATAAGGTGGGAGATAAGCTCATAGGAATATGTGTAAATGGATGAGTGGAGACAAGGTGAAAGGGGTCTAATTTTGTACAAGATTACACCATCTATCAATATGTAAATACATATTAAGACACTCTCCTAAAATGGACACAAAACTAAATAGAAAATGAAGAGTACACAAATTTTATGTCATTATATTTTTCCCCAACATGGGGGTGCATGTAAACCCTTAAATGATCATGTATCTCAAAGTATGTAGCACTCACAAAAATGTATGTCAAGTAAATATTCATAAATAAAAGGAAATCACAAAGATCTGTACAAAGTAATGGGCCCTATAGAATGTGATCATGTAGGCTTGTCACTTGGAATACACTCTCTATAGGAACTTACAAAATAGAGGAAAAATATTCCAAGAGTAGCTTCTACCACATAAGTACAAATAAGAACAACTACATTATGAACCTCATTTTCAACCATTAGAAGAGAGAGATAGGAGGATATAGGACTAAAGAGATAAGGAAATAGTATTAGAGAGAATTTGTCTACACAAAAGTAGTGATGCTTTGTCTCACTTGGTGGCCATTGGGTTATAGGCCACATGGGGCACTTACATGTCACATGTTGATGATGATTATTTTTAAGAAACTATAACTATATAGAAAAATTAGCATGAGAATGTTAGTGGTAGAATATACCCCCACTATAATTGGTTGCATTGTGTTGGTAAATAGATATTTTTATAATGTTTTGTTAAAAATAGTGTGACTTACCCAATGGGTAGAAATAAATGCATGTGATAGTTGGAGAAATCACTATTAGATTAATGATTTTTCTTTGTTTTTGATATCTAGGCAAGTCCCTTGTGTGATGATTTTAGTTTCTTGGGGTATGCTTTTAACCAAAAGGTAGGAAAGACATAAAACTAAATAAAGGGAAACCCTAGATAGGCCAAGAATCTAGTTTTTCCTCAAGAATTATAAAGTGTTTTAGTAAAAGAGAAATAAACACAAAGATTTAATTCCCTTGTATAAATTATTTGAGAGAACATGTTGTAATTAGGGTTTGGAAATAGGAATGCTATCTAACATAAGAAACATTCATTTAGGGTTTTTGAACTCATAAATTTAAAAAATAGCCTTGTTATTTCAGCCACTATTATTCGATAAATGTATTAATAGAAACATATTGATTATTTTCAATTCATGGAAGAAGGAATGATGTTCCCTAGTTTAATGTGGTAAATTTTAAAGTGTGATATGTCAACATGTTGGCTCATTATATAAGCTCTAAAGTATGGTATGGCAATGTAGGATCATGGCAAGTAATTGGTAGTCAAAGGATACAACATATGAATCATATTAAATGATAGATTCCCTAAACAATAGGCACAAGATTAATTGTGGAGAAGCATAACCAAAAACATTATTGTAGGCATGGTAATGCATGGCAAGTGATATGAAAAGAAAATTAGGCAACATGAGGAACCAAAATTGTCAAGAAATGGCTAGATAAATTCATGAATAAACAAGAGTTCAATAAGCATACACATATAGAAGATAAAATATGAAAACAATAGGTAAAAAATCAACCCACATGGGAATTAAAGTGGAAGTCAAAGTGATGCAAGAGCATCCATGGTGTAAGAGAAATCTTGCATCCTCAGATATATTTTATTTTAATGTTTGTTTGTTTTGTAATTATTTTGTTTATTTGTCTATAATATATATGAAATCTCCATTCTCATCCTTTCTTTGGTGCCAAAACCATTGGTACTACACATGGACTCAAAATTTCCCTTATCAATCCTTTCTTCAATAATTTCATAACTTTTATATTCAATTCTTCACTTCCAACAAGTGAATATATGAGATCCCTTGCTAGGTAAACTTGCTCTTAGAGTCAAATCCATATGATGACTTATAATCCTTATTGGTAACCTTTCAAGGAAATTATTAGAAATAATATCACTATATTATGCCTTGACAATTTAGAAATTTTAAAAATAACTACTACATCTTCCTCTTCAAACTTTCTAGTATTCCCTTTTCTCATAGTTCATCAAAATAAATATTTTCTTTCTTCACATTCTTCAAGATTTTTTTATCATTCACCATCATTAGTCTTGCAGTACCATTCATTAGCTCACTGTCTTCCTTTAGAGGCATGAGTACATATTTTATTATATCTTGTGTTAAGCTATAAGTTTTTTCTCTTCCAAAATGTATATATTTCCTATCAAACTATCATGTTCTACCCAAAAAAATATGGCACACATCCATATGCATATTGTCACTCAAAACTTTATCTTTATATACTATAATCTTAAATTTCATGAGACATTATTCGAGCTAACCAAGATCTTATGGTTTTTCTAAAACCATGAAACCCTATAAGGGTTAGGATGATCTAACCTTTTCAAATTAAAATTCACCACCATTTTAGTTGAAACCAAATTAGTAGTACTACCATTGTGAATGATCAAATTGCAATATTTACCTCAAGATTTACATACGACCCTGAATAAACTTTTCCTCTATATAGGTTCACCTTTAAGATTTCTTTAAGGTTTATAGACCCTTCTCTCCTATGTTGTCTAATATTTGGTGCTACAACATTATTTTTTTAGCTGGTAACTTAGTATCTATAATAAGAGCATCCTTAAGTACTAAAAAAGAATGACCATCCACAAAATAAGATGCCACTCTTTCATATAATGGAAGAGATGAAGGCTTTATCTTAGCAAAAGTAATATTGCATTGAACCATACATGAACAAATCTAAAATAAAATGCATAATATAACACTTCTAGCAATCACCCTAATACCTCTAACCATCTTACATCCTACATCAAAAGAGATAACCTACATACCCACATCTAGTAATTTTATTATAGATAAAAGGTTTTCTACTAACCCAAGGATATGCAAAACACAACTAATTCATTTGAATCTACCATTAGGAAATTTTATTTTTATTCTACCATGAAAAATCATTTTTAAATAAAAATGATCACCCAACTACACCTTACCTCCGTCAAACACTTCATATTGTGAAACTTAATCTCTATTAAAGGTCATATGAAAAGATGTACTTAATCAATTAACCATGTATTATCACTTGCACATGTTTCCAAATTTGCAATGAAATTATCACCATCTTTCTTTTTGATTCAAAATTGGAGTCAAATTTATATTACTTTTTCTTCTCCTCCTCTTTAAATTATTTTCAAAAGTAACCAAGTTTACCATAGTTCCAACATATTACTTTGGAATTTTTTAGGAGACTTAAATCTTCCTTGGATTTGGATCTTGATTTTTCTCATTGCTTCTCAATTTTCTTAGCTCTTTCTTTCAATCAACAACAAATATTCAAGGCATCTTTGCAATTGATGGAAACCTTTCTTCTCATTTCTTCAAAAAGTAAAGAACCAACAACATCTTCAACCTTCAATTTAACATAAAAATATGTCACATTTATTCCTCATCCATCTTCAAACCTAATGAATTCAATCAAGCCACCAACATAATATTGTACTCAGGTGGTATGCAATTTTTTCACATTCGTCCATTCTTAAGGAATGTGATTTCCTTTATAGAAACAACTTATTAACCAAGAATTTCTAGCTTGATAGATTTCATCCAATTTCTATCATAATCTCTTTGTGATAGGTTCTCTGTGGTTATTAGTCTAGATAAAACCTACAAGACATAATCTTATGAGCCCTTTGCTTTCTAGTCCATAATGTCATATTGACAACTACAGTTGCATCCATAGGTATTTAAAATTTCTACTGGATGGTGCCCTATAGATCAATGATCTACCAATAGATCCTCCATTTTTATTTCCCACAAGAATTTTTTGCTAAGAAAAACTAAACCCAATTCACCCTAATGTGTTTTTCATCTTTATTTCCTACAATAAGATTGCAAAGTTCTCTCCTACATAATTTCTCACTCAAAATTGGGTTAACTCACAAAACCAAATAACCCAACATCTAAAACTAAAGGTGATCAAACTTTGATGTACCACTTGTAAGCAAGGGGTACCATAATTAGCTTCCTACACTAATCTTGAGAGACTGTACATAATGTTTTTAAATCCAATCTAAAAATAATAGAAAATATACACAAATACATATAAAAGAATAAATAATAGAACACATTACGCTAGTATTTACATGGGGAAAACCCATTTGAAAGGAAAACCCCACACTCTAAAACCTATTCAATGTATTATCAAATCAAATAGAAGATTACAACACACTTGCATTGCAAAATTTCACAAGAGTTTCTTTAACATTCAAACTTGGAGTGATTTCAATAATATTCCAGTACTTACAAATTCATACATATATACTACAACTCCATGCCTAGTTTATAGGTAATGCACAACCTAGGAATCATCAATGATTTTAGAAAAAAAAATGATTTATTTGCCTAGTGATATGGTGACCAAGTAGGGTCCTAATTCTAATGCCCACCTACTAAGATTCCACAATCTAGTAAAATAGTATTTCAATAGTATTACTTACAACTGACATAATGTATTATAAGTACTCACCAAACCCAACATGGATGCCCAAATTGTATCTCCAACTACCCCAAGAAAGAAAACTTGCATGACAGGTGCAAATATACTTCATAATGTTGGTTAAGATTCCAAAGTAACTCCCCTCTTAGATACTCTTATGTGTCATAAGAATCCATCATAGAATCACTCCAAAATAGAGGACTTCAATTTTGCTATGTATAGTCACCTTAATGACAACATAGAAAAAGACAATTAATAGAATAAAATGTGTAAATTAAATAATTCATTTTTTCTTTAATTAGAAAAAAATTAGTAAAAAAATAATTAAAAAAGTTGTAAATTTTATCAACTAAAATATCATATAATTTATTAAAATTGTACATTAAAAATAGTATAAATAAATCTATCTAAAAAACATCACAATATTAAAAAATAACTCTCCACTTTTTAATAAATATATTTAAAATATCTGTACATTTACTATATTAGAATGAATTCCAACTCTTTTTACGCCGAGAGGCATATTAAACAATGGCATCCACCAAAAAGCAATGTGTATGGAAAAACTCTTCAACTAGAAATTAACATTCCAATGACATGCAAATCCATATCCACTCTTAAATCTTATCTTCTTATCTTTTGAAAAAAAATAAAAACACAGTCATTATTGTTAACTTCCTAAAGTGAATTTAAAAAACAGTTTTCTTTTTATGAAAGCTATTAGTTTTGTTTGAGATTCAGGTTTTTTAATTTTTTAAATATTTTCAATAAAAACTTAAATATTATTTTAAATTTATTTTAATATTATTTTTGGGAAGATAAATATGAAGCGGTAATGTGAAAGCAAAAAAAATGGTTACAATTTAAAATAACATTCAATTAGGGTTAGGATTCGATTTTTTATTTATATTTAATTCATTCATATAGATAATCACTACAATTTAATTAATTATTAAAAAACTAAATAATATTCTTTTTTATAAATTTTAGAAATTAGAATTTAATTTAATTTTAGAATGAAATTTAAGTTTTCAAGATATTGTGGTGATTTCTCTTGCAAACATATTAAAGAGATTACAAACTAATTGTGATTAAATGTTAATTGCTAAAACGTTGTGATTAATAAGACCAGAACTAAGTATCTTATTGCTATTCGACACTACAAATCACCACAATTGATGTGCTAGAATAACTCAAGTTTAAGATTTTTGAGTGAATGCTACAATTAACTATGGGGATGTTTATATCAAGTTTCTAAAACACCTCATTCTGCCAGCTAATTTGTTAGAATAAAGCAAATAATTTCTTATAAATTAGAAATTAGTAGGGATTTTTACTGTTTGCATGTGTTTTCTTTCTATATCTATTATTAGCTAATAAATATCTTCTCAAATAGTCTAATACAGGTCTATAAATTAGTTCAAAATCAAAAAAATAAAGCTATAGTTTTCTTAGCATATTGTTGAGTTTTTTCTTTCTTTGGTTTTTCCTTCTAAAAGACCTCAATCCTCTATTTCAAAATCTTCATCTGTGCACTACTCTTCATTCTCCATTTCAACATCTCTCATCACTATGTATGCCCATTGCCCAATTATCAATGGAGTACATAGTGATGAGAGGTTTCGAAATAGAGGATATCAAAGAGCAATTAGACATGTTGATACAAAGCTTTTCAATGGAAATGAAAGAAGATGGAGGAGGTAAGTGAATTGAAGATGAAGGAGGTAAATTAGTTGATAACTATTGATATATTGTATGTTTTTTAAATGGGTTTTGCAGTGCAATGTAGATATGTAGACTGCATGACAATTCGTTGTGTGTCATAGTTTTGAAGGGCTTTTGATTTACATAACTTCTAATTCATGTGGGAATATGTTTTGAGTGAGTTTCAATTTAGGTGGTTCTTGCTTAAGTCAGGGTTCAACATGATCTTTTCTTTCCTTTCCCTTGAATTTTTGATATATTGTGTTATTTTTGTAATTACAAATGTGTCTGTAGATGTTTAATCTTAACACAGTTTAGTTCTAACACAATTAATCTCACACAATTATTGAAGATAAGATGGATGAATGATCTCCCATAGAGAAGTAGTAGACAAGCCAAAAAAATAATAACATAGTAAGACTATTTACACAGAAAATAGCTATGCATTGTATTCTAAGGCATTTGTTTACCATTGATTTTAGAAAACAAATTGCTGCATATTTTATGATTACTTAACTATTTTCAAATATTTTAAATAGGGAGAAATAAACATTAGAGAAGCTTAGTCTGATATGACAAAGATATGCAACAAACATGGCCAAGCTAAGTTTGAAAAGCAATTTTTTCCCGAGTTCTGTAGTTTGGAGAAAACCATAATTATACGTATTACCAATTTGTCATATATGGAGAATTGGACTTGGCAGCATAAGAACAATGTTTAACAAATTCTTTAATTCTTTCTAACTCAATTTTATTGCTATTTTGTTGTACTATCTCTGTATTTTCGATATCTTCTTGATGATGGATTAGAATGAAATGAAATGTTTAGGGAAATGAAAATTCTTACCATAGCAATAAAGTATTTCTACCAGTTGGCTAATTTTCAACCATCTTTGAAACATTATGTGTGCTAATAGGTAATGATTTAAAGTTACGAGATTTTTAAGTGTACATGCTTCATCAGTACTATTGCTGCTCTAAAACAAGCACATGATCTAACCTTTTGATCTAATTCCGATTGATTTCATTTTTTTGGGGGGTAGTATATAAAGACAATTACAGTACAGGCCCAACTCAACTTGTTTCTCACCTACCTTCATATGCTAGTCTGTGCAATACATAGTTGAGGTGAAGATAAATTCTCTCCACAAGTTGAGCTAAAGCTAACTTAAGCTTATGTACAAATTGAGTGATTAAATACAGAGAGGTGGTATTGATTATTTGTATTTAAATGAAAATATAAGGTGAATGTATAGGAGTATGAGTGTAAAGATAATATAGGGATAAATATGTGATAATAAATGTGTATAATGATGGGTCAAGATGATAGAAATGATCTCGACCTCATGCAAGACATTTCTTGAACCAAAATTGAGGATTTATGGATCATATGGAGTAGCTTGAGATCATGTATATAATATGAATTTTATCTCTATTATTATAAATTTCTATTACATGTGATTTAAGAATACATATTTAAAGATTTTGGTGTCCCCATATGTAATGATGTAACTAGATTTTATATCGGAGAGGAAGACTTGAAAGTATAATTGAATAGTAAGGATTCTTTGACACACATAAATAATTCTATTAGATATTTGAAGCATAGAAATAATATATGTCATATTTTCTCATCTTATATGTATAATCCATGCCACTTCCTTAGAACTATTTAATCATAAAAAAGTTAAAATTAATTAGTTGAAATTAAATTAAATTAAATTAAACTATAATGTAATACAATAAAATAAAAATGACATATAAAAAGGAAAAATGTAAAAATAAATATAAAAAGGATAATTTTAATTCATACAATAAAAGACAAATTAATATATAACTTTTAAAAAATATATATATATTAATTCTAATCCTAATTGTGATGATAACCCCAACCCAATTTCTAATTCTAACTCTAATCATAAATGGAACCCTAACCCTAACCGTAATCTTACTACTAACGCTAACCCAACCCTAATCCCAATATATGTAAGAATGATGAAAATAAGTGACTTGAGAAAGATAAATCTCAACATATTTTATATATATTAATATTTAATATATGTATGCTAGTTATTAAATTTTCTTTTATCATTTATTTGCTCATAAATTTGGAACAAATACAAATACATAATTAACCTTTCACATATATATAAGGCCATGTTGGAACAAGATATTTGTCCTATAAATCTACCCGACGGCAGGATTGACCGTCAAATTTTAAGTGAAAAGACATAAATACGGTTAATATTAATCATGAGAAGCCTACACTAGTTGATTCTAGGGCAGAGAATCGTCCAAAAAACTTCGACAGAAGTCTTTGGTAATTATCTCACTTCACATGGTACAAGCATTGAAATCATATATTTTAATATTTAAAAATGTTCCAAATTATTATTATATTAATAAAAATCAAACTACTACAATAGTTACTTTAAAAAGTTGGAATTGTCAGCAAAATCTGCAGACAGTGGAGACAAGTCAAAGGCCTTGACTATAATTATAATATAAAAAATTCATTAGAAATTATATAATAATATCTATAGTTTGGGGTTTGCATTTCCGATTTTATTTATTACTGTCTACTACTAGTAAGATTTTATAAAAAGTATATTTTATTAGGAGTTTAAAAAAAATAAAATTGTAATTTATAATGAATTTATTTGTATTTTTGTAGTGGAGGTTATAAAAAGGAATAAGAAGAATATTGAGATTATTTTTTTATTAAATGATTTTTTAAAGTGTAAATTATGTGTTAGGTCATCTTTGTTGAATCAAGTAATAAATAGAATAATCAAGAGTTCTATAATGAATACACTTGATGAAGGTTTTGAGGGAAACTTCATGGTTAGTGCATTTAAGTCAAAGTAGTATCGAGATGGATGGCCTCCCGAGAAGTTCCAATGTTTCAACCATGAACATCACCCAGATGCAATGAATACTAAGAAAACCATTTGTGGGCATGAATGATAAGTTCGTGTGAATTGCTTCTCATCTGATATGGGCTGATAAATATTGCCTCAAAACTATGTAGTTGTATATTGATAATACATCACAGAATAATTAAGAGTATATATTATAAGGGCACCCAAGATTTATAGAAAAAGTGGGTGGAGGCCAAGGAGATCATATACCTTATTTGTCAATTATTAATATTCTTGGTATAGGTTCCCAATTTGTTTGGTTTTCTCTATTCCATGAGCATGTTCTAAGGAAATGTCAAGAGCCAAACAAGGAAACCTTTAAGTATGGTTTGAAGGAATCTAAATACCAAAGTTTTGTAACCACTTATCATGCCAATGTTCTTTTTGAAATGAATTACAGTGGATGAAATATAGAGGCATGTGTCTGATAGCACTAAGGAGCATCAACTTTACGAACAATACTTAAGCATTTTGAGGTCCATCTCTAGCCACACATTCTTAGCTTGAACATTTATCCAGTATGACATTAGACATCACTACACTTTTCTATCATCGGAAAGATAACATGTTTAGAGCCAAGGTTGAAAATGACACATTTCTATTTTTCTAAAATTCATAAAGAATATTAATGGGGGCTTAAAAGACAACAAGCCTGTCTTTCTTGTGTAACAAGTCACTATGTGACAATTCAAATGATACTTAGTTGATAACTTATATCCAAAATCACTTATGTGTAGGGGTAAGAAAAGATTACTTATTGACTTTCTAGTGAGATGACATTTCCTAAAGCTTAGCTTATAAAAAATAAAAAATATCTTGGAGTTCAACAAGTTTGAGGCTTCTTTATTATTTGTAAATGTAAATTAATTCAAAAAAATTGGATGACCTTGCAATACTCCAAATGTCTCTTTATATAGACACAAGGAGGCTTCTAGAAAAGTTCTAGAAAACATAATTTGACAATTAATCTACCAAATTCTAGAAAATAATGTTTGATAACTAAAAACAACAATGTTGTGGGTCTTATCACTTACTAGGTAGTGGTGACTATACATCAATTTATGTACAATAGATTCTTGATGCACCATAATTTACTAATTATTGAAAAAGTACTTGTATAATTTACATATCCCACATGGGCCATTATAAAAATCAGGACATCTAGCTATGCTATCAATGACAAACTCTTATCTACAAAGAGTGTGTCTAAGGTGGTCTGCTAATGGCGTGTCAAGGAATTCCACCTAGATTTTATCTTTCATATTTGTATTAGAGTTGAGATAAAATCCATCCTTATAGAGGATGAGTTCATTTTCTACTCTAAGCTTATCATCTTGCAACTTCCCTTTCAAGATATCAATAGCAAGATAATTATTTGTATATTTTTCTATAATACTAGCCATCCAATTAGCAAAAAAAATTAGACATAAAGCATAAAATTTGCTTTCAAGATAAAGCATCAACTACTACATTTTTCTTCTCCTTAACATATTCTATATCAAAATCGTCAACTTGAAGCTTGCTCACCCATTTTTTGTCTCATTCAAATCCTTCTAGCCGAGGAAATACTTCAAGTTGTCATTGTACATCTTAACCATGAATCTTCCACCAACTAGGTATTTCCTAAACTTATTCAATGCTTGCATGATGGTTAACATCTCATAATAGATTGGAAACCTTTTTTTTGCTTCCTCAAGTTTCTATCTCTAAAAAGCTATTGGATGCTTGTGTTGGATTAAGAATACTGCAATCCCTTCTCCTAAAGTATCACATTTTAGCACAAAGAGAAGTGAAAAATTAGGAACAACTAACATTGGGTATGAACTCATTACTTCCTCGATCTTGTCAAAAGATTATTATGCTACACTAGTCTATGTGAAAGCTCCTTTCTTTGTCAAATATGTTAAGTGTGTTGTCAACTATGAAAAACCCTTGAAAAATATCCTATAATAACTATAAAGGCCAAGCAATACACTTGGCTATATCAATATCTTTGGGGGAGGCCAATCTAGGATTTCTTGCATCTTCTATTGATATACCTAAAACCCCTAAGCACTAACATGTCCTAGATACAAGATCTTTGTCATCCTGAACTCACACTTGGACTCCTTTGCAAATAATTCTTATGCCTCTAGGATGCCTGGAACTTCATCTATATGCCTTAAATGAGCCTCCCAATTCTTGTTGTAGATGAGGATATCATCAAAGAATACCAACAAAAAAATCCTCAATTGCTTGTTAGATACTTGATTCATACAAGACAATAAGGTGGTAGGTGCATTATTCAAGCCAAAAGTCATGACCAAAAACCCTTAGTGTCTAAAGTGACACTTAAAGGTTGTCTTGAGGATATATTCATCCTTGACCTTGATTTAAGGGTACCCAATCTAAGGTCCATCTTGAAAAATATACTTCACCTTTGCTAACATAAAAACCTTGATCAAAGTCCAAGGTTTACAATTTTATTATATGTAGTAAATACCAATGTGATGCAATAAAAAGGGAGAACTTATATATGCAATAAGTACAAACCAAATTATAATAAATTATATATATTTATATATGTACACTCGTGAAATCAATTATAAATATACTCTAATGGATTATACATGTATTATAATTAATTCCTCATGATTTACTCCCACTTATCATCTTCCTTATTCTCACATATATTTGATTCATATGATTCCTTCTCTTATCTCCCACTTTTCCCTTCTTTATATAGCCTTGCAATGCCTTTCTATCATATCCTTTCATAATGACACTTAATTATCTTAATGGACTGTAATTTTTCCTGTCTCTTTATGATTTTATATACGTTTATAGCTTATTTAAGTGTAGTAGAGGTGTTCTAGAGATATTTAAGTGGTATATAATTGATACATATGGATCTAGAAATGACCCAAATTACATATGTGGTGCCTCATAATATTTTATATCTTTTCAACAATATTTTAATTTACTGATCCTAGGAATTGGATATATTTTTTTATGGTCTTCTTATTTAGGGCTCTAGCCTACACACCTTATGGTACCATATTTTTTAACAAAGGCTACATAAGAATAAAAAGGACTCAAGATTAGCCTAATGTGACCCATATGTAAGAGATCTTTGATGGACTTTTTGATCTCCTTCTTATGTTTCCTAACATGGTAATAAGGAGTAGGGATAACTATCTTAGCCACTTACTCAAGTTCTATTACATGCTAAAAACCTTTGTTATGTGGCCATCCTAGAGGTATATCTTTGAAAACCAAACTATACTCATAAAAAATAGATTATATAATCTTGGTAAGACTTATTACCCTTAGAAGAAACCATGGTTTTCACTAGATAATATGTTTCCCATGCAACCAATTCTAAAAAAATGGATATATCCATGCTTTTTATAGAAACAACTTTGGGAGCACCATTTCCCATTCTATAGAGTAATTCCTTCTTCCTGTCTAATTGGAACTTCAACTCCATGTCCTAATAGTTTTGTGTAAACTCTATGAGGGAATGCAACCATTGTACTCCCAAGTACCATATCAATATCCCCTATACCAACAAAATAGAAGTCATCACTCACCTTATGAATGCTAGTGTGAATGGAGTTATTTCCTAACTAGTTATTAGTGAGGACCTTTTCACATTATTATAAGTTTACTTAGAAGTTAAGTTCCCTAGTTGTCATTTCTAGAAGTTAGTTATAATGGGGCCATGTCATGTATCATTATTTAATTTTAGTAATATAGGCATTTAATAATTCTCTCATGCATTTAATATTTGTATTGAGAATTTAATGTGTGTCCTAGGTTGTTATGACTTACTTGTCTCATGTGATAGGATTAAGACACTTGTCATGATCTTGTCTAATCCTATCTCACACCTTGCCTATATAAGCAAGGCTTCATATATATATTTCATCAATCCAAACAACTTAGCTAAGATATTTTTTAGTTGTGTAAGTCCAATATATCATTGCAATCTTGAGTATTGCATATTGGCCACATCTCACATCCATTGTTGCAATTTCATGTTCTTTATTTTCCCTCCTATGGAAGGTTGTTATTGGTTTTTACAGATGATCCTAGAGTCTTGAGTCCTTGAGTGACTCAAACATGTTCTATGAGCTATATCTCAGCTCCTACATGGTATCATAGCTTCAGAGTTACAAAAACCCTTCTCAGATCTAAGGGTGATTTGAGCTTGAGCTTTTTTCAAGGTGCACATTGGATTAAAAAAACATATATATTTTACCTCATGTATTTTTGAGAAAAATATTTCTAGGTTTTCTTCAAAACCACCAAATACCATCTCGGTATTTGCTAGATTTTGCAGATAGTGAGAAGATTTTGCAGAAATGGGTGTCAAATAGCTCAACACAACTATTTTTCTTGCAGGTGAAGTTTACTTTTTTACCAAATCACATGTTCTAGCTTTTGGATTCAAAAATGCTTTCTGCGTTTCGTTGGAAGCATCAAAATATTATCTAGGTATCCATTATTTTTTGCATGCATTGAGTAATTTTTTCAAAAATCAAATCAAAATGGTTATGTTTGCATTGTTAGCTAGAAAAAATTACCCTTTTTGAAAAAATCCATAACTTTTCGCCACCGTGTTTGTTTTTGGCAAACAATATATCAACATAAAGCTAGTTTTGAGCACTTTGCAGTGGTGTAGGTCATTTTTTGAAATTTTTTCCTCTGCATAAATTTAAGGTCATTTTTTTCATGGAGGTAGATGTGAACATTCATTAGTGCATGCACTATTTCCTTTTTTGCACATATTAGGTTTACACTTTCTCTCCACCTCATTTACATTCCAGATCATTTTCAATCAACTATTGCTTCATATATTTGAGGGTTGTGCGATATAGTGGGTGTTTCCATGTTCCTTGGCATCGAGTTTGTTGTTGCTTTATCATGATTCCAACTTGAGTCCTTGAGTGACTCTAATAAGGTTTCTAGCAAGTAGAATTATCTTTCCTTTGCTTTCCAAATTAAGGATTCTAGTGTTACTTCATAGTGTTCTTCCAATACTTTTTTGCAGTAGGCTATCTCATTATGGGGGGGCTATATAGTCTCTCTTATTATCCTTTGTGTGCATGGAGATTGATTAGATTTGTGATGGATCATTTCATTGAGGGGGTGTTAAATGGTCTCTTCTTCTTTGTCTCTCTTAGGAGGGGTATTTTTCCTTGAATGTGGTTTTGTCCTCTTATTTTTTTATGGAGAGCATTATTGTATTTCATCTCTCTTTTAGGGAGGAGTTTTGTCCTATTGGGTTTTCTCCTTTTCTCCAGTTATGAGAGATTTATTTATATTTCACTTGTACATGGGTACCTAACATTGGCTTGTAGTCATGACCCATCTTTGTCTAATTTGCATAATAATCTACTCCCTAAGTTGCACTTATGGAGGGGTGTTGGTGTGAATGGCGTTATTTCCTAACTAGTTATTAGTGAGGACCCATTCACATTATTATAATTTTAATTAGGAGTTAAGTTTCCTAGTTGTCATTTCTAGAAGTTAGTTATAAAGGGGTCATTTATCATTATTTACTTTTAGTTATCTAGGAATTTAATAATTCTCTCATGCATTTAATATTTTCATTGAGAATTTAATGTGTGTGTCCTAGGTTGTTATGAATTAGTTGTTCAAGTGATAGGATTAAGATACTTGTCATGATATTGTCTAATCCTATCTCACACCTTAACTATATAAGCAAGGCTTCATATGTATATTTAATCAATCCAAGCAACTCAACTGAGATGTTTTTTAGTTGTGTAAGTCCAATATATCATTGCAATCTTGAGTATTGCATGTATGTGGCCACATCTTACATCCATTTTTGCAATTTTATGTTCTTGCTTTTCCCTCAGGGTGGAAGGTTTTTGTAGATGATCCTAGAGGCTTGATTCCTTGAGTGAATAAAACATGTTCTATGAGCTATATCTCATCTCCTACAATGAATACCTAAGGTGATATACTTAGCTAAAAAACATTCTTCATGCAAGGAACGGTGAATCCATATGCAATAGTCACATTGAATCCTTTGAAGTCCCTTGTCTCTAGACCACTTTGATACCAATCATTTAACCATAAAGAAATGGGTTTCCCCATTATCAACTAGCATTGTGGCCCTTTACCCATGTAGAGATCCTCAAAATATAAAGTGATATTACTTAGGAGTACCAAAAAGTGTGGCAAATGTACCTCTTAAAATCACTTCTTCTTCCTTGTTGTCTAGCTTAATCTTCTTAGTTCCAAATTATTCATCTAAAATTACTTCAATATAGTTCAATTGGCCTTGACTAAGAAATATATGTGTTGGTTCCCATGGATATTTGCAAGTGAAACATAGCTTCTTCTACCTTAATTCATTCTTGGTCTCTTCCTCTTTTCTAGTTGTCATATTCTTTTATTGAGTGAATCCTTTGTAAAAAGGTATCTTTGAAGGAGGAACATTTGATTGGAACTTTCTCCTAGGAAATAAAGTCTCTAATGAAAAGGATCTCTTGATTTCCTCCTACAAAGAGGGTGGATCAAAACCATTCACCAAGTCCTTAAGAGATTTAGATAAACCTTTTATAAAAATAACAATGAGCCTCCTTTTAGAGACATTAGGAACCATCACAACTAGTCTTATAAATTTGTTTATAGCTTTCCATGGTACTATACTTACTAAGTTGGGATAGTTCCCTAAAATAAAGCTTAGGGCCTATTCTATCAAATATCAATCAACTTATATTAAACTCAACATAGGTATTGATGAGGTTGTGACCTTGGGTGACCAACCCATGGCACCACCACTCATGTGCTCTTCCATCTAGATGAAGGGTGGAAATTTTAATATAATCTTCTTCATACATAGGTTTAAGTGATAGATATATTTTTATTTCTTTAGTCTAGGCACAAGTAGTAGACTTATTTAATCCACCAAAAGTATGAAGGGTTAGCCTCTCTAGTTTATCTTGTAAATATTTGTTATGCTAATTTTCATAGGTCTAAATGTTCATTCCTTGGCCAAATTCTTATCTTTAAATTATCAAATTTTGTGAGGGCAAGTGTATAAATATGGGGGACCAAAAAGTGGCCACACCACTTTTAGGACCCATACAAGACAAAACATGAGTGTGTTATAATGTGATCTTATCATGTTAAACATAAAAATAAAATAGCAAGGAGAGAGAGATTATGTTGAATATAAAAAAGTAGTAAGAGAGGGAGAGGGGGGAAGGGAGAGATAGGTAGAGAGAGAAAGGGAGATGAGAGATATAGAGATGTAGAGAGGGAAGGAGGGAGGGAGAATGAGGGAGAGAGAGGAGAGAGATGTGAGATAGAGAGTAGAGAGGGAAGGAGGGAGGAGAGAGGAAGAGAGAGAGGTAGGATGGGACAAGGGGAGATATTTTTTCTTCACACAAACTTGAGCATGTTATAATACACTCACTTTTTTGTGAAGAGAAAAGGAGAGAGTGCAAGGAGAGTCATTTTTCTTCATAGAACATGAGCATGTTAAAACGTGCTCACATTATTGCTTTCTTTGGGAATTTCCATCCCTTAGGGTTGGAATTACCTTAGGTATCCAACTCAAAGTGTTGGACTTACATGCCAATGACTACATACGTTATTTTACAAATTCTAAGAAAATAACACAGTGTTGAGTGTGCTTTCCATCAAGTTTACACATATTTCAGTGTTAAGTTAAAAAAATAACATAGTAACATTGAGCTCCCTCTTAGCTTTCTAACCATGCAATTTTATTTATGTCTGAATATTTTAAGGTTTTGACCTTTAATTTCTTTTGCTAGTGTCTCCATTTTTTTTTCAAGAACCTACGTTTGGTATTTTGTATCATTTTTTACTCATTCATTAAAATTTGAAACAAATTGCATTTTTACAAACTAGACTATCTTTTCACATTAAAAAAATTGATTTTTGATTTTCTAAAAAAAATAGGGGGGAGCATGCTCAATTTTTTGTTTTTTAGGATGTGTCCACTATGTAAATAGTAAAAAAATCATATATTCATTAAAAAATTGTAGAAAAAAGCAAGAATAAACTACATCATGTTAGCTAATTTTTCATCTAAGAGATTTTTCAAATACTAAAAGAAGTTAACATTTTAGGGGGCCACAACAAAGGCTACATGTTATGTTTTTTTGATAAAACATGAGCAATTTTTGTGGCCCCCCTATTTGAACCCCTTAATCTCCACCATTTTAAAAAAATAGTTTATAAATTAGATTCATAGCACTAGTACAAATCTTATTCTTATTGTGTCTTCAAATGTTGAGCATAAATATCTTCAATTTCTCATCCAAGATTAGGTTTTTCTGATTTTTTTAAAAAGTGACCACTTAAGACCCCCTTTTGGTCCCCCATTTCCCTATACATACCCATGAGGGACATGCCATTCTGAATTTCTAGTGTAGGGAATCTATATTCATTATAGTAAGCTACAATGCCATATGTTGGATTTTTCTCTTGAATCTTAGGTGGTCCTTCTTCCCTCTATAGGAAAGTGGGTTGGAATAGTTTAGTTATAGAATTAATATAATTGTTTTGTTGCTATTATTATTTACTAAGGTACTCTCTTCACCCATACAATCTTTGGATAATCTAAGTAGACTCAAGTTATGCATGGTTTGTAACAACTACGCCATTGGATTTTTTTATCTATTATTGTCCTTCGATAATGGAATTATCATGCATCTACTTTTTCTTCGTCAGGAATAACTCTCTTATATGTTTCCTTTATTTCAAATTATTCTCTCTAGATTCCAATGCTCTATTTCTAGATTTTTATGCTTTTGTGACTGATTTTTCTTTCTCTCTCTAGTAGTATCTAATTTCTCTATATTGCCATACATGTAATATAATCTACATAAAAATTATTAGCTTTTTCCTTATAGGTTGGCAATATCACAACTATAATACCAATGTAATATCTCAAACTAAATTCTTGTATTCTTGGTCATTTCTAAATATGATTTGATGAATTATATCACCTTTTGATCACTAATATACTATATTGAGTGGGGTGAGAGAATACAATGACTTTAATATGATCAAACCAACGATACTTACTAGTGAAAAATTGCATAGCATATGAGCATGCCATGGCAAAGCTAAATATGTGTACAAATATTAATTATCAATTATAATATCAAAATAAGATTCTAACAAAGAACCACATGGAATTCCATAATGAAATAATAAATAATTAATGTTGGAAACACATAAATTCTAACTCTATGATTTGTCAAAATCATTCTATATTTATGTATTTCAACCCATAGAGATAATATTCTAATAACCTTGATATGATAATTCAGTGGATAAATCTATGTCATTACAAATGCTATGATAATTAATATTGTGTGATTGTGGTAGGAAGTATACGGCAAGATAGAAATATGAATCACATCATAAAAAAATGGAACCATCCAACTATTAAATTATATGGTAGTTGAAGAAAAGGTATGGTGGCTATAAAATGATAGAGTTGACTATTGTTAATTGCAACATGATTCCATAACAAAGGAAAAAGCTTAGAAATAGTCCAACTTAATAATATATGATGTCTTCTTATGAGCTATGATTGGTATTGGAGGGGTATGTTGTAAGTTAAGATGTACTACACCTCTACAACTATATGATCAAATTTTCAATCCGAATGATCATATATGTTATAATCAATAAATACCTAGATTCAAATAGATAAGTATAGTCTTTAAAACACTGATTCTAAATTGCAAGTTTCAACATGACACCCAAATTAAAAACTAAATAAAACTAAAAATTCTTCAACTTTCAGTATAATTGTGATCTTTGAATAAAACAATCATGAAGGATCAAAGGTTTTTTATTATCAAATCTGAAATACTATATGCTTTTCATACTTAGTCAAGAAGATGAACAAATGTTTGGTCTTAGAGAAAAAGGGTTTTGGTTTCATAAAATGGATGCTTTATTCTATGCCCAACCACTCCTTTTATAACCCTATTTTCAATTAAATTTAAAATTATACTTTTACCTTATTCTAGAAGTGTCTAGAAATTACTTATTTAATATAACATTACATTGACCCTCTTTTCTAGAATTTTTTTTAAATATTAGAGTCTCTTTTAATAATAAAACATAAGTCACCCTATTTATAATTGTAACATTAAATTACTAGGATAACTTAAGTTATATTATTAAATTATTGTCATCAACATACCCCTTTAGCCTACACGAAATAAAATAATAGGCTTTTGGACTCCCTGTTACTTATGTTTGAAAAAGGGACATGATATTCTAAATCCACAAATGGTCATTTAAGAAGATTTTTCACTCTTATATTCTCCTTTCTCTCTCTCATTTTCAAAATTACTACACTAGTGAAAATTTAATATCAAATTTGAAAATTCAACTCCTATATATAAGTTTCTCTAAATTTGAATTTTCAATTTTCTATTGAATTTTTTGCTTTCACCTCTTGACCTTTTTCACAAAAAATGTGATATCTTCTAAACCATAACTCAAATTTTGATCATAGAATCTTCCATACACTTCTTTTGTATTGTGTTTATTTTTTTCTTCTCTTATTTGGCATATTCTTTATTCTATGTTCTAAGAATATTCCTCTTACCAATCAGGAATCTCTATGTCACGATTCCTTTCTCCTCTCATCTCATCATGTCTCCACCATTCACATTGTTATTGTGATTCTTTCTTCACTTATTTCTCTATGTATTCCTTTCTTCTTTCGTGGGGCATCTAATAATCCTCTTCTTTGGGTGAAACCTCACCTCTTACACCCTTACTTTCTTTATAGCCTCATTATTCCCTCTATCTCTCTTTTTATCCTAACATTATCTATTTTCTTATTTATATTCAACTTTGGTGAGCATACATTCCATATTTCTAATTCAAATCCCCATTCTATACTATTATATTCATTTCACTTGGCCACACCTCCTATTATCCTAGTTGCTTGGTCCCTAAACCATGCTTGTGACTTTTGGTCACTATACCATATTTTGACAATGATGGTTCGTGAGCCATGTTTGTTATCTTTATATTTCTTTTTCTTTTTTTTTTTTCATTTTTATAAAGAGGGGTAAACACTTTTGACCCAGAGCTATGAACCAGTGAGATCACAAACGGGGGACCTCATCCCCAAGATAAATTCTCAACAAATTCCTCCCCAATAGGGTTTGAACCTTGATGGAAAGAATAACAACACATCAACTCAGCCATCACACCATGCCACTATTGGCACCATGTTTGTTATCTTACTTCATATACCATGTATTTTTGTCCTTGATCTAGCATTTACTATCAAACTATTTTTTGGCTTGGCTTGGCTCCCTCGGTATCTTAGTTGTATGTATTTTTTCATAGCTTGAATTTTGTGATTGTTACATTATTATTTATCTAATATTTATTTTATAAATTTATAGCTACAATTTTTGAACATTCTGTATTGGGAATTGACTACTTCCTTATATGTGTATCTAATGGTCATGCATTGATATAAAATAGAGAAGTAAACATAAAGAACAAAATGCTCTTGGATATACTTTGTGTGTCTCTAATATTTAGTATTTTTAATTCATGTAAATTACTTTAATATATTAATTTATGTACTTTAGCATGTTATATCAATTAATAATACAATCCCACTACATTGGAGAGAATTTCTCTTGTATATTAAGAATTTAGTTTACTGTCCATTCTTATAGTATGTTCTAGGAGCCATTAAACCAATTCATTAAGCGTATTACCTTCACATGTTTCTAATTTATACCTTTTGTCTACTTGAAGCAATTGAAGCAATTTCTTCTAGTTATAATATTTCATATACAAAGATGTCTAGACTACAATACTTTTATGGTAGCATCCTAGATGCTTAAATTAACTATAAAAAAACAAATCATGATTCTTATCTCTTTCAATGGGTGAATTATAATGTTTTTACTTTTTAAAAAAATTATAACATATTTTTTAAGCCTTTATTAAAATAATCCGTATAGCCATTGAAAACAATAACCTTCTTAGATCATGACAACACCTCGCTCATCTTCATACTAATTTATCTAGAAGTTTCTTCTCTTATTTCATGACTCTAAAATGATACTATTATCTCCTCCCTATGGTCTTTAAAGATTCTTAATATTTCCTCTATCCCCTCTTGTAAATCTCGTAAAGTTTATTTCTTTGTTTCCTTTCACACTCACTCACACATACATTGTAAAAGCTTCATAAGTTTTGCAATATTTTGAAAAGAAAATTTACTTTCCTAAAATATGATATACTAATAGAAGTAAACCTCAAGTAGTCCTAATATTTCTCTCTCCTAAATACAAGTTTATATTTTTTTAAGTAGACCTAGGATTTAGGTTGAGATTTTGTATTTATAAAGACAATTCATAGATCACTCTATATTCACATTTTAAAAATTTAAGTGTATATTTCTAGTATCTACCATAAGCAAAAATGTTTCTATCATTTTTGAACTTTTATATCTACATTTCAAAAAATATTGAGCAACTTCTATTTTCAAAGTATAGAGATGTTAGTACAGGTCTATCATTTTTTCTATATATCTAGTCAAAGAGCTTTGTTTTATATTATGTTGATCTACATTGCTTCCCTAAAGGCTTCCACTTTATCCCTTTTACCTATTTTAAGTATTTTATTTCCAAAAACCATTTCTTTTAAGTACAACAATGCATAGTATTTATTCATTTCAAATGAACATGATTTAGATCCTAAGTGAAAATAAACTTAGATGAGAAAAAAATATTATTATTTTAATCTTATCTAGCAAGCTTTAAAATTTCCTACTCCCAAGAGCTACATTCATATTTTCTTCCTTTAAAAATGCATCAAACTTCTTAGTTTTTTCTTCAAATTTGATGTGGAGAAGTTTAATAAGGTCCTCTTCATTAGAAGGTCCAATATTTATTTAACCAAAACACTTGAAACCATGGACATAGACAAAATTGCATCTATCTATGAGTTACAACTTCTCACTCCTTTCCTCACATAAGTAACATTCTTGTATTTCTCTTTATTCACCAAAGAAGGTTCTAAATTCCTAGATTGAAAATCAAACATCTCTCATCCAAATGTCCTTTTTTACATACAATTAGGAAAATAAAAAATACCCTTACCTTTTTCCTTGGGGTAACCATGCTAGTAGAATTCTTATTGCCCTCACTTTTTCTCTCTTCCTCATTATTCTTACCACCAAAATGCTAACTCAAGTAATGTCATTGCATCACCCTTTCATCTCATGGAAAAAGGGTATACTTATTATTTTAACTTCCCCTTTAAATCTTCTCACTTGGATATTTGGTGATACTTTTTAAAATTTTAAAAGATGTACATAAATCTCATAACATAATAAAATTTATTAATAAGGAGATAATTTTTGGAGAGTAAAATATATGTTAGATTTTATGAAAAATATAAACTAAGGAAACACTTACTATAAGTTATTCATAGATAAAATTGATAGAATAATATTATTCTATTCATTTTATTGATTAAGAATTCAAATAATAGTATAAATACATGTATTTTTTGATTAGTAAGTCGAGATGACACATCCTCAAGAGGTAGTGAGATAACTTCCAATCAAAAGATGAGTTAAAGTAGTCAAGTGAGATAAAGATAAAGGTAGAAATAAATTGTCATCAATCAAGAATTGGCGATTTCATGATGTCACTTGATGATCTCAAATCAATAGTGATACATTTCATTACTATCTTCCTAGGTGAGAAATATATTACCCTAAGTAAAAGTAATAAAATAGATACAATTTATTACACCAAGACAAAGGCTATACAAGGTGAAATATAATATTAGACCAACACCCTTCTTAAGTGTACCTTAGGGAGAAACAAAGGTGGGTCTCAACAATGAGGCCATGTTAAGAACCCATGTATAAATATAGAACTACCCTAACAAATGAAAGAAATAAACCCATAAAGAAAGAGAGAGAACCCCAAGAACAAAATGTATAAATAGAGATAGATAGAGGGAGGGAGGGAGTGAGGGAGATAGATTAATCCCCCCAAACGTGTATCCTTCTGCACTATAAATTAATGAGTGATACAAAATATAGATAAAGGTCCACTTCAATGAACAATGTTTCTTCCCTTAAGAAGAGATGGGCACATAGGTGCATGTAGAAGGTTTTTCCCATCCATGTAAGAATATGAGGGAACAAAATAGGATTAGTAACTCTAAAATATATTCATTATTTATTGTATATGAGCTGATTAATGTCAATATATAATCAAGAAGCCTAAGGACAATTATAGAATGTGGAATATCAAATTTATGCAAATTAGAAAAGGGGATATAAGCTAAAAAGTACAATGATGTATTTACTAGAGCATTATCGTCAAATATGAAAACTATGTATTCAATAATTTACTCTAGATCCCAAAGATGAGATTCCATAAAAATATAGGATGTTAGTGTAAATAGAGTCATCATTCACCTAGTTAGCTAATCATCTTTCTAGGATTGACCTATTCAAACTTATCTTGAGTTTACTTAGAATATTTCATACTTTTGTCTCACTTTTAACAACATTGAGACATGTGTCCTCAATATTTGAGATACCTACTACTTGCATATTTGACACTTTCTCACACACTTGTCAAGTGAGTTTATAAGTGTTGCACATTTGGAGGGTTCTTCAATTGTTCATCCATACCTTCCTACCTCATCTACCTTATGTATATATGCAAGGTTTATCATTGTATTTTACACTCTTCATTTTATATTGATAGATATACTATTTTGCTCATATTTTCACTTGTGGAAGGTTATCAATTCAAGCTCTTTGATCTTGGCACTTTGGAGGAACTTCCTTATAGATTTGGCCGTGGATTTCTCTACAATGTTCCCATAAAAGTTCCATGCTAGTTATTGAGGGTCATTGACCAATTCTTCAATGCCTTCAAATCCTTTTCTACCATAGATGGATATTGCATGAGGTCAAGAAATGACATATGGATGTTGTGTGTCTACCACCTACTGACGACTTGAATGGATGTTGATGGACATCTAATGAAATAAATCTACCAGCATAAATTGAAACTCAACCTTTGTATGCCTCTCACTAATCCCTTTTTCTACTTGTGCTTCTCTATGCCATGACCACACTCCCACACATGGTCTCACCCTCTAGTTTGACTCGGCCCCAAACCACCTCAATCAGCCTTCAAATAGTTTGTGATTTCTTGTCAAAGCATAAATTGCTATAATGTTAGGGTTAACAACCATTTCATGTGATTGCTACATAGTTTCTTTTAATTGCTACATTTTATGTTATCTATTGGCATTCACTTTCAGAATGATCACTAGTAGTTTTTTTATCTATTTTAACAAATTGTTAGTAATTCATATTGTCCACCAAATTGATCATTAAGATCCTAAAGGGGGGAGTGTTTTATTTTTTGCATAGCTTGCAAATGAGGGATCAAAATTTCAAGTGTGAATAGTCAACGAGAGGTTGGTTTACTTGTCAACATTTTGACATCAATATGTTTTATATTTGATTTTTTTAATGCATTTTACACGTCCAAAGTCACTATTAAGAAAATTGTGGTGGGGCATAACTTTCACCCTAGTTATCAATTTTTTTAAAAAAAATTGACACATATAAAATTTTTGTAAGGAATTCAAATTTTCTTATATTTTTCAAATTTGGATAGACAATTTTGTAAAAATTTCCATGCATTATAAACCATTTATTTGGCATCCAATATTCACACAAGTTGTAATTCTCTTGCACATTTTTCTTGGAGGGCTATAATCAACACTAATCATTCTTGATGGGGCTCTCTAAATCAAGGGGGGAAATCTAGGTTTTTTTTATTTTGAGTTTGTTGGTTCGTGTGATCATGTATCTCACACTAAATCCCTTCCATTTGAGTACATTCTTCTTAATCCTCCCAATAAATTCAAAATAAAGTGTGGATATTGTGTAATGAAAATCCATACAATAAAAGATTGTCTTCAACATCAAAGTACTAAAATGAAGCAACTTCTTCTCTATCATGGTATTGCCTTACCTGATCATCTAATTCTAGCACATACAAAAACACCATCTAATTTCACTAAGCCATATTGTGAGACACCATCATTTTGGGATGAATAATGTAGCCACATGGATTTCATTGAGATCTCATCTCCTACATCACTTGTTGCAAAATTTGAATCTAGTGTTGACTCATTCATGAGTTCTAGTGAGTCTTTGCATCAATACATTGCTATTGTTGTTCCAGATCCACCACATTGGGGTGCATACCTACCAGACATCACATCTTTGTTTGTAGAATCCTGGATTGGAGATTTGGATTAAACTATTAAGGATATTCATCTCCTCTATAATGTTAGCTTTGATGAAGTTGCAATATTATTTCCATCTTTAGATATTTCTCTTGTCTTTCCTACATCAACTTCTATCATGAAAAATTATTTATATATTCATAAGTTGACCTATCCAACTCAATCATCATCTATGTTGAGATATTCTATGAGAGTATCAGATTCTTATCGGTCCAATTATCACCATAAATCCATGGTCCTTGTTTTTGAATCTTATATATGGTACATGATCCATCTTATCAGAATTTTGCAGACATCAACATTGGCTTGAGGATCATTGAGAATCATTTGAAGGCATCATTGACATCATTTTAGTCTTTGGATCATGTGCAAAATTTAGAGCCATTTATCTTACTTATTGCATATTCCTATCTGAAATGGGAAGTAATCTTGAACACATCTGTGGTGTTGTTTCTTCCCAAGGGGAGAAATGTTGTTGAACAATTACGGATCATCTTCAACATCTAGTGTTGAATATCTACTAGCACTATAAAAGTTATTTTGAGGGGAGGTTGCATGGTTTCTCTTCTCTTATCAATTTTGGGAGGAAGCATTTCCTCACATGAAGTTCATTACTTCACATTTTCTAGGGAGGTCACATAGACCTTCTCTCTTTTCTCTCATATGGGGGGAACATCTATTGTACTTTGTGCTAGAAGAAGTCCTTGTGGGGTCATTATGAGTCCTCCATCTATCACTTATCATCTTCACTTGTGCATTTCATTGCATTTGCATCATTTCTCTTTTAGAGAGGAATTTTATTTACCATTAGGCTTTCTCCTTTACTCCACTTTATGAGAAAATGTGTACATGATTACTTAGCATGGCCTAGTAGTTGGGACTCATTATTTTGCATACATTACTCCCAAGTTGCACTTAGGTGTCATTATTCACCTAGTTAGCTAATCATCTTTTTAGGATTGACCTATTCACAGTTATCTTAAGTTTACTTAGGCTATTTCATACTTTTGTCTCACTTCATAGCATTGAGACATGTGTCCTCATCATTTTAGACACCTACTACTTGCATATTTGACACTTTCTCACACACTTATCGAGTGAGTTCAAAAGTTTCACACATTTGGAGGGTTAGTCAATTGTTCAGTCCTACCTTCCTACCTCCTCTACCTTGCTTATATATGCAATTTTTCTCATTGTATTTTACACTCTTCATTTTATATTGCTAGACATACTATTGTTCTCATATTTTCACTTGTGGAAGGTTATCAATTCAAACTCTTTGATCTTGGAATTTTACAACAAAGGAGATGTATGCTAAGAATACATTCTTGTGAAGTGTATCTAGAAAACATGAATGATCTTGCTAAAAAGAATAATTGAAAGTCTTTGATTTTTTTTGTTAAATTATATAGTTGTATCAAGAGGTGCAAACATGTTTCTATAACTTGGTAGTTTGGACAGATAATTACACAATTTGTCCCTTGGTCTACTCACATTATCTAATAAGTATGAATGGTTGTAGGAAATATTGTCACAAAAGTTTTCACCCTTGATGAGATGATGAAAATCACTTAGCCACCTCATGAAACATGGGATGATCTCCCTGAGTGTGGGCTAAGATTGTGGAGATCAAGATTTAGAGAGGGTTGGTTCCCTTGTAACTTCACCTAATCTAGCTTATGATATTGTTTCTTGGTGAGAAAAAAGAGAAGGAAAACATGAAATCAAACCTAAACTCTAATACGGTGATGCACCAAAATGATTTCACACCTACACTGCTATTTATATTTATAATATGATCAAATGAACAAGTTATTTCATACACAACTCATATTTCTACATACTTATACATAAGTAATTCATAGAAAAGATGAAGTTCCTCAATCCTGAAAGGAAAAATAGGTATTCTTACAATTAGAAATTGTTCAAACTAATATAAAAACCTATGACCTACACAAGGTATGCATATATCTACAAAAGGTGTTGAAGGAATGATACATACATTGAGGATTTGCATAAAATTACGCAAAGAAATACATCAATCATTTGCATTTATACACAAAAATACATATTAGACAAGGAAAAATTCTTGTATTTCATTGATAAAAAGAAGGGTTACATAGTTGTATAAGTCTAAAAATTGAGTTACAACAGTTGCTCCAACTTGAAAGAACCTTCAAAAAAAGTTACAATACATGCCAAGAGAGAAAAGAACTAACTAAAACTATCTTTAGGCTTGCCTTTTATTCTTCTCAGCAACTTGCAATAAATTAGGAACATGTGCTTGTTGGGTCAAACTTCTTTAGGTGTCCAAAATAGATATCCCTACTTTGTGGCCCCTACACTACTAAATTCGACACATTTTCCAATGACAGTTCGTCGGTATGTCGACAATTTTTTGTCGGAAAGGCGACGAAATGGTGAAAATATTTTTCTCACTATTTTTTTGTCACACTACCGACAACGAATTGGACATCGAAATAACGGTGAAGAATCGTTGGTCGTCGGCATGGTGAAATGGCGCAGACATTCGTTGGAATATCGACAAACACTCCTTGTATCCATCAACGGAAGTTCGTCTCCATTTCAACGAAATGAGCAAGGAATAGCGTCAAAATGACTGAAGACATTTGTCGCAATTGCAATGGAATGGGCAAGAAGTGGCATCAAAAAAACACCAAAACTTCATCAAACGTGCGATGAAATAGGAAAGTAGTAGCGTCGAAACAACACCAATAGTTCATCGAATTGGTGATGAAACTAGCAAGGAGTAGCATCGGAGGAAGACCAAAACTTCATTGAAAGTGTGGCGAAATGGGTAAGGAGTTGCATGGAAAAAATGTCAAATGTTTGTTGAAATTGTGATGCAATTGTCAAGATGTTACGACGAAACCATTGTCGTAGCTATAGAAACTTTGTCGAACCTTTCTGCTCATTCGTTGGTTGTGTTCATCAAAATTGCGACAAAAAATCATTTTATTTTTTAAATATTCGTGGAAATGTGCCATTGCGGAGACTGATGATTGATCATGCATACAGACTGCATATCGGTTTGATGCTTCAAACAATTCATTTCTTATATTGAAAAGTGCATTACCTTATGGAGCTTCTCTTTGTTTCAAGAATAGTTTAATATTCTCTACTTAATAGGGCCAACCACATGACGGTGGATGCTCATTTGGCCCCTCCCCCCCCCACATCACTCTCAATTCCCCATACCCAATCATATAACATTAATCACTCATTCATACATTAAGAACACATAACATTCATTCATCCATTAAGAACATATAACATTCATTCATCCATTAATAACATATAACATTCATTAATTAACATATTCACATTGATTCATTAACATACAATTTTCATTATTTTAGTTTTTACATATTATCAAAAATATGGTTGTCATGATATGATTACAATCACTTTTTTTTTGTTTCTTTTTGAAAGCTACATAAAGCTGAAGAGGAGTATCATTTTCTAAATCAATATATGTCCCCCCTTTAGTTGTTTTTCCCTCTGCTTGCGATCTTAATGTACGCCTAGTCGTCTGCTCATGATGTGGGTTTTGTTGCAAGGGGGGATCTACTGCAATAAGAAAGAAATGTTAAACTGATATATTTTATTATTATTGTTACAAGTATTTCATTAATTAAAAGAACATTAGAGTGGTTCTCTTTACCTAATGGGTCCACATCATGTTCCTGAACTTTTGTTATAGACTCATGCTCAACATGTTGAACACCCTCTAAATCCTGATCTGCAATTGAAACACAAAAGGTTACATTAATTAATACACCAATTGAAATTAAATATGTTTAAGAGAACATGAGGGTGGTCCTCTTTACCTGATGGGGCCACGTCATGTTCCTGATCCTCTCTAGCCTAATCATGCTCAACACGCTGATCATGCTCTACATGCTCTAAAGTTGAAACACGAAAGGTTACATTAATTAATACACCAATTGTAATTAAATATGTTAAAAGAACTTTAGAGTGGTCCTCTTTACCTGATGGGGCCACATCATATTCCTGATCTTCTCTAGCCTGATCATGCTCAACATGTTGATCATGCTCTACATGCTCTAAAGTACTTGGATGCACACCATGACCTTCATTTGCACGTTATGCTCCACCCTCACTAGGATGCATTCCAATGCCATGTGCAGTATTATCATTGCTTGAATGTTTAAAATGAATAGGAATGTAATTACTTTATGGTGGAAATTAATATTGAGTAGATTGCACAAGTATTCAATTTTAAATAAATTTTATTGAGTTTATTTACCTGCATGTCGGATGTAATGGAAGATTGTGTTTGCCTAGTCAAGACTTTAGGTGTTCAACTATGGCTCCATAGCCTTGCTGGAAGGAAATCTTCAGGTCCTTTTCTGTGGGAACTCTGTTGAATTCAGAGCCCTACATTTTTGCAAAAGATCATGAATTTTGCTTCTATGGTGTGATAAAACCAAAATTGTTTTGAATTTATTATAATTTGGATGCAATATTTTATTTATTGATACTTACAATTCATGCGGCTAATTTCATATAACCACCAGAGCCAAGTTTGTGTTGCTCGTGCTTTTCTAGTCTTACCTTTGTTGCCTTCGATGTGTCAGACAGCCTATGAAAAGTTTGAAATATGTTAGATTATGTAAAAAAAAAGAGTAATCAGTATATAATTACATTGTTGATAGTATCACACATAGCATACTACTTTTTAAAAAAAAAATTAATGGAATTTCCATAGCATACAGACATTGAGAGCAAATAAAATATAGAGTTCAATCCATGATGAATTATAGAAAATAGATTTTTATTGGTTATATTCATATCACTAATTACATTGCACAAAAGATACTACAAATGCATAAATATTAGATGGTGACAGTTGTCTATGCTACCACATTTTTCATACATGTCTACCAAAGCATTTTATCAAATAGTTCACTGCCTTGCTGCTATGGCTAAAAGCCTAAAATAGATGCTTTCAAACAAGCTATGGATGCTTGAAAAAAATCTATCAAATCATAATAGTAAGCAATAGCATAGACAAGGCAGTGAACTGTTTCAAAAAAGAAGAAAAAGAAATGTGGTCTCATGGTGATGGAATGCCATGACAATCCATAGCAATTTGCTTGTCATGGAATTCGTTATGGCATTCCATCACCATGAGACCACATTTATTTGAAGTATTTTTTCAAATAGTTCACTACCTTTTCTATGCTACCACATTTTTCATACATGTCTACCAAAGCATTTTGTCAAATAGTTCAACACCTTCATGCTATGGCTAAAAAGTAAAAACCTAAAACAAGTGGTTTTGAATAAGCTTGCTGATGCTTGGAAAAAATCTACCAAAGCATAATAGTAATCCATTAAAATAGA
>VDFB02271358.1:880565060-880576295 GCA_007258455.2 Sequoia sempervirens
TCCATCTCTCCCTTCATCTCTCCTACTCTATCTCTATTACTCTTTTTATCTCCCTCTCACTCCTCTCTCTATCTCTTTCTATCTATATCCCTTTCTCTCCCTCACCTTCTCTATCTCCCCCTCTCTATCTCTCACCGTCTCTCCCTCCCTGTTCCCCCAATCCATTGAATCTCTATCTCTACCTCTCTTCCTTTCTTTTCCCATATATATCCATCTATCTTTATCTTCCCATCTATCTCTATCTCCCCATCTATCTCTATCTCCCCATATATTAACTAAGAAGCCATGAAAGCATACAATAGTATATGTTGGTAAAACTATAATAGTGTTTTATTAAACTATAAGTAACACTTACCTTTATAATGTCAAGCCTTCTTATAAAAATAGTGTTTTATTAAATTATAAGTAGATTATTGTCACCACTCTTCATTCAACATGAATTCCAAATGTAGCAATTGTTTTGTTGCTTTTGTCAAGTTTCATTAACCAAGCTATTTACTGGGTTGAATAAAGTTGTGTTATGACCCTTCATCTCTTTAAAATAATTAGACAATATTAGAGAGATTAGGAAGGGGAGAAAACTAAACTCCTTCAAAATAAGAGTAGTTGTGGGTTTTTTGGTTTTCTTTGTATACTATATACTTAGTTCCTATAGGATAAATAAGTCACTTTAGATCATTTTCTTAGTTGTGTATCCTAACTAATATAAAGTAAACTTTTTCATTTTAATTGACTACTACATAATAGTTTATGTGTTGAAAGAATTGTTTCCATTCTTTGTATTTTTTACATTGGAATACAAATAATATTTAATTTCATGCCAATATACTTCTTTCATAAAGATATCTATTTGAAATAAGTGCTTCATAAACCATCTAATCAAATCATAATTAACCTATCAAAATGGAAATAGGAGTTTTCTAAAGAAAAGAACACTTGATCCAATCATAAGTGTATGGCCTTCAAAGAAAGGAGTGATCCACCTTAGCAATAAAAACTACCGGATTTAGACCTAGGTATGTGTAGGATCATGATGGGCCAAAAAGTGGAAACATGAAAAAAATAGCATTTTGAACTCGCCAAAAAATGCGAAAAATCCCAAGTTGACTTTTTTTTTGGGTTGGGTGTCAGTACTTTGCTCCATAGCAATGCCCAAGCCAAAGTACTACAAATCGGATATCCAATTCAAATCAGATATCCAATTTTTTGCACACATATACCCAAGAGTAATTAGGAGGTGGAGGGTGGGCAAGCAAGAGAGAGAGAGAGAGGGAGAGAGAGGGAAACATAGAGAGAGAGAGGGGGAAGGGAGAGAGAGAGATAGAGAGAGGGGGGGAAAGGGAGAGGGAAAATGAGAGAGGGGAAAGGGGAAGAAGGGGAGAGGTAGAGAGAGAGAGATAGAGGGTGAGGAGGAGAGCACCTAAGAGAGGAGAGACTTGGAGATAGATTGAGGAGGAGAGAGAGAGAGACTTGAGAGTGTTGGTGCTAGGAGGGAGAGATTCCCAGAGAGAGATAAAGGAAGGAGAGTTAAGGGTAGATGGTAGAGGGTTTGCTGGTTAAGGGTTTAGGGTTAAGGGGAGAGAGATAAGGAGTGAGGAGAGAGACCTAAGAGAGGAGGGGTAGGATATTTGAAGATACTTGAGAGAGAGAGAGAGGGAGTGGGAGAGATAGAGGGGAGGGTTGGTGGAGAGGCAGATAGAGGGAGGAGTGAGTGAGAGAAACACCTGGAGAGAGAGAAGGGGTAGGAGGGAGATACTTGAGATAGAGTGAGTGAGTGAGAGAGAGAGAGACCTAAGAGAGGGAGTGGTTCTTGGATGGAGATAATTGAGAGAGAGAGAGATAAAAGAAGGGAGGTTAAGGGTAGAGGGTAGAGGGTTTAAGGGTTAAGGGTTTATGGTTAAGGGGAGAGAGATAGAGGGAGTGAGTGAGAGACATACCTAAGATAGGGAGAGGGGGTAGGATATTGAAGATACTTGAGAGAGAGAGAGAGGGAGGGAGTGGAAGAGAGATAGAGGGAGGGAGGGTTAAGGGTAGAGGGTAGATGGTTTAAAGGTTTAGGGTGGAAGGTGGAGGGGAGAGGGATAGAGGGAGTGAGTGAGTGAGAGAAACAACTAAGAGAGGGAGAAGGGGTAGGAGGGAGAGACTTGAGATAGAGTGAGTAAGTGAGAGAGAAACCTGAGAGAGGGAGTGGTGCTAGGAGGGAGAGACTTGAGAGAGAGAGATAAAGGGACTAAGTGTGTGTGTGTGTGTGTGTGTGTGTGTGTGTGTGTGTGTGTGTGAGAGAGAGAGAGAATACTTATTGATAACCATAAATCTTTGATATATGCACCTTTTATATTCAACACATATGGACTAATAGTTGAACACAAAAAATCTATTTGTTATAAAAACAACACATAATGATTTAAAATACAACTTATACTGAAAAAAAAAATGGACCAATAGTTGAACAATAAAACTTTTTGAAAATCCTTCACATTTAATGGGAAAATACATGTTATTTATTGTGCTCACCTTTTATATTTGTGATAGGAAAAACTATTAATATAAAATTATCCAATGCTTGTGCATTGCTACCCCAATTGTTGTACACATAAGAACAATATTTTTTCACTATGATAACAACACTTGTTTCAATGAGGTCTTATTTCATTAAATGACCATTTTGATTTTTAAATGATATAATTATAGTGAGATTTGTGACATTTTGAAACAAAATACTTATTTCACTTCTTCATGAAATATGTCACTTTTATGAGTTATGAGGGAGAGAGAGAGGAATGGTTGTCATTGGTCCTCTTGGCTCACCCAAATAGTTGATCATTCCACTAAGATGTGCTTATTCAATCGAAAGTTAAAATTCATAAAACTCGGACTAAAAGAGTGGAATATCCAAGTCTTTAGAAACCTTTTCAAAGAAAGGATCTCCTTGAAAGTAGAATGGCTAAGATCCAAAAAGACCTCTCAAATGATCTTTCTTACATCCTAATAGAAGAAGAGAAGAATCTCATAATTCAATTGGATGGTGTCTATAGTTTTAAATAAATCTATTGGAGACAAAAATCAAGGATTAAATGACTTAAATAAGGTGTAAAACCAAGTTTTTTCATTTAAAATGCAAAATTAGAAGGCAAAGAAACATAATATGAAGATTGAAGATGGAAAAAGGGAAAGAGGGAGGGAGTGGGAGACAGATAGAAGGAGGGAGGGTTAAGGGTTTAAGGGTTTATAGTTTAAGGGTATGGAGGGGATCGAGAAATAGAGGGAGTGAGGAGGAGAGAAAGACCTAAGAGAGGGAGAGAAGGGGTAGGAGGGAGAGACTTAGATAGAGGAATGAGGAGAGAGAGGACCCTCGAGAGGGAGTGGAAAGCTAGGAGGGAGAGATTTGGGAGAGAGATAAAGCAAGGGAGGGTTAAGGGTAGAGGGTAGAGGGTTTAAGGGTTAAGGGTTTAGGGTTAAGGGGAGAGAGATAGAGGGAGTGAGTGAGTGAGAGAGAGACCAAAGAGAGGGAGAGGGGGTAGGATGGAGAGACTTGAGAGAGAGAGGAGGGAGTGGGAGAGAGATAGAGGGAGGGAGGGTTAAGGGTAGAGGGTAGATGGTTTAAGGGTTTAAGGTTATGAGGGATAGAGCAGAGGGAGTGAGGAGTGAGAGAGAAACCCAAGAGAGGGAGAGGGGTAGGATACTGGAAGATAGTTGAGAGAGACAGAGAGAGGGAGGGAGTGGGAGAGAGGATAGAGGAGGAGGGTTAAGGGTGGAGGGTAGGATGGTTTAAGGGTGGAGGGGATAGATAGACTGAAAGTGAATGAGAGAAAGACCTGTGAGAGGGATAAGGGTAGGAGGGAGAGACTTGAGAGAGAGACCTGAGAGAGGGAGAGGGGGTAGGAGGGAGAGACTTGAGAGAGAGAGAGAGGGTAGAGGGTTTAAGGGTTAAGGGTTAATGGTTTAGGGTTATGGGTAGTGATGGAACTTCAAAGTTTTGTTCTATGTGTTCTATTTTATAAAAACAACACATATGGACTAATACTTGAACACAAAAAGTATATTTGTTGTTATAAAAATAACACAATGATTTAAAATACAACTTGTATTGAACAAAAATAGACTAATAATTGAACACTATAAATTTTTGAAAATCCTTCACATTTAATAGGAAAATACATGTTATTTATTGTGCTCACCTTTTATATTTGTGATAGGACAAACTACTAATATAAAATTATCCAATGCTTGTACTAATGGAACTTCAAATTTGTTCCTAATGTTTCACTCATGCCCTACCTTATGTCACTAGTCTTTCATGGTGTTGGAAAATTTCTTAGGGCTAGGGTTTTAGCTTTGTCTTCATCTTAAACCCTTGTATTTACCTAATGCCTTGGTCGGGATCTATTTTTCCATTACCTTTTTTTGAAGGGTTTTAAAAACATCTTATGCCCCATTGTTCCATCTAGGCCTAGTCCCTTTGGTCTTAATATTTTATTTCTTCTGCGGGTTTTGGTCTTAATATTTTATTTCCTTTGCGGGTTTTGGTCTTAATATTTTGTTTCCTCCGCGGGTTTTATTTTCCTAAGTCCTGAATGGCCCTGTGCTAAATAGTTTTAAAAAAACTTATGTCATTGTTTTCCATCCACCTAGTAATGTCCCCTTTCCCTTTAATGAATGTTTTATTTTTTAGAAGGATGAAATTTGCACTACCGTTGATCAAAATTCCTTCAAGATCAACGGTTGCCCGTCATCCCATGATCGGGAATTGTAGGATGGCAATATCACGGGCGGGCGACATGTGTCCCATATGGGGATCAAATTTGTGTGATTGTTCATCAACTGTCCTTTGATCTGAGTCGTTCCCTGCCATCCCACGATGGCACTTTGGTTGATTGCGAAATCACAGGTGACTGCCACGTGGACTGTACAAGGTGGGGCATGAAGAAATTATTGTGCGATATATCTTAAACCCTTGTGTTTACCTAATGCCTTGGTCGGATCTATTTTGCTATTACCTTTTTTGAAGGGTTTTAAAAACATCTTATGCCCCATCGTTCCGTCTAGGCTTGGTCCCATTGGTCTTAATATTTTATTTCCTCTACGGGTTTTATTTTCCTAAGTCCTAGTTGGCCCTGTGCTGAACGGTTTAAAAAAAAATTATGTCATTGTTTTCTATCCGCCTAGTAATGTTCTCTTGCCATTTAATGAGTGTTTTATTTTTTAGAAGGATGAAATTCACACTGCCATCAACATAAATGCCTTCAAGATCAATGGTTGCCCGCCATCCTATGATTGGGAACTGTAGGATGGTGATATCGCAGGCAGGAGACATGTGTGCCATCTGGGGATCAAATTTGTGTGACTGTTCATCAACTGTCCTTTGATCTGAGCCATTCCCCGCCATCCCACGATGGTGCTTTGGTTGATTACAAAATCATGGGCAGCTGCCACGTGGACTATACAAGATGGGGCCTGAGGAAATTTTTGTGCAATATATTTTAAATGTTTCATTGCTTCCAAAGGAAAACATTTAAAATGAAATATTTGACAAGGGCTGGGGAAATTCATTAAAATGAGCAAAGCAGAGAATTAGGGGCAACTTTAGATTTTAATGGTATACAAAAATTCATATTTGATAGTTGAATACATTCAAAATATTTTCATTATATTTCTACCTAAAAATATATTGTTTAATTTTTAAATATATATATATTTTTCAAAAAATATATTTTTATTTTTAAAAATATATTATACATACAAAATTACATAATCAATAATAGATACTAGATTTTAGTGAATGCTTTCCTTTAATATTAGGTGCAGCCATCAATATGAAGAAGTTGGTTGTATATCTTATCCTCTGAAGTCATACATCATTAGTATATTGTTATTTAGTTGTTTAGGTCGGCCTAAGTCTTATATAGGTGTGTCTAAGTCGGCCTAGGTGATATCCCTTGGCATAAATAGGTATATATAGGAGGTTGTGAGTCTTATTTCATCATCAAGTTGTGAAGTGTGTTCTCATTAGAGATATTTGGAGGTTTGCCCCCTCGAAGTGGCTTATTATTCTCAGTTATTATCAAGTATTTGCAGCATATTTCATATAATATTCTTCTATTGTGCAAGTTATTTCATAACAAGTGGTATCGAGCATGATCTTGGCACCATAGAGGCAAGGTTTTTCTCAAATTTGGAGTACGATTTTGGGAAGAGCATATCTTTCATATTTTGGCGAATTTTTTTCTTATTTTTAAAGGGTTTTTGAAGAACATATTGAAAAAGATACAGTCCATATTTCAGAAGAATTGGAGCAGAATTAAGCGAATTATTGCAGAATTAGGGTTTCTACACTATTTTTTTGGAATCTACATATTTCGCACATCTTGTTGAATTGAAGTCTGATTTTTATTGGGTTTTTGAAAACACACTAAAGGAGATTATAGTAAAAATTTGAGATAATTTAAGTTTAATTTGTGTGATTTATTTCAATATTAGTGGTTTCCATCATGACAGGGCCTACAACAAGGGGTAAAAAGAATGTTGTCACTCCGGGGAAGACACCTGATAAGGATGGTGAAACAATCAAGGATATTACTCATAATGAGGAAATAAATAAGTTCAAGGAAGACATTTCCTAAATTAAGATGGATATATCAATCATACGAAGCTTGTTAAGCGCCTTTATGAATGAACCAAGAAAGGAGGTTCCAAGTAGCCAAGAACTAGAAGAAGAAGAAGAAGAAGAAGAAGAAGAAGGAGAAGAAGTAGAAGAAGAAGCAGAAGAAGAAGAAGATGACGAAGAAGAAGAAGAAGAAGAAAAAGAAGAAGAAGAAGAAGCAGAAGAAGAAGAAGAAGAAGAAGAAGTGAAAGAAGAAGAAGAAGAAGAGGAAGAAGAGGAAGAAGAAGAAGAGACATATGAAGAAGTAGAAGAAGCAACAATAGAAGAAGAAGAAGAAGATGATGAACCTGAAGAAGAAGAAGAAGCACAAGAAGACAAAGAAGAAGATGATGAAGAAGATACAAAGGAAAAAGAAAAATACAATAAAGAAGAAGTTCCTAATCGAGCTTTTCAACCAATGCAAGGGAACCATGTATTATTCCTCACCTCTTCCTCTTTGACACATCAAAAGGTTCAAGTAAAGGAAGAACACATCCATCACCATCAAGAGCTTGATGTAAAGGGAAGACACAACTTGGAGCTGAAGTTAATTTTCCAGACACACATGAAGAAGCAGGTGACATCAACAATTCCAAGTTACCTCATTACAAGGGAATATTTTCTAATTGAAGATGCAACATGGGAGGATGAGGAGTTCATTCAAAAGAATCCAAACTTTATTAGCATTGAGGACAATGCTTCTTTGAAGAAGGGGGGCATGCTACGCCCTTAATATTAGTGTACATTGGGTTATGAATAGTCAGCTTGTGGCTATCTTAACTCTCTATTAAGTCATATTATCATTAGTATATTGTTATTTAGTTGTTTAGGTCGGCCTAAGTCTTATATAGGTGTGTCTAAGTCGGCCTAGGTGATATCCTTGGCATAAATAGGTATATATAGGAGGCTGTGAGTCTTATTTTCATCATCAAGTGTGAAGTGTGTTCTCATTAGAGATATTTGGAGGTTTTCCCCCTTGAAGTGGTTTGCCCCTATGGCTTATTATTCTAGTTATTATCATATTTGCAGCATATTTCATATCATATTCTTCTATTGTGTTATTTCATAAATATGAATATATCTAGATATACAATATATGCTTGAAAACTAATTTTAACAAAAACTTACTAACATCATTAAATGTAAGTTTAGTAATTTATAAAAATTTAACATTTCAAATAGAAAAATTTAAATATTATATTATAATAGATTATAATTTTACTTATATAGTATTTGATAATAGAAACAATTTTGATTGATTTAATATTTTCTAAGTTCATTATTGAATTTAAATCATATAAATATAATTATATATCTTTAATCAATACTATAATTTAAAAATAATAATCAATATTGAACATCTTAGATTTTAGTATAACTTAAATATTAAAAAATTTAATGTATAAGTTTATAAAATATAATATATATTTTTTTAAATAAAGATTTAAAGATTATTATATATGTATATTTAAAGATCCATAGAATTATATTTTTAACTATGAAATTAATTTGATTAATTTCATTTATAATTTTATCTTATCTTCTCTTTTTAACAATTTTTTGGTATCCTACATAATTTGTTTTCTATAAGTATCATGTTGTATACTCTTTATATGGAAGCTAGTGTTTTTTCATGGAGCTTAATAAGTTTTAATAATTTTTAGTCATTTTGAAGATTTTTTTTTCTTTCTAAAGATAGGTATATGTAGACTTTTGATGGCTTATGTACAATTATGCATATTCTTTTATTTATTATATTTTTTGCAATATCATGTTATTATTGATTAATCACATTATTTGTTTGTCATTTTTATTTATTTTGTCAAAAAATATTTTATCTTTACTTTACATCTATGATAATTTCAAAATTATCAAATTTAAAAATTATAAATAAAAACTTATTTTTATTAATCTCTTGAAGTACGTAGGTCCTAATCTTTTGTAGATTAATAACTATCTAAATAGCTATTTCTTTCCTTTATTTATATAAATGTGTCTCATGTTTGTATTGAAATTTATGAGACGTGTATGTAATTCTTAGCACAACACTCTTAGAGATTAGGATTTATTTTCACATTTATCTATTTTCTTATTGTTCCTAATAGTGGCTAATTAAATCTTCATTGAAAACCTACAAAGAGCTTGGGTCCTTCAATCTCAAAGCTTGCAATCTAATTTCTTGATGAGAATCATTCACATTGATTCCCAATATTGTGCTCCTTGCATGATACATTTATAAAATGCACTTGGTAATGTAGTGTGTGGTTGAAATATTAGAGTAACAACAAATGGTTTCATTTTGCACATGATTGGCCATTTTTACTATGTTAAATTTTTATTTTCACTTTTATTTTAATGGTTTTCATGTTGTCAAATTTTCATACATTTCTTAGTCTTTTTACAAAAATAAATGAAAGTTCTATTAGTGTCCCTAATCTTGCTAAAAATCATGTATATGTATAGAGAGAGTACAATATATAAACTATTAATTATAGAGTATAACAACAAAATTAATTTAAAAACTACTACATAGAAACAAGGTTTAAAATAATTCAAAATAGAGATACCATTCTCGTACAAATACTATGTATAGAAACCCTACGTAGCCATACTTTCACTCTCTCGGGCACTCTCCCACACTCTCTCCCACTCTCTCCTGCTCTCTCACACCCTCTCCCACCCTCTCCTACTCTCTCCCTCCCTATCTCCTCCACTCTCCCACTCTCTCCCCCATTCCCTCTCTCTCAAGACCCTCCCACTCTCTCTCCCACCTTCTCCTACTCCCTCCTCCCTCCCACTCTCTCTCCCATTCTCTCCCACTTTCTCTTCCTCCCTCCCTCCTCCCTCTCTCCCACCTTCTCCCCACACACACCTCCCACCCCTCTCTCCCACCCTCTTTGAAACACTAATGAAATGGTCAGTGGTATTGTGGAAGATGTGATAAAAAATTTCCTGAATGTGATTATAAATATATACTTCAATGAAAAGTGCAAGACCATACTTCATTCACTTGGATTACAACTTTTGAAGAAGTGGTAGAAGAAATTATGGGTGTAACAACAAAAGAATTGAACATTTTGAAGCATGAAAAACAAGATGATGTTAAGTTTTCACACATTATACAAAAGGTCCTTTTCAACAGATACATATTTAAACTTCAAGTGAAAAAAGAGACTTATATACTTGAACAAAGGATTAAATGCATAGCCATAAAAACAACAAAGTTTGATTATTCATCTGAGAGTAAAGCTTTATTAGACTCAATTGCAAAGCTATAGGTTTCATAACATTCAAATGCTTGAATGTATATAATGTTAACAATGTATTCAAACATTGAAAAAAAAAAGGTGGATATATCTAAGTTAGTTAATGCCATTTTGTTATGATATACTTCTTTGATGCTGTCAATACTAAATCTAATGATTGATGAACATTTTTGCTTTTAAATTTATTGTTCTTGGTTGATTGTTGTTATAGACAAGTTGGTATGATTTTAAATTTCAATGTGTACCCTTATATATGGGAATTTAGATAAACAATGACACAAACAAGAATGAAATCAAATTGATTGCTTTCCAAATTCATATTCATGAAAATGTAAGCATTTTTTCAAGTCAATAGGCATCTTGATAAAGATAACTCTCAGCGTGTTTTACATATATTATTAATTAATATAGGTATGCTAGTTAATTAAAATATTAACTATATTTGATTTGTATTATATATTGAATTGTTAAAAGATGTAAAAATCTTAATACTAAATATATAGGAAAATGGTTAAAAAATTACATATTTTTCAAAAAATAAAATATAGTGTGTAATTTAAAATACAAATTATGTAATTCTTATAATATTTATATTATTATTTATTGAATATTTTATAGAATTTAAACTAAAAAATTATCCTCCCCCTCTCGCTCTCCCTCTCTCCTCCTCTCTACATATATCTCCCTATTCCCCATCTTCTATCTCTCCCTCCTCTACATATCTCTCTCCCTTTCTCCCTCCCTCTCTCTATCTCTCCCCATCTCTCCCTGATCTCTTGCTCCCTCCCTATACCCCTATCTATCTTCATATATCAACCTATTTGTCCCTTTATCTTCCCATATATCTCTATGTCTATGTCTTTCTCTTCCCATTTATCTATATCTCCATCTCTCTTTCTCTCTCTATCTCCCCCTATTTCTATCTCCCTCTCCATCTCTATTTGTCTTTCTCTACTTATCTCTCTCTCTCTCTCTCTATATATATATATATATATATATCTCCCTATCTCTCTATATATTTATTTCTCCCTTTATCTCTCCCTATATCTCTATCTTTTTTTATCCCTTTTCCTCTCTCATTCTATATTCATCTCTGCCTCTATCTATATGGAGAGATACAAAGGTGAAGCATTGGACCTTCCCAAAGATCCACCAATCTCAACAATACTCCCAACTATTTTGAGCATTTAAGTACATATTGTATGGTAGATTAGGAGGCATGTGTCAAAGCTCATATTTATTGATGCAAAATAGGTCCAAAGTCACAAATTTGATGTAGAGTTAGTTATAGTTTTGTACAAAATTTCAAGTGCCACATAGAGCAAAGAT
>VDFB02271358.1:880576395-880649558 GCA_007258455.2 Sequoia sempervirens
AAGAAGATACAAAGGAAAAAGAAAAATACAATAAAGAAGAAGTTCCTAATCAAGCTATTCAACCAATGCAAGGGAACCATGTATTATTCCTCACCTCTTCCTCTTTGACACATCAAAAGGTTCAAATAAAGGAAGAACACATTCATCACCATCAAGAGCTTGATGTAAAGGGAAGACACAACTTGGAGCTGAAGTTAATTTTCCAGACACACATGAAGAAGCAGGTGACATCAACAATTCCAAGTTACCTCATTACAAGGGAATATTTTCTAATTGAAGATGCAACATGGGAGGATGAGGAGTTCATTCAAAAGAATCCAAACTTGATTAGCATTGAGGACAATGCTTCTTTGAAGAAGGGGTGCATGCTACGCCCTTAATATTAGTGTACATTAGGTTATGAATAGTTGGCTTGTGGCTATCTTAACTCTCTATTAAGTCATATTATCATTAGTATATTGTTATTTAGTTGTTTAGGTCGGCCTAAGTCTTATATAGGTGTGTCTAAGTCGGCCTAGGTGATATCCTTAGCATAAATAGGTATATATAGGAGGTTGTGAGTCTTATTACATCATGAAGTGTGAAGTGTGTTCTCATTAGAGATATTTGGAGGTTTGCCCCCTCGTGAGTGGCTTATTATTCTTAGTTATTATCCAAGTATTTGCAGCATATTTCATATCATATTCTTCTATTGTGCAAGTTATTTTCGCCTTGGTGAATAGATATGTTAATATATGCTTAGAAAAACAATTTTAATTAAAAACTTACTATCATTAAATGAGTTTATAATTATAAAAATTTAACATTCAAATAGAAAATTTAAATAATATTATATTATAATAGATTATAATTTACTTATATAGTATTTTGGATAATAGAAACAATTTTGATTGATTTAATATTTTCTAAGTTCATTATTGAATTTAAATCTTATAAATATAATTATATATCTTTAATCAATATTATAATTTAAAATAATAATGAATATTGAACATCTTAGATTTTAGTATAACTTAAATATTAAAAAATTTAATGTATAAGTTTATAAAATATAATATATATTTTTTTAAATAAAGATTTAAAGATTATTATATATGTATATTTAAAGATCCATAGAATTATATTTTTAACTATGAAATTAATTTGATTAATTTCATTTATAATTTTATCTTATCTTCTCTTTTTAACAATTTTTTGGTATCCTACATAATTTGTTTTCTATAAGTATCATGTTGTATACTCTTTATATGGAAGCTAGTGTTTTTTCATGGAGCTTAATAAGTTTTAATAATTTTTAGTCATTTTGAAGATTTTTTTTTCTTTCTAAAGATAGGTATATGTAGACTTTTGATGGCTTATGTACAATTATGCATATTCTTTTATTTATTATATTTTTTGCAATATCATGTTATTATTGATTAATCACATTATTTGTTTGTCATTTTTATTTATTTTGTCAAAAAATATTTTATCTTTACTTTACATCTATGATAATTTCAAAATTATCAAATTTAAAAATTATAAATAAAAACTTATTTTTATTAATCTCTTGAAGTACGTAGGTCCTAATCTTTTGTAGATTAATAACTATCTAAATAGCTATTTCTTTCCTTTATTTATATAATGTCTCATGTTTGTATTGGAAATTTGAGGCGATGTATGTAATTCTTGCTTCTTACTCTTAGGAATTAAGTTTATTTTCACATTTATCTATTTTCTTATTGTTCTAATAGTGGCTAATTAAATCTTCATTGAAAACCTACAAAGAGCTTGGGTCCTTCAATCTCAAAGCTTGCAATCTAATTTCTTGATGAGAATCATTCACATTGATTCCCAATATTGTGCTCCTTGCATGATACATTTATAAAATGCACTTGGTAATGTAGTGTGTGGTTGAAATATTAGAGTAACAACAAATGGTTCTTTTCATTTTTGGCACATGATTGGCCATTTTACTATGTTAAATTTTTATTTTCACTTTTATTTTCATGGTTTTCATGTTGTCAAATTTTCATACATTTCTTAGTCTTTTAAAAAAATAAATGAAGGTTCTATTAGTGTCCCCAATCTTGCTAAAAATCATGTTTAGAGAGTACAATATATAAACTAGTAATTATAGAAATTATAACAACAAAATTAATTTAAAACTACTACATAGAAACAAGGTTTAAATAATTCAAATAGAGATACATTCATTTTCAAATGCCTATGTATAGAAACCCTCATTAGCCATACTTTCCACTCTCTGGGCACTCTCCACACTCTCCCACTCTCTCCTGCTCTCACACCTCTCCTCTCTCCTACTCTCTCCCTCCTATCTCCCACTCTCCCTCTCTCCCATTCTCTCTTCCTCTCCCACTCTCTCCACCTTCTTCTACCTCCCTCCACTCTCTCCCATTCTCTCCCCTTTCTTCCTCCCTCACCTCTCTCCCTTCTCCCACTCCCACCTCTCTCCCACCCTCTTGAAACACTAATGAAAATGGTCAGTGGTATTGTGGAAGATGTGATAAAACTTTCCTTGAATGTGATTATAAATATATACTTCAATGCAAAGTGCAAGACCATACTTCATTCACTTGGATTACAACTTTTGAAGAAGTGGCAAAAGAAATTATGGGTGTAACAACAAAATAATTGAACATTTTGAAGCATGAAAAACAAGATGATGTTAAGTTTTCACACATTATACAAAAGGTCCTTTTCAACAGATACATATTTAAACTTCAAGTGAAAAAAGAGACTTATATACTTGAACAAAGGATTAAATGCACAGTCATAAAAATAACAAAGTTTGATTATTCATCTGAGAGAAAAACTTTATTAGACTCAATTGCAAAGCTATAGGTTTCATAACATTCAAATGCTTGAATGTATATAATGTTAACAATGTATTCAAACATTGAAAAAAAAAAGGTGGATATATCTAAGTTAGTTAATGCCATTTTGTTATGATATACTTCTTTGATGCTGTCAATACTAAATCTAATGATTGATGAACATTTTTGCTTTTAAATTTATTGTTCTTGGTTGATTGTTGTTATAGACAAGTTGGTATGATTTCAAATTTCAATGTGTACCCTTATATATGGGAATTTATATAAATAATGACACAAACAAGAATGAAATCAAATTGATTGCTTTCCAAATTCATATTCATGAAAATGTAAGCATTTTTTCAAGTCAATAGGAATCTTGATAAAGATAACTCTTGGCATGTTTTACATATATTATTAATTAATATAGGCATGCTAGTTAATTAAATTATTAACTATATTTGATTTGTATTATATATTGAATTGTTAAAAGATGTAAAAATCTTAACACTAAATATATAGGAAAATGGTTAAAAAATTACATATTTTTCAAAAAATAAAATATAGTGTGTAATTTAAAATACAAATTATGTAATTCTTATAATATTTATATTATTATTTATTGAATATTTTATAGAATTTAAACTAAAAAATTAGCCTCCCCCTCTCGCTCTCCCTCTCTCCTCCTCTCTACATATATCTCCTATTCCCCATCTTCTATCTCTCCCTCCTCTACATATCTCTCTCCCTTTCTCCCTCCCTCTCTCTATCTCCCCATCTCTCCTGATCTCTTGCTCCCTCCCTATACCCCTATCTATCTTCATATATCAACCTATTTGTCCCTTTATCTTCCCATATATCTCTATGTCTATGTCTTTCTCTCCCATTTATCTATATCTCTCTCTCTCTTTCCCCTCTCTCTATATCTCCTATTTCTCCTCTCCATCTCTATTTGTCTTTCTCTACTTATCTCTCTCTCTCTCTCTATATATATATATATATATATATCTCCCTATCTCTCTATATATTTATTTCTCCTTTATCTCTCCCTATATCTCTATCTTTTGTCCTTTTCCTCTCTCATTCTATATTCATCTCTGCCTCTATCTATAGGGAGAGATACAAAGGTGAAGCATTGGACCTTCCCAAAGATCCACCAATCTCAACACTACTCCCAACTATTTTGAGCATTTAAGTACATATTGTATGGTAGATTAGGAGGCATGTGTCAAAGCTCATATTTATTGATGCAAAATAGGTCCAAAGTCACAAATTTGATGTAGAGTTAGTTATAGTTTTGTACAAAATTTCAAGTGCCACATAGAGCAAAGATATTCCAATTTTTTATATCATTTTATAAAATTTGGCACTTCATCAAGATTTGTATCTTCATCAACATTAACAAAAGCAAAGGTATGTACTTGAATCCCTTGCATTTAAATTTTTCTATCTATATAAATATTTTAGTATTTTCCCTCAAATCCATAATATATATATTAGTGTGTATTTATTTAATGCAATAAAGAATTAACCTAAGTAACACATTATGAATTCTAAGGATTTGTGCTTGGAAAAAATGCATAACAAATGTATTTGTTGGATGTCGTGTTGTATAGTTTAGAAAAGCTCAAAATATGAATAGGATTTTAAGGCCATATATTATGGTAGTTTACAATGCAAAAGAAGGAAGGAAATCTATTATCAATTTTAATCTACAATTTAATACCATATGAAAAACCACATGTAGTATTATCTAAAATTAATTCTTGACATATTAGTTTTATAAAATACACTTACCATTCAATAAACTTCTCCCAAGAAAGAAACCCTAAGTGAACATTAATTGAACCCTAATTGTAGATTCATAACTCTAATCATAACCCTAAGCGAACACTAATCCAAATCAAACCCTAACCTAGCCTTAAAGTTATCATATAATCTAATTATCTCTCTTATCTAAATTTGGGTTGAATTATTTTTCGTTTATTTTAATTACATATATTTTTTGTTTATTAGATCTTATTTTATGAATATATGCAAATATAATTTTACTTCTACATTCATTCTATGCCTATTTTTTTCATGATATTTTAACATTCATTTTCTGGAATATTAGATCAATCTCACACATATAAATATGAAACCTCAAAATTTTAAAATTGAATTCTACTCAAAACATAAACACACAATTGAACAAATTCTCAAAAGAAGAATGACAACATCATTAAAATTTCATTCAAAATTCACTCAAATCCACATAATGAGAGAAAGTATATTAGAATTATATGTTTATTCATGCTTATAAGTCATATTTGCATACAATTTAAGATAATTTGCATATATTCATCCAAAACTCAAAACAGTCTATCTATTCTATTCTATCGACTTGGGGTTTTAACAGCCAATGGCACCACAAATAACACTTCCTCATCAGAGGATATATATCTTTCTACCTATATATTCAACTCAAAACTATCTTTCTACCCATATATTCAACTCAAAACCTAGCTAGAGCTTTCATCAATTCTCTCCCTACAAATGAGCCTTGAATTCCCTTTTATATGACAAGAGAGCAACAAGCTTCGGGCTCAAATGTAATTTCACCACAAATTTTCATTTGAACAAAATATTCATTGCATTTGACTTTCATTTCAAAACTTCCCACACGTTGAATCTGCAAAACATAGTGGCGCACGAACTAGGGAAAGCTAAAAGAATGGGAACACAAATTGTCATCAAAATCCCCTTGTCGCTAGGCCACACAAAAAACTAGGCAACCAAATTGCCACGAAGGCACACCACATCAACTTGTTGTATACCCACCACCCTTCCCTTACTAACACTCAAACCCCGATATACCCGCCCGCTTCTAGTTGTTGCCCAATATGGTAGACCCTCAGCCTCCTCTTCTTTCTTGTCCTTGCCCAATATGGTTCTAGTCCAGCCGTTTGGGATTTTAATAGTTGATGTGCCCACATATATCATTTCCTCATTATAGGGTAGACCATGATTGAAGGAACTTAAATACCAATAGTTGTCCGAGTCAGTCTCGGTTACATTATCAGAAGTGTTGCTTGTAAGGTCAGTGGGAAAGTGTTGGCTGCATCCAGAGCACACCGACTGCTTGCCTTTGTCATCTACCAGTTGAGCAACAACATCTTGGAATTGCAACCTTATACTACAACCAAAGTAGTAGAAGGTTGCAATTCCAGGACATTGTTGCTCAACCAAAGCACCTTCCTGAATAGCAAGATTGAGCTTTTGTGAGCTCAAACGAACATACCTCCTTACTAACTTACTTATTTTCTCTTCTTAAACAAGCACTCAAACTTGATTAGACTTAGCCCACAAAGCGCTCTAGCTGCTACAAGAATGACACTATTAGCAGTTAATTCCTCTTGTATTTATTGTGCAAGGTAATGGCAACCTTCATCAATGCCTAGTAAATATGCATGTGCAAACATGATAATTTGGTAGTGTATGTACTGTCACCGTTTAACTAGAGCTGGATGAGAATCCAAAGATCACCCTTCATGATTGCCAACAACAACATCTTCACATAGATTGAGATTGACGTGACTACACAAGTAAGGAATAATTCATTAATGCTTTGTAACACCCCTCCTTTTTGTGCTCTGTTAATCAGGCAATGTTTTCCTATGTTATGCTTCGATCATGTTAACATGTGAATTAATGATGCTTTATGCTTTGATTATGTTAATAATGTTAGCTTTATCAGTTAGTGATACTATATGGGTGAAGGGGACGGGATCACATCACTCGCATGCGAGCGCCCTGTAATTCTGAGATTTCCTCTTCACGGTGTGATTGATCATATTATGTATATATGCACGTTCGACATGCTCTTTGTTGCAGGTTGGCAGGTACATGACATCGACTCCACCTAGTTTCCAAGTCTGAGCGTGTCCATTGACCAACGGAAATTAATTGGGAGATAGTAGCTAGGGTTTCCGAACCAGGTCGTCACCCTAGTCATAGCATGTTGTTGGTTGTCGTCGGGGTTAGTTGTTTTAACTTGGTCAGTTCCCCTTGAGTGTTTATTTAATTTCAAGTTTAAAGTTTATTAAATGACTTGCGTAGTCTAATTAATGATTAAATGTGTTTAGTTGCAAGCTAAAAGTGAGTAAATATCTTTTGGAAATTATAAATGATGAATGTTTTGTCTTATTGAGATGTTGGAAAATTAGTGATTAATTAATTAATTTAATTGAATTAATAAAATAATCTAATTTTGAATTAGATTTATTTATTGATAATTTGAATTAATTGTGTGAATTAATTAAATGATCCCTATGAATTAAAAGTGTAAAAGATTTAATTCTTTTGTTGAAAATAAAATGCTAAAATATTTTGAATTCAAATTGGAATTAGAAAATGGTTTAAAGTTATAAAAAATTCAAATGTTTTCTTATGCAAGACTTTGGGGTAAAAAAGATATTTTCTGAAATAGTTGACTATTTTGGGGAAAGCTATTTTTGAAGAGTTGAATAGGAATTTGAAATTGAATTTAGTGTGAATTTGAAAGTGAGTTGCATTTGTATTTGTATTTTGAAGGGTTAAGCTGCTTCCACCTCATTTGGCTAAGGCAGGGGGTTCACAATTTCACATTAGCCCTAGTGACTAGGAACCCTTTAGATTGAATTGTTTTGGAAAGCCTTTCCTGACTACTTTCTATTCACTATGTCATATTTTGGGTTTCAGCCCTGGTGCAATAATGTTGATTGCATACATGTTCATGGGGGTGCAAATACAACACCCTAACTTCTCTGTAACATATGAATTTGCTTCTTTTTTGGTGGAGAGGATAGATGAAGGACTATCGAAGTTGCAAAATGGTGATACTGGTACTCAATTCTTTTGGTATTCCATGTTGATGCATATGTTCTTGTTTAAGAATGCTGATTTCTTTGTTGAGAAGATGAACTTAAGAAAATCAGTTAATGGAGAAAGATTGCCAGTATAGATATGGGCTACAGATTTTTCCTGTAATAAGGAAAGCACCAGTTATGTGCAATTTGATAATTATTTTGCTGCAAGATTGATGGCTAGATTGATGGTAAATGTACCTAGGATCCCTGAGCAAGTGCATGATTTCCTTAGCCGAAGGTGAGAAAACTAGAATTGAGGTTTTTACATAACTGGGGTGACATTATCCCATATCCAGTTAGCATTGACCTAAGAATATATAGATTTCAAGGAACCCCTCACATACTTCCATACAATGTGCCACCAAGACTAGGGTTTGCAAAAGTTATGTGGCAGATGGGGTGTATTCATGAAGATAACCTAACTGGAAAGGAGAAGGGAACATTATTCCATTATTATATAGTAGTTTCTGACTTTACATTTTTAAAGGGAGGCTGGACACATTTTGAAAAATTCTTTGTTGATTACCATTTGAGATTTGGTCCAAGGCAACATGATTCTAAATGTTTCTTTGCTCTTTTCAGACAAAGAATAAAAGGTGGAAAATTTGCACATGAGTTCAATTTCCCTGAGGACCTGATCAGGAATGAATTTGATTTAAATAGACAAGAATTGAACAAGGAAAAGTGGATAGCTTATAGTAAGCTACTGGATATTGTGCATGAAATGGATCCAACATATGATCCATTGATGGAATTCACTCATACCACAAGAGAATTGATTTTTTAATGAAGAATTTCAAGGAGATAATGGACACCTTGACAACCAAAAAGATAAATTTAAGGCTAAGTCTGGATATGCAAGCACAAAGTGATATGCCAATTGAAACAGGGCCAGTATATTAGCCTACAGAAAAGTGGCCCATCTATAGGAGGAAAATGGATACTGGCAGTGATGAGGAAGAAGTAGATAGAAAAGGGAAGAAAATAATGAAGGTTCCTTCACGACTAGGTTCAAAATTCAAAGTACCTGGGGCTGTCAAAATCATTGAATTAGGATCTTCACCAGAGTGCAATCCCCCATCACCACCACCTAAGCCAATCCCTAAGAAGAAAAGAACTGATCACCTACCTGAGGATCTCACAGATGAAATTATTGTTACTTATCAAGACGTGCAGGTTGGTATGTCGTCCCCTCCTAGGTCAGCTGAATTGGTTCTATCTGATTTGGATATGAAGGGTAAGAGTGTGCAGGATGCAAGAATGGAGGCTTGCAAGGAGTTCTTAGATAACAATGCATTTGTAAAGACTCCTGTATTCTTGCAATTGGCATGGAGGATGAAATTTGAGGAATATCAAATTAAATCCAAGGAGAGAAGAGAACTAAGGCCTGATAGGTCAGATCAGGAAAATGATGAAGAAGTGAAAGCTGAACTAATGGAAGAGTTCAAAAACATCACTCCTGAAGAAGGAAGACAACTAGTGAATCAAGCTGGTGTTTTGATTTTTCCTGAATAGGACATCACAGATGCAGTGGATTTCAATGGAATTATAAAGTCCAAGAATCCTTTTTAGAAATTTGAAGAAGAAGTTAAGACAGCATTACAAAACTCCACCTTCAGTGAAGAATATGAGACCTTGGCAATTTGGGCATTGGCTCCACAAGGAAGGAAGCCAGACATTGCTAATATTAATCCAAATTTCAAAGGAGGATTAATAATAAAGAGGGCTTTAGAGACTACAACAACTGAAGCCACTAGTTTAACTGTGAATGTGGCCAAGTTGGCCCAAAAGACTGATAAAAAGGAGGAAGCTAAAAGAAAGAGCCTAATGGAGAAGTATAACATTTTAATTGAAGAATATAGTAAAATGCAATAGAGGAATGTTGAGTTGCAAACTGAAGTAGAAAGGTTCAAGTATAGACATACTAGGGAAACATCCAATGCTCCAGGAACCAACACATCACCTCCCAAAGCAGGGTCAATGCCTCTTGCTTCTCCAAATGTTTCTACACCAGGGTCTCCCATTCAAAATCTTGCTCTTACCCCTCCTTTAGAACAAGTTGATGAAGAAACAGAGTGCTCTGTTGATCCAACAAAGAGGCAGCTCATGCAAAAAATTGATCAATTACAGACATCACTAAGGGTAAAAGAGGAGGGCTTTCTTTCAAAAGAAAAATAAATTGTTACTCTTGTTTTGGAGCATTTAAATGAAAAGGTGGATAATAAACTTCCCTCTATACATTCTTTGTCTTCTTTTCTATTTGAAGCAATAAATAATATTTATAGGGATCAGGAGATAGTGATTCCAATAATTCAAAATTGGATCCCTAGGGAAAATAATCTAGATGTTATGAATAAAGCCTCAAGGTTTGATGTAAATAGCAGGCCCCAATCATTGAAGCCTACTTATATATTAGTTAAATCATTGCATGGTTTTCAGACCTTACTAGATGATCTAAGTAGGAAGATTAGGGAATTGGTAAAGAAATTCAATGATTGGGGTAACACACTATTACCTGATATAACTGATGAGCAAGGGGAAATCAGAACACTCCAAAAATGGCAGGATCAAGCAAGTAAAGCCATCAATAATCAAATTAAAATAATTTTTCATGACTCAGATTATGATTTGTTGGTAAATTGTATGGATAAGATTATTGGTACCAGCTCATTTTTGGAATCTTTTGAAAGAGATGCTAATGAGGTAGCGGTAAAGTATTTTCCTTATAGTACAAAGGTAAAAGAGGTGATTAATTTTGACTGGCCAACTGACAAAGAATACCAGAGGTGGGTGGCTAAGTATTTGAATGATGATGAGTAAAAAGAGTGGGCTACCGACAGGTGGCAAATTAGATGTTGCGGTTATAGCATTTCCAATTTTGTATGAATGACTTTCTTGGCATGGGTTTCGCGTGGTTTTTTGTTATTGCATCAACCTTCCTTTGTCGACATGATGAACAAGAATATGCTCCAGGATGATTGTTGTTGTAACAATTTTTGAATAAGAATTTTTTTCAAGGTGGTGGTTGTTGTAACAAATTTTGGAATATCACTAGGTGCTCCAATTGACTGCTGACAGGTGTACTTTCTGGCCTGGTGCTTGTTTTCTCCTTCATTTTCTATAAGAAGGATTTCAAGGCTAGAAGTAAGGGTTAGCAAGTTAAATAATTTTTGTCAAGTCTAGGTGAAGTTACAGAGTGAATTGTGAAGTCTGATAGTTTTAGAGAAATGCAATTTAGGTTTTGAGTCATTATGTAATAGGTTTTGAGTTCCTAGAGATTTAATGTTAAATAATAGTACTAGCATTTTATTTTAAATAAAAATTTAAGCTCATGTCTCTCCATTGTACATGCATATCTGAACTTTCAATGAAATAACTAAGGGTTGTTTTATCCATCTCACTGTTGTGGTGTGTATGATTCTATTTTAGCTTTAATTCAAGGAATTAATCAAAATGCTTGAATGGGATTATAGGTAGATATGTGTTGTATAAGGATTTGATAAGTAGTCCTAGGTTAGAATGAATACTGATGAAATTGTAATGCAATATTGTCAGGGATCTTATATGTGATGTATTAAATCTGTTATAAACCTCTAGATGCTTATGAATTTGACTCCTACAATGGATATATGGCACTGATCTAAGTTGTAATTATTCATGTAGTTTAGTATTTGTTTGTCTTTTCTTAGAGCTTACTACAAATTTCAAATCATTGACTATCTTATACAATGGATTGTGTTTAGTTATCTCATACTCTAGATAGTTGATATTGTCTATGAACAACCAATTCTAGTTGATATTATCTTATCGTGTTTAGCTATTAAGTGAGATCATATGCTATTGTTAATGTTTTTTATAATAATGGTGCAGAGGTTGTAAACACATTAAGGGATCACCCTCTCGGGTCTTGCAAAGCCCGAAGTGTATGAGGCTTTTAAAGTCCTTGTCAATTGGTCTAGGTCCTTTGAGCTGCCTTCGATTGGAATTGGCAATTCCATAGGTATATTAGAAGACAAACCTAGTTACATTGTAAAAAGAACCGACATACACGTCAACCACTGAACAACCACCTCTACAACTGACCTTTTAGTCTTTTATGATCACATTAAGCATAAAACACACTAATTTCAAGGTTGTTAACATCACTATTGAAATGTTTTAATTTTTTGACCTTTCAAACATTAAAAAGTACATCATTAAATTAATTATGTAATGGCATAAAAATTTAAAACATCATGAATTCATTATGTAACCACATAAGTCAAATACAATTCTATCAAGAAATTAATATCAAATAGATAATATCATCGTATAACTTCTACATTTCAATGTCATTGATCTTCTTCTTTATCCAACTCTTTGTCTTTATCATCTGATCTAGATTCGACATTGTAAGGATTGGTCATATCATCATCATCGTCATCGATATCAGTTTTGATAATGTCATCATCCACACAGATGTCATCTTCATGAACATTAACTCCTACATCATCATCATCTAGTTCCTCCTCTTCAACATCTTTGTCAAGGATATCATCAACTAACCGTTGATCCTGATCATCATTTACATCATCTTCTAGTTCTTCAGTATCTTCTTCTTCCACCACATTATACTTTACCGGCCTTCCTCTTGGATCATTTCTAACAACAAATGACCAACCCGGTTTACCTGGAACCTCTACGTAAAATGCTTGCTCACATTGGCTTGGAAGAACATAGGGCTCATTTTCAGCTCGCTCGATCAACCTTGTATTAACCATGGTAAATCCATTATCATGTTCAATAATAGTTCTCTCAAGATAATTTTCATTCAATCATAGCCTGTACCATAGGACGATGAACAAAATTAATCTGAAGGACTTTAAGTCACACTTAAGTATATCATCCAAAATCCCATAGTATTGATTTTCTGAGACTTCTGGATGTATGTCACTTCTAGATGAAACATTAGTCACCTGAAATACTGCAGTTATACCAAAATCACAAGTTTTCTTCATGTCATCCAACATTTTGATTCAAAATTTATAACCATTGCACCACATAGCCTTGTGGTGTTTCACCTGCAATATGTCAAACATGTAAAAATTATTGCAATATCATTAGTTGATAAACATATTTATTCTTGGCCTAATGTATGCAAAGAAAACAATCTCAAGATATATATACATCAATATACTTGAAAATAATTAAATAATATGGGTGATTAATATATTTATACGTACCTGTTTCTCTCTTAAACCATATGCTAAATCAATTTCCCTTTGTGTAACATTGGAATCTCCATTACAATGAGCTTCTTTAACCAATGAAGCCACACCTTCCCATGTTAATGCATGACTAGATTGTTGACATCGTTCAATCCATACCGTCATCCAATCAAGATTGTTGGTGACGTACAAATGTAGTGCATCCCACTCTCGACCAACTATATCAAAATAAATTGAAATTCACAAATGACGTATAATTAGTTAAATACCACAGATAACCTTAATTTATAATTGATGTATATTGAAGATTAAAAATTAAATAAGTACAATATACATAAAAAAACCATTAATCTCCATGACCATCTTATAATTACCTCTCACTTTCCTCAATCTACCTTTCCCCAATAGGTACTCCCCTTCGAATTTGTTAATGGAGTTGGGATCCCAAATGCAATCTAAATGGATCTTTGCTGCAAACTTAGAAAGATATTCACTAATGTACACCATGGTTTGGTATACCATATATCCCTCCACCATAGAACCCTCAGGATGTGCTTTTTTTCTAACCAAAGCCTTCAAAAATTTCAAGTGCCTCTCAAACATCCACATGGACCTTATGTGTACAAGTCCACACAATTCAATCTCCTCAACTTGGTGTATGAGGTAGTGTTCTTGTGCATTGAAAAATGTTGAAGGTAGACACTTTTGCATTTCACACATTAGACGAGGAATTTTTCTCTTCCAATAGTTTATTTCTTTGTGGATTTCTTTAGATGATAGCCATCTACATGTGATTCAAGGCACAAATATATTAATGATATTTAGCAAAAATATATAGTATATTACATAACAAGTAAAACAAATAGAAATTATAAGATGTATACAGCGAATTGAAAAAATCTCGCTACTTACCTCATGTATTTTCGAAGATTATATATAACTTGCTTGACATTGTTGTCAAAGTTGTCTAGGAGAGATAGAAGCAAAACGTACTACAACAATTATAAAATGATCTTTTCATTATTTTTCCAAAAGTAGCAAACACAATACGTTGAAAAGTACATGCATTATTCAAGTGTATATAATATACCGGAATAATTACCTTAATGAAGGTATGCCAATCATGTGTTTTCATCCCTAACCCAAATTCAACTTTCTTTGTTATTATATTGTTTATGTTTGCAACAAATCCTATGGGAAATCGAATTTTTGTATAACTTCTTTTATAGCATTGCTTTGCTGCTCTATTAATAACCAAGGAAGGGCACTTATATTAATTTGGTCTCCATTAGTCTTTAATTGAATGAAATTTTTCATTGCATGATTGGCTTCCTGAATGGCACTACAAATTTTGACAATTTTTTCTTTGTCATGCCTTCCATCCAATATTTTCCATAACATTTTTGTTATATTCTTTCTGATATGCATTGTATCAAACAAATGCACAATTTTTAGCTGCTCATAGTAGGGCAACCTACTAAATTGTCTGGGATAACTTTTCAGTCCCTATGGAAGCCAACCATTAATGCCTTGATGACCTTCATGAAGTATATAAGTTAAATAAATTAACAACAACAATCGACATTGTCAATTACAACATGAGTAAACACAACACAATATAAAAATATAAATTCAAAAAATATCATATATGATAGATAAACATTTTGATCTGATGTATACCCTTGATGATTAATTCTATTATATTCCAACTTCCATAGGAGAGGTGACATTCTTCATGGTTTTAATGTAGTCTCCTCTTTCCAATTGAAAATATGTTTTTCAGTAGTTTGATACTTATGGTTTCTATGGAGGAAGTGCCTATACTCATCAAACACCTGCTTTCCTAAACTTTTTGAATGACAAGATTTGATCTTTGGACCAAAAATTGGACATGAAAATTTTCCCTTTGTTTGAAGACCTGCAAGATGATATATAATTGGATTTAATATCTCAATTTTTATAATTATATATAATGAATAGATTATTTAAAAAAAAATCATGATATCTACTTCATCAAATTAAATATTGTTAAAGTGCAATCGAATGTTATAACATACCACAAAAATGTGTTAGCCTTGGGGCATTATGAATTGTCCATACAAGCATTGCATGGAATTGAAATTTTCTTTGTCCTATTGGTCTAGAGACATCATACATAGTGACGCAATTCCATAACTTTAGTAACTAGTCGATAAGAGGCTCGATATATACATTCATATCTTTAACTTGGTACCTACCTAGTTGAATCAACATAAACATTACATAATTATTATAACCATTTCACTGCAATATATATAAATTAATGTACATGACTATTAAATAAAAAAAATGTCATTATGCAACAAATAAGACAAATAAGATGCTACTACGTTAAAGAAAATTGATGTAAAAAAATACCTGGAACAATCATTGACAACATTATGTGCTCCCTCTTTATTGACATCCATGGAGGAATGTTATTGTTGATAACAAAAATAGGCCACACTGAGTAAATAGATCGTAGCTCTCCAAATGGATTGACATTGTCTGCTCCCAAAGCCTGAGATTACAAGGTTCTTCTTTAAAGTGTGGCCATTTTTCCTCCATGTCCCTAAATGCAGAACCATCCATAGGAATTCAAAGAATGTCATCTCCATTTCTATTCCGTGCATGGTAATCCATCAATTGCACTAAGCTTTCACACCTAAATAATTGTTGCATATGTGGAATTATGGGAAATAACGAAGAACCTTGCGAGGCACCTTTTTTGTTAGTTGATCTGTTTGATATCTACTGATATGACATTATGAGAATTTTGTTGCAAATTCTTGTTGTTTCTAATATATAATATGATCATTGGGACATGCATCTATTGCTTGATACTCCATTCTGATATCTTTCATAATGGCACATAAATCTCAGTATGAGTGAGGTAAAATATTTGATGGTGGTAACAAAAATTAACCAATCAATCTACAAAAAAAAATTATTTTTTCATATAAAGAATATTTATGGTACATAATTCATTCTTTATTTACTAGTGATGAACTAACAACAATTCAAATAGATGACAAAAGATGACATAAATGACATACCTTAACATCCATGAGATTGCTATGTTTGATAAACCATTCATAACCTTCAAGTTCAACAACAATAAAACAACGGAGAGAAGAGTTGTTTTAGAGCCTTCATAAAGGGGCTCGTATGCCTTGTTAAGTACAAGTAAATCATGAACATCATCAAACTCATCTTGATCATCATGATTAGCTTTGCCACTAAATATGGCATGGATCAATGTATTCGTACTATCATCTTCAACTGTGTTTTATGACACATGATCATCTTCTTCTATAGGATCATTAACTTCATCTTCGATATTCACAGCTCCATGTTTGTCCGCTTCTAAAACCACATTATCCAGGCTGTGATAATCCATATCATCTACCCTAGGGTGCCCAACCTTTATAATAATGATTGACACAAATAAACCATGATCATGATCAAGTGATTATATATATATATAGAATGTTAAAATGATATAAATATTTACAAATTCAATCAATATAAACACATATAATGAACAACTTACCAATGGACTATAATCATGCCCCCCTTCAACGTGACCATGCTGCCTACAATGTTTCTCAGTTGTTGTGATTAAAATTCATCTCATCTTTAAGCCCTTGCAATTATTTCAAGGACAATAACATTTCCCATCACCCTTTCTTTTCAATCTAGCCCACAATCTATCAAGTGTCTCTTCATTTTTTTTTGGACTAATATTATCTGACATGATTTTTCTTTTAAGGTTGACTATTTAGATCTTCAAAAAATATCAAACTCACACTCCAATAATTTTTATTCATAGACAAGTAACGTAATCTAATAATTTTAATAATTTACACCAAAAAAAATTGGCATGCAACCACCCCTACAAAAGAGAAGATAGTCTGAAGTTAATGACCCCAAAAAACACTTTCAAATGCTAATTCCAAAACTTATTAAATTATGATTTTAATATGATTTCCAACCATTAAAACTCCTAAAATTAGAATATTGAACTTGATCACAAACTTCCTACAACAATGGAGGTAGCGAGCTAGTAAGAGTAAGTGACCCATTCCTAAGGAGCAACAAGTCGGAATCATCATTGCTAATGTCAATACAGATTTATCCTTTTAGTTAAAGATGCAATGTGTCACTTCTTAAGATGAGCTTATCCCTAGGGCCCTCAACATTGAGAGAGCTCCCTAATAAAAAACAATAGAAGCATTGGTAAGAGCATGATTAGGGTACAAACCCTAGGCCTCCGTAGAAACATAAACAATAATTATAGCAGATTAGTGATATTGCAATACCAGAAAGATTGAGACATTGTAGGTAATAACAAAATCTTGCAATCTAAAGATTGTAGCCAATAACAAGCACACTATGTAGCTTAGTGATATTTGTAAATGCAATCTATGGTAAGAAGAATGACAATCACTTGAGATGTGACAGTCAAAAAGAGGCTAAGCAGTGACAAGATAATAAAGCTCAAACCTTGCATAGTAAAGTGGAGATTTTAATAGTGAATTTCCTTACCCTCTTGCTGACCTTAAGGGTTTTTCAAATGCTTTTGGTAGTGTTAGACAAGGAAAATGCAATCAGGGAATGATTGTCCAAATGAAGTAACAGTGGTAATCATAGGTTCAATGTTTCTTCTTAGCCATTAATGTATAATGGAGGTAGTGGATTGCATGTTTGAGCAGTGTTTTGAGACTCATCAAAGATGGGAGAATAGTGAATAATACCTTGTGGAATGTGAAGTAGTGTCAATAAGGTTGTAGGATCTTAAGAACTACAATACCATGATACAATGAGTCCCCTGTAGTAAGTAGGTAGTCTATAGGGCATAATTTGATTTTATAGAAGGATGCTCATCAAAGGAATCTTCAAGTGATAGTGAGTGAGCTGTTTAAGATTGCAGCTGAGGGTGCAATACATAGTCTTAAAGGAATTTAGCAAAGCAGTAAATGTGCAAGAAAATTGAATCATACACAAAAAACAATTCACAATGTTATCTTCCATAATGCCTTGAGTTTGAAGACAAAAATCACATTGTATCTTCATGATGAAAGTGGTGACCTTAATGGTCAATCATTGGCAACCATGATTTTGAAACATGCTATTGTGCTTATGGAGGCAATATTTTAAGCAAGGCAGTGAGTGGTGGTTTGGAACAATGGTAGGTATGAAGGACTTGCTTTATATGCATACTATGCAATCTAGCTTAAGAAAACGTTCTTAGATGAGATTGAAGGTGGATTATGGAACTCAAGGGTTATCATGAAAAGGATTAAAGCAGCGATTGAGATCTATTTAAAAGCCATGGTCATGAAGATATTAAAGATGTCACATGCAAAACCCTAATAGTTGGAGTAGTGAATATAGTGCCAAAGAGGATAGTGTGCTGGGGAAGATTTAGGAGATCTCCACATTATCTAATTATAGGGAAATACACCATTTATTTATTTTTTTAATTAAAAGAAATCATTCTAAACCCTATACAGGATACATTGATACTTTAAAAGCCTTTGAAGGAATTTGAGATTATGCAAATATATATCAAGTAACATTCATAAGGTTTAGAAAATCTTGACCACTCTCTAGAATAGCCCATTAAACATGGGTTGTGCTTGAATGCACTACATAATTGATATAACACAACCACTCTGTATATCAACCAGAGTTATAGGCTCTTTATTGTAGCAAGAGGTAATCACTCTTCGATCATGCTATAATTACATCCTAACCTATTAAATTTGAGACAACCTAAATGCACCCAATGATGATTGACACCTACATTATACAACCTAAATTAACTACATTATATGAGTGCCTTCATTTCTATCACAACATAGCCACATTAAAATTGGGTCACACATGAATGCATCCTGTATTTGTTATAGCATAACTGTGCCACATGACCAATAGAGTTATGGATCACATAATTATAGTCACAAGAATCTATTCCTTGGTTGTGATCTGATGGTGATTCCACACAACAAAATTTGGACATGAAATTCTTGAAACCCTTAACCTCTAAAAATGAAATCCGATGAGATAATGTTGCTTTAAAATATGATTTTAAAACTTGGAACTACAAATCTGACTTCACAACTGAATTTTGTAAAAAGACAATGACTACCCTCAACCTGGCAATATCCTCTTGAATTTTTGCTGATTTTTCAAAAGAAAATAATCCTCAGTTCTCCACAAACTGTCTCAAGTAGAACAAAACACGGTCGCAATAAATCAGGCTTGAACTCACTTTTCTTTATGTGGCCACAATTTGTTTTTTTTCTATTTTTCCTGTTTGTCGCAAATTTGACAAAAATGATAGCCGGCTTTTCAATGAGCCCTAGGTTCATCAAAATTTTGATGAACGTCGGGGATAAACTTTCAAAAATTGAAAATTACACATCAAATTTTACAAGCACTCGATGAACATCGAATTTTACATATTTCGTTGAATAGTTTTGTTAGATTTTGTAGTCAAATGTATTAGTGCTAAAACTACTCCAAAAAGGTACTTGAGTGAATAATTTTTTTTCCTTGACCTTATCCACCATTAAGGATCCTTAAACAAATCTTAGATGCCTTCAAAAGGATCAAACTGAGTCAAAACTACCTCCTATATATGCTTCAACTATTTCACAGCTCGTTCAACTCCCTAGATGCTTGGAAGAAAGCATCACTAATCTCCACCATTTCAATTACTCATAAATTCCCCTAAATTGACTCATGATCCATGTGGAAAATGCTTGGGAATAATTATAAGGCTGAGGGATGCCACATATCTCATGTCTTAAAAACCTCTTTATGTTGATCTCTATTGATTTCTTTTGCATTATCTACCGATAGTTGACACAAAATATCCTTGTAGATCACTTCCTTCTTCATCAGTGAGACTCACTATTTTCTTATTTACATGACTTAAGACATTGTGATCTCAAATATGGTTTGAAATTGCATGCATTCCTTGATATTTTATGACAACAAGAGACATGCTTACAATGTTACATGATCATCCTCACCTTTGGATAAATTGCCTTTTGAAGACTTAAATTGTGCTTTTATCATTGAAACACTATCACACACCTTCAAATCTATTTTTCTTCAATCATGATTGCATATTTCTAGAGGAAACTCTCCTTAGGATAATTTTTCATCCATAACATTCATTTTAATTACATTTAAATTCACAACAATCATGTATTTCCTAGAACTTTCAGCTTGTCCATACCTATGGTATTTGATACACAACCTTTATTTATCAATCACTATCCTCTATTTCCTTTTGTACCTTCTATACCTACCTTAGAAGATGCTAGATCTTAATGACTTTCTAGACCTATATGATCACTTTCCTCTTTATTCTCATAATGCTTTGAAACACAATCATAATACATAGTACATAATACTTAATCCAAGATTCCAAATGCTACACAAGAGAAAAATGGGTCTACATTAGTATAAACATACCTTCCATCTTCTACTTCAAAAACCTAAAACTCGAGACTATAACAATGATAAAAGACCCTAGTCTTAAAGAAAAGATCTCCAAAAAGGTATCATATTCATGATCACTTATAGACTCTACATCATTTACTGCTACATGATTTATCACCCTTTGGACCCAATTTTACTCCTAGACAGTGCAAAAACTAGCAAGAAATCTAGGAAATTGACATTTTTGATGATGAACCTCACCACTATTTCTCAGATCTAAGGGGTTTCCATGAGTCACCCAAACTACATCTCTTCTCATCATTTCTATAGTAGATCTGCAACATAGATCTGATTAATTACTACAACTAATGGAGATGGATGGGAAACTCCATTTCCTTTAGGAAACATGTTTTTGGATCTTTCTCTAAGTCCTAGTTTGAAGGTGGAATTTTTCACCACATGTCAAGGAAGTGGTTTGACTTGAAACTCCTCCTTGGAATTATAGAGTTCCATAGATTTTAGCAAACTTCTATCCCTATCACTTTCTCTAGCAACTATGAAAATCACTCTAAAATTGATTTTGCCACCAGTAAAGCTGTCCAATCCTAATAAGATTATTAAACCCCTTGTTTACACTAGCCAAAAAGCCATAATCTGACCTACATATCAATGCAAGGAAATCCAAACCTAATTCATCATGAAAAACTGGAAGTAGAGAATCATGTGAACCCTCACCTTGGCTTTCATTGGCATTCTTTGAACTTATATGCTTGCATCATTGACATTTATTTAACCTATCTTTTTCTACATGACTTTCAAAGCCATATTTTGGGAACCACTACTTGTCAGATTGGATGATTATATTTTATTGCAAATATATAGTCTCTAGCACCATATGCAACAACTGCCATAATTCCTCATGTGATATGTTTTTTAGTTATGAGGACTAATTTTATTAAAATTTGTTGTCCAATGTCATGAGAACTCTCCATGTCTTGCAAAGGATGCAATATTTCCTTTTTCTTCCATAAGGAACATACATAGTGACTCTTTATCATTGACTCTACCCTTTGAATGCTTTGAAGTTTTATCTTTCATATCCTTTGTGATTTTGATTTGTCCCTTGAAAACCCTATAACTCATTTTCACTAAATACTTAAATCTTAAGGAAACACACTACCTCTTGTTGGGTAGCTCAAGAACATAGAAAAAATTAAAATCTACACTTGTTCATGGCAAGTCATCATGGACTTTCCACTATTTATCTAGGAACCCTGCCCTTATTCACATATCTCAAGTTATCCTATAAACTTTGTGTTCATATAGGGTCTTAACATGGTCTATCTTACAACTTGAGACTACCCTTATGAGAACTCTTCATGAATCTTTCTAGATTATTTGTCATGCTCTACTCTAAAATATTCACTTTATGACTATGGAATACCTTTTATGATTGTCACTCCTTGACGTAATACTTAAAATATCTATCACTAAACCCTACCACATTTCACATATGATGACTCAATCAAACACCAATGCACATGACAAGGATATCTCTGGGTATGAAGGCTTTCATAGGTACATTTTTCTCATCCTAGAATATCATATATTTCTATCTTCTCTATGCATTGTTTCTTTCTTTGAGGCTCCATAACTTATTCATAAGCAACTAAATATCATCATGCTTCTAAACTTGTCTTTTAACCATTGTCTATGGCATGTCATCTTCTTCCCTACAAATGTAAACACCAATGGTCTTCAATATTATCTTTGAGTCGCTCTTCAAGTAACTATTGTTTCCTTAAAACCATCAACTCCAATTCCTTGTTAATTTACAACACACCCTCCAACTTGAAACCCCTGTTACCTAGAAAAGTTGATATAGGAAAACTTGATTATGTTTAGCTAGAAGCTCTTTATAAATGCTCGATATTCACAAATTTTCCTATTACCTAGAGGTTTCATGAGATTGATCCCATAGGTTCCAAAATGAACTAGGTAGGGAAAAATATCACTTTCTAACCATGAATAGCAAAATAAACTTGGCTTCATGAAAGATATGTGAGGATTGAAGTCCTATGAATTGAAAATTGTGGAGATATTTTTTGATGCACAAATTTGAGATGGGTAACCTAGTGCTAGTGAACCATTTTAGAAGTATCTTGAGAGAAGTTGTGGAAATAAAAAATTTATGGTTGCAATTAAAAATTCCCAATCCATTTGTTTCCTTCTCCTTGCCCATTACTTGTTGGTTTTTACCCTTCTTTTTTAGCATACAACATTGCTTCTTGAGCTAATTTATACATCACTAGAAAGGCTCCATACTTCATATTAGATACACATTCACATCTTCTCTTTCTTTCCAATACAAAAGTTACCTCAGACATGTGATTTCACAAGAAGTTTGATAATAATATTGGCATTCAACATGGTTCTAAAAGTATTAATAGTGAATAAGGGCTTTCAACAAGGTTTGGAATCTTTATCAACCATGGGAGGGTTTCAAGAAATGACACACTTATAGATCTCAAAGTTGAGCACCAATTAAGATTGAAAAATACACATTATCCCTTCAATATGATGTTTGACATAGTCCTATCCACCATAATAAATTGCTAGCTGGTTTAAGGAAAGTTTTAAGGAAGTGGAAACCCTAACAACATTAAACCTAAATGCACTATAACTCTAAATTTGAACAAGACATGACTCTCTCCAAGTTACATGCACATGAAAAGTACATGGTCAAAGTATTAACAAACCAAAATTCATTTCTTCTTGTAAGAGAGGGGGACCATCACTTGCAAGTCCCTAGGTCACATAGGGCCAAGATGCAGAAGGCTACCCTAACTTACCTCAGCTTAAAGGGGTGCTAGGATATGTGGAATGAGAATGATGAGGACTATGAGGTCCTTGAACCACTCTCTAGACCCAAAATGCAAAATGGGGCTAGGTGAGCCATTTTTTAGGTTCAAAACTACACCTCAGGAAGCTCTCTACCAAGGATGAAAGCACAGTCCTTGGATGACAATGCAACGCACTGGCATCTCTAAAGTGCGCTAGTGTCTGTACGACCAGAAAACAACCGAGACAAAGTTAAAACTAAGGAAACAAGCTAACGGCCCAAATAACTATTATAAAAGGGCCAAAATAACGTGATTAAGTAAATGAAATACTCTCCAATGTGATAAAGTAAAAATATAAGAGTTAGGGTGGCAAGAAGGTTCTCACAAAGAAACTCATTTTCCAACTAGCTCCTCGAAAGAACGTTCACCTACACAGAAAGAGGAGGAAAATGTTGGGTGGCTATATAGGGGCTTGCCTTAGTTAGACCCCCGTTTAGGTGTTTCCACCTCCATGTAAAGCCAAGAAAGCTAGATAAAGAAAACAATATAGTAAAGAGCACTAAAGCACTACAAACAAGTAAGTGTTCTTACTCAACCAAGTGATAGAGGATAGGAAAGGGAGCTTACCACCTCCACCAAGAGCACTCAAGGCTGCTTGGGGGAGAAAATGAGAGTACCCATGCCTCTGTTGCAATGGTGTTTATCCCCAACTTTCTCTATCAAAGTGATGGAGTGATGTATTTGTAGTAATGGAGTACAAAAGTGTTGCTAGAATGCTTGAGAGTGAGTGCAAGAGTGTGAAATTGAATGCTTGAAGTTGTGAAGAAGATAAATTGAATGCTTAGACGATGAAATGCTTGTTGAAGGAGTGAATATGAAGGAGAGATGATGAAAAATGACCATATTTAGGTCAGTTGGTTGAAGAGGGTGTTAGAACTTGATTCCCAATGAGAAGTGTAACGCCTCTACAAGTTCAGTTGCAAGAATCTACCAGGGATGTAAGCATGTTGTGCGGATGTCTACGCATCACACAGGAATCCCCAACAAAAAAAATTCCACTGACGCTCAAAATAGGTGCCAAGTAGGATGCAAGAAGCGGGCTTATGTGGAATTAAGCCTCCAAACTTGATTTTCTAAGGTGGATAAAGGAAAAAAGGGAATTTGTGCTAGTGTAGGTTTTTTAATATTATTTTTCCTACACATATTATTTAAGCTTGCTTAGGTTTATTTAGAGTGGTTAATATGAGGACATGTGGCAAAATACAATAGCTACATGTGTCACTCTCTCCCACACATGGTTAGTTGAGTTACACATCCTATTTTGGCTTGTTGTGCCACCTCTCATGACCACTATTTTGTTTTTACCTGAGTAGTTTATGGTGTAGTTGGGTTTCTCACCCTCTTTTGGCCTTATACAAAACCACTCATTTGTCTCTTTCTGAGTAGATTATGCCACCTATTTGGCATTTTCCAAGTAGGCATAACTCCCACCTAATTTGGTTATTTAGGAGTTATTTCCTCTCTTGGAATTATGTGTCCATATTTAGCTATATAACCAACACTCACCTCTCCCTCCTAGCAAGTTCAGATGAGCTTCATATCAACTCAGTTAGTTCAAAGGAGTGGTGATACATATTGTATATTTTTTTAGTGTGATAATATCATATTCAATTTGGCATTCTTGCATCTTAATAATAGCATTATATTCCTACAATTTCTCTCTTGTGGAAGTCATTTTGTCTTGCAGGTGATTCTGGAGTGTTTGAGGAGTTCACCATAAACACTTACAATTTATATAAAGGGTAAAAATTCACTCTTATACATTTTTCCCCCACTTTAGTGAGCATGAGTACTGATGAGTGCTCCGTAAAGTAGATCAAGAAAGGAGTAAGGTTAGAAATGTATACCTAAACCATTGAGGAAGGAGACAATGGTCTGGAAAACTTGAAGGTGCAGGACAAGCGAAGGACTTCATAGCTACTCAGAACTATGAAGTTGAAGGAAGAAAGCATCATACAGGCCCGCGAACCTGCAAGGAAGGTGTCCCCCAAAAACTCTAGCATGGAGGATACCCTATGAATCAAGCACCTTATAGGCCTATAGACCTACAAGGAAGGTGTCCCCAAAGAACTCTAGCATGGAGGAAACCCAAAGGAAGCGCCCTACAGGCTCTCAAGCCTATACGGAGGTATCCCTAAAGATATCTCGCATGGAGGAAGCTTGGGAAAGTAGACTCTGTATATTCAGAAGGTGGCCAAGTGGGTGAGTAAGTGGAAAGTTGTGAAGACCATTGATAATTTGGAAGTCTTTCAAAGGGGTCCTTCAAAAGAAGAGGGGTCTACACAAGGGACACACTATTTGAAAAGTGAGGTCGAGTTAGGCTTCCCCCAAGCTAAACACAAATTATTTCAATCAAGATAAGATCTTTCAAAGGGGCTTCCCCTGTGAAGAAGGGGGTCCACTTGAGGGATGCACAGTTTGAAAACAAATATTTTCTTTCTTAGAGTGATCCATCATCAAGGGATCCTTTTGAAAGATGTTTACTTCATCAAGGAATTCAAAAGGAAGAATATTCCCCCAAGTGAGGGGAAGGTCAAAGTTGTTCCTGCTTTAGAGGAAGGTTTTCAAGTCCTTTCTTTACGAACCCATGATGAAGGAAACAAGTTTCATTAGGGTTCCAAGTTGAGAATGCAATTTTGAAGAAAGGTTTGTGAAGATCTTTGAGAAAAGATTCATTGGCAATGAATGTGTTTTATAAAAATTGAAATGTTGAAGAAAGGCATTGTCACATATGATAGGGACAACTCAAGAAAAGAAGAGAGGAAGATAAAGAGAAAGCAAAAGATAGAAAACAATATGAACAAAGGGCATAGGGGGATTTGGTTTAGTGGGGTCATATCTATCCGAGCTCATATGAATAATAGGTAACCATGATGCAAGGAAAATGATCATCGATCCCCAACTAGATTAGGAAGAATACATGGAAAATAAAATAAAATAAAATAAAAAATTGGGTCAACATGGAAGGGAAGCCTAGATTCCCCCAACACTCAGGGGAAGTCGGGACTGGTTTTGTCACCAAGATAGAACAAGTAAATGTGGGGCCACCTTGTGGAGAAGGTGGGATCCTCTTACATCCTTTGCTACTATAAGGACCACACTCCACCTTTTTCTTCAATGGAGGAGATGAACTCCCCACAGACAAGGCTAAAGGTGCAAAGGAAGAAGAGGAAAGAATCACAGTATACACAACTGAGGTATTAATCATATCCATGGGTTTTGGGAAAGGTTGGATATCTGAAATTGACATCAGTAATGACAACTCCACCAAAGGAGTGATGAACACCTATACTACCTTGGGGTTAGGTGCATTCATACTCACAACGGAAGCCAAAAGAAGTGTAGGACTAGACTAAAGAGAAGAAGAAGGAAGGGAAGAGGGAAACACTACAGGAGGCCCTGAAGCAAGGGTAGTTGCTTCTTCTTCCTTCCATTGTGAGGAAAATTTCTCAACCAAGAGAGCCTTTTGCTGATGCTTGCACTCACATGTAAGAAGGTTTCTACGACTCTTTGAGTTGGAGGTCAAAGGTTGAAGGAACAAAAGGCTCCTGCTCAACCATGGGAACATCCACTACAACCATTTTTGGTGGAGGAATAGATTCCTAAATGGGACCAGGAGGAACAAATTGACAAGCGGTAGGGGTAGTCGGCTCAAGAGACTCAATAGTGGGTCTTTTCCCATTCACTACCTTAGGAGTAGGAGCAGTAGGAGGCCCTGAAGGTTGAGACAAAGAGGACTCTCCATGGGATATCTTCTTGTTGTTGTATTGAACGGGTCTAGGCTCCATTGGCAGAATAGGAAGTTCAAATTTAAGACACTTAGGATTTCACCAAGTGGGCACCATAGGATTATCCTATAAACGAGGAGAAAAACTTGATGGTACTACAACAAAGTGAGAAGAACCATCAGATTGACCAGTGAAAGAGGAAGAAGGATCTTAGGACTACTTCTCTTCTTCCTTCTTTCATGCCTTAGCGGCATCGTTGTCACCCTTTAAGCAAGCCCTATGTAAAACAACATAAGGCGAGGGAGGGTTCCTCACTTTTTGCCTCAGTGACCCTTTCTTATAATTCTGATATGTTCAATGTAGAAGGTTCATCCTAAGTGAAAGAGGACCAATAGGAATAGGCCAAGATTAGTCCAAGGAGTAGCTACCATGAGCAACTAGTGGTATATAACTAGTGTCGTGTATTATATGTATGAAACCCCCATGGATAAATTTTAAAAATTTATGCACAATCGATGGTACCATGTTCATTTCCACCAATCAAGGGATACCCAAATTTTCCCTAAAGAGCTTAGACCTAGGGATAATGTCAAACAAGAGGTTCATAGATTTAGGTCCCACCAGGATCGATAGGACAATACTACCCAAAGGGGGAATGAAAAGCTCGTCATGGATGCAGATGGTGCTCATAGGTGCATCATACCCGTCTCTATGTAAGAAGTTAATCAACATAATCTCCTCAATTATTATGTTTACTTGCAACATCGAATCAATAAGAATGCTTGCTACAATTTTTCCATTGATCTATGCAGGAATATAGAGGGGAGATGGTTCTTTGTAAAATCCATCAGCAAGTCCTATGAAGTGAAGGTTATACCCATACCACTATCCACAGGTTGCATAGAGGGGATAGGTTGATGTAGGAAGGAGGCCATTACACACACTAGATGATATTTCCATAGAGTCCCTAAAGGTTAAAGGATAAGACAATGACCTAATTAAGGTTTTGTTATGAAATACCTTCAGAACCTTCCAACTATGCGAACTAGGGGTCGCAGGTTGGCTTGTAAGGAAACAACTTTACAACACTCACATCTACAACACTCCTAGAGTACGAGGAAAGGAACTGTCAGTATTGCAAAAATGAAACCAAAATGGTTCATGTCGGGTTCACCAAAAATGTAAGAGAGGGGGACCACCACATGCAATGTGCCAAGTCATGGAGGGCCAAGATGTGGAAGGCTTCCCTAACTTACCTTAGCTTAATGGGGTGTTGGGATATGTGGGAAGGGAATGATGAGGAATATGAGGTCCTTCAACCACTCTATAGACCTGAAATATAGAATGGGGCTAGGAAAGTAGGTTTTTAGGTTCAACACTACACCTTAGGAAGCTCTTTTCCTAAGGATGAAAGCGGAGTCCTTGGACGACAACATGATGAATTGGCATCTCTAAAGTGTGCTGGCATCCCTATGGCTAGACAACAACTAAGACAAGGTTAAACCTAAGGAAACAAGCTAACAACCCTACTAACTATTACTAAAGGGCCAAAATAATGTGATTAAGTAAATAAAATACTCTCTAATGTGATAAAGTAAAAATACAAGAGTTAGGGTGGCAAGAAGGATCTCACAAAGAAACTTGTTCGCTAGCTAGCTCCTCAAAAGCACATTCACCTACACACAAATAGGAGGAAAATGTTGCATGGCTATATAGGGGCTTGCCTCAGTCAGACCCCCATTTAGGTGTTTCCACCTCCATAGACAACCAAAGAAGCGAGATAAAGAAAATAATGTAGTAAAGAGTACTAAAGCACTACAAAATAGTAAGTGTGCTTACTCAACCAAGTGATAGGGGAGAGGAAAGGGAGCTTACCACATCCACCAAGAGCACTCAAGGTTGCTTGGGGGAGAAAATGAGAGTACTCAAGCCTCTTTTTCAATGGTCTTTGTCCCCAACTTTCTCTATTGAAGTGATGGAATAATGTATTTGTTGTAATGGAGTGCAAAAGTGCTGCTAGAATGCTTGAAAGTGAGTGCAAGAGTGTGAAATTGAATGCTTAGATGATGAAATGATTTTTGAAGGAGTGAATATGAAGGAGAGATGAAGAAAAAGAACCATATTCAGGTTGGTTGGCCAAAGAGGGTGTTACAACTTGACTCCCAATGAGAAGTGTAATGCCTCTACAGGTTCAGCTGTAGGAATCTACCAGGGATGTAAGCACACCACGCGGACATCTACGCATCGCGTAGTTGTCCCCAATAGAAACGCTTCCACCAATGCTCAAAATAAGTGCCAAGTGGGATGAAAGTAGCAAGCTTATGTGGAATTAAGCCTTCAAACTTGGTTTTCTAAGGTGGATAAAGGAAAAAAAGGGAATTTGTATAAAGGGTACAAATTCACTCTTATACACTTCTTTCCCATTTCCCTTTTTGCATTGGTATTTTAAGGAAATTAATATTTAATTTTCTTCCTATTTCATAATCTAGTGCCAAACTATAATCCAAATGGTAAAAAATATCAATATCTTTGGTGACTTCTACTGATGTTTTCCCTGCTAAAACTTATATGACTAATAGCCTAGCATATACATTAAGCATAAAGTCAAGATAAACTAAGACTAACTGAAAACCAAACTTGAAAACCTATTGTTACATCTCAGGGACAACTAACTAAACACCTAATAACTATTCCTCAACACTTGGATAAAATAAAAATTAACAGTGTGCATCAACACTTATTGACTTGAAAGAAAATATATCCTAACCTACCCTAACCAATAATAATAATTGCTTAGACAAAACCATTAACTAGTTCCTTGAAATAGATTCCTTTTTTCATGAGATTTTTATCCTTCACATGCTTATTAGCAACCAAAAGGAGGTGGAGAAATGAAAAATATTTGACCATATATTGTAACAACTCTTGGAGAATGAAAATGCATCCAATTACCTCTTCATATCGGTCATACAAACTGCTACTTTGAAGTGGATAAGTAGGCTGAATGCTTTCTTCTTTAGCTACAACTTCATGCTTGGGTGCAAGCATGACTTTTGATGCTTTGTTGGCATCCATCTTGGCTAGGTTTCTAATGAGACATCCTCTTGAAGAAATATACTTTGATCTCTATTTGCTAGTTTCTTGTTTGTAGTCTATTGTATCATCGTTTTGATGATTTGTGAAGACCACTTCTTGTGACTCTTTTGGAAAAATTAGAGAGATTTCTACCTTAAGCCCCTTCTTCTCATGATTCTTCTCTTCTAAAGGTGAAGGATTGGCATCTAAACTTGAACGAAATACCTCAAAATCATCCCAAAACATATCTTCTTCAATCTCTTCCTTCTTTTTGTATAAGAGGACTGATTTTCACTTAGTAGAATCCCTCCTTGTGTGTGTCTACTTCATCTCTATCTTGTAAAACAAGGTTTTCCTCATTTTTCTCCTCACAAACCATCCTTTCACACTCATTTTTATCTTCTATCTACTCCAAGACTTGTGATGAAATTGAAATTTGTATGCTACCTTCATCTTCATCAATAAAACAAGGAAGCTCATCAAATGAAAATATTAAAACTTTATTTACATCACCTCATTCCTGCTTGTTGTCTTGTTGTCCCAATTGATTTGTTAACATAGGCATTGGAATATTCTCCTCACCTTCAAAAAAAAATGGGAGCTCATCAAATAAATATGTTAAAACTTCATGTCCAACACTTTTTACTTTTTTTCCAACCTACTACCCAACTGACCATACTCTTCAACCTCTTGCTGCAAGTTTGATTTTTCCTCTTTCACCTGATGTGCAAGTGTACCAACAAAAAAAAAAATCTTGTTGTTTTTCCCCAAAAAACTCCTGTTCTTTTTCACTAAGCTAGTTTTCTTGATAGACAATGAGTCTACATTTGCAAAGGTGAATGGTGCTTGGACAAGAAGGCTGATTATAAGAGTCTTGTTGGGTTCCTTGAGGGTGTGTAAGGTTTGGTGAATTTTTTTCTTGAGGGATACTAGGTTGATTTTTAAAGTCTTGCAATGGGTGAAGAATCCTAAATGTTGTAATTTCAAGCTCAAGAGAATGACTTGAATATTTAGGAGGCTTACCTTGCTTAAAGCTTGGGAATTTGTACTTGGGAGGCTCCTCTTTTGCACGTTGATCCAAAATGCAAGAGGTTGATTGGTCTGCTATCCTTTGTGCTTGGATAAAAAAAGCTTCATGTATGCTCTTTCTTAGCAATAATCTCTTTTGCAAGAGACTCTTCATATTTCTCCTTTTGGTAATCCATCTCCTGCTGGTGTCGATAAGCTTGATAAGACAACTCTTCTTGCTATAAATTAAATTCTTGTTGTCTCTTGATGTCACCCAATTGCTTATTGAAGTCTAGCAATATTCTTTTGATGCCACTAATCCCCATATTTTCAGTATTTGGGGTTGGATAGGAAATCAACAATGTTGGTTTGGCAGAAAAATGATTTCTTGATACTGATTAAAAGGTTTCCAAGAAGATTGAGTAGGGGTGGCTAGGTGGAAAACATGGTAAATATGCTAATAAGCTACTATTAAAAGGTCATTTGGAGTGAAACCAACAAGTTGTTATGTTTGGTATGGCTAGTAAGAAGTGATATAAGCAAGTTTTTCATGAAATTTATGGTGATGAAAGACATCTTCATGAAATGAAGACATTATGAAGCATTTAAACAAGTTGGAAAATCATTGAAATATGCTTAAAAATCAGAATAATGAAGACTGATTTTTGTAAAAATGTGAGCACATACCAACACTTGGTCTTCTCTAAACTAGTAGAATAAACTTGGAGTCACCAAATGTGTGAATATTTTTCCTCCAAAGGTAGATATTGCTAACATACACACCAAATATTAGCAATGATTGGACAAGTTTTGAACTATGATAGTTCAAACAATCCCATCGAGTGTGAAAAAATTGTTGTTGTTGCAAAAGTGTGCACTCTTGCTAAGATGATAAAATCACTTAGCCACCTCGTGAAACATGGGATGATCTCCCTAAGTGTGGGATCAAACTGTGGAGATCAACCTCTAGAGAGGGATGATTCCCTTGGAACTTCACCTAATCTAACCTATGCTACTATTTCTTGATGAGCGCAGACATGTAAAAAGTCCTGATAGATACTATGCATTTGATTCTAATTAACTAACACCATTTATTCCTAAATCATTTCAGACTAACCAATTAATTAAATAATCGACATTATTTAGTTAAATTCAACTATTAATGAAATAATTAAATTTATTGATTAATTCACCCTTCTAACTAATATTCATCATATATAAATTAAATCAAGACATTTAATTAAATTCCCCTAAATCCTCCCATTTGATTAAATCAATCAAATCAAATGTCACAATCTCCCAATCCATTCCGATTAATTAATTCTGGATTAATTAATCCTAAATCATCATTAATAAATCCTCCAGCTTTTAATTCCTTAAGAGTTAATCAACCTATTGTCAACTAACTAGGTTGCACATAAAATTCATTTCTTGTAATTAACTAATTCCTCTATTTATCCCCACAAAGGCATATTCCTCCCAACCACCTCTCATTCAATTTCCCTCCAAAATTTTTCAAAAACCTTTCACATCTTCTTTAACTCCTCTTATATCCTCTCACATCTCAACCACATTCAATAAATTCCTCTTACAACCTTTCAAATCCTCAACCATTCTCATTTATTTCTCTTACATCCCCCATTCCTCAACATGTTTCCCAGAATGTGCTCCACCTTCCTCCAATTGAATTGTGACAAGTGTCACATTCTCATTGGCTCCTATTTTATCCCACATTCACCAATTCCTATCATTCTTCAATCCTTGATTTCTATAAATAGAAGCATTCTCTTCACAATATGGATCCACAACTTCAAGCATTATTACTATAGCCATTTTCATACTCAACATTTCATCATTTTCATTTATTTTGAGCATAATTTCACCATTTGGATTCAATTTCACAATTGGAATCACATCCAACATTGGAGCTTATCAAAGAGATTGGGAAAGGGCTTCTTTCCACATCAAAGGAGCACCACTTCCCCTATGGGATGGAGGTTTACTTAAGTTAGACTAGATTGCATACTTTGTTTTGTTTATTTCAAATTTTTATCATGTTTTCTTGCTTTTTGATCAAAGAATATCATAGGGAGTATTTTTTTAATTTATAAGATGTTTAATACTTGATTGATGTTTCTTGTTAGTTGATTACAAATTGGACTCTCACATTTTGGCACTAGAAGGAGGGCTAACCACTTTATTTGACCAATTTTGCCTAAAATTTTTATTTCTTATAGACACAGGGGAGTGATGCCACACTTCCTAGATATAGTGTCACATTCACATACAACATTCATGAACTTTTAGAGTTTTTCTTTTGGTTTCAGCGTTGCCTTTGCACTGTCGCGTCACATTTGCTCATCATTGTCGCGTCGTGTTTGCTTAAGCATCACATTTTCTCTTTCTGTCTTATGTCTTATTTCTAGTTTGATAGAGCATCGCCTTTGAAATTGCATCACATTTGTAGTCTCCTCCTTCTACCAAGTGTTTCCTTTTCTTTCAATAGAGTGCCACATTTTTTTATAGCATCACATTTGTGCAGTTATAAAGTGTCGCATATGCTGCACAATATTGCCTTTGGAGGAAAGGGAGGAAAACTAACTTGGAGACCTAAAATCATTTTTGAATTCTCTTTGTAATAGCTTAGGCTTTCCAAATATTTCTTTCATTTCTATTTTAGGACCAACTAGAGTTACTTTGGGCTTAAAATTAAAAAACAACTCAAGCTTTATTAAAGTTGGTTAAAATTGAACATTAGGAACTTACTAGACTTTGATTTTGGGCTAAAATTGAACAAGATAAACTCATTTAAACTTGGTGCTCTACAAAGAACTCATCATTGGTTTTGGGTTTAAAAAGAACTTGTATTTTTCTTGCTTTGTGATTTTTTAGTATTTGCATCATTCAAATGAGTATGCACTTCTCTCATGCTTCCTAGCGATCTTGAGAATCAAAAGAATTCTAGTGACATTGATTGTCTAAAATTACCCACACATTTCAAAACTATATTTAAAATTGAATAATCATGCTAGTGTGAGAAATAGACATTAGGTGTGCTTCCTCCTTGCTCTTTGTGCAAATTGGGTAGTTGAAGTACAAGTGTACTCCCTTTCTTTTGTTCACCTTTAGAGGGGTCTGCCTAAGAACAACTAGAAGGTGACTCCAACCAATATTTTACTTGGGATGGTATATAAATGGATAAGACTAAATTGTCAAGTCCTCATGGACGTATGCAGGCCCTACCCATATAGTTTCTTTTAGAAAGGGGTACTATTGTACAAAGTATAAGAGCCCCTAGTCTAGGATTCATTAAAGCCTTTAGTGGATTGTTGGACACTCACAAGGTTCCATGTCCCTAATTACCTAAACTAAGAACCAATTTGTTTAGAAGCCAAAATCCTTACTATTTGTTGGTGCAAGAATGATCGTTCTAAAGCCACCCCACATTTGTACTATTCAACATAGAAATAGAATAAATCCTCAAGGTCTTTAGATCTTTAGGATTTTGAGATTTGGTGGTCTCGAGAAGCGTGTGTCATGGAGGGGAGAAAATGTCACCAAATATCTAGCTATTTTCTTTGTCTTAGTGTTTGGATAAATCCAAGTGGGGAATCAACAAATATTTTCATTTCTATCCTAGGGTTTTCTGATTTGTGAGTGAGTCAAATAATTTTCTTGGATCTAAAACTTTGAAACAAACATTCAACAAGTCATCAAAATTTCAAACCCTTTGGAAAGAGAAAATATCCTTGAAGAGTCCAAATACTACTACTTGTCCCTAGGGATTTTATCCTTAGAGGGTTCTAAATATTTGGGCCCATATCTCAATTTTTTTATCTCCAAATTCAACCTAGGAAAACTATGCATTTGATTATTTGATTTTCACATAATGGATCTTGTGGAATGAAAAGGAATTGAGACATAGACATTCAGTTTAAAAGTTAAGCAAGAAGTGTTGATGTGGTAAAAGGAATCCATTTAATCAAGATAAAAGAAAATTGGACCCCACATATGTGTTTGATCTCATGATTTCCAATAAAGTTAAAATCCTAAAACCAAGGACTATCAATTGCCATAAGCATCTTAGTCCAAAGGCTCTCAAGAAACACCTTTCAAAACTTTATGAAAGTAGAGATAGATTGGTATACAAATTTTACAAACGTGCTTGAAAGGATAATCCACACTTTTATTCATTCTATTATTGTCAAAATCTTAGTCTTTTCCAACCATTTGAGTTTCCCACATAGGGTTGAAAGTCTCAGAGGTATAGCATGTTCTTAAATACCTTGGTATTGTAAACAAAGTCTCTCTAGGTTCATCTAGGATCAAACCAACACTTTCATTTGTCACATCATTAATCAAAATCCCATCTCACAAAAAATGTTTAGAACCTTGGAAAAATCATTCATGCTAGACTTATGGTAAATCCTTCAATCTAAATCAAAATCATCTTGTTTGGCTAAGTGTGTGTGGATGAATCCTTGCTCATAAATTTTGTTAAATTATCACCCTTGTGAACAAGTTTATTCCAAGATAACATCTAACATCTTGGGATCTATAAATCCATTATTCGAATCAAACCAAATCCAAATCAAAATCCAAAAAAATCCTAAAGTCTAGTATTCCTCCAAAGTTCTTAAAAGTTCAAACATCCATATAATCCATCCTTCATTTGTCACATCATCCTCATTTGATCCTTAACCTCCTAGATTTTCTTTTTTGTACCTAAAGTTTAGACCAACCTAAGGAGTTAAAGGCTTACCTCCCATATTCATAAAATTTGATCCCAATTTTATGGTCCAAAAAAGATCATAACATAAGAAGATCATGGAGAAAAAAAAAGAAACATACACTTCAAGTGATTTGAGCCAAACTACATTAGAATTAAACCCTAGAGAATCTACCATCCCTTCACTCAACCCCTCTCAACAATCACAAGACCTTCAAGAGGGAGGTTTTCAAGTGGAGGATGTCACCAAAAACTTTGAAGGGATGAGCTAGGATGAAATTGAACTTGTCCAAAATCGTGAAACACACAAGATTGCCAATATGGTCATAAGGCTCAATCCCACTATTATGAAATAACTTGCACAATAGAAGAATATGATATGAAATATGCTGCAAATACTTGATAATAACTGAGAATAACAAGCCACTTCGAGGGGGAAAACCTCCAAATATCTCTAATGAAGACACACTTCACACTTGATGATGAAATAAGACTCACAATCTCCTATATATACCTATTTATTCCAAGGATATCACCTAGGCCGACTTAGACACACCTATATAAGACTTAGGCCGTCCTAAACAACTAAATAACAATATACTAATCATAATATGACTTAATAGAGAGTTAAGATAGCCACAAGCCGACTATTCATAACCCGATGTACAATAATATTAAGGGTGTAGCATGCCCCCCTTCTTCAAAGAAGCATTGTCCTGAATGCTAATCAAGTTTGGAAACTTTTGAATGAACTCCTCATCTTCCCATGTGGCATCTTCAACTAGTAAATTCTTCCATTGGATGAGATACTCAGTGATAGTTCTATTACTTAGCTTCTTTATGCGTGTTTGACGAATGCACTCTGGTTCCAAAATGATTATCCCTTCTTCATCTAACTTGGGAAGTGTTGTTTGAGTGGGAATATTATGCCCAATTACCTTCTTCAAATAGGAAACATGAAAAACTGGATGTATCTTTGTTGTTGGTGGCAACTCAAGCTTGTAGGAAACACTACCGATCTTTCTGCATGATTTGGTATGGACCATAATACTTTGGTGACAACTTATTATTCTTGCTTTGTTGCTTTAGTGAGATTTGCTTATAAGGCTGCAATCACAAGAAGACCCAATCCCCAACTTCAAAACTTCTTTCACTACGATGTTGGTCTACCTGTTGTTTCATTCAATTTTGTGCCATGGCTAAATTCTCCTTGAGTCTGAAAGTACTTGTTGTTGATGAAGCAAGTGGTCTTCTACTGCCTGAACTCTTGGGGACACATTAATTGATGATGTGATGGAAGGAGGATGATATCCATAAAGTGCCAAAAATGGAGACATTTTTGATGAGCTATGAAAAGTAGTGTTATACCACCATTCCGCAAGTGGTAGCCAATCTACCCACTGGGACTGTTTCTCTGAAGTGAAACAACGTAGATATCCTTCCAAACACTTATTAACAACCTCTATTTTCCCATCTGATTGAGGGTGGTATGAAGAGCTAAGAGCCAATTGAGTACCCAAACATGAGAATAAATCTTTCCAAAAGTGACTAGTGAAGATAGGATCACGATCACTAACAATAACTTTAGGTGTACCATGTAGCTTTTGGATATTCTCCAAAAAAAGCTTTAGCCACTACACTTGCTGTAAAAGGATGTGCTAATGCAATGAAATGTACATATTTAGTGAGCCGATCAACCACCACCATGATGACATTATGACCTTTAGATTTGGGAAGCCCTGTGATGAAGTCCATGGATATCTCTTCCCAACACTGGCTAGGAATAGATAAGGGTTGCAAGAGACCTGGTGTCTTAATTGTCTCCCCTTTATGCCTTTGACACACCAAACATTCAGCCACAAATTTTTGAACATCACCCTTTAGCCCTTCCCAAAAGAAATCTTGCTTGACTCGATGATATGTTTTCAAAAATCCTAAATGACCACCCACTGGAGACTCATGCAACTCTATGAGAATTTTGATTTTAAGGTTGGAATTCTTGCAGAGATACAAACACTCTTTATACCAAAGAGTATCTCCCTTCCAACAAAACTTATATGAACTAATAGGATCACTTTTTAATTGCTCGATGAGATTACTTGTTGCAACATCATTTTTCCACTCTGCTTTGGCTTCCTCCACCCAATTTTCTTGTAATATTGAAAGGGCATACAATAAGGCTTCATCTTTCTCATCCTTCCTTGACAGTGCATCTGGGACAATATTTTCTTTTCCTTTCTTATATACAATCTCAAAGTCATAGCCTAACATCTTAGTGACCCATTTTTGTTGCTCTTCAGAAGATAGTCGGTGTTCCAAAAAATATTTTAGGCTATCATGATCTGTCTTAACCTTGAAATGTCTACCCAATAGATAAGGCCGCCATTGTTTCACTGCATGGAGTATTGCTAGAATTTCCTTCTCATAAATAGGTTTGAGTAGATTCTTACCTTTTAATTGACGACTCTCAAAAGAAATTGGTCGCCCTTCTTGCATAAGCACTACTCCTATCCCATTTCCAGAAGCATCAGATTCCACAATGAATTCCTTGGTGAAGTCAGGAGTGGCAAGTACTGGAGTTGTACACATAGCCTCCTTCAATCTCTCAAATGTTGTATTGGTAGACTCATTCCAATGAAAAGAATCCTTCTTCAATAGAGTGGTGAGAAGTGCTCCTATACTACCATAATTCTTCACAAATCTTCTATAGTACCCTGTCAATCCCAAGAATACTCTTAGTTTCTTAATGGTTTTTGGAATAGGCCATTCCATGATAGCCTTAATTTGTTAGGGTCCACCTTTACTCCTTCATGTGAAACTATGTGTCCCAAATACTCCACCTCTGTAAGACCAAAAGCACACTTGGATGGCTTAGCATAGAGTTTATGATCAAGTATTTGTAATGCTTGGTCCACATGTTGCAAATGTTCTTCCCAAGTCTTGTTGTAAATCAATATATCATCAAAGAATACTAACACAAACTTTCTCAAGAACTTCTTAAAAATGGAATTCATCAAACTTTGGAATGTAGATGGTGCATTGGTAAGACCAAATGGCATCAGCAAAAATTCATAATGACCCTCATGAGTCCGAAATGCTATCTTACAAATGTCCTCCTCCTTAATCCTAATTTGGTGATAACCAGATCTAAGATCTAGCTTGGTAAAAAACATAGCTCCATTTAATTCATCTAGCAAATCATCAATGACTGGAATTGGAAACTTATCTTTAATGGTGTACATGTTGAGCACTCTATAAGCTGGACACCACCAAGTATCATCCTTCTTACGTACCATCACCACCGGTGAGGAGTAAGCACTTTGGCTATGCCTAATGATTCCTGCCTCTAGCATCTCTTCAACAATTTTTTCTATCTTACTCTTTTGTATGTGTGGATACCTGTAAGGCCTGATGTTTGGTGGTTGGCTCCCTGGGACTAACTGTATGGCATGATCATGATCTCTCTTAGGAGGAAGTCCCTTAGGCATATCTCCAAGAACAACTGAGTGACGATCAATTATAGCTTGCAAATCTAGATGAGTAGGAGTAATAGATTGAGAGACTTCTAATGAACATAGTTGGGCCACAAATCCATCCAATCCTTTCTTAAGCAACTTTTGCATTTGATGAGAGCTTACCATTTGTGGATATTTTTCCTTCAACCCACTTAGCTCTACTATCCTTCCTTCTGATTGAAATCTCATGAATAGTTCTTGGAAGTTCATCTCAATTGTTCCTAATGTAGTAAGCCATTGTACTCCCAAAACAATATCTGTTGCACCCATGGATATCGCATACATTGGGGTATCAAGTTGATAATCTCCCATGGATAATTTAATGCTATGACACTTCCCTGAACAACTAACTGTAATTCACCATCTGCAATCAAAACTTGAAACTCTAGAGTTGGATATATGAAACAATTTAGACGAGTAGCTAACTTTTTGTTGATGAAATTATGAGTACTACCTGAGTCGATCAACACTGTTACCTTCTGCTTCTTTAGGAACCCCACCACCTTGAGAGTTTGTGGAGCACTGAAACCTGAGAGTGCATGACAAGAAATGATTGGTTGAGAATCACGTGATTCCTCATTTGACTCCCTTTCATCTTCTAGTATGGGTTCCTCCTCTTCTTCCTCATTGGGACCTTCAATATAAAACAATTTCTTTTCACTACATTTATGTCCTCGACTGTATTTGCTATCATAATTGAAACACAAGCCTTTTTCTCTTTTCTCCTCAATTTTTTGTGGAGTCAACTTAGTAGGTTGTGTTGAATATCCTTTCTCTCTTGTCACATTAGCCCCTTGCTTCTTAGGAATCAAATACTTCTCCTCTACCCTGCGTGCTAAGATAAAATACTCATTTATGGAACTAGGGCTAAACATGCGTACCTCATGTTGAATGTGATCCTTGAGACCACCCAAGAATAAGTCATTCAAGTTTTCCTCCAGTAATTGAATCCACCCTTAAGGATAGATTTTGGAATTGTGAATATAATCCTTAACGATCCTGTTTGTTGAAGTTTAGCTAGTGGTGAAGTTGTCTGTGATGCTATTTATATTGTGCTTGAGTTCCTCTATAAAAATTGACCATGAGACAGTGGTGAGCCCCTTTTACCTTGATGAAAGCCAATGATACCAAATGAATTGATTTGGTTCTAAATATAAGGAAGCATCGTGACCTTTTGTCCATTTGGGATTTGGTGTACTTCAAAAAAATTCTCCATTTGGTTTATCCATGTTAGAGGATCCTTTCCATCAAACTTGCGCATATCCACCTTTGGAAATAAATTCCTAGATCCCATAGGAGTACTAAAGCTTGTGTTAGTAGTAGCTGACCTAGAATTCTCACCTTGGCCGCTTGAGAACTCCTTTCTTGATTCAGCTATGTAGGTGCTTAACATGTTTTGCATGTCTGACATATCTCCTCTTAGGTCACACATATCCATCTTAATTGAGAAAATTTCTTCCTTGACCTTATTGATTTCTTCATTATGAGTAATATCCTCGATTGTTTCAACATCCTTATCAGGAGTCTTCCCCGGAGTGACAACATTCTTTTTACCCCTTGTTGCAGGCCCTGTCATGATGGAAACCACTAATGTAGAAATAAATCACACAAATTAAACTTAAATTATCTCAAATTTTTACTGTGATTTCCTTTAGTATGTCTTCAAAAACCCAATGAAAATCAGACTCGAATTCAACAAGATGTGCGAGATATGTAGATTCCAAAAAAATAGTGTAGAAACCCTAATTCTGTAATAATTCGCTTAATTCTACTCCAATTCTTCTAAAATATGTACTGTAGCTTCTTCAATATGTTCTTCAAAAACCCTTTAAAAATTAGAAAAAAATTCACCAAAATCTGAAAGATGTGCTCTTCCCAAAATCGCCTCCAAAATTGAGAAAAACCTTGCCTCTATGGTGCCAAGATCATGCTCTGATACCACTTGTTATGAAATAACTTGCACAATAGAAGAATATGATATGAAATATGCTACAAATACTTCATAATAACTGAGAATAACAAGCCACTTCAAGGGTGAAAACCTCCAAATATCTCTAATGAGAACACACTTCACACTTGATGATGAAATAATACTCACAACCTCCTATATATACCTATTTATGCCAAGGATATCACCTTGGCCGACTTAGACACACCTATATAAGACTTAGGCCGACCTAAACAACTAAATAACAATATACTAATCATAATATGACTTAATAGAGGGTTAAGATAGCCACAAGCCGACTATTCATAACCCGATGTACAATAATATTAAGGGCGTAGCACCCACACAATACATGTTGGCATTAGCAAAGGAAGGGGATAAACCCCCTTTCGATTTTGATGTGAGCACTATTGTTGAACAACCTCTTGGGAATATTCCACCCACATCATTCACATCAATGTCATTCCCAAGAATCACCCAACCCATCATACAACCAACATTTCTCATGCTCCAAGTCAACCCATGATAACCAAGGGGAGTTCATTTCTCCAAGCTCTTCAAACACATCCACTTGTCAACACTCAAAATCTAGAGGCTGTTGATGTGTTTTTTATGCACTTCTCAACACAGGTAATGAATAGGTGCATCACCTCTCTTGAAATAAAATATTCCATAATCAGATTACAAAACACTATCACAAGGTCTCTAATGTCAAGTCTTGACAGTGCTTGGAATATCTCAGTTGTTTCATGTGATTTACTGGAATCACAAGGAAAACTTACATATGAGTTACAAAGTGGGGAAGTTGGATATGCAAATGGAGTTATTAATATGGGAGAGTTTCTTTGTGTTTGCTATAGGTTCAAACAATAGTATTGAACTCCATTTTATCATTGGATTTGGCTTTACAATGTGTAATGAACCTTAGCATAGGTTACTTATTAAAAAAAATGAAAAAGGGAAGGGAAGAGAGGAAGTTTCTAGACCTAAAACTATGAATGAATAGTGATCATGGAGGTTGTTATAGTAGACAAACTCCCTAAATTAGTTTTTGCTTGACCAAGAGAAGCCTACAACTACACAAAACTAGTGAAATCTTTTAGGGACTACAAATTTTCATATTACACACACACATCATGAACATGCAATCAAACTAAGTTGCAAAAATAAAGGAAGGAAGCTCAGACTAGCTTTGCAAAGTGATTAATCATCAATGAACCACAAAAAGCATGAGTTAGAAATTCATCAAATACTAAAAAATCAATCACCATAACCACTTCCATTTAAGAAACTAACACTACAACTAACATGGAAGTAGAACCATGCATGCAAGATGAGAAAAATCAAAGAGAACATCCATAAAATCATGCAATGTTGTCTTCTATTGTAGCAAATTCTTTTACAACTCTCCAACGCTTTACAAATGAGGGGGAGACCCCTATAGTTTTCCAAAGTCCAAATGAATGGCTAGGATTGAATTACATTGTGTGGCTTAGGTTTGATTACATTAGGGCTTCACCTACCCCACAATATTCAACAATTTAAAATGCAACTTTTTTCTTTTCCCTATTTTGTCCTGTAGTGCCCAAGTGCTATAGAAATTTTTTCTTCTTACTGATTGTCCTTTTTCTATAGCTGAAACTATTCAAAATCTACCTTACATTTGATGTATTCATAACATTCTCTTCAATCAATCAAACGAGCCCCTTTTGAAAATTTGCATCATTGTGGGATGGATTAGCTATCCACCAATCTAACGAGACAAGCCTTGATGGATCATGATAATTTGATGAAAAGCAAGACAACCCTTCTAATGGGCCTCCCTAATGGACCCACAACAAGCTCCATAAATCCTGCATACATAAAGCGTAGTAAGTGCATTCAAATAGAAATTCAGGTGAATATTAATCACATCCTACAAATTGAGTATTAGATCCATTAATACATTACTAAAAGATCATAAAATTCATGTTTGGAGCTCATTTGGACCATGAAAATTAATGCATGTTTTGGGGTGTGGGTTCCATAAGGCAGAAGGATGATGAACGTCAGGTAGAAATGGGAAGGTAGACAGTGGACAGAAGGAAAAACAACCATAGAGGGATGGCAACCCAAAAGGAAAGCTCCAAATGACCATGGAGGAGAAAATTTTCGGGAATTGGAACATCAAGGGAAAATGAAAGGTCAAAATGAAAAAGGAGGGACAAAGTTCTAGAAACAGCCATGGAGGGTTGGAGTTCTAAAAATGGCCATGGAGGGGTCAGGTTCTGGGAGCTGAAAGGTCAGGGGTAGACAGAAGGTCAAAATGGAAAAGGAGGGACAAAGTTCTGGAAATGACCATGAAGGGGTGGAGTTCCGAAAATGGTCATGAAGGGGCCAGGTTCCGGGAGCTGGAACGCCGAGGGCGGACGAAAGGTCAAAATGACAAAGGAGGGACAAAGTTCTAGAAGGAAAGTTCTAGAATATTAAAACTTAATGAAAGATTGGCAGTTCACTTAGGCACCACAAAAAAATCCTAAATCCATAGGAAACTTTTCCCCAAAATCAAAAATGAAGGAAAAAGAAAATCGAGCGATCAGGGACCAAGTAAGCAGGAATAAGGAAAAAAGAAAAAAAAGGAAGGGGGACTTTGCTTCTCCCCAAATTTGAATGCCCTAGGTAAAATGAAGGGCATGGAGCAACATTTATGGGCCAATTGCCACTAATGGCATGCATGGATTTCTTTGTATGGAAAACCTAGATTAGGTGAGATGATTTGAAAACAACCATGGGGGTTGGGGCAACAAGAGAAGGGAAACCTATAGGGGTACTTCCCCAAAAGAAAAAGACTCGAAAAAACTCAGGTAGGTGAATTTGATCATTTGAAGGAACATGAAAAATTAGGCTCTAAGAAAGGGGCACGTAAAATGAGATGAGAGCAAACCATCCCATTCAAAGCAAAAAGATGGGGTCCTTACCCATGGTGGGGTGTGTGTGCAAAACATGCACAACAAATGGTGACTTTTTGGGGAAATTCTCCAAAGCATTTCAATGAAAAACTGGAATCACGAACCCAAAATCTCTAGTTCTAACCTTCACACTAGGGAAAAAAAACTAGACACTCAACCAAAGGATCAAAACCACTAGTTAGTCCAACCTTTAGTATGCTAAAAATCCAAGTGTGTACAGTTGCATTAATTCCCATCCTTCAGTTGCTACAAGAATCCAAGCTTTGTCAAGTTAAGCTATGTAGTTTATTCTAACTCCAAAAACATCTAGGACATTGCCTCACTACTAGTCAGGCATCCATAGCCTTAGTAGAGTTGCTCGGATACCCCTAAAAAGTTGAATTTCTTTTCTTTTGGTTTTCAATATTTTTCTTTCTTTCTTTTGTTTCTTTTCTTTTGATTTTCAATTTTTAATTCTTTTTATTTTAACCCACAAGCAATGAAGCTTAGGCTGAGAATCACAGTGGCGCTGGAGCATAATTTTATATTTTTCACTTAACTAGACTTCACAAAGGACCTACAATGACCTCTAGATTCTTAAAATATGTGAGAGATATAAGATTCTAGAATACATCAAAATCATACCAACCAATGACTTATCCTCTTTGAATAAAACACCTAAATCACTTGACACTAATAGAAGACCTCACCATCCACTCTGAAGACTTGATTAAAGTTTAACAAAGAAATACATAGAACAGCCCTAGGAAACAAGCATGGTTGTTGTGCACACAGATGTTCCTAGCTAAAAGTAGAGGAACCCTAAGCAAAGCAACAACAAAACAAAAAGCAAACATAAAGAAAACACCTAAAATAACAGAAGCGAGAAAGCAAAAGAAAACAACAAGGAAACCAACCTAAAGCAACCTAACCTACAACAAACCAACTAACCTAAGGAAAGAAGGAAAGTGGAGTATTTATAGGAAACCTACACTACTAAAAAATGAGCTATGTACAAAGAGATATTTACAAAGCACTATGTTCAGGCAAGGTGAGCTGACATCAATGCTCATTGGATTTTGTAGTGCATGCACAAGAAAATGGGTGATTGTTATCATTCTTAACCTTGTAAATTTATCTTTATACTCCAAAAAAGAAATTCAATGTTGTAGCACTCAAGTTTAATTACACATTTGGGAAAAATTAGCAATTGAGGTGATTCATTAAACCCATGGTTGATCCATAAGCAAGTTTTTTTTCCCTCACTCTGATAATCAAAATGATAAGTGCAACTATGAATATTAACAAGAGAAAGGAAGGATAGAACCTAGATGCCATCATATAGAGGTGGCAGTATTTGACAACTAAGAGTGAGCACTACATCATCGATAGGTGCATTGGCAGCCTCGGGCAGGCATGGTGGAGGGTGCAACACTTCAGACATTAAGCTTCCATAAGGCTGGGAGAATGGGGCAGCAAACAACTCTCCCAATATTTGTGTGGGATCATAAACCTCTATCAGTTGTTCTTTGAGGAGATAAACCTCATCTCATTGATCTTCAACAAAGCTAGTATCCACTTGATTATTGTCCTCAAAAGGCAGCATGCTGTCCCACTTCCTTTCCCAAGTGTTGTCCTTATTTATGTGGTTTTCAATGTCATGGGACAATGACATGGATGACTATTTCCTATTGCAGCTCCCTAAATGTGAAGGGGAAACAACTATTATCATGGTGGAAGGGCTCCAAATTGCATCTTGTGGTCAACTGGGTGCTTCATCTCTGTGGGTAGACGTTGGAACACCCTCACCTTTATCTTCTTCCTTTTGTATTGCATGTGTCTCATCAAGATGTTCGATCACTTCACCTTGGTTGTTGTCACTATAAATGAAGAAGGAACCTTGCTCCCACTCTGGGGGATCCAGTGTTTCATCAATAGGAGGTTTAGGTGGTATGTCTTCATCGTCGCTAACATTTGGGATGCACTCCTTTGTTGCCCTAATATACCCTTGTGGCATGGTTCCAAGTGGGAGGAAAACATGAAGAGACATTGGTCCGTCATGGGGATCAATGTACATTGAACGATCCAGCCTTGAAAGTCTTCTACAAATCCTATCATCCATCACATGCAATTGTTATACAGGGGGAAAGGACCCTGGGTGATTGTTGGGAAACATCCCTATTTGCTCCACTTCATTGTTTGGAAGCTCGAGACTGCTCTGATGTCCTTCTTCTATCGCTGTCCCAATATCCTTTTGAGGCCTTCCTTAAGTTGAGTTTTCATTTGGTTCAGGCTCTTGGTCTTCTATTTCATCTCTTAAAGCATCTGCATGAGGTGGCATACTTGGCTGCCCCAATTGTTCTTTAACTTGTTCAATGGCCCCTTGGCATAACTCACATGCAAACTCAAAATGTGATGCATCGTGGAGCCTACACCAATTTGAAGCAACAACACCTCCAAATCAACTTGACATTTTAGCTAAGACCAATCCCTTGCTAGTCTTGACACTAGTTGGTCATATCTTTTCGCTATCAGGTTCTCATCATCATTTGGGAAGGAAGGTGAATAGTAGACAACCGCAACAAGTGGTTGTTCCCACTCCTCCAAACTTTCACTTTTAGATTCTTGATCGCTGTCATTTATGGAGAGGTTTTCCAATATAATTTAACTTATCCTTTCACCATCTCCTTCTGCTACCCCAAGGCTTTCAACCTCCTCTTCTTTTTGTTCTTCAACATCTTTGTTGGTTGTCCTAGCATGTGATGCTACAAAGTTTGGCGATCCATCCTCAATTGCCAATGTTTCTTCTTCTTGAGTGGAGAGTTTTCTTTTGCTGATGGAGAAAGGGCCTTCTAATTCCTTTCTAGTTGATTTTTTATCAAGACCACTTGTTTTCTTGAGGGGATTAGCTCCTTCTTTTCAACTTTCAACTTTTGTGTTTGTTGTCCCAACACTAGCTCATGTCCAATTTATCGGTTCATCTTTACTTTGTTTTCCTCCAAATGTTGATACCTCTTTTTCCTCATGGAATGACTCATCTTCATCGAAATTTGGCTGCTCCAACTTGATAAAATAGCCCCGGGTTTGAGTGATAATGTTCGTGCATGACAAACAAGTGAATTGGGAGTGAGGTGTGTTGTGAAATTTGTACCAAGTAGACATCAACACCTCCTCCAATACTAGTCTATATTTGCTGTCCAAATAATCTTGGATCAGCTTCTTGAATGCCTTGGTTGCCATAGTTTCCAATTCTTCCTTTGGGTTTGCAAGGGCTAAAGGTTGATAGATTTCCCAGAAGGAGATTTCTCCTTGCAATACCCTTTCAATTCTGCTCAAAAAATCTAGACGCCCCAACTCGTTGTGCTTGCGAGTGAAATGGATCTGACATCTATCCACCAACGTGAATTGTTGCAATGGATTCTTCAATCTCTTATTCAAATCTACATGTAGCTGAGTGATGTTGATTTGTGCATGCTACTCTATTTCAACTCAACTTCTTTTGCCTTCAAAATTTTCTGATTTTATGTTTCAACATTAAAAGAGATCTCTCTATCTCAGATTTCTTCTTTGAAAGTGCTCTTTTCAACTTCTAACTTTCAGTTTTGTAGCCTCAACATGTCATGCCCTCCTAGCACCAGTTCTGTTGATGTGTTTTTTATGCACTGCTCAACACAAGTAATGCATAGGTGAATCACCTCTCTTAAAAGAAAATCTTCCACAATTAGATTGCAGAACACTATCCCAAAGTCTCTAATGTTAAGTCTTAAAAGTGCTTGGAATATCTCAGTTGTTTCATGTGATTTGTTGGAATCACAAGGTGGACTTATGGATGAGTTACAAAGTAGGGAAGTTGGATCTGCAAATGGAGTTCTTAATATGGGAGAGTTGTGTGTTTGTTGTAGGTTCAAACAACAGTCTTGAACTCCATTTTATCATTGGATTTGGCTTTACAATGTGTAATGAAACTTATCATAGGTTATTAAAAAAAGGAAAAAGGGTAGGGAAGAGAGGAAGTTCCTAGACCTAAAACTATGAATGGACAGTGATCATGGAGGATACTGCAATAGACAAACTCCCTAAACTAGGTTTTTCTTGACTAAGAGAATCCTACAACTACACAAAACTAGTGCAATCTTCTAGGGACTATAGATTTTCATATTACATGCACACATCATGCACATGCAATTGAACTAAGTTGCAACAATAAAGGAAGGAAGCTTAGACTAGCTTTGCAAAGTGATTCATCATCAATGAACCACAACAATCATGAGCTGAAAATTCATCAAATACTGAAACATCAATCACCATAACCATTTCTATTCAAGAAACTAACACTACAACTAACATGGAAGTAGAACTATGTATGCAGGATGAGAAAAGTCAAAGAGAACATCCATAAAATCATGCAATGTTGTCTTCTATTGACGCAAATGCTTTTACAACAACTCTCCAACCCTTTAAAAATGAGGGGGAGACCCCTATTTTTAGTTTTCCAAAGCCCAAATGAATGGATTTGATTGAATTACATTGTGTGGATTAGATTTGATTACATTAGGGCTTCACCTACCCCACAATATTCAACAATTTAAAATACAGCTTTTGTCTTTTCCCTATTTTTTCTTCTAATTCCTAAGTGCTATAGCAATTTTGTCCTCTAGCTGATTGCCCTTTTATTGTAGCTGAAACTATTCAAAAGCTACCTTCTATTTTATGTATTCCAAAAATTCTCTTCAATCAATCAAACAAGCCCCTTTTGCAAATTTGCATCATTGTGGGATGGATTAGCTACCCCCTGATCTAACGAGACAACCCTTGATGGATCACGATTGTTTGATGAAAAGAAAGACAACTCTTCTAATATGCCTCCCCGACAGACCCTCAACAAGCTCCATAAATCCTGCATACATGAAGTGTAGTAAGTGCATTCACATATAAATTCAGGTGAATATTAATCACATCCTACAAATTGAGTATTAGATCCATTAATACATTACCAAAAGATCATGAAATTCATGTTTGGAGCTCGTTTGGACCATGAACATTAATGTGTGTTTTGGGGTGTGGACGCCATAGGGCAGAAGGACTACAAATGGTGGGTGATGGGTGACAATAATGGGAAGGTAGGTGACAGATGAAAGGGAAAACATCTTCAAAGGGATGACAACTCGAAAGGCAAGTTCCAGATGACTACGGAGGGGCAGAGTTCTGGGAGCTAGAACGCCAGGGGTAGACAAAAGGTAAAACAGGAAAAGGAGGGATGGAGCTCCAAAAATGGCCATAGAGGGGTGGAGTTCTAGAAACGGCCATGGAGGGGCCAGGTTTCAGGAGTCGAACACCAGGGGTGGACGGAAGGTCAAAATGGCAATTGAGGGATGGAGTTCCAGAAATGGCCACAAAGGGGCCAGGTTCTAGGAGTTGAAATGCCAAGGGAAGACAAAAGGTCAAAATGGATAAGGGGGGATGGAGTCTCGAAAATGACCATGGAGGGGTGGAGTTACGAAAATGGCCATGGAGGGGCTGGGTTCCGGAGCCAAAATGCTTGGGGTGGATGAAAGGTAAAAATAGCAAAGGAGGGATGAAGTTCTAAAAGGAAACTTCCAGACTTCCTGAAACTTAACAAAAGATTGGTAGTTCACTTAGGCACCACAAAAATATCCCAAATCCATAGGAAACTTTTCCCCAAAGTCAAAAATGAAGGAAAAAGAGAATCGAATGATCAGGAACCAAGTAAGTAGGAAAAAGGAAAACAACGGAAAAAAGGAAGGGGGACTTTGCTTCTCCCCAGATTTGAATTCCCTAGGTAAAATGAAGGGAATGGAGAAATGTTTATGGGTCAATTGCCACTAATGGAATGCATTGATTTCTTTGTATGGTGGACCCGAATTAGGTGAGATGATTTGAAAACAACCGTGGGATTGCTAGGGAAACAGGTGAAGGGAAAACCACAGGGGCACTTCCGTAAAAGCAAAAGACTTGGTGAAACTCAGGTAGGTGAATTTTATCATTTGAAGGAACATTACCAATTAGGCTTTAGGAAAGGGGCACATAAAATGAGATGGGAGCAAAGCATCCCATCAGGAGAGAAAAGAGGGGGTCCTTGTCCACGACAGGTCGTGTGTGAAAAATATGCATAATAGAGGCTAACACAATCTTGGGTATCCCCAACACCATCCCACAATATCCAAAACATCCATATGTAACACTCATCTTCCATGATAGCAACAATCCCTCCACCTTCTCCGCAATACCAACATACTCTCTTGATACACAAGTCTCTCTCCCCATGATATCATAAGGACAAGTGGATTCATTTAGACAAGTGGGAACTTTGAACGCATCATCTTGAGCTTTGCAAAGGAATGCACCACCGATATTTTCATCATTCTCTCTGTTAACATCAACATCCCCACCATTTCAAGGTTTAGGGCACCCCCTTTACCTAACACACCAATACAAAACCAATCAAATCAAATCAATCATGTAGTCACAAGTCAAATCAACATGTCAATCATACCAAATCCTCCAAGCATGCCACCAATATCGTAACACCAAGTGGTACCAATCCAAACATGTCAACCAATCATCACTCCATCTATAACACCTAAACTCTCCAAAAAGTGGTCTCCCAAGGACCTAGCACATTAATCATACTACCTCCCACACAACCTCTTGTCATCACTCAACAAGCACCTCCACAACCACCCCAATGAACTCTTATCACACCATCCCACTAATTCCTCCACCTCCACCACCAAATCCAAACATATCGAATCAATACAACATTACATTGAAATCAGGCCAACAAGCGTATCAAAAGACACTTCAACAATTCCAAACTCAACAATCTACACAAGCTACACAACAAGTTGCACAACAAGCACATGCAAAAGCTTTACTGCAACAACAACAAGCCACACAAGCACATAGGTTGCACAATCTGCTCAAGCTACATAAGTCACTCAACATGCTCAAGCTTAAGAAAAAACTCAATACCAAGTGCAACAAGCCCAAGCACAAGCCTTGTTACAACAACAAGCATACCAACAAGCCTTGCAATAGCTCACACAACAACAAGACCAACAACAAGCATTATTGGCACAACAACAACTATAGGCATACTAATAAGCATTGCTTGCACAAAAAATCTTGCAACAACCTCTCACAAACAAACAACCAAATACGCAAGTCATCCCACCCATTACCCAAGCAACCGTACCACCCCAAAACACATACATCCCACTGCATGATCTGTAGAATGATTTATCCACACAAATTAAACTTCTCTTGCAACAAGTGCTAGACATACAATCAGGAAAAACAATAAAATCACAAGGGAATTTGTGCCCCTATCCTTTTGACAGAAGCATTGCGATGGCCCCATTCCCACAAGGATTTGAGATACCAAAATTTTACAAATACTGTGGGACTGGCAATCCTGAAGATCACATTAGGGAATTCCATGTACACTGTATGAAATTTGCATATGACAATTCCTATCTAATGCAACTCTTCCCTCAAAGCTTGGTTGGTCATGTCATGGAATAGTTCTCTCGCCTTCCTTCCAGAATTAAAAAGTTTCAAGAAATTTTGGACTTATTCATACAAGATTATTCATTTAACACATGCATGGAAGTGAGCTTGGAAGAATTATCCAACCTAAAACAAAACAAGGGAGAAAGATTTGCAACCTTCTTACAATGATGGAAAGATAAGGCCAATAAGAACAAATGGGCTATGCCTAAAGAATAGCAAATTGGGACTATCATCTCCAATATTGAAGGGACCTTGTCTTTTCATTTTAAAATTCAATTCATAACAACCTATGACCAATTGATTCCCAAAGCACTCAACATCAAAAGGGCCCTTATAGCACAAGGGGGCATGCCCACATATCAAGAAAATCGACCATCAACAAGTTACAATGACAAACCACGCACATGGGAAAAGAATAACAATGTCACCAATGATGGTGTAGTTGATGCCAAAGTTGTTATTAGCACCCCAAGATGGAATACACAACAAAAAATGTACCAACAACTACAAATCAATACCCAAAACAACCCAACAATCAAACTATCAACAACATAAATGCTCAAGGGGGACCACCCCCAAGTAACAAATATCCCCCTAAATGAAAATATGTACCACTTGGGGAACCAATTGAATCTATCATGCAACAACTAGTACAAGAAAATCTCATCAAAATCCAAGTCTACAAAAATTATCAAGAGCCTCAAGTTAAACCACCATGGTATAATGAGAAGCACCTTTGTGACTTTCACAAAATAAAGGGACACATGATAGCTAGCTATATGCAAATTAAAAACCTGATCCAAGATCTTATTGATGACAAAACCATAACCATTGAACAACCAACTGGGAATCAATACCTTGAAATATACATGAATCCGATTCTAGATTACAATAAAGGAAACAATAATGGTAAAGGAAAGAGTTACAACAATGTGAACCATGTTTATGACCATGTCGTTGCATCCTTGGATGAACATGTAATGGTCATTAATATCAAAGGACCTAGAGCTGAGTGTGGAGTCACAACACGTGGCAACAAAATTACCATTCTAGGACCTTCACCACCACCCAAAGCACCCGCCGTAAATCCAAAGTCAATCCCTAATAGCTATAATGTCCTAGATCAACTAAAAAAGACCCCTGCCCAGATTTCCATCATGGAGTTGCTAAAAATCTCACTCGCACATAGGGAAATCTTAGAAAAGGCATTGTCTACATCCTCCATCCCCAGAAATCTTGATGCAAACTAGTTCCAAGCTATGATCAGACATATCACTACACTACATCTCCTAACATTCTTTGAGAAAGATCTCCCAACTCAACTATCTCAGAATCGTGCAATCCATCTTGAAGTCTTATTCCACAAGAACAAATTCAAATGAGTCTTGGTATATTTAGGTGTGGGTTTGAATATATATACTCTATAGTTAATAAATAATCTCATAATCTCAGAAGATGTTATTGAGAAAGGAAAAGGTATCACTATTAGGGCTTATGATGATCAAGAAAGGGTGTCTCAAGGCACCATTCAACTCCCTATTCAAGTATGGCGAGTAATCATGCAGACCACTTGCCAAGTTCTTGACTTGAACTCCCCTATAATATCTTCCTAGGGATCCCATGGATCCATGGGATGCAAGTTGTCGCATCTACATTCCATCAATGTGTTAAATTCTCTTATTAAAACCAAGAAGTCACAATCCATGTGGACCTTGAGCCTTTTTTTATTACAAAAATCTAGAGGCCAAGTATTACAAGATCCCTGAAGTCCCAAAAAATGATGAAGGACCCACATCCCCTTATGTTGACCCATCCACCTTAGCCTCCACTTTTGAGACAAAGACACCTTCCATTCTGAACATCCTAGGAGTTAAGGTTATTATCCAAGATCATGGATGTGGGGACTATAAAATGAAAAAGAGTGCCTTTGTGATAGGAGAGTTAACTCAATCTCCTAGATCTTATGGGGAACCACAACCAATTGAAACAACATCTCAGATGTTCAAAGTAGAAGCTACCACCTTCAAAAAGTGGGGATACCTAAGTAAAGAGGTGGTAGATGAAAAAGATGTGTCAAGCCTGTTATATCAAGATGAAAGGCCCATGCCAAATCTCCCCATGGAAGAAAAGAAAAAATGTATTCAATCAATGTTTAACTGGGGCTATAACAAAAATGAGAAGCTTGGGAAAAATTACAATGCTTTGTTTGAACCCATTGTTCCTGAGAAGCACCCTAAGAATCTTGGCCTTCAATGTACCCCTATGAAGATAACCATTCTTGGCAAAGGTACTCTATTAAAAAATTCAAATCTCCTCCTCAATTGCCGGTATCCACATGTCTACCTCTAGATAACTATACCTTTGATATAACTAACATGTATGACGAGGATTCCATCTCTAATTTACCCATGTTATTTGAAGATTCCCCCCTTTTTATGATCACTACCATGTCCTTTGATCCGAGTAACTAAACCACTGAACTAAAGCTTGTTTACCACCAACCAATAGACTACGACCAACGAGGACCACTAATTTTAGACACATTCAAAAAGGATGAGGCTCTCTCAGAATTCATGGGACTAAGGGATACTCTACCATATGGAGACCATAAAGAAAGGTTTGATATTGATCTGAACACACATGCGTACTATGGGGGAATGATTGAATCTCTTAGTTGCAAAATTGAAAATCTAAGAGTAACATCTAGGTCTTTAAGTGAAAACCACACCATAACACTTTCTTTCCTTAAAATAGTAAAAAGAAAAGACATATCTGATGGTGGAAACCTCTTTGAGTCACCAAAGGATGAGGGATTCAATCTTCTCCTTAGTGCCATCCATCAAGAAAAATCAGCAGTAGTGGCAAAAAAATACAATCTAGTCAATCTAGTAATTGAAGAAACACCACACATTACTTCTATGTAGTCACTTTTGATCAAGGAACAAGAAATTATAGTTACATTTCTGAAATAAAGGAAAGTAAATTTCACATGGATCTATGCTGATATGTTAGGCCTTCATCCAAAGGTAGTAGTCTATCATCTAGCAGTTTATCCAAGGGAAAAACAAGTAAAACAAAAATTAAGAAAGATGCATCCGCATATCGCATTATTGGTAAAACTTGAGTTACAGAAACGTCGTGACACTAGCTTCATATGAACTATTGATTATCTTGAATGGGTTTCCAACCTTATACTAATTTCTAAGCCCATTGGGGGCATCTAAATCTGCACTAACTTCAGGGACCTAAACAAATCATGCCTTAAGGATGATTTTCCTTTTCCCAACATAGACATGATTATAGATCTAATGACAGAGCATGAAATGTTATAATTGATGGAAAGGTTTTTAGGATACAATCAAATTATGATAGCAAAGGATGATCAACATAAGACATCCTTCACCTATCCATAGGGAACCTGCTATTGGAACATGACACCATTTGGGTTAAAGAACACTAGTACTACATGCCAAAGGGCTATGAATTTTATTTTTCATGAAATGATCCAAAAATATATAGAAAGACTATGTGGATGACATACTAGCCAAATCAAGGAAGCATCAAGACCACATAGCAACACTAGGATCTATTTTTGATAGAATGAAAGAATATAAAGTATGAATTAATCCCAAGAAATGTGTCTTTGGTGTGCAATCATGAAAACTTCTAGGGTATATTGTATCAATGAGGGGAATCAAGATATATCTTGCAAAAGTCAAAGAAATTCTTGAAATGGAAGCACCATGGACATTGAAGCAGTTAAGGGGCTTGTAGGAAAGGATCCAATCCATTCGTAGATTCATAGCATATTTAGTAGACAAAAATGTTCCATATTATCATCTACTCCACAAGGGGCTAACATACAAGTGGGATGATAAATGAGATCAATCATTCAATAAAATCAAGGAATACTTGCTAACACTACCAGCCCTCATGCCATCGATCCAGAAATAACCATTGATCCTATACATATCAACAATAATGACAACCCTTGGTGCTCTTCTAGCACAAGATGGTGAAATAGGGAAAGAGAGAGTCATTTACTATATCAGTAGGACCATGGTGGGACATGAGCTAAATAGCACATTCATTGAAAAAGCTTTCCTCATAGTAGTGTTTTTCGTACAAAAATTTAGACACTACACGCTTGCTCATCAAATAAAGCTCATTGCCAAGATAGACCCCCTCAAGTATATACTTTCTAAGGAAACACTCACAGGGTGAATGGATAAGTGGGTCATGATATTGACAAAGTATGACATTGAGTATGTAGAATGAAAAGCTATCAAGCGACAGGTAATTGTAGATCAATTGGTGGAATCACCTATATAGTCAGAGAACCCCTAGTATTAGAGTTTCTAGATGAGTGCATTTTCAATCTTAGTGCAGTAGATCATTGGAAAGTATACTTTGATGGGTCACATACTCAACATGGGTCAAAAGCAGGAGTCTTTTTCATCACATTGCAGGGACATTGCATCTTGAAGTCATATTAGCTATCTTTTCCATGCACCAATAATATTGTAGAGTACAAGGCTCTAGTTATAGGACTCTGAATTATAGTACAATGGCAAACCATGGCACTTAAGTTTTATGGAGACTCATAGTTAATTTTCAACCAGGTCAATGATGAATACCAAACAAAGGATGACAAGCTTACCCTGTATAAGAAATTGATGGAATATCTCAAGGAATTCTTCATCGACATCACATTTGAGCAAATATTGAGGGTAAAAAACATAGCAGTTGATGTTATGGCCACATTTGGATCACCTTCGGATATCCCACACAACATCCCTAAGCATGAATTCTTGGTTGAGTATCTTCTCGTACTAGCTTTTGAGGTACCAAATTCTGAGTTTATGTTTGAAATCACTGGTTCCAGTGATCCTTGGTACCATGACATATACACCTACATGAAAATAGGAGTTCTCCAAGCTGACATCACCCCAAACCTAAAAAGAACTTTAATTAAGAAGTCATCATGTTTCTTTATCTTAGGTGACACCTTGTACCATAGAAGTATTGAAGGAATCCTTTTGTGATGCCTTAAACCAAAGGAAAATTTGACTGCTTTAACTGAGGTACATGATGGTATTTGTGGTTCGCATTCTAGTGGTATGACCTTGGCCAAGAAATTTTTGAGGACTAGGTATTACTAGCCTACAATGGAGAGGGAAGCTCATGACTATGTCTAAAAATATTTGCAATGCCAACAACATGGGGACCTCATCTATGCACTAGCTCAGGAGCTCCAACTAATTATAACACATTGGCCCTTTTCACAATGAGGGCTTAATCTCATCGGAAAAATCACTCCTACCTCATCTAATGGACACAAGTTCATTATCACCACAACAAAGTGGGTAGAATCCATCCCCATGACCTATATCATAAGAAAGAAGATTTCCAAATTCATCCTGAATTACCTCATCTATCATTATGGTGTCCCACAAGCCCTTATCTCAGATAATGGGACACCTTTCAAAAACTAGGATGTTTGAGAGCTATGACAAAAATTAATTATCCAACATCACTTCTCCACCCCATACTACACCCAAGGTAAAAACCAACCTGAGGCTTCTAATAAAAGTATCCTAAAAATCCTCAAGAAAATAGTTAATGAAGCTAGCCACGACTAGCACCTATAGTTGAATCCTGCATTATGGGCCTACCGAATGAGTGTTTGCACACCTATAGGTCCAACCCCTTTCTCCTTGGTCTACAAATCAAAATCCATCCTTCCCATTGAGATAGAGCTCCCATCCTTAAGAATATCATTGCAGAATCTCATTACTAATAAATAATACAAGGTGTCATGGTTGAACGAGTTGGAGTTACTAGATGAGCAGAACATGGATGCTTTGAACCAAATACAAGTCTATCAGAACCATCTCCAGCGAAGCTATAATAAGAAGATCAAGAGTCTGTCATTTCAAGTTAGAGAGTTCGTATTGAAAGAAAATCAAAAGAATGTACCAAATCTAGACAAGGGAAAATTTGAACCCAATTGGTTGGGACCCTTTGTCATCATGACAAGTTAAAAATTAGGTGCATATCAACAATCCACAATTGAAGGTGAGCCTTTGTAGGATCCCATCAATAGCTCCTATCTCAAAAAAATTTATGCCTAAGCTTGCAAGGTATAAACCAAAAATACAAAAAAAAAAATGAAATTCTAAAAAAAAAAGGGATTGAAAACAGTAGAAAAAAAATCAAAAAAATGGATTGAAGATCAAGAGTCGGTTATTTCAAGTCGAGTTCATATTCAAAGAAAATCAAAAGAATGTACTCAAATCCGCATAACAAGGGTAAATTTGGAAACTCCAATTGGTTGGGACCCTTGTCATCACAACAAGTTACAAATCAAAAGTTTAAAGTTCGCTCAAGTGAAAGGTTACAAGAAAGTGTGGCTTGAGGGGGATTCCCTCAATATTATTAATAATCTGAAGAATTGTGTTGCCCCTTCATGGACTATTGAACCTTTGATTATGGATTCTATTGATATTCTCAAATCCTTCAATGAGTATTATATATCTCATATTTTGAGAGAAGGAAATGGATTAGCTGATGTTTTCACTAATCTTGGTGTTAGGGGTATTAGGGGTATTAGGGAATGGGGTGTGAATGACCCCCTCCCTATGGAGGCTATTGTGTGTATTAATCATGATTGTCAAAATAGCTAACTTGGTTGATGACATTTTAAGGTCTGGTGTGTGATGCCATTTTATTCATCTTTGAGCATGTTTATATCCCAGGACCTTTACTAGACATAGATCCCCTCTATGGTTTAGGGGGCGATAGATGGCTTAAGGGGATTTTAGGTCTAGTAAGGTCCCAGGGACAAATGACATGACTCAAGTGAATAAAAATTTGGTGAAGCGTTCAGGGATCCAATGAAATTGGTTACCTTGGGAACTTCACCAAATTTTATCCACTTAAGCCACGCATTTTGTACTAGGACCTTACTACATAGATCCCCTTAAGCCATCAGATACCCTAAAACCTAAATCCTAAAAATCTAAACTATAAACCCTAAACCATTCATAAATTGTCCTATATTAATAGTTAATTTTTTTTCATTCAACATGCCTTAGACATAAATGAGGCTTACACATTTTATCATTTGTATTCAATTAGGCTATTTATATTGAATGGTTTAAGGGTATTTCCTAAACATGTATCTTACATTTTCAAATTACAAATCTAATGCAGGTTCACTTATATCTTAGAGATCACATGGATTGATTCAATAATATTCATAATCCACCTCCACACCATCTATCTCCAACACCTTCACCTCCAACTCCACCTACTCCACCTCATAACTCCCCACCTCCATCACTTGAAATCAATGGCACTCACTTGCAAGCACGAATCAATGCCAATGTTAGAACCATTCAAGATCAAATCAACATTATTCAAAATGAAGAATGTATCACACCACCTTTGAGGATGCTTGCATCTAGGATGAAAAATTTTGTTGAGGTTGTTAGGGCCATGGATGAGATCTTAGATGAGCATCGACAATGGATAGAGGAGAGGAGAACTTCCGATTCTAAAAAGGAAAACACAAAACAATGAAGAGATCCAGTAGAGAGCCACAATAGTTTATAAATTAAGACAATGATATTATAGTTATAAATTTATGATTTTGGTTGGATGGATATTTTTAGTGACATGAATTTATGAATTTGGTTGAATTTATGAACTTGTAATGATGAATTTATAAGTATATATTTTATTACTATCTACTAGATCATGATTTCTCCTATTGGAAAAATCTAATATATATATGCGTTAGACATAAAATGAGATTTTTGTGAATCTTTCAAGTTTATTTTTTAGTATGTACATGTATTAAAATTTCATAGTTCTAGATCTTAAATTTTGAAATTTGTATGTATGTACATAGTTTAGTTGAATGATGTATGAATGCAAATTATGCATCGTATTTTTTATTTTAAATGTAATATGTACATGGTAAATTTTGAAATTTGTATACACATGCTCAAGTTAAATCAATGTATGTATGTGTATGTATATGTATGCACATCATTTTTAAACAAATTTTCATGTACATTTCAAATTTAACTATTTCTTGTACTTTTGTAAGTTTGTATGCTAATTTCATATAATTTAATGTAGGTGCACTTATATTTGATATCATGGATCATTTTAACATTGATGCTATCATCAATCCAACACCTCATCCACCTCCACCTCCACCCCAGGCTCCACCTCCCCCCTCCCCCTCCCCCTCCCCCTCCCCCTCCATCCCTCCATCCCTCCAACTAATTATCCCACCTCCACCACCCATTGGATCTACTGAGGCTCGCTTGTGAGCATGTATAAATGATCAAGTAGCATCCATTAAAAATCAAATCAATGCCATGCAAAATCAAGCATTGATTCCACCACATGTGAGATGTTTTGCATCTACAATACAAAATGTTGTGGATGCCATTAGGACTATTGATTCTAATTTAGATAGGCATCAAAGAGAATAAGAGCAGATGAGACAATTTTATGTAGACGATCTCTCATATAAACAAATTTTAGACCTTAAAATAACAAAAGCCCATCTAACCCCTTATTTTATCGACCCTATTACTCAGCAACCCATTCCTCCCAATAAATCTAGAATATCCATGTGGTGGTGTATACATCCACAAATGAGCACTTTTTTGGGATCGATGGTATATGGTATTTGACAATCCACCACATGCTAATCTGGAGGTCCCATTGTATTTTTTGAGAAAACTATACATAGATTTTGTTATGGGGAAAAATACCAATTATTTTGATTTTAAATCATTTTAGGGTGTTGGTGGCGGCATGCCACAATAGAGGTTAGGGGCAAGGGTTGATCCCCAACATCTTGTGCATGCACAACCCCTTATTGCTCCTCTTGGTCTTGCCATTCCCACACCTATGCATCAATGTACAATGGTATCAACATTAGGATCCCTTAGTACGCTCATAGGTGACCTTGATCAACATGCTTCTATGATAGTGGGTAGGGAGCATAGAGACAGCGATGAGGGAGGAGTGTTTTATGGATTTTTTCCTAGTGCCATTCTAGGAGTGGTTATGCCTTGCATAACCTGCCCACTTTGATCTGGATCAAAATGGGTCCCCCTTTCTCTTTTGGTTTCTTTGTTTTGGGTCTTTTGTCTTTCCTCTTGGGTTGCTTCTATCTTCTACCTCAGTTGGAATTTGAGTCTTCTCCTGAGTTTGGGATTTTCCCCCTCATTTGGATTTTCCTGGGTCTCGCTTGAACTCCAGCTGAGCATTGTGAATTCGCGGATTTTTTGGTCTTTGCGGAAATCTGCGTGGACTGGATTTTCATAGATTTCTTTCTCCCCTGGATTTTCCTGAAATCTGTTGTTCCCTGTTTGTCTTGAGTTTGCTAGAATGTCTTCTCCTTCGCAGAATTTCGTCCCGAGTAGATTTCCCCAGAATCTGGTCGAATGTGAACAAGTATGGACTAACTCTAAGTTAATATGATTCATTTCAGTGATGATTTTGATTAATTAGCTTCTCTTTGTATGATCTTCTCTGTTGAATGCAGGATTAATTCACATACAGGATGATATTTTTTGAGGGAGCTTAGTTGGGGTGCATGCTTCAATCCAGTTGGTCATGAAAACCAATGAGATATAGTCACGACAACAAAATGAAATCATGTGTAGGGTTTTCACTGAGACATGAGATGTCTGCAGGACATCTCCCTAACCAAAGAATGCTACAACGATGCATGGGAAGCAAAAGACTCCATGTTAGCATTAATACAGAAGGGTCTTAGTGAAATGAAAAGATTGCCAAAGGTGATCCCTTCAGCATAATGTCTAGCCGAAGAGATGAGGTCACGGTGACAAGGACAGCAAGAGATCAGGAGGACTCCAAGCAAATTAAAGACTTCACTGTAAGGTCACGGCGAAAAATGATGGTCTCGTCAACGAAAAGGAGGGCTCGGTAAGAGAAGAGAGATTGGGGTAATGTCTCCCTAATTCTGCTAAGTTTCAGTGACATAGAGTGAGTTCGCAGAGAGGAAAGGCATATGCCCAGAGGTCTCAGTGAAATGACATAGTCTAGCTGATTAGTTTTGTGAGCTTGGTAAGACTTCTCCTACTTGCTGAGGCATCTTGCCAACTGTCCAATATCTTGTCGAGGGCCGCTGGGGGATGAAATCGCATCAGGGAGACACCAGTGGTGTCTCACCGACGTGCGATACTAAGCAAACTGCTTTTGACTGCCGAAGAATCCTACGTGGCCTGTGATTGTCCAATAAAAGAGAACTAAGATTGAGCCATTTCCTGATTGACCGCCCTTATGGAAAGACTAACAGAGTGCGACCAGATGGGTTCTTTTTGAGAACAGTTGATGATGAGTCCGCTCAGGAGATGGTGCAAAGATCTAAGAAGGCCCAATGGTGTTTTCAGAAGATAGTCAACAAGAAAAAAAGTCCACAACAGACAGGGAGGCCAAAGAATGAAGAAGCCATGACTTAGGAGGATAGCTATGGCAACTACTGACAGAGGCAGATCAATATTAATGCAGATATCCTAGAGCATTCAAGGAGACTTCGTGAGGGATTTCAAAGGTGGACACGAAGATGCTAGAGTTAATGCTATAGTTGTCAGAAGATCTAAAAATACTTCTCCTGTAAGTAGGAATCCTTCATTAGCGTGGACAACGAGGATTCACATTGAATGTACAACTGTTTTTCTTCAAAAGATTTGAGAGTCGAATCTCCTACAGGATGCAGATATTTTGTAAACCCTAGTGTAGAGGACAACACATCCTTTTGGTACATTCTGTATATAAGGCATTCTTGCCTCTTTGTAAAGGTTGGAACTTCTACAATTAGAAATTCAGAGTTAGAATTTTTATTGTTAGCACCACTAGATTAGAACTTCTAGATTTAGAGAACTTTCAGATAAAGAACCATTTTAGAGTTAGAACTATTAGGAGTTAGTTAGTTAACATAAGGAGATAGAGTTGCATCTTCATTATGAGTAATAAGAGCTTCTCTTTGTCTTCTTGGTTAGCAGTAATATTTTAGTACAGACTGTAATTCATTTTCTAAGTTCTTTTAGTGTAGTTGGAAACAATCTGGATACTTAGATTCTCTGTACACTAGTGATTGTACCAGCTTTGTAAATATTGTTTATCTGTTTTGATAACAGTAGAAATAATCAGAGTTTAATCTACTTCATGTTGTGTTCCTGAATGATATTTGTCTTAAATTTGATCATTTGATTTGTGAAGTCTTTAAGGAATGAAATGTTATTTGTGTTTTATTTAAATGGTAATTAAAATTTGTTATGTGAATTAGCACTGTGAATGAAAGAGGCTGTGTGTCAATCACAAGCTTATCTTGTTCTACAGTTTTAGTTTATGATTCCTTGAAGTTAACAAGTCTGGTTAAGATTAGATGAACTATTGTTCTTTTTCTGTTTCAAATCCTGATCTATCTTTTGTTAAAACCCCTGTTAAATTAGGTTTCATTTCATGTTTGATCTTAGAACAATTCAGAAGATCAACACCAATAGGCCCCTTGAATATTACTATTACATTGACCACTAAATAACATCAGCACAGTTGAGACCCAACTACAAAGACCTTGGAAGTTAAGGCATCCATGTGTTGCTTTTCTCTTTCAGGAGAAATAGAGTAGCCATATTCTGCTTGCATTGTTGTGGTGCCAAAATCACTGTCAACAAGAGCGTCGAGAACACATGTATGTACTAGTTGCCATCAATTATGCTATGGACCTGATCATACCACACCTAGTTCAAGTGGATGTGGAGATTTTGGTGGTTCATCTGGTTGCCTCATTTCATTTGTATAATTTCTTACAATAGACCATCACCTTGAGGACAGTGTGACATAGGTATAAATATGTATCTACATGTTGAATTTATAAGAATTTTAATGAATGCATATATCAAAGAAAAGTTTGCAATACATTTTAACAATCAAACTATTTGGTGTACAAATGACACTAACGATGGGGCAATCATTTGCTCTACGAGTACATACATCAAAACTAGTCCTAGTCAGCAACCCTTATGGGGTATTTTGATTTCAATTTTTTAAATTATATATGAAATAATTTTTAACTTGAATTTATAATTTATAATTGAATCATGAACATATGTTTTAAATATTTATGTTGGTTTAGGGGATTCAATCGACTTCCATACCAATTCCACCTAAGGGGTTGTCAAGCACTCCTCCACTGTCGAGCATCGTAGATCAAGGGTAGGTACATTTATATTGTAAATTGTTTAACTTACATTAGTATAGTTACAATTATGAATTTTGAATTCACTATATATCAAATGTGCATGTAGAATTGCAAATATTATAAGTGTTAAATGTCTATATGTATGTCTAGGTTGATACGACAATGAGAATGGGCATTGGAGGCCTCTAAAGTTTAGGTTGTTTAAAAAAAATTCTACACAAAATGTGCAAACTTGAATATATATATTTTAACCTAATTCAAGTATACATGTTTTAAATTTGATCTTGTAGGACTTTGTTAGTGAGACTTTCTGCCATGACTCAAACATAGTTACACGTATAGGAGGACATGCATAGGAAGCTCCAAATATCATGGTAATTTAAATTTTTAATTATATTTAAAGTCAATTATAAATTATATATTCTGAATAACTTTAATTTTAAATTTTAAATTGAATATATATATAATATGAGCTAATACATGTTTTAAATTCTTTTTCTTTTATAGCATGAGACAAATCTTGTAGTTGAGCATGTAGAAATAGGTCCTAGAGTAGAGGGTGCACAACCTCAAAATATGATACAATTTAAATATGATAATTGTAAATTAAATTGAATTAAATCATTTTTAATTATAGACTTACATCTAATTTCAACTTTTTGTCTTGTTTATGCAAATTGATTCAGAGAATTTAGAGGTTGGTCCAAGTGCACCTGAGCATCAAAACCCAAATATGATGGTAATTTAATTTTATGATGAATTATAAATTAAATTTTCATTAAATAATTTTTCATCGTCTTACATCTGATTTCATCTTTCTCTTGTACAAAGTGTTTCGGGTCATTTGAAAGTATACATGGTGTAAAGAGGTCTCTTGATTATAGAGATGATACATGACCTAAACATGAATTTTATGGGTTATATTTGATTATTTCATGGACTACATATTTGGTTTCTCATGTACTTTGTTGGACTTTATATTTAATCAATCAAGTACTTTGTTGGGGTTTCATGCACTTAATATATTGTAAATCATGGACTTAATATGGGGTTTCATCAATCAAGTACTTTGTTGGGGTTCAATTTTAATTTACACATGTACATTTATGCATTTTATGTTCATAGGCAAGATATTAATATAGGACATTAATATAAAATTAAACATAAATATGAAATTAAAGTTGAAATTAATAGGACATTTTAATATTTGTACTTTACAAATTTAGTGATCCCATACATGATATACATGATATGTACATTCAATAATTAGTGATAATTAGTCAATGAACTTATTCAATTTATGTTAATCAATAATTAGTCAATAAATCATAATTTACAAACAAAATCAATCCGTTTATATACCACAAAGGATGAAATTTTAAGAAATAAACAATACCATACAAGATTAGAGAACAAAATAATTAATAAATTATATAAACTAAACATAAATACCAATCAAAATGCAATGAGTTTTTCCAAAAAAGTTGTTCTATAAGTATACACCATATTTCCTAGTTCCTTAACAACATTAAATTAAAGAACTTAATTATTCAAAAATGGGCTAAAGTTTTGAAATTAAATCATGTAGTCCCATATTTACAAATCATGCAAAGTGCTAGAGAAAAATTAAGAACATAAAGGTCCTCTTCACCTCATGTTCCTCAAAAAACACTAATTTATAAGCCGTCAAAACAAATAATAGCATCTAACACTAATTTATAGGTGTTCTTAAGGGGATGTCTTAAGGGATCCTAATACAACGTCTTAAGGGGAACAAAGGAGAGTATAATTAAGTATAAATATTAAGTGATATAAACAAGTATTATACTTTAGGGTGAGTCATCATAACAAATGATATAATTAAGTGTAATATTTAGGATATGTGCTAATACGACACATCTTAAGGGGATTTCTTAAGGGTCCTAATATGACGTCTTAAAGGGATCAAAGAAGTGTATAATTGAGTATAAATATTAAGTGATATAAGCAAGTATTATACTTTAGGGTAAGTCATCATAACAAATGATATAATTAAGTATAATATTTAGGATATGTGTTAATACAACGCGTCTTAAGGGGATGTCTTAAGGGGTCTTAATATGACGTCATAAGGGGATCAAAGAAAAGTATAATTAATTATAAATATTAAGCGATACAATCAAGTACTATAATTTAGGGCATCTCATCATAACAAATGATATAATTAAGTATAATATTTAGGATATGTTCTAATATGACAGGTCTTAAGGGGATGTCTTAAGGGGTCCTAATATGACGTCTTAAGGGGATCAAAGAAGAGTATATAATTGATTTAACAATAATTTATACATGATATTTAGTGATTATACAATCAAATATAAAGTTTCAAAGTAGGAAAACATGCACATTTAACAAAAAATATATATATAATATTGATTTTGATACATAAAAGTACATAGAGTACATAATTGTGTATGTACATGTATTTGTAATTTGTATGATGATGACAGCATAGCCCGAGACTTAGAAAATAACCCACAAACAAGAGAATAATTTTATTATTTAGAAAATGGAGCTTCTTACATGTAGAGGATCTCAAATCCCCAAGTTCTACAACACATGCAAGTTACAGAAAGCTACAAAATCATCCTTTCGCAATATGCGAGCTTGTCCCCAAAAAGTTACCCAAAAATTAGAAACCCGCCCATAAATAGAGCTCCTCTTTAGTTTGGAGCCAAAACAACATTCAAATTTGAGTTTAGGTAGTTTGGCACTAAAAAATTACAAATTGAAGTTCAAATTTCAAAAGAACATTTGCAATTGTATCTTCTAGAAAGTGTGCCAACTTCCTGAGGCCATAACTTTTGATCTGAGACTCTGATTCATGAACCGTTTGAACTGTTGGAAAAGTCTCAAAGTCAATAACATACTTGAAATCCACTATGCCAATTTCAACAAGTTTTGGGGCCCTTCTAGGAACCCTAAGTGCCTCAAATCTAACTAGGAAGATTTTCAAGTGCAAATCTGGGAAACTAAAACTGCAATATCTTTCAACCCAGGAATAGAAAATAAAAACCATAAATTTGGAATTTTATTATGATGAAAAGGGTATCCAAAAATGTAAAACAATCTAAAAACCAAGAAACTTGAAATTTAACTATTTTTTGGGTGATGCAAGATTGCCCTTACACCACTGGATGCTCCTGCATCATATGAAATGTTTAATTGTGTAAGTATGTATGTACATATATGTCATCTCAAAACAATGTTTATAAAATTTGGCTATACCATCTCAAGAACATCCCAAACTCGTGCCTAGATTTTAATTTATATGAGCCAACCAATATTTTGTTTCCTCTTCATTCCCCTTAGGTGCAACAACATACACATGTCCTGTGAACAAATTTTGATTTAATAACTTGGGTGTATCCATATAAATAATTTAGTATTACAAAATAACTTAATAAAGTGAAATAAAATAAAATAAATTGAATTAAATTACTTTCTTGTACAAGGTCTAAAACATGGTCATAGTCTTCAGATGCAAAGACTTGATCATTTTCTTCAATAGTTCTTTCATATTGATCATGTGCTTGTGTAGGTGTCAATGATCTTTTCTTCCACTTTTCAACCCATTCTATATTTTCACATGATTCCCAATCTCTTGAGTTACAAAACTGACAAAAACATGCAAGCTCCCTTGTCCAGATATTCCATGTTCCTATTGTCAAACTCCTAAATGAATGTCATTTAGTAGATCCACTGATTGTCTCATAGTCAACTCTAGGTACTGATGACACCTTCAAATTTTGTAAAATTTTAAGTGCCCATGTTGGAAATTTTGCTTTGCACACTCAGAAGTACTCCTAAATTTTTTTTCCCAATGACCTATTTTGGAGGGCCACAATTTGAAGCCAATTGATTTTCATGCAAAACTCCTTTATGGACACACTCATGTGACATATGTGAATGTGCATGTCATTTTTCAACTTCCCATGATGAGATTTGATAGTGTTTTGAAAAGCGAAGTTGGAGGGTTTTGACACTTTTCTGTTGTTTGTGAACTTAGTTCTACGAAGTGGCCTCCCATTTGAGCTTATGTTTCACAACTAGATGATTGTCATGACGAACGAATTGTTGCTATCAATTCTCCCTACATTAATATGTTTCCTTGTTCTATTTCAGAGCCTCAGGATTAGAATTTCTATTTTTTCAAGATCAAAAGCAAATGCAGTTTGTTCACTTTCTACACCTACATTTTCCAGAATGCTTCAAAGTGGTCATTTTTTACCCTTAATATCTTTCGACGAATGTGGATTCAAGGGAATCCCTCTTGCAAATATATTCAGTGTACCTAAATGACCTAGTGTGTCCAATGGTAGTTCCCTAGGAGAATATTTAATAATTTTTCAAGGAGGTTATTTGGTGTGCTCGAGTTGGTTTCTAATAGGTGAAATTATAGAAAACCCTGAGTGAGCCACTTTGGTATTTGATATATTTAACCTTAGGACAATTTTTTCTATGCTATTTGTTGCACTATATTTTTGGTTCAAATGGTTACATGCATGATCAGTTTCACACTTCTTGGATGCGCTTTGATGGGTTAACTAATCCTTTTTTGATTGCAACATGGCCAAAATTGGTGTTATGAAAAGTTTCAAATTTTAAAAATCTAAGGACAACCCATTTCTTATTTTGGTCTAAAACCTCTACAGATCCTTTTTCATAAAAAAATGGACATCATATGATGCATTATTTTACTACATTTCGAGTGTGGCGAACACATCTCGGGGGTAGTTTAAAAAGGAGATACCTATTTTTTTATGGCTGGCTAAAGTTTGGTAAAATGGGTTTTCTCTAAATAATTGATTATGGCCGAACGCAAAAAAAACTTGGCTCCAGGGGTCACCATTTGTGTACAGTGAGTTTTCTCTATTTGGCCTACAGGCGTAATTAAAATTTGCATTTTTTCTAAAGTTTCAAATGCTTATGTTTAAAATATTTTTGAATATTTTAAACATTATGCAAATATGAAAAATGCATTTAAGGAAAAAATAAGATACATTTCAAATGTTTTCTATGAAAGCAAGTTTAATTCTTGCTTCTGATTGGCTCAAATACAACTTTCACGACTTTCACAGTGCATGCTAAAACTCAATGCCTATTGCTATTTTGGGTTTGATTTTCTCATGTGAATTAGGGATCAACGATGTTAGTTCCTCCTCATCGCCCATCATGGATTGAGTTACCTTTTTCCTCATCAAATTGGCGATAAATGATCTCACCTTAACTTCACACATCTCTCTTTTCATGGGAGATTTTGAGTTTGAATCATCGATGACCGATGGCTCCAAATTTCCATTGCCCATTGCTAATTGGTGGCTCTTCTTTCCAAAGCATTGAGCGATGGTTTTTATTTAATAGACACATGAGCAGTAAAAAATGTATTTTCAAATGTTTTTGTGCAAAAGAAAGTTAAATTTTTGTTTCTTATTGGCTAAAGCAATTTCTCATGACAATAGCAATTCCATCTCCATTGCTCATCACCAATTCTAAATAAAAATGGAGACAATTAGCTATGGTCAAGTTTGAGCAATGACTGCAGTAAACATCAATGGGAAAATTAAAAAAAATCATTTTCAAATGTTAATATAAAAAGCAAGATTAATTCTTGCTCCCTATTGGCTGGGGAAACTTTTGATAGTTCACAACAATTCTCCAACTCTCATAGCAACATCACTCATCTCCATTTTGGGATGGAGGAATGAAAGCAAATCAGAGATGGCTCAAAGTTCCATTTCCCATCTCTATTGTGAGATTTTTTTATCTCTTGCAATCAACACTGGCTTATTTTGAGCATGGTTGTGGGTAAACTATTAAAAATTCATTTATTTTTTACAGCATCGCTCATCTCCATTTTGGGTGGAAAGAGAAAATAGAAAACAACAATGCCTTGGTCTGAGCCATGAGAAATTTCTAGGGCAGATTATTTTTTTTTTCAATATATCAAAAGGAATCTTCAACTATCCTACATTCTCTAGGGGAAAATTAAACCAAAAAACATAATCACGTTTTTTGGCTTTCGGCTGATTTTTAAACATATGTATAGGCTACAAAGTGCTCTTTTATGCTCCAAAAAGTTACCTAAACTACTTCTATTGCCTGGGAAGCAATTTGAGCAAATTTTTATACATTTTCTGTAAGATAAAAAATGCCCGAAAACTATTTTTTTATAACCCAAAAATTAAATTTAGCATATGGCCAAAATTTTTACCTACAGTGAAGGTTAAAATCTAACATTCAAAGGCATATTTAATAGCTGGGAAAATGGGTTTTGACTCAGAAGTTAATAATTTTCACTTCTAAGTGAAAACAGAGCCAATAAGTGAGTCTTTACATACAAGTAATTTTGTGCACAAGATTTTCAAGTGAAGACAAGTTGAAGAGGGAAATAATTTTCAACTGTAGGGCATAATAATGATGGATTTTCTCAAAAGGGAATATTTCTTTTTATAGGGAAAACACATGATACATGAATCAAAGAGTATGTTGAAGATTCTTTAGCAAGCAAAGTTAGTTACTGATCAATGGACCTGAATGTGCCAGATGTCATTGGGAGATCTTCATTTAGGGTTTTGCACTTTCCTTAAGTGTAGATTTTTTGTTTTCAAAAAAGAGGTTGCTCATTCTTTTCTGTCTCACGGGAATACTTTTGTAAAAGTTTTGAAATGTATAGTGTTTTGTTTTAGGTTTTAGAAGTTTTTTGAGTCATGTAATGAAGAACTTATTCACAACAATGTTATATTTGCAAGTAAATGAACATATATTCTGTGTTAGTTGTCTCCATTGTACATAGTGCATAGATTATGAATAATAGAAATCAAGGGTTTTATAATGTTTGTCTTCATGTTTCTCCATGAATGTTTGTTCTATGTTACATTCATTCAAAGAATGAATTAAATTGTAGGAACATAAATAGAGGTTTGTGCAACTGTATGCTTGGATTGATAAAGTGTGATTAGTTTGGACTCTAGTGTCAATGGTAAAATGCATCATGTGATAGGAATAAATATGACTAAGTGAATGTTGTAATGAGTTTCAAACCTCGTGTTTTAGGTGACTCCACCCTAGGATTTAGTACAAGTCTTTAATGTTACAGTTTCCTGAGATTGTTTGTGAGCAGTTGTATTTTAAATAAAAAAATTACTTATAAATCATTGTATCTTTGTGTGTTAAGCTTTAATGAATCATATCTCTCATGTTTAGTGTGTACACTGCCATAAAGGTCAGCCATGCCTTCAACGTATTGTATCTGCTAAGCATATAAAGGAGATCTATTTGTTCACTGTGTGTTTGATATTCTGGCACACAAGTATCTGAAAGCACACTATTGGGATCACCCTCCTAGGTTTAACAAAGCCTGAAGTGAGGGGAGAGATGGGGTTTTAACTCAATCTCTTGTTCGTTGGCCAAATCTCTCCTTGAATCTAATAATAAGGCTTGGCATCTCTTTAGGATTCAAGTTGATAGCAGATCTGATAATCAATAGATTGACAACTTTGTTGGGGACTAGCTAAGTCTAAAGTCTCTAGTTTAGATCTGTTATAGACAAAATTAGTTGTTAGTTGTGATATTATTTATTTTTTGAAGAATAATTGGTTTAAATTTTGTTACATTAGTCCCATCATACTATGTCCTATGTGTCAACTCTTGTTCCATTCTGCCACCTTGTGTCAGGTAATGTTTAAAGTTTTCTCTGAAATAACAAGTATAAAATAAAAGTGCAATCACTTTCTATTTCCCAGTATTCTAGGTGGTGACTCTAAATTTTCTAACACTAGTGTAAAGATCAGTTCTCAAAAGGACAATAAGAAGAAGGATTTTGTAGTATTCGACATCATGAGGAAGAGTAGAAGTTATGCTAAGAAGCACCCTAAGTAGAAGGAAAAATTTCAACCTATAAAAGAGAAGCAACTCGAATGGGTCAGAAAACACTCTGAATCAAGTAAGTCTATCAATTTCCCTGTAGATGCATCTCCTACTTTAAATACTAATGTAAGTATTGCTAGTATCCATGAAGAAGGACGTGAAGTTCAAGGGTCTAACATAGACCAAGGAATTTTTCCGTTGAACAATTTTTTGATAGTGAGCTTAATATTTCAAGAGAATAGGATAGGTGGGATTTTTGGGAAAATAATAAGAAGTTTTATGAGCCTTTAACACCTAGACTTGGTTCCATTTTTAATGGAAAGAATTTTAAGCCAAGAGGTAAATCTCTTGATGAAACAACCTATTTTTCTCTTGAGGATGACCCTGTTGACCAACCCTACTTTACTCCCACCCCAAGTGAGCATTGGGATGTTCTAGAAAATGAGGAAGAGATGGATAGTGACATGAAACCTATAGAAGAGGAAGAGCTAAGGCTTTAGGAACAAGAAGAAAATAGAATGGATTTAAAAGAGAGGGAAGATAAGATTAGAGCTAATCAACTTGAGAGAGATGCTAGAATGAAAAATTTGGAAAAAATGAGAGAAGATATTGTTAGGCATAAGAATTTTGAGGAAAATATTTTTAATTTTGCCTCTAATATGACCAATGATATTCTTGAAGCAACAATCTAAATGGGAACCTTAGCTACTAATACCTACACAACATCTGTCTCAACTACTAGAGCCTCAAATCCTCATATTAGTGCTAAGAAGATGTCATTTGTAGATCATGGGAAGAGACTTGTTGACCAACCCAATAAAACTACATTTAATACCAATAATAATACTAATATTTCATCTGCTGAAATCCCCACACATAAGGACCAAATCAATCCAACTCCATCTACTACACCTCTAGATCCTAAGATATTAAGGTTGCAGTTGGAAAGTGAAAAGTTGCAAGATTTGAAGAAAGTTGAAATAATAGCTTCTAATGCAGATTTGGCTAGGAATTCAAAAGAGTTTTTAGAGAAAAATATGGTGACAACACTGATTCAAGCTTTTTATTAAATCAATTCAATAATATTATTAAAGGATTCAATGAATCTCTTGTTGAGTTCAACACAAGGTTCTAGAAGGCTAAGAAAAAGTTGCCTCCTCATTTCGAATTAAATGATCATGTATGTTTGGTAAATTATTGCAATGTTATTGATGCAAAAATGAGTTACCGCTTGCTAGATAAGAATCC
>VDFB02271358.1:880649658-880744945 GCA_007258455.2 Sequoia sempervirens
GTGTCCACTTGGGGTGGTACATCACAGTGGTATCAGAGCCAAGATCCTGCCATCCTGTTGGGAGAACAAGAAGAAATTTGAGTTGCTACAATGGAATTCAGTGGATTTTCTGAACAGTTCATAAGGGAATGTGAACATGATGCTTGCATATTCCATGCAAAATATCAGAGTATGTCAGATGAGTTCAGGAATGATGTTTCTTTTGACTGCTACTTGAATTGTGTGTTGGTTTTGAAACCTGGGAAAAGGGGTGTGGTCAATTACATTAGAAGAACAATGAAAGAAAAAGCAGAACATTCTATTGATGAAAGGATCGAGAAAGAAGCAGAAGTGCTTGTTTGTGGTTTGCAGCCCACAAATATGGAAGTGGGTGAAGATACTATCACATCAGAAGCTTCTACCTTCTACCTTGCCAATCGAGCCTTCTTATGAGGTACATAGCAGCAGTACCTTTGATGATATTGTGTGGGAAGTGGATAGCACACATGATGTTGCTTATCAGTTTTTTGAGCCAATTCAGGAGTACGAGTCAATTTATTGTTCCAGGGACTTTGAGATGGGTGATTCGGATCAGCATGGAGTGATTATGCAGTTTGTGAATAATCCATTATTCGAGTTTGATGGTGGATTAGTCTATGATAATCCACTCTTCGAGTTGGAAACTGATCATACTCCTGATACTAGATTGGTTTTGGGCAATGATCACAGTGTTTGGGATCTTTCCAATGCAATGGGGTTTCAAACAGGGCTCACAGAGGAGTTTTACAGTGTGTACACGGTGAGGAGTGCTTACAGTTTTGTCTTTGATCCACTTGTACATGATTCTTATTCGATGCACAACTCTTGTGTGCATGATCTTTCTCTTTGCACAGTCAAGAGAAGCAAATCATTTTTGTGTTCAGAGTTACTATCTTCAGAAGGTGAGACTAGAGGCTGCAAGTTCCCGACTGAGTTGTTTGCAGGGGATTACTTGCAGGATCAGAGGTTGGATTTCCATCATGCTAGTGTGTACCTGACAGAGTTTGCTACTTCGGGGTTTCATGGAGGTGGTAGTGGCAGTGGACATGATGGTTTGGTTAATCACATCCCTGGGAGTTTCAGAGGGACTGTTGAGAGATGTTGTGTTGTGGATGCTTCCCAATATCCTTACTTCATTTTGATGGATGGATGCGAGTACCATTTATATTGGGATCCAGGTGGCGACAGGATTGGTATTGTGTTTTGGATGGGTCCTAGTGGATTGCTTCACCACTTCTGGCATGGTGAAGTTGAGATCAGAGTAGCGCAGAGGAAGTCAGAGGGTATTAGGCATGGCAGACTTCCATTTCGAGTTTGGGATCCAGGAATATTTTTTGCAACTATGTTTATGCTGGTGCTACAGGAGCCAGTTAGAGATGTGTGGGATATTTCACAGTTCTTCTTTTGGGCCTCGCGGGGACTAGAGTTTCTTTGCAGTGGAGATTGCTTGGGGACAAGCAATTTCAGGGAGGGCGGACTGTAATGTCCCCGTTTTAGCTGACATTGCTTGTCGAGGAGTGAGCCTATCATTCTGATCCTCGTAGGCTGACAGTGGTGTGTAGAGGATCATTCAAGGTAGTTACCCAGCGTTCAAGAGCTTCATTGTTGCAGTTGTTTCAGGTTGGGCCTTCGCAGAGTCCTTCAGAGTGGTTTTTTAGTAACTTTCTATTTTTAGAAAGTCTGACGGGTGGAAGCTGCTATTTTTAGCAGGGCACCTGGTTCAGCTGGTCAGCTCAGATTCGACCCCGTACATCAATTTTTTGGTCAGATGGAGAAATAACGGAGTATTTAACGATTTATTAAATAATTAATATTTTGACTTTATATTAAAGTCACTTTATTAATGTATTTAAATATTAATAATTAAATGGTATATTATAAAGTATTTTTAATACTTTATAATAAAGTGAAGAAGTTGATTATAATGAATAATTATTTATTCATTTATTTGGGCGCCATTTAATTAATTATTTCTCCTAAGTCCAAACAGGTAAATTAAATCATTTATTTAAATGATTATTAAAAAGAAGGGTTTGGTCGAATTTTTCAAGAGAGCTATATATTCACAGCTAAAGACAAATCGAACCATTATGATATGATTATTCAACTTTGTCTTTTATTGAGAGTTGTGGAGTTTGTGAAGAAACTAGGGTTTCTGCACATTCGTGCATTTTTCAAGCTTTGGAGAACGATACCTCTTCAGAGTCAAGCTTTCTGAGGTTGTGAGAGATCAGCTGAAGATTGCTAAGTAAGGTGGCTTCATACAGGAGTCATATTTGTGCTTACAAGTGAAGAATCAACAAATTATTCAAGGTTTTTAAGAACAGATTGCAAGTTTTCATCTGCTGCTACAGTACCCGCGTGAATAGTAAATCGCTACAGTGGCGTGAACAGTGCCGTGCTACAGTACCACGTGAACAGTATCGCGCTACAGTGGCATTCAAGTCTCGAGGGTTTATGGTTGCTAATCTTTCGTTTCCTGGGCATCTAAACTGTTGGGCATTTCTTTACCAGGTTTGAGTAATCAGAATACATGCTTGTTTCTTGTTGTAACAGTTCTTATGCAATGCACAGAAAACCTTTGTATTTCTGAGTATTATAGTTGGAAAACTTTTGTATTCTGGCTGCCAGTTAATCACAGAAAAGTGTGAATCAGTCTGAAACTTTGTGCTACTGTTATCACATTCCAGATTGCCTAGAAATGTCTTTCTAATTGCTGTTAGTACTCAGAAAATGTTTTGAATCAGTCCCAGAATTGTTTGTAGACAAAAATCAGTATTTATAAACTGCTGCGAAGGAACTGTATGTTGTTATATTGGTGAATCACCTTGGAATCTGAACTGAGCATTGTATTTAAAGTTGATTTTGTTACCAATATCGCTCAGAATTAAGTATTGTGGTTCCTTATGGGATGTAAGACAACTTTGGTACTGTAGATTTCTTTCAGAAGTAGTGACATGATAAATCAGTCCTAGATACATTTATCAAAGATTGTAATCAGCTGGTAATGAGTTTATGCATCATACAATAAAAGAGTTGGAGTTGCATATCAAGTAATTGTCTTTGGCTGTAGATGTTGGTTTCAATTTGAGTCAGAATCTGATTATGCATGCTGATTGTTCGTAATAATGTCTATCAGCTGAAGCGTATATTTCATGTCATTTTGGCCATAGATCTTCATTGAAAGTTACCAAAAGATTGTTGCATTGCACCCTCAGTTAGTTCAGACTTTGGCATATGTTATTAGCATTTCATTTCAGTTATTTTGGTGTTAGCAAGTGTCCACTTGGGGTGGTACATCACAGTGGTATCAGAGCCAAGACCCTGCCATCCTGTTGGGTGAACAAATAGAAATTTGAGTTGCTACAATGGAATTCAGTGGATTTTCCGAACAGTTCATAAGGGAATGTGAACATGATGCTTCCATATTCCGCGCAGAATATCAGAGTATGTCAGATGAGTTCAGGAATGATGTTTCTTTTGACTGCTACTTGAATTGTGTGTTGGTTTTGAAACCTGGAAAAAGGGGGGTGGTCAATTACATTAGAAGAACAATGAAAGAAAAAGCAGAACATCCTATTGATGAAGGTATCAAGAAAGAAGCAGAAGTGCTTGTTTCTGGTTTGCAGCCCACAAATATGGAAGTGGGTGAAGATACTATCACATCGGAAGCTTCTACCTTGCCAGTCGAGCCTTCTTATGAGGTACATAGCAGCAGTACCTTTGATGATATTGTGTGGGAAGTGGATAGCACACATGATGTTGCTTATCAGTTTGTTGAGCCAATTCAGGAGTACGAGTCAATTTATTGTTCCAGGGACTTTGAGATGGGTGATTCGGATCAGCATGGAGTGATTGTGCAGTTTGTGAATAATCCATTATTCGAGTTTGATGGTGGATTAGTCTATGATAATCCACTCTTCGAGTTGGAAACTCATCATACTCCTGATACTAGATCGGTTTTGGGCAATGATCACAGTGTTTGGGATCTTTCCAATGCAATGGGGTTTCAAACAGGGCTCACAGAGGAGTTTTACAGTGTGTACACGGTGAGGAGTGCTTACAGTTTTGTCTTTGATCCACCTGTACATGATTCTTATTCGATGCACAACTCTTGTGTGCATGATGATTCTCTTTGCGCAGTCAAGAGAAGCAAATCATTTTTGTGTTCAGAGTTACTATCTTCAGAAGGTGAGACTAGAGGCTGCAAGTTCCCGACTGAGTTGTTTGCAGGGGATTACTTGCAGGATCAGAGGTTGGATTTCCATCATGCTAGTGTGTACCTGACAGAGTTTGCTACTTCGGGGTTTCATGGAGGTGGTAGTGGCAGTGGACATGATGGTTTGGTTAATCACATCCCTGGGAGTTTCAGAGGGACTGTTGAGAGATGTTGTGTTGTGGATGCTTCCCGATATCCTTACTTCATTTTGATGGATGGATGCGAGTACCGTTTATATTGGGATCCAGGTGGCGACAGGATTGGTATTGTGTTTTGGATGGGTCCCAGTGGATTGCTTCACCACTTCTGGCATGGTGAAGTTGAGATCAGAGTAGCGCAGAGGAAGTCAGAGGGTATTAGGCATGGCAGACTTCCATTTCGAGTTTGGGATCCAGGAATATTTTTTGCAACTATGTTTATGCTGGTGCTACAGGAGCCAGTTAGAGATGTGTGGGATATTTCACAGTTCTTCTTTTGGGCCTCGCGGGGACTAGAGTTTCTTTGCAGTGGAGATTGCTTGGGGACAAGCAATTTCAGGGAGGGCGGACTGTAATGTCCCCGTTTTAGCTGACATTGCTTGTCGAGGAGTGAGCCTATCATTCTGATCCTCGTAGGCTGACAGTGGTGTGTAGAGGATCATTCAAGGTAGTTACCCAGCGTTCAAGAGCTTCATTGTTGCAGTTGTTTCAGGTTGGGCCTTCGCAGAGTCCTTCAGAGTGGTTTTTTAGTAACTTTCTATTTTTAGAAAGTCTGACGGGTGGAAGCTGCTATTTTTAGCAGGGCACCTGGTTCAGCTGGTCAGCTCAGATTCGACCCCGTACATCAATTTTTTGGTCAGATGGAGAAATAACGGAGTATTTAACGATTTATTAAATAATTAATATTTTGACTTTATATTAAAGTCACTTTATTAATGTATTTAAATATTAATAATTAAATGGTATATTATAAAGTATTTTTAATACTTTATAATAAAGTGAAGAAGTTGATTATAATGAATAATTATTTATTCATTTATTTGGGCGCCATTTAATTAATTATTTCTCCTAAGTCCAAACAGGTAAATTAAATCATTTATTTAAATGATTATTAAAAAGAAGGGTTTGGTCGAATTTTTCAAGAGAGCTATATATTCACAGCTAAAGACAAATCGAACCATTATGATATGATTATTCAACTTTGTCTTTTATTGAGAGTTGTGGAGTTTGTGAAGAAACTAGGGTTTCTGCACATTCGTGCATTTTTCAAGCTTTGGAGAACGATACCTCTTCAGAGTCAAGCTTTCTGAGGTTGTGAGAGATCAGCTGAAGATTGCTAAGTAAGGTGGCTTCATACAGGAGTCATATTTGTGCTTACAAGTGAAGAATCAACAAATTATTCAAGGTTTTTAAGAATAGATTGCAAGTTTTCATCTGCTGCTACAGTACCCGCGTGAATAGTAAATCGCTACAGTGGCGTGAACAGTGCCGTGCTACAGTACCACGTGAACAGTACCGCGCTACAGTGGCATTCAAGTCTCGAGGGTTTATGGTTGCTAATCTTTCGTTTCCTGGGCATCTAAACTATTGGGAATTTCTTTACCAGGTTTGAGTAATCAGAATACATGCTTGTTTCTTGTTGTAACAGTTCTTATGCAATGCACAGAAAACCTTTGTATTTCTGAGTATTATAGTTGGAAAACTTTTGTATTCTGGCTGCCAGTTAATCACAGAAAAGTGTGAATCAGTCTGAAACTTTGTGCTACTGTTATCACATTCCAGAGTGCCTAGAAATGTCTTTCTAATTGCTGTTAGTACTCAGAAAATGTTTTGAATCAGTCCCAGAATTGTTTGTAGACAAAAATCAGTATTTATAAACTGCTGCGAAGGAACTGTATGCTGTTATATTGGTGAATCACCTTGGAATCTGAACTGAGCATTGTATTTAAAGTTGATTTTGTTACCAATATCGCCCAGAATTAAGTATTGTGGTTCCTTATGGGATGTAAGACAACTTTGGTACTGTAGATTTCTTTCAGAAGTAGTGACATGATAAATCAGTCCTAGATACATTTATCAAAGCTTGTAATCAGCTGGTAATGAGTTTATGCATCATACAATAAAAGAGTTGGAGTTGCATATCAAGTAATTGTCTTTAGCTGTAGATGTTAGTTTCAATTTGAGTCAGAATCTGATTATGCATGCCGATTGTTCGTAATAATGTCTATCAGCTGAAGCGTATATTTCATGTCATTTTGGCCATAGATCTTCATTGAAAGTTACCAAAAGATTGTTGCATTGCACCCTCAGTTAGTTCAGACTTTGGCATATGTTATTAGCATTTCATTTCAGTTATTTTGGTGTTAGGAAGAGTCCACTTGGGGTGGTACATCACACTAAACTATAAACCCTAAACCATTCATAAATTGTCCTATATTAATAGTTAATTTTTTTTCATTCAACATGCCTTAGACATAAATGAGGCTTACACATTTTATCATTTGTATTCAATTAGGCTATTTATATTGAATGGTTTAAGGGTATTTCCTAAACATGTATCTTACATTTTCAAATTACAAATCTAATGCAGGTTCACTTATATCTTAGAGATCACATGGATTGATTCAATAATATTCATAATCCACCTCCACACCATCTATCTCCAACACCTTCACCTCCAACTCCACCTACTCCACCTCATAACTCCCCACCTCCATCACTTGAAATCAATGGCACTCACTTGCAAGCACGAATCAATGCCAATGTTAGAACCATTCAAGATCAAATCAACATTATTCAAAATGAAGAATGTATCACACCACCTTTGAGGATGCTTGCATCTAGGATGAAAAATTTTGTTGAGGTTGTTAGGGCCATGGATGAGATCTTAGATGAGCATCGACAATGGATAGAGGAGAGGAGAACTTCCGATTCTAAAAAGGAAAACACAAAACAATGAAGAGATCCAGTAGAGAGCCACAATAGTTTATAAATTAAGACAATGATATTATAGTTATAAATTTATGATTTTGGTTGGATGGATATTTTTAGTGACATGAATTTATGAATTTGGTTGAATTTATGAACTTGTAATGATGAATTTATAAGTATATATTTTATTACTATCTACTAGATCATGATTTCTCCTATTGGAAAAATCTAATATATATATGCGTTAGACATAAAATGAGATTTTTGTGAATCTTTCAAGTTTATTTTTTAGTATGTACATGTATTAAAATTTCATAGTTCTAGATCTTAAATTTTGAAATTTGTATGTATGTACATAGTTTAGTTGAATGATGTATGAATGCAAATTATGCATCGTATTTTTTATTTTAAATGTAATATGTACATGGTAAATTTTGAAATTTGTATACACATGCTCAAGTTAAATCAATGTATGTATGTGTATGTATATGTATGCACATCATTTTTAAACAAATTTTCATGTACATTTCAAATTTAACTATTTCTTGTACTTTTGTAAGTTTGTATGCTAATTTCATATAATTTAATGTAGGTGCACTTATATTTGATATCATGGATCATTTTAACATTGATGCTATCATCAATCCAACACCTCATCCACCTCCACCTCCACCCCAGGCTCCACCTCCCCCCTCCCCCTCCCCCTCCCCCTCCCCCTCCATCCCTCCATCCCTCCAACTAATATCCCACCTCCACCACCCATTGGATCTACTGAGGCTCGCTTGTGAGCATGTATAAATGATCAAGTAGCATCCATTAAAAATCAAATCAATGCCATGCAAAATCAAGCATTGATTCCACCACATGTGAGATGTTTTGCATCTACAATACAAAATGTTGTGGATGCCATTAGGACTATTGATTCTAATTTAGATAGGCATCAAAGAGAATAAGAGCAGATGAGACAATTTTATGTAGACGATCTCTCATATAAACAAATTTTAGACCTTAAAATAACAAAAGCCCATCTAACCCCTTATTTTATCGACCCTATTACTCAGCAACCCATTCCTCCCAATAAATCTAGAATATCCATGTGGTGGTGTATACATCCACAAATGAGCACTTTTTTGGGATCGATGGTATATGGTATTTGACAATCCACCACATGCTAATCTGGAGGTCCCATTGTATTTTTTGAGAAAACTATACATAGATTTTGTTATGGGGAAAAATACCAATTATTTTGATTTTAAATCATTTTAGGGTGTTGGTGGCGGCATGCCACAATAGAGGTTAGGGGCAAGGGTTGATCCCCAACATCTTGTGCATGCACAACCCCTTATTGCTCCTCTTGGTCTTGCCATTCCCACACCTATGCATCAATGTACAATGGTATCAACATTAGGATCCCTTAGTACGCTCATAGGTGACCTTGATCAACATGCTTCTATGATAGTGGGTAGGGAGCATAGAGACAGCGATGAGGGAGGAGTGTTTTATGGATTTTTTCCTAGTGCCATTCTAGGAGTGGTTATGCCTTGCATAACCTGCCCACTTTGATCTGGATCAAAATGGGTCCCCCTTTCTCTTTTGGTTTCTTTGTTTTGGGTCTTTTGTCTTTCCTCTTGGGTTGCTTCTATCTTCTACCTCAGTTGGAATTTGAGTCTTCTCCTGAGTTTGGGATTTTCCCCCTCATTTGGATTTTCCTGGGTCTCGCTTGAACTCCAGCTGAGCATTGTGAATTCGCGGATTTTTTGGTCTTTGCGGAAATCTGCGTGGACTGGATTTTCATAGATTTCTTTCTCCCCTGGATTTTCCTGAAATCTGTTGTTCCCTGTTTGTCTTGAGTTTGCTAGAATGTCTTCTCCTTCGCAGAATTTCGTCCCGAGTAGATTTCCCCAGAATCTGGTCGAATGTGAACAAGTATGGACTAACTCTAAGTTAATATGATTCATTTCAGTGATGATTTTGATTAATTAGCTTCTCTTTGTATGATCTTCTCTGTTGAATGCAGGATTAATTCACATACAGGATGATATTTTTTGAGGGAGCTTAGTTGGGGTGCATGCTTCAATCCAGTTGGTCATGAAAACCAATGAGATATAGTCACGACAACAAAATGAAATCATGTGTAGGGTTTTCACTGAGACATGAGATGTCTGCAGGACATCTCCCTAACCAAAGAATGCTACAACGATGCATGGGAAGCAAAAGACTCCATGTTAGCATTAATACAGAAGGGTCTTAGTGAAATGAAAAGATTGCCAAAGGTGATCCCTTCAGCATAATGTCTAGCCGAAGAGATGAGGTCACGGTGACAAGGACAGCAAGAGATCAGGAGGACTCCAAGCAAATTAAAGACTTCACTGTAAGGTCACGGCGAAAAATGATGGTCTCGTCAACGAAAAGGAGGGCTCGGTAAGAGAAGAGAGATTGGGGTAATGTCTCCCTAATTCTGCTAAGTTTCAGTGACATAGAGTGAGTTCGCAGAGAGGAAAGGCATATGCCCAGAGGTCTCAGTGAAATGACATAGTCTAGCTGATTAGTTTTGTGAGCTTGGTAAGACTTCTCCTACTTGCTGAGGCATCTTGCCAACTGTCCAATATCTTGTCGAGGGCCGCTGGGGGATGAAATCGCATCAGGGAGACACCAGTGGTGTCTCACCGACGTGCGATACTAAGCAAACTGCTTTTGACTGCCGAAGAATCCTACGTGGCCTGTGATTGTCCAATAAAAGAGAACTAAGATTGAGCCATTTCCTGATTGACCGCCCTTATGGAAAGACTAACAGAGTGCGACCAGATGGGTTCTTTTTGAGAACAGTTGATGATGAGTCCGCTCAGGAGATGGTGCAAAGATCTAAGAAGGCCCAATGGTGTTTTCAGAAGATAGTCAACAAGAAAAAAAGTCCACAACAGACAGGGAGGCCAAAGAATGAAGAAGCCATGACTTAGGAGGATAGCTATGGCAACTACTGACAGAGGCAGATCAATATTAATGCAGATATCCTAGAGCATTCAAGGAGACTTCGTGAGGGATTTCAAAGGTGGACACGAAGATGCTAGAGTTAATGCTATAGTTGTCAGAAGATCTAAAAATACTTCTCCTGTAAGTAGGAATCCTTCATTAGCGTGGACAACGAGGATTCACATTGAATGTACAACTGTTTTTCTTCAAAAGATTTGAGAGTCGAATCTCCTACAGGATGCAGATATTTTGTAAACCCTAGTGTAGAGGACAACACATCCTTTTGGTACATTCTGTATATAAGGCATTCTTGCCTCTTTGTAAAGGTTGGAACTTCTACAATTAGAAATTCAGAGTTAGAATTTTTATTGTTAGCACCACTAGATTAGAACTTCTAGATTTAGAGAACTTTCAGATAAAGAACCATTTTAGAGTTAGAACTATTAGGAGTTAGTTAGTTAACATAAGGAGATAGAGTTGCATCTTCATTATGAGTAATAAGAGCTTCTCTTTGTCTTCTTGGTTAGCAGTAATATTTTAGTACAGACTGTAATTCATTTTCTAAGTTCTTTTAGTGTAGTTGGAAACAATCTGGATACTTAGATTCTCTGTACACTAGTGATTGTACCAGCTTTGTAAATATTGTTTATCTGTTTTGATAACAGTAGAAATAATCAGAGTTTAATCTACTTCATGTTGTGTTCCTGAATGATATTTGTCTTAAATTTGATCATTTGATTTGTGAAGTCTTTAAGGAATGAAATGTTATTTGTGTTTTATTTAAATGGTAATTAAAATTTGTTATGTGAATTAGCACTGTGAATGAAAGAGGCTGTGTGTCAATCACAAGCTTATCTTGTTCTACAGTTTTAGTTTATGATTCCTTGAAGTTAACAAGTCTGGTTAAGATTAGATGAACTATTGTTCTTTTTCTGTTTCAAATCCTGATCTATCTTTTGTTAAAACCCCTGTTAAATTAGGTTTCATTTCATGTTTGATCTTAGAACAATTCAGAAGATCAACACCAATAGGCCCCTTGAATATTACTATTACATTGACCACTAAATAACATCAGCACAGTTGAGACCCAACTACAAAGACCTTGGAAGTTAAGGCATCCATGTGTTGCTTTTCTCTTTCAGGAGAAATAGAGTAGCCATATTCTGCTTGCATTGTTGTGGTGCCAAAATCACTGTCAACAAGAGCGTCGAGAACACATGTATGTACTAGTTGCCATCAATTATGCTATGGACCTGATCATACCACACCTAGTTCAAGTGGATGTGGAGATTTTGGTGGTTCATCTGGTTGCCTCATTTCATTTGTATAATTTCTTACAATAGACCATCACCTTGAGGACAGTGTGACATAGGTATAAATATGTATCTACATGTTGAATTTATAAGAATTTTAATGAATGCATATATCAAAGAAAAGTTTGCAATACATTTTAACAATCAAACTATTTGGTGTACAAATGACACTAACGATGGGGCAATCATTTGCTCTACGAGTACATACATCAAAACTAGTCCTAGTCAGCAACCCTTATGGGGTATTTTGATTTCAATTTTTTAAATTATATATGAAATAATTTTTAACTTGAATTTATAATTTATAATTGAATCATGAACATATGTTTTAAATATTTATGTTGGTTTAGGGGATTCAATCGACTTCCATACCAATTCCACCTAAGGGGTTGTCAAGCACTCCTCCACTGTCGAGCATCGTAGATCAAGGGTAGGTACATTTATATTGTAAATTGTTTAACTTACATTAGTATAGTTACAATTATGAATTTTGAATTCACTATATATCAAATGTGCATGTAGAATTGCAAATATTATAAGTGTTAAATGTCTATATGTATGTCTAGGTTGATACGACAATGAGAATGGGCATTGGAGGCCTCTAAAGTTTAGGTTGTTTAAAAAAAATTCTACACAAAATGTGCAAACTTGAATATATATATTTTAACCTAATTCAAGTATACATGTTTTAAATTTGATCTTGTAGGACTTTGTTAGTGAGACTTTCTGCCATGACTCAAACATAGTTACACGTATAGGAGGACATGCATAGGAAGCTCCAAATATCATGGTAATTTAAATTTTTAATTATATTTAAAGTCAATTATAAATTATATATTCTGAATAACTTTAATTTTAAATTTTAAATTGAATATATATATAATATGAGCTAATACATGTTTTAAATTCTTTTTCTTTTATAGCATGAGACAAATCTTGTAGTTGAGCATGTAGAAATAGGTCCTAGAGTAGAGGGTGCACAACCTCAAAATATGATACAATTTAAATATGATAATTGTAAATTAAATTGAATTAAATCATTTTTAATTATAGACTTACATCTAATTTCAACTTTTTGTCTTGTTTATGCAAATTGATTCAGAGAATTTAGAGGTTGGTCCAAGTGCACCTGAGCATCAAAACCCAAATATGATGGTAATTTAATTTTATGATGAATTATAAATTAAATTTTCATTAAATAATTTTTCATCGTCTTACATCTGATTTCATCTTTCTCTTGTACAAAGTGTTTCGGGTCATTTGAAAGTATACATGGTGTAAAGAGGTCTCTTGATTATAGAGATGATACATGACCTAAACATGAATTTTATGGGTTATATTTGATTATTTCATGGACTACATATTTGGTTTCTCATGTACTTTGTTGGACTTTATATTTAATCAATCAAGTACTTTGTTGGGGTTTCATGCACTTAATATATTGTAAATCATGGACTTAATATGGGGTTTCATCAATCAAGTACTTTGTTGGGGTTCAATTTTAATTTACACATGTACATTTATGCATTTTATGTTCATAGGCAAGATATTAATATAGGACATTAATATAAAATTAAACATAAATATGAAATTAAAGTTGAAATTAATAGGACATTTTAATATTTGTACTTTACAAATTTAGTGATCCCATACATGATATACATGATATGTACATTCAATAATTAGTGATAATTAGTCAATGAACTTATTCAATTTATGTTAATCAATAATTAGTCAATAAATCATAATTTACAAACAAAATCAATCCGTTTATATACCACAAAGGATGAAATTTTAAGAAATAAACAATACCATACAAGATTAGAGAACAAAATAATTAATAAATTATATAAACTAAACATAAATACCAATCAAAATGCAATGAGTTTTTCCAAAAAAGTTGTTCTATAAGTATACACCATATTTCCTAGTTCCTTAACAACATTAAATTAAAGAACTTAATTATTCAAAAATGGGCTAAAGTTTTGAAATTAAATCATGTAGTCCCATATTTACAAATCATGCAAAGTGCTAGAGAAAAATTAAGAACATAAAGGTCCTCTTCACCTCATGTTCCTCAAAAAACACTAATTTATAAGCCGTCAAAACAAATAATAGCATCTAACACTAATTTATAGGTGTTCTTAAGGGGATGTCTTAAGGGATCCTAATACAACGTCTTAAGGGGAACAAAGGAGAGTATAATTAAGTATAAATATTAAGTGATATAAACAAGTATTATACTTTAGGGTGAGTCATCATAACAAATGATATAATTAAGTGTAATATTTAGGATATGTGCTAATACGACACATCTTAAGGGGATTTCTTAAGGGTCCTAATATGACGTCTTAAAGGGATCAAAGAAGTGTATAATTGAGTATAAATATTAAGTGATATAAGCAAGTATTATACTTTAGGGTAAGTCATCATAACAAATGATATAATTAAGTATAATATTTAGGATATGTGTTAATACAACGCGTCTTAAGGGGATGTCTTAAGGGGTCTTAATATGACGTCATAAGGGGATCAAAGAAAAGTATAATTAATTATAAATATTAAGCGATACAATCAAGTACTATAATTTAGGGCATCTCATCATAACAAATGATATAATTAAGTATAATATTTAGGATATGTTCTAATATGACAGGTCTTAAGGGGATGTCTTAAGGGGTCCTAATATGACGTCTTAAGGGGATCAAAGAAGAGTATATAATTGATTTAACAATAATTTATACATGATATTTAGTGATTATACAATCAAATATAAAGTTTCAAAGTAGGAAAACATGCACATTTAACAAAAAATATATATATAATATTGATTTTGATACATAAAAGTACATAGAGTACATAATTGTGTATGTACATGTATTTGTAATTTGTATGATGATGACAGCATAGCCCGAGACTTAGAAAATAACCCACAAACAAGAGAATAATTTTATTATTTAGAAAATGGAGCTTCTTACATGTAGAGGATCTCAAATCCCCAAGTTCTACAACACATGCAAGTTACAGAAAGCTACAAAATCATCCTTTCGCAATATGCGAGCTTGTCCCCAAAAAGTTACCCAAAAATTAGAAACCCGCCCATAAATAGAGCTCCTCTTTAGTTTGGAGCCAAAACAACATTCAAATTTGAGTTTAGGTAGTTTGGCACTAAAAAATTACAAATTGAAGTTCAAATTTCAAAAGAACATTTGCAATTGTATCTTCTAGAAAGTGTGCCAACTTCCTGAGGCCATAACTTTTGATCTGAGACTCTGATTCATGAACCGTTTGAACTGTTGGAAAAGTCTCAAAGTCAATAACATACTTGAAATCCACTATGCCAATTTCAACAAGTTTTGGGGCCCTTCTAGGAACCCTAAGTGCCTCAAATCTAACTAGGAAGATTTTCAAGTGCAAATCTGGGAAACTAAAACTGCAATATCTTTCAACCCAGGAATAGAAAATAAAAACCATAAATTTGGAATTTTATTATGATGAAAAGGGTATCCAAAAATGTAAAACAATCTAAAAACCAAGAAACTTGAAATTTAACTATTTTTTGGGTGATGCAAGATTGCCCTTACACCACTGGATGCTCCTGCATCATATGAAATGTTTAATTGTGTAAGTATGTATGTACATATATGTCATCTCAAAACAATGTTTATAAAATTTGGCTATACCATCTCAAGAACATCCCAAACTCGTGCCTAGATTTTAATTTATATGAGCCAACCAATATTTTGTTTCCTCTTCATTCCCCTTAGGTGCAACAACATACACATGTCCTGTGAACAAATTTTGATTTAATAACTTGGGTGTATCCATATAAATAATTTAGTATTACAAAATAACTTAATAAAGTGAAATAAAATAAAATAAATTGAATTAAATTACTTTCTTGTACAAGGTCTAAAACATGGTCATAGTCTTCAGATGCAAAGACTTGATCATTTTCTTCAATAGTTCTTTCATATTGATCATGTGCTTGTGTAGGTGTCAATGATCTTTTCTTCCACTTTTCAACCCATTCTATATTTTCACATGATTCCCAATCTCTTGAGTTACAAAACTGACAAAAACATGCAAGCTCCCTTGTCCAGATATTCCATGTTCCTATTGTCAAACTCCTAAATGAATGTCATTTAGTAGATCCACTGATTGTCTCATAGTCAACTCTAGGTACTGATGACACCTTCAAATTTTGTAAAATTTTAAGTGCCCATGTTGGAAATTTTGCTTTGCACACTCAGAAGTACTCCTAAATTTTTTTTCCCAATGACCTATTTTGGAGGGCCACAATTTGAAGCCAATTGATTTTCATGCAAAACTCCTTTATGGACACACTCATGTGACATATGTGAATGTGCATGTCATTTTTCAACTTCCCATGATGAGATTTGATAGTGTTTTGAAAAGCGAAGTTGGAGGGTTTTGACACTTTTCTGTTGTTTGTGAACTTAGTTCTACGAAGTGGCCTCCCATTTGAGCTTATGTTTCACAACTAGATGATTGTCATGACGAACGAATTGTTGCTATCAATTCTCCCTACATTAATATGTTTCCTTGTTCTATTTCAGAGCCTCAGGATTAGAATTTCTATTTTTTCAAGATCAAAAGCAAATGCAGTTTGTTCACTTTCTACACCTACATTTTCCAGAATGCTTCAAAGTGGTCATTTTTTACCCTTAATATCTTTCGACGAATGTGGATTCAAGGGAATCCCTCTTGCAAATATATTCAGTGTACCTAAATGACCTAGTGTGTCCAATGGTAGTTCCCTAGGAGAATATTTAATAATTTTTCAAGGAGGTTATTTGGTGTGCTCGAGTTGGTTTCTAATAGGTGAAATTATAGAAAACCCTGAGTGAGCCACTTTGGTATTTGATATATTTAACCTTAGGACAATTTTTTCTATGCTATTTGTTGCACTATATTTTTGGTTCAAATGGTTACATGCATGATCAGTTTCACACTTCTTGGATGCGCTTTGATGGGTTAACTAATCCTTTTTTGATTGCAACATGGCCAAAATTGGTGTTATGAAAAGTTTCAAATTTTAAAAATCTAAGGACAACCCATTTCTTATTTTGGTCTAAAACCTCTACAGATCCTTTTTCATAAAAAAATGGACATCATATGATGCATTATTTTACTACATTTCGAGTGTGGCGAACACATCTCGGGGGTAGTTTAAAAAGGAGATACCTATTTTTTTATGGCTGGCTAAAGTTTGGTAAAATGGGTTTTCTCTAAATAATTGATTATGGCCGAACGCAAAAAAAACTTGGCTCCAGGGGTCACCATTTGTGTACAGTGAGTTTTCTCTATTTGGCCTACAGGCGTAATTAAAATTTGCATTTTTTCTAAAGTTTCAAATGCTTATGTTTAAAATATTTTTGAATATTTTAAACATTATGCAAATATGAAAAATGCATTTAAGGAAAAAATAAGATACATTTCAAATGTTTTCTATGAAAGCAAGTTTAATTCTTGCTTCTGATTGGCTCAAATACAACTTTCACGACTTTCACAGTGCATGCTAAAACTCAATGCCTATTGCTATTTTGGGTTTGATTTTCTCATGTGAATTAGGGATCAACGATGTTAGTTCCTCCTCATCGCCCATCATGGATTGAGTTACCTTTTTCCTCATCAAATTGGCGATAAATGATCTCACCTTAACTTCACACATCTCTCTTTTCATGGGAGATTTTGAGTTTGAATCATCGATGACCGATGGCTCCAAATTTCCATTGCCCATTGCTAATTGGTGGCTCTTCTTTCCAAAGCATTGAGCGATGGTTTTTATTTAATAGACACATGAGCAGTAAAAAATGTATTTTCAAATGTTTTTGTGCAAAAGAAAGTTAAATTTTTGTTTCTTATTGGCTAAAGCAATTTCTCATGACAATAGCAATTCCATCTCCATTGCTCATCACCAATTCTAAATAAAAATGGAGACAATTAGCTATGGTCAAGTTTGAGCAATGACTGCAGTAAACATCAATGGGAAAATTAAAAAAAATCATTTTCAAATGTTAATATAAAAAGCAAGATTAATTCTTGCTCCCTATTGGCTGGGGAAACTTTTGATAGTTCACAACAATTCTCCAACTCTCATAGCAACATCACTCATCTCCATTTTGGGATGGAGGAATGAAAGCAAATCAGAGATGGCTCAAAGTTCCATTTCCCATCTCTATTGTGAGATTTTTTTATCTCTTGCAATCAACACTGGCTTATTTTGAGCATGGTTGTGGGTAAACTATTAAAAATTCATTTATTTTTTACAGCATCGCTCATCTCCATTTTGGGTGGAAAGAGAAAATAGAAAACAACAATGCCTTGGTCTGAGCCATGAGAAATTTCTAGGGCAGATTATTTTTTTTTTCAATATATCAAAAGGAATCTTCAACTATCCTACATTCTCTAGGGGAAAATTAAACCAAAAAACATAATCACGTTTTTTGGCTTTCGGCTGATTTTTAAACATATGTATAGGCTACAAAGTGCTCTTTTATGCTCCAAAAAGTTACCTAAACTACTTCTATTGCCTGGGAAGCAATTTGAGCAAATTTTTATACATTTTCTGTAAGATAAAAAATGCCCGAAAACTATTTTTTTATAACCCAAAAATTAAATTTAGCATATGGCCAAAATTTTTACCTACAGTGAAGGTTAAAATCTAACATTCAAAGGCATATTTAATAGCTGGGAAAATGGGTTTTGACTCAGAAGTTAATAATTTTCACTTCTAAGTGAAAACAGAGCCAATAAGTGAGTCTTTACATACAAGTAATTTTGTGCACAAGATTTTCAAGTGAAGACAAGTTGAAGAGGGAAATAATTTTCAACTGTAGGGCATAATAATGATGGATTTTCTCAAAAGGGAATATTTCTTTTTATAGGGAAAACACATGATACATGAATCAAAGAGTATGTTGAAGATTCTTTAGCAAGCAAAGTTAGTTACTGATCAATGGACCTGAATGTGCCAGATGTCATTGGGAGATCTTCATTTAGGGTTTTGCACTTTCCTTAAGTGTAGATTTTTTGTTTTCAAAAAAGAGGTTGCTCATTCTTTTCTGTCTCACGGGAATACTTTTGTAAAAGTTTTGAAATGTATAGTGTTTTGTTTTAGGTTTTAGAAGTTTTTTGAGTCATGTAATGAAGAACTTATTCACAACAATGTTATATTTGCAAGTAAATGAACATATATTCTGTGTTAGTTGTCTCCATTGTACATAGTGCATAGATTATGAATAATAGAAATCAAGGGTTTTATAATGTTTGTCTTCATGTTTCTCCATGAATGTTTGTTCTATGTTACATTCATTCAAAGAATGAATTAAATTGTAGGAACATAAATAGAGGTTTGTGCAACTGTATGCTTGGATTGATAAAGTGTGATTAGTTTGGACTCTAGTGTCAATGGTAAAATGCATCATGTGATAGGAATAAATATGACTAAGTGAATGTTGTAATGAGTTTCAAACCTCGTGTTTTAGGTGACTCCACCCTAGGATTTAGTACAAGTCTTTAATGTTACAGTTTCCTGAGATTGTTTGTGAGCAGTTGTATTTTAAATAAAAAAATTACTTATAAATCATTGTATCTTTGTGTGTTAAGCTTTAATGAATCATATCTCTCATGTTTAGTGTGTACACTGCCATAAAGGTCAGCCATGCCTTCAACGTATTGTATCTGCTAAGCATATAAAGGAGATCTATTTGTTCACTGTGTGTTTGATATTCTGGCACACAAGTATCTGAAAGCACACTATTGGGATCACCCTCCTAGGTTTAACAAAGCCTGAAGTGAGGGGAGAGATGGGGTTTTAACTCAATCTCTTGTTCGTTGGCCAAATCTCTCCTTGAATCTAATAATAAGGCTTGGCATCTCTTTAGGATTCAAGTTGATAGCAGATCTGATAATCAATAGATTGACAACTTTGTTGGGGACTAGCTAAGTCTAAAGTCTCTAGTTTAGATCTGTTATAGACAAAATTAGTTGTTAGTTGTGATATTATTTATTTTTTGAAGAATAATTGGTTTAAATTTTGTTACATTAGTCCCATCATACTATGTCCTATGTGTCAACTCTTGTTCCATTCTGCCACCTTGTGTCAGGTAATGTTTAAAGTTTTCTCTGAAATAACAAGTATAAAATAAAAGTGCAATCACTTTCTATTTCCCAGTATTCTAGGTGGTGACTCTAAATTTTCTAACACTAGTGTAAAGATCAGTTCTCAAAAGGACAATAAGAAGAAGGATTTTGTAGTATTCGACATCATGAGGAAGAGTAGAAGTTATGCTAAGAAGCACCCTAAGTAGAAGGAAAAATTTCAACCTATAAAAGAGAAGCAACTCGAATGGGTCAGAAAACACTCTGAATCAAGTAAGTCTATCAATTTCCCTGTAGATGCATCTCCTACTTTAAATACTAATGTAAGTATTGCTAGTATCCATGAAGAAGGACGTGAAGTTCAAGGGTCTAACATAGACCAAGGAATTTTTCCGTTGAACAATTTTTTGATAGTGAGCTTAATATTTCAAGAGAATAGGATAGGTGGGATTTTTGGGAAAATAATAAGAAGTTTTATGAGCCTTTAACACCTAGACTTGGTTCCATTTTTAATGGAAAGAATTTTAAGCCAAGAGGTAAATCTCTTGATGAAACAACCTATTTTTCTCTTGAGGATGACCCTGTTGACCAACCCTACTTTACTCCCACCCCAAGTGAGCATTGGGATGTTCTAGAAAATGAGGAAGAGATGGATAGTGACATGAAACCTATAGAAGAGGAAGAGCTAAGGCTTTAGGAACAAGAAGAAAATAGAATGGATTTAAAAGAGAGGGAAGATAAGATTAGAGCTAATCAACTTGAGAGAGATGCTAGAATGAAAAATTTGGAAAAAATGAGAGAAGATATTGTTAGGCATAAGAATTTTGAGGAAAATATTTTTAATTTTGCCTCTAATATGACCAATGATATTCTTGAAGCAACAATCTAAATGGGAACCTTAGCTACTAATACCTACACAACATCTGTCTCAACTACTAGAGCCTCAAATCCTCATATTAGTGCTAAGAAGATGTCATTTGTAGATCATGGGAAGAGACTTGTTGACCAACCCAATAAAACTACATTTAATACCAATAATAATACTAATATTTCATCTGCTGAAATCCCCACACATAAGGACCAAATCAATCCAACTCCATCTACTACACCTCTAGATCCTAAGATATTAAGGTTGCAGTTGGAAAGTGAAAAGTTGCAAGATTTGAAGAAAGTTGAAATAATAGCTTCTAATGCAGATTTGGCTAGGAATTCAAAAGAGTTTTTAGAGAAAAATATGGTGACAACACTGATTCAAGCTTTTTATTAAATCAATTCAATAATATTATTAAAGGATTCAATGAATCTCTTGTTGAGTTCAACACAAGGTTCTAGAAGGCTAAGAAAAAGTTGCCTCCTCATTTCGAATTAAATGATCATGTATGTTTGGTAAATTATTGCAATGTTATTGATGCAAAAATGAGTTACCGCTTGCTAGATAAGAATCCTTAGTCATTAAGGGAAGCCTTTAAAATGGAAAAGCATATTGAAAATATTAGTAGAGAAATTAGTAAGGTTGGCATAAGATATGATCCAAAACTCTTCAAAAGTTCAAAGAAGGAAGACAAGAGTTCAGGTGCTAAAGGGGGGACTATTGAGGAAAAGCTTGATAGTTTTACAAAGACCATCAATGATAAGATTGTAAAGCAAGAGAAGGCCCAACCTAAAAACTACCAAAGGAATGAAAGACCACCTATATAATACCAATTGGTATAATGGGAAGCTTGACCTAAATAATAAGAGAAACACCCAAAATGAATTTCCTCTAGACCCTCTACAAAAGAGTTTAGGGAATTTTGTTGAGGATACTCCTTGGTGTATGACTTGTCAAATGCCACATTCTTCATAGCAATGTAGATTAGAATAGATGGTTGAAGTATAGGATGACATACTTGAAGATTTTGATCAACAAGATCAAGAGGATGGAGATGTACTTATGATTATGGGTGATTTGAATGTTTCCTGCAGTGAATGCTCTTCTGATGAAGGTTCTTATCAAGTGGATGTAGGTAATCAAAAGAAAGTTGATAATGCATATCATCAACAAGTCCTTTCTGATGAGGATGCCAATAGTGATGTCAAGGTTTACAATTTGGAAGTAACTGAAGATGGTGTTTCATTAAGAAGATCCTCAGAAGAGGAGATTGCAAAATATACTACAGTATTGGTTGCCCAAGCTAGAAGTTCCTATCATTTGAGGAAAAGAACTTTTGGAGGTGAAAAAGATAGTCTTGTTGGTCTATTCATCAAGGAACAAAATTCCAAGGGAAAAGAACACGAACCTGATGGAAAAGTGGAAGCAGTCAAAGATAAAGAAGGCAGGGGAGATAAAATTTGGGCCAAGAGAGCAAAAAATCCAAAAGCTATTCAAGGACACAAATCCTCTGTTGAGAAGTTAAAGACACAAAAGCACAATCTTGAAGTCATGAGGAAGGATGCTAAGCATAAGCCTAAGGCAACAAAAAATCAACATAAAGATAATATCAATGAACAAGGTATGCTCCCAATCGAACTACCCAAGTATATTCCTATTGATATGTTTCAGTTACTTACCCAAGTTAAAGTATCTATTCCTTTTCTTGAAAAGATGAGAATAGAGGAACACAATAAAAAGGAAGTAGCCCTTATAAATGGTATTGCTATAGCTTGTAATTATTTAGTGGTGCTCACTCCACCCAAATTGAGTGAAAAGGATTAGAAAGGTAAGGAAATTTAGGGAGTAATTACTAAGATTCCCCATATTTTCCTAGGAAATTTTGTAAATACTTGTCCTAAGAAAATAGATCCATTTTTCCTTACCCTGGTGGTTGGGGGAAATTTTATAAAGAATTGTATCATTGACTCTGGTGCATCCAACAATATCATGTTAGTTAAAATAATGGATGCACTAGGGTTAAAGGTTGATAGCACTCATAGCAAATGTTATGCCATGGATGCAAGAGAGGTCAATGTCATAGGTGTGATAAATAAACTTACTTATAGATTGGAATCCTACCCTGACAAAGAATTTAAAATGAGTGTGGTAGTGGTAGATATCCCACCTAACTATCGAATGTTGTTATCATGGAAATGGAGTGCATCTATGGGAGGTAGTATGCAGTGTTACATGTCTTATGCCATATTTCCCATTGATGGTAAGAATGTTCAAGTGATGAGAGAACCTAGGGTACCACATATGTTGGAGCATGTTCCTGAAGATGACACAATTATTTTCATAGATACTGATATTGGTGAGTTCAAGGTAGAAGAAGTACCAAGGGAGGTTGAGAGGTGTCCTGCACCTATAGAAAATGAAGTTTCAAGAGTATTTGATAAATAAGGACTATGAAAAAATGTACTTTGATGGTGCAAGTTCCAAAGAAGGATCTGGTGCAGGGATTTTATTAGTATCACCTACTAGAAATACTTATAAGTTCCCTTTTACATTGTCTTTTTTCTATACAAATAATGTGGAAGAGTATGAAGCCTTGTAATCGGGGTTGAGACTCACTGAAAAATATGGAATAAGAAAGCTAATGGTGATTGGTGATTCTAATCTTGTGATATCCCAAGTGAGAGGTAAGTATGCTTGCAAGAATAACAAACTAAAGCAATATAAGAATGTTGTCTGGGATTCCATTGAGCAATTTGATGCCTTTGGGATTGATTGGAATAGAAAGAGGACATAATATAGTAGCTAGTTACTTGCTAATATTGCATTGAGACCCAATGATATAAATTTCATAGGAATCTCTAAGGTTGAGATACAAACAAAGTCGTCCATCCCTGATAATGTATACAATTGGAAGATTTTTAATGATGATGAGGATATTCTTAGATTCCTAAATTGTGCTGATAAATATGAAGGTTAGGAGATTAACTTTGGTGGATTTGTTGAGAATATTAATGGAAAGGACACTGTGTTTGGAAAAAAGGTAATCCAATTAAGGGTAAATAAAATCCCCAAAGGATTGTAGCTCTTGAAAGATTCTTTGATAGTCAAGATAAAAACAAGGCCAAAGCAACTGCTACTCACCTAGAGGACCTGGAAGAAGTAAATTTAAGAATTGAAAATACCCCAAAGAAAGTTTATGTAGGAAAGAAGATAAAGCCAAAGGTGAAGGAAATGTTAATTGTCCTACTCAGAAAATATAAACATGTCTTTGCTTGGTCTTATGATGACCTGAAAGATTACAAAGAGGAATTGTTTCAACATGAGATTCCTTTGAAGGAAAATGCAAAACCTTTCAAGAAAAAGCAGAGACCAATTAATCCTACTTTAGATCCCAAGATGCAAGAGGAGTTGGTAAAGTTGAGAGATGTTGGTATTATAAAACCCATTAGACACTCTTCATGGGTATCTAATCTAACCAATAAGAAAAAAGAATGGTGACATAAGATTATGTGTTGATTTTAGGAACCTGAATGTATCCTCATTAAATCCATTTCCAAACATGGAAGCTATGTTACAAAAGGTGACTGGTTGTGAGCTACTATCAATGGTGGATGGTTTTTTAGGTTATAATCAAGTAAAGGTAAAGGAGTTTGAGAAGCAGTATAAGACTATATTTACTACTCCTTGGGGTACCTATGTTTATGTTAGGATGCCTTTTGGCTTGACAAATGGAGGTGCCAATTTTTAGAAAGCTATGGATGTAGCTTTCTCATATTTTATTGATTTATTTATGGTTGTATATCAAGATGACCTAACCACTTACTCCAAGAAAGAGGAAGATCATTGTATGCATTTAGAAAAGGTATTTTTCAAGTCATTAGAATATGGGATATCTTTGAATCCAAAGAAATGCGCCTTTGGGGTCATTGAGGGAAAGTTTCTAGGGAAAATTGTGTCTAAGGAAGGAGTAAGGATAGACCTTGGAAGAGTAGTAGCCATAAACAAGATCCATCAGCAAAAAAATGTCAAGGGCATTTAGTCATTTTTTGGACAAATAAATCTTTTGAGAAGGTTTGTGACCAACTTTGCATAAATCACAAGACCTATTTCCAAAATTTTGAAGGGTGAGAATGTGCTTTGGAGTGAAGAGCCTAGCTAGGCTTTCAAGAAAATAAAATAAGCTATTAAAGAGGTTCCAGTTTTTAAGTCTCCAGATTTCTCTAAGCCAATGCACATTTTCTCTTTTTCCTCTTTTCATACCATTATTGTTGTCTTACTTTAGAAAAATGAGGAAGGTTTTGAACAAACTATTGCATTTTTTAGCAAATCTTTACAAGTTGCAGATTTGAAATATGATACTACTAAGAAACAATCATATGCTCTGGTAAAGGCAGTAAATAATTTCAGGACTTACTTACAAGGAACTATTATCATAGCTTTTGTACTAAGTGTTGTTGTGAAAAATATTTTCACTCAACAAAAGACAACAGGTAGAAGATGTAGATGGATCAATAGGATCCAAGAATTTAATATTGATGTCCAAATCACTAAATTGGTACGAGGAAAGGGTCTAGCCAAGTTAATGACATAAGCTAATTTGGAAGCTAATCAAGTTAATCAGATTGAAGTGATTGATGTTGCACCTATTTGTGATATGCAAACATGCCTATGGTATAAAAGAATTTTCCAATATTTGCAAATCTTGTAGTGTCCCATTGATATGGCTAACAATGATATGAGGACATTGAAGTTACATACCATCAAGTATGTGATTATTAACAATGAGTTGTGGTGGAGAAACCTACATGGTGTACTTCTTAAATGTGTAGATGGAAAGCAAGAACTAGAACTCTTGTAGGAATTTCACAATGGGGTGTGTGGTGGTCATTAGATGGCAAAGACCACTGCTCACAAGATTTTAAGAATTGGATTCTAGTGGCCTACAATTTTTAAGGATGCTCATAATTTTTTTTATACTTGTGATGTTTTTCAAAGATTTTTAGGAAAGTTGAAGTTCTCAGAAAATTTACCGCTCAGGCCTATGACAGTTCAAGCCCCTTCATCAGAGAAATACTAGAAAAATCTAGTTGAGGCCATTTATGGATTCTTGTTGCCATTGATTATTTTACAAAATGGGTGGAAGCAATACCCACAAAGAAGGCAACAAGCAAGGTAGTATTCAATTTTCTGTTAAATAATATTCTTATTAGATTCGGAGTCCCTGAAAGGATTATCTTAGATAATACTATGTGTTTCAGGTCAGGTGAATTCAAGGACTTTTGTGAAAGACATGGTATAAAAGTCTCTTTCTCTTTGAATTACCATCCTCAAGGAAATGGGCAAGCTAAGTCTAGAAATAAGAGCTTGATGAATATAATCAAAAGAGTGATGGAAAAGAACAAAAAATCTTGGTACTCAAAGCTAAAATTGGCACTTTGGGTAAATAGAGTGACTGTGAAAAAGGCTATTGGTTATTCACCATTTGGCTTAGTATATGGTCTAGATGCTAGATTACCACAAAATAACTTGCTCAAGATGTATAAGTTCGTGCAAGAATATGATGAAGAAATTTGTGATGATATGCAACATAGAATAAATAATCTGGTGCAACTAGATGAAACCAAGAGAGCAACTCAAGTTAAAAACATGAAGATGCAATTGCAAGTTAAGCATCTATATGACAAGAGAGCTTCTCCTACAAAATTTGAAGTGAATAGTATGGTGTTAGCCTAGAATGTAAGGGTTGAGGACAAGGGAAAGCATGGGAAATTTGAAGCATTATGGACTAGCCCTTATTTGATAGTTAGCACACATGGGGAAGATTCATATTTCCTTCAGAGCTTAACAAGTGAACTTTTTGAACTGCCAATACATGGAAAATTCTTAAAGCCATACTTCTCCTAAGTATGTTATTTTCCATGTACGAATTGGTTTTGTATATTATGTATATAGCGTGTTTACTTTGGTCCTACTACCTAGTCAAGGTAGCTCACTGGTTTTGGTCCTTATTTTTTATCCACATGTTGGTTTGCTTCAACCTAAGATTCTTAAGATCTTGCCATGCTTGTAGGAGGCATACATCCCCATTCGGAGCCACCAATGGAACCTACAAAAAAAAATTGTTACATCTCAAACCCTTGTCACATTTGGATGTAGGACTAATATCTGAGGGTTTAGGATTCATTCTTCCAAAATGCTTGGAATAGTATATTTTACTATTGACTCGTTGTTTCCCATTGTTGGTCACTTTAAAACATCTTATGTTATTCATTGTCATCTGGTCACTAGTCCCTCAAGCCTAGGTCTGAGTCTCATAATTTTTATAAGGTTAATTAGAGGGGCTTTTGGCCTTTGCATACTTTGCATTATAATGGCATAGGCATCTTTGATTCCTTTCTATCGTATCATCCTAGAGGGTCCCCTCTATTAAAACAACTTATGAGCATGTGCTGAAAGGTTTTTAGTTAAGTTCTATTGGAATTTTATCTTTATTGCTCATCGTCGATTACTTTTGAAGTGTATGTTCTAAATTGGTGACAAGCAATGAGGTAGTATTTCTTTGATATTGCTCATCACGAATAGCTGTTGGAACTATTAAATTGAATGTGTGATGAGTGATTTCCTTTGTAATATTAGGGGATTGCTTATAGCTAATGGATTTTGATCCTTCAATAATGTAATAGTGATAAGCGATGCCATTTGGCCTTATGATCTTATTTTCATTTCCCATCATGGATATGTTATGAAATGATAATTTTTAAGTAGCAATGAGTGATGGGATGGGTTTCCTTTGCATTGTGTATTGAGGATTTGTTTTTGGTGCTAAGTTCTACATTAGCGATATGAGATATGTAATGGCACTATGATGATCTCTCATTGCTAATTGCTTGCAAACCATATGAGGAGAATTAGTGATGAGTAATAGCTTGATGTTCTTTATTGCTCATCATTTATCTATTCCAAAGCCTTAATTTTGATTAGCAATGAATGATAGAGTTCCCTATTTTAAATGTTGCTTTTGTTAATCTGTGTACATCTTATCTGTGATGCCTTTTGTGTTGTTGATTTTCATGTAGGTGCATGTGTCTTAATCTGATCCCTTCACTATATCTCTCGTCGCTAATAGGATCCAAGGTATGAAATCTTAATTAGTGAGGAGCAATGGGAAAAAAATGTGATCAAAGGATAGGCTATAGGTCCAAGGGCTAATATTTCATCACATAAAACATTTGCATCATTGATGGAGTTGGAAAAAGATGAGGTGTAATAGCAATAAGCGACAACTATTGCATGAAGAGGCAATGTGGGAAAATCCTAAGGACTTCACATAAAGCAAAGAAGAAGGTGGTGAGATGAATTGATAACCATTTATATATTTTTAAAGCCAAATGGTCAAAGATCAGGGTTTAAACCTGAATGGTTAATTGTCAGTTCGCTCGCACAAACTTACTATCAAGCATTAATGGTGGCATGCCTCTCTCTTGGTCATAAAAGAAAGTAGATACCTAGTTGATCATGCACTTGGAATCATTGGAAAGTGGAAGGGATACCAAAAGCAAAGGAAATTGTGTGGGAAGCTCTAAAAACTACCAATAACAAGTGTGGCATAGCGTTCACTCGGGTAAGCAAAACTGATATCTCCTTCTAGCTGAAGTGTTGAGTTGAATACCTTAGAAAGCTAATAAGAAATTGGGGGAATTGTCTAGTTGTTCATTACTACTAGCTTCCATTTGGTGATTAGGTATTGGATAAATTTTGAGGAAAGTGTTATGTTCAATAGTAGTGCCTTGTGCTCTCATAATTGTGAAGTGTTTCTTTTTTACTATAAGAAATTGTAAACCCTAGTTCTATTGCATTGCAAACATGAGTGATCCGAAGTCTAGTGAATCTAGTGTTAGACCAAAGAGGAAAACAAAATAGAAGAGGGTTAAACAACTTAAAACTCAAGATGTTTCAACTGAGGTTAATTCTAAACCACTGGTAGTATCCAACCCTTCACCAAGTACTCCTATAATGTCCACCAGGTCCAAAAGTGAAAAGAAAGAAATAGAAAAGTTTATGCAAGAGGCCTCTAGAGACATAAAGGAAGGAGGGTCACGAATTGGTAAACGACCACAGGTCAGGTTGTCATGACCACTAGGTTGATTGATAGTATTGGTGAAATTGGTGAAAAACCCCAACCTCAGAGTGGATAACAATTGTTCTGGTATGCTTTCAATAGAATGTATTCTAGTAAGCCCACATGTTATTTATGGGGGATGAACTTTGGAAAGTTGGTGGTACCGAATGTGTTTATAGAAGTGGGCCTAATTATGGAACTAACTAGGCACTATAATCCTATTCACAGGACAATCATAAGTGAAAATGGTGATGTGATTTTGGAAGTAACAAAGGACAAGATGATAGATGTATTTTGGTTAAATCCCAATTATATTGTAAATTTTAGGCATGTTGAGTTGTATGTTGAGTATGAGAAAAAAAAAATGCATACAGAGAAAGATTGCTCGTGTGAAATAGAAAGAGCAAGGAGAAATTCACTGCTAAGGATGTTGATCCTTTTGAGTGTGAAGAATTTGTAGATTACTTCAAAAAAACTTATTATTGTTTAAATCAAATATTGGCTGGGGACTTTGAGGTAAGGATAGCCCCTGATTTATTGGTGATGGTGGTGGATATACAAGGTCATAATCAGAACACTGGTTTTGATTATGCCAACTTTGTTGTTGATTAGATGCATGAGGATTTCCTCAATTTGCAAAAGGGATTTCTCCCTTTATACTTCCCCGATTAGTCTTTGTTAATGCATATGCTCTTATGGGAAGGTGATTATGATTGGAAGAGGAAACTAGATTTGAGACTTAGGGATAGAGAAGATAAGGTTCTACTAGTACAAATGTGGACATACATTTCGGATCAAGACTGTTCCAATTCCAATTATATACTGTTTGCTAATACTATAAAATGTGGTGTCTTGGAGGCATTGGGTGTAGCACCTATTCATAGGATTTCTCCTAAGCTCAGAAATATAACATTCCCAAAAGATGCACCAGGGTCTAGAGCAATACATAATTGGGTAGATTGGTTTCTTCATTTTGAATATACTTTGATTAAAGCCTATGGAGCTAAAGTGGCCCCACATTGTCTTCCCCTATATGCCTTAGACAGATAGTCTTTTATCAAACTCATGTGGAAAATTGATGTTATGGATTATGAGATGTTTAGAAAGCCCAGGAAAGGCACTATGGTGCATCCCCAATGTTGTTTTGCTTATTTCAAAGTTATTGCCCCTGAGGGATATGAAAGGTTTGGGATTATGATAAACAACCTCAGGATGCCTATTAATGAGATCAAGATTTTTGATTCAGATGGCTTTGTGGCAGGGAGGAGGAGACAAAATCTTAGCGGTCATACATCATAAATTTTTGTCTAGAGATGATGTATTAAGAAATCTAGTGATGAGGTTGTCAAGACTTGGAAGAAAGAATGGAAAACTATAACGAACATTGAGGAAAATATCATGAAAAGGAATGTGTTTTACATAAATCCATATAATATAATTGAAAACCCCCTAGAAAGAGCCTTCACTATGCTAAGGGATTATCAGTGTGATGAGTTTAAAGTAAAGGTAAAGGAAGCTATTGATAAAGCACAATTTCTCCTAGAACAACAATGACAACAACAAGCTATGGATATCCTAGAACAACGTGTAGATGTTCAAGAGGTCAAGGAGGAACAAATGGAAAAACATGTGCTAGGGAATGAGGAGGTAGAGAAAAAATTTCCTCCTCCTCATATTGAAGAAACTCATAGTTTAGATGTTCCCCCGGACAGAATTGTCAAATGAAAATATGATAGAGAAAGTGATGATGATCCCACGATTAGGGAGTGTGATGAGTTTCTTGTTGATGATAAATTTGTGCAATCCAAGGAATTTTAAGGGTTATGATTCAAAAATGGCGTAAGGAGATAAAGGAGAGACTTGAATTGACCAAAGTTAATGTTGAACCTTCTCATTAGGAGGAAACTAAGAAAGCATAGGAGGAAAAGATAAAATTGTCAAGGATAGTGGAATTATGTTATTACTGGGATGTACTATCACTGCTGCCATAGAATATGATGTAGTAAGAAGAGACCCTCAAGCTTTAATATCTGAAGAGCAGTTTGAGGATAAATTTTTTCGTTCCGAATATAGTCCAAAGTTGCACTCATGCTTACTCATTGAAGTGAATTCAAAAGTTTTAATAAAAAATTTGTAACCCAATGTTTCTCACACCTGGTCTACTCTCCAAAATATTTGAATTATTGTTATGCCTGTAGGGGGCATACATCCCTAGAAAGAGCCACTGATGGAACCTTCATATTTTTCAAAATGTTAAGTACCCATGTTGGAAATTTTGCTTTGCACACTTAGAAGTGCACCTAAAAAAATCTGCCCTGGTGACCTACTTTGAAGAGTCACAATTTGAAGCTAGTTGATTTTCATGCAAAACCCATTTGTAGACACACTCATGTGACATATGTGAATGTGCATGTCATTTTTCAACTTTCCATGATGAGTTTTGGCAATGTTTTGGAAAGCGAAGCTCAAGGGTTTTGACAAATTTCTATTGTTTGTGAACTCTTAGCTTTGCGAAGTGGCCTCCCATTCAAGCTTATGGTTCGCAACTGGATGATTGTCATGATGAATATATTGTTTCTCTCCATTCTCCATGGATTCGAATGTTTCCTTGTTTGATTTTAGAATGCTTCAAAGTGGTCATATTTAACCCTTAATATCTTTTGACGAATGTGGATTGAAGGGAAGCCCTCTTGCACACATATTCAGTGTACCCAAATGACCTAGTTTGTCTAGTGGTAGTTCTCTAGGAGAAGATTTGATAAGTTTTCAAGGAGGTGGCTTGGTGTGCTTGAGTTGGTTTTTGACAGGTGAAATTGCAAAAAGGCCCGAATGAGCCACTTTCGTATTTAATATTTTTCACCTCATGAAAAAAAAATTCATTCCTTTTGTTGCATTGAATTTTTGGTTCAAATGGTTACATGCATGCTTAGTTTTGCACCGCCTGGATGAGCTTTGATGGGTTAACTAATCCTTTTCTGACTGCAACATGATCAAAATTGGTGTTTTGAAAAGTTTCAAATTTTGAAAATATAAGGGCAACCGATTTCTTTTTTTGGTTTGAAATCTCTACAACTCCATTTTCACCAAAAGCGGAGGTTGCATGATGCATTATTTTAATGCATTTCGAGTGTGGCGAACACATCTCGAAGGCTAGTTTACAAATGAGGTACCTGATTTTTTATGCTTGGGAAAAATTTGAGAAAATATATTTTTTCTAAATAATTGATTAAGGCCGCATACAAAAAATCTCGGCTTCAAAGGTCACGGTTTATGTGTAATGAATTTTCTTCGTTTGGCCTACAAACGTAATTAAAATTTGCATTTTTTCTAAAGTTTCAAATACTTATGTGTAAAATATTTTTGAATATTTTAAACATTATGCAAATATGAAAAATGCATTTAGGGAAAAATAAGATATATTTCAAATGTTTTCTATGAAAGTAACTTTAATTTTTGCTTGTGATTGGCTAAGATATGACTTTCACGGCTTTCACAGTGCATGCACTTGTTGTTTTGGGTTTGATTTTCTCATTTGAAGTGGCGATCGTTGATGGCATATCCTCTTCATCACCCATCAAGGATTGAGTTTCCTTATTCCTGATCAAATTGGCGATGAGTGATCTCACCTTCACTTCATCACACATCTCTCTTTTCATGATAGATTTTTAGTTTGAATCGGCAATGAGTGATGACTACAAAGTTTCATCGCCCATCACTAATTGGTGGCTCTTCTTTTCAAAGCAATGAGCAATGGTCTCTTCCAAGCGATGGCTTTTATTTACTAGACATGTGAGCAATAAAAAATACATTTTCAAATGTTTTTGTGCAAAAGAAATTTTAATTTTTGTTTCTTATTGGCTGAAGCAAATTCTCACAACAATAGTAATTCCATCTCCATCGCTTATCGCTAGTTCTAAATAAAAATGGAGGAGGCAATCAACGATGGTCAAGTTTGAGCAATGGCTACGGTAAACATTAATAGGAAAATAAAAAAAAACTTTTGATAGTTCAATGCAATTCTCCAACTCTCATGGCAGCATCGCTCATCTCCATTTTGGGATGGAGGAATGAAATCAAATTAGAGATGGCTCAAAGTTCCATCGCCCATCTCTATTGTGAGGTTTATTTATCTCTTGCAATCAGCGATGGCTTATTTTGAGCGATGGTTGTGGGTAAACTATTGAAAATTCATTTACTTTTTACAACATTGCTCATTTCCATTTTGGATGGAAAGAACAAATAGAAAAAAATGATGCCTTGGTCTGAGCGATGAGAAATCTATAGGGAAAATTTTAATGATCTTCAATATATCAAATGACATCTTCAACTATCCTACATTCTCTCGGGGGAAATTAAACCAAAAAACATAATCACGTTTTTTGGCTTCTGGCTGATTTTTAAACATATGTATAGGCTACAAAGTTCTCTTTTATGTCCTAGAAAGTTACCTAAACTACTTCTATTGCCTGGGAAGCAATTTGGGTGAATTTTTATACATTTTCTAGCTCCCAGTAAGGTAAAAAAATGCTTGAAAACTATTTTTTCATAACCCAAAAATTAAATTTAGCATATGGTAAATTTTTTACCTACAGTGAAGGTTAAAATGTAACTTTCAAAGGCATATTTAATAGTTGGATAAATGGGTTTTGACTCAAAAGTTAATACTTTTCACTTCTAAGTGAAAACAAAGCTAGTAAGTGAGTTTTTACATACATGTAATTTCGTGCATAAGATTTTCATGTGAAGACAAGTTGAAGAGGGAAATAATTTTCAACTGTACGACATAATAATGATGGATTTTCTCGGAAGGGAATATTTTTTGTTACAGGGAAAACATAGTATGCATGAATCAAAAAGCAGGTTGAAGATTCTTTAGCAAGCAAAGGTAGTTACTGATCTATGGACTTGAATGTGCCATATGTCATTGGGAGATCTTCATTTAGGGTTTTTCACTTTCCTTAAGTATAGATTTTTTGTTTTTAGAAAAAAGGTTGCTCATTATTTTTTGTCTCACAGGAATACTTTTGTAAAAAATTTGAAATGTATAGTGTTTTGTTTTAGGTTTCTGAAGTTTTCTGAGCCATGTAATTGAAAACTTATTCACAACAATGTTATATTTGCAAGTAAATGAGCATATATTCTGAGTTAGTTGTCTCCATTGTACATAGTGCATAGATTATGAATAAAAGGAACTAAGAGTTTTATGATATTTGTCTTCTTGTTTATCCATGAATGTCTATTCTATGTTGTTACTTTCATTCAAAGAATGAATTAAATTGTAGGAACATAAATAGAGGTTTGTGCAATTGTTTGATTAGATTGATAAAGTATGACTAGTTTTGCTTCTAGTATCAATGGTGCAATGCATCATGTGATAGGCATAAATATGACTAAGTGAATGTTGTAATGAGTTTTAAACTTCATGGTTTAGGTGACTACCCTGGGATTAAGCACCAATCTTTAATGTTACATTTTCCTAAGATTGTTTATGAGCAGTTGTATTTTAAATCAAAAAATTACTTATAAACCATTGTATCTTTGTGTGTTAAGCTTTAATAATTCATATCTCTCATCTTTAGCATGTACACTGCCATAAAGGTTAGCCATACCTTCAAGGTATTGTGTCTGCTAAGCATATGAAGGAAATCTATTTGTTCACTGTATGTTTGATACTATGGCACACAAGTATCTGAAAGCACACTGTTGGGATCACCCTCCCAGGTTTAATAGAACCTAAAGAGCAAGGGAGAGAAAGGGTTTTAACTCAACCTCTCGTTCGTTGACAAAATCTCTCCTTGAATCTAACCATAAGGCTTGGTAGCCCTTTAGGATTCAAGTTGATAGTAGATTTGATAACCAACTGGTAGAATGATGTCTTCTTCAACCAACCAAAAGAATCAATGAACTATAGAGTACTCACTTGAACTAGGTGTAGATAATCTTGTATTGCACCAATCCACAATCCCATGTGCATCTTTAAATTTTATTGCATCCTCGAATTTTAATTGTTCTCTAGCAAGAATTCTTTTGACACACACACCAACTCCATTGTGTTCTCATTTACCATTCCCAACTTAAAAAAAAAGTCCTTATATGTTGGACATTAAGTTCCTTTTGAACCCTACTTAACCAATGAGCATTTGAGCATTCTTGAACTACCCCATACAATTATCTAACCATATAAGGTGTTTTGTCATCTGGATTCCTCTTTCTCTTAAATTTATGTAAAATATATTGAAACCGTATTGAACAAACTCTGACTAGTGTAACTAGTTGTCACTCAAATAAAAATGATACTCCCTCAAAAATTTATGATCATCCTCTATGCTATCATTTGCATGCCTATAAACAATATGGACAAACATAGCTACTTGCACTAAATTATAATACTGTGATTGAATTTCCTCTTGCAGAGCTAGAGTACACTTTTCTGCTAAATCAACCACTAAAAGTATAGTACCAATTGGAAATGTGTTTCTACATGCGTGAAATTGGCCATCAAGCCATCGAGCATGTTGAGAGTGCATGACATATTTTGGTACAATCTTATTCTTAACTTTTTCTATAACTAAATCACAATGCTTTCCAATTTTTTCATCTTTTAGAGAATAGTTAACATTCTTAAATCTATTAACATCAACTAATTATTTTTCAAAATCATTATCAACACTTTCATGTATGCAAACTCTAAAGAATGAAATATTTTCACAACTAGTGCATTGTCCAAAAATACAAGAACTTGAATAAAATAATTTTTCATTAGATCTTTCACAAAATAAACTTGATATAAACTCCCTTATTGTTTCAAGTGGCATATTGATACCACATTCCTGCATAACCATATTAGTATGCAAAGTACAACATATATATCAAAAAACATCAGAAAAATAACAAAATTGAACATGTGTTTTACAACAACAAGATATTTGTTCTTTATTAATTTTTGCATACCATGGTTTACATATTTCAAAAGACCTTTGACTTATTTTAATATTACTAGGTAACACTAAATCACTACAAATTTTTTTATAAAATTCAGTTTGTGTTGTATCTAATAGGTGTTTTGGATGAGGATCGCGAACTTTGGACCCCACGCTTAATTTTAAAACATCTCTAGCATTAGATGATACCCTAGTATTATCATGCCAATATTTTTCAATCAAAGATTTAATTTCAACATTCAATTTCATATTAAACCTCGGGAGTCGACCACTGAAACTCCAACATTGGTTGATAGGATCATTTTCTATACTTTCTCTTCTTTTTGCCACTCTTAGCAATGTTTTAGGATGTATTTTTAAAACTTCACTAATATTTCTTACCATTCTTTTATTCAAAGTTGATTTATTAACTATAGCAATTGTTATAGCTCTTCTTGTTGCATTCTTATCTTTAGATATACTATTTTTTCTAATAGACTAAATGAAACTAGCTATAGTAGACATAACATGTTTTATTGATTTGATATTTTCTTCTTTGTTTAACAAAAATTCCTAACTTTTTCATTATTTTTCTCATTTTTTGCATTCTCATTAGTTGACATTGAACTAAAAAAAAATTATGATAACAAAATTGATTGTATAATCTATTAGCATGTGTTCTTATTTGTCTCCAAGAAATCTTACGAGGAAGATTATCCAAAACATCACTTTCAATTTTTAAAAAATATATTCAAAATTATTTTCATTCTCATTTTCATTCTCATTCTCATTCTCATTCTCATTCTCATCTTCATTTTCATCTTGATCTTGATCTTGATCTTGATCTTCATTTTCATTTTCAATTAAAAGATTTTCATTTTCTTTTTTAATAACAAAACAATTTTCATTTTCATTTTCATTAAGAGGATTTTCATTTTCATTTTCAACAACAATTTGACTCAAGTCTTTAACTCTACAAATATTATCAATGTCAACATTGTGATATCCAGCCTCTTCTAAATCTCTAATAAACACCATTTCCATGAGGCTCAAAGGTGGATTTGAAGATGTACCTAGACTTGTGCCTATTGAAACATTCTCCATAGAATTGGAAGGGATATTTGAAGACATACTAGCCTGAGTAGTTTTTATATTCGTATTAGTTTCCACATTCACCTCTTGCAAGTTTGCATCATCTACATCCATGGTATCCTCAATATTTTTATCTTCAATAGTTATGGAATTATATGATTCACTATCATTCATTGATTGAGTTCTCATTCTTCTTTCTCTTTGTCTTTTTTTCTCTCTCTTTGCTTGAATTTCTTCAGGGGTCAATACCCTCCTATCTTTTCTCTTATTTTCACATTGTGATCCCATGATTGAAATTATTTGAAGTATACACAAATGAATGTCAAAAACTTGAGAGTCTTCCTTGTTTGTTCCTCCTTCAAAAAAGTAGCAATTGTTCACAAAAATCTTCTTCCTCCTTCAAACAAGTAGCAATTGAACAACTTTCCTCTTCCTCTTTCAAACAAGTAGCAATTGAACAAGAATCCTCTTCCTCCTTCAAACAAGTATCAATTAAAAAAAATTCCTCTTCCTCCAAACAAGTTGCTCATTCAAACAAAACTTCTCATCCTCCTTTGAAAACATTTATAGGAATTCAACAAAATTTCTCTTCCTCCTTCAAACAAATAGCAAATAAATAAAATTTCTAGGTTCCTCCTTTGAAAGCAAATAACAAGTGCACAAAATTTCTCTTCCTCCTTCAAACAAGTAGCTCAATTAAACAAAAAATTTCATCCTTCTTTGAAAGCAAATGGGAATTCAAAACAATTCTCAAGATCCTCCTTCAAACAAATAGCAAATAAATAAAATTCATCTTCCTCCTTTGAAAACAAATAGCAATTCAACACAAATTTTCTTCCTTCTTCAAACAATTAGCAATTCAACAAAATTCTTTTGTCACAACGTCCCATTACTGATGTATCCTTTCAAAATTGAAAAAAATCCCAACTTGAAGAGCTTCAACAAGAAAAAAGGTGATAAAAATAGGGAATATGTCGCAGTCAGCTGTATGAAATGATTCTCAAACCCGACATGCCCCTTTTTGACAATAAAATAAAAAATAACAGTAAAAAATAACTTGGGATCTCATTTAGTAAATAGGATCCTGAGTTAAATAAATCAGGATCTCGTTTATTAAATAGTTTCCCATTCCATTTTCCAACAGCTTCACTAATAAGTTTTCAATGGGTGAATTATAAACAGGATCCTATTTTTAAAAATTTAATATGTAGGTGGGGTTTTTCCTTTGTTGATAGGTTTGGGAAAAGGTTTGGGGATCCAAACCTAAGCCTTGGACCTGGTTTGACTTGCAAGTTGAAATTCCTAGCAATGTCTCAAAAAAAATGGCTTTGGGCATATGTCTAAAGGTTTTTTTTGTAGAGTTTTTCAATGAAATTAAAACCCATTATAGATTGAAAATTTAGATTCCAAATATGTAATTTTTTTTACAATTGGATTAATTTTTTATTTTTCATTTAATTTCTAATTAAACAGGTTCATAAACTTGAATTATCAAGGTTTTTTTAATATTTTAATAACTTTTTATCAACATAACATTTTCACGAACAGATTACATGAAAGCATACTTAAGAAAATTATTTTCAATTTAAAAAAATTTAAAAATCATAAGTTTAGGTCATCTTATGTGTGATGTACACGGAAAATTTTTAAAGCACCAAATATGGCGAATAAAAAATTAAAAAATTACAAAAAAAATGGAGAGTGTGGTCCAGTGAGTTACAAATCTTTTCCCAAAAGGATTTATAAAAATATGATTATTTGGGTCAAAATATGGATGACGTACACGTGCATGGTATGGTAAGAAAAAATGACTTTTAAATAGTGGTTTTTAGAAATGCCTATTGAAAATCAATTTATATCATTTGGGTATTGAAATACATTACATATTTGGAAATTAGACTCTGAGTACTACATTTTATGATTAGTTCAACTTTTTTCAAGATTCCATCTTTAAGTGCTTCAAATCTTAAGGTCAAATGTGTCGAATTATGAAAAATAGGGAAAACAACTTCCACTAAATGGCCAAAAAGTGGACTCAACTTCTTGTTAGCACCCATGTTAAAGTTTGGGGTGTGATGAGTAAACGTGGTTTCTAGTGTGGAGATGTCATTGGATGCTTTGGTTTCTCTGGAGTCTTCTTTCTTGTTGCAAGCTAGGTGGTATAAGCTTATGGCTTAGTGGTTTATTTTTGAGGCCTACTACTTGTGGGTGTTGGTCTCTTACCAGATGTTATCAAAGGGTGTTATGGTTGCTTGCTCTACTGCTCTATTGGTCTTCTTCTCAGAGCCTATGGAGGTGAGTTGGGAGGTATCTCTTGCTTCCTTAGTTGTTCTTATTGAGGTGGATGCTTCTCCTATGGAGGTGGAGGTTGAGGGTGCTAGAGTCTTTAGGTGGTAGTGGTCTTGTTGGTCATGAAAATCTCTCCAATACAGAGGAGCTCCCCCTTTTGGGGTGCATTTGGAGTTGGCTTCTTGGTTAAATCAGTGGCTTTGCCTCAAATGGTTTGATGTGCTCTCTAACTCCCGTATTGAGGTGGTATTTTTGGAGTTGTTGGTGTTTTTGATCAGGGGGTTGATGGTGTCCTACACGATTTAGCTGGTTATCTTTCTTGGCTCTACAATGTCATCCATGAGTGGCTGGTTTGCTGATGTCTATTAGATCTAGGTAGAACTTTATGTATCTAAGGATTTTTAGTCCCGGTTAAAACTAGGTTGTAAAAGGGTTCCAGGCCCTTGCTTGTTTGTAAGTTGCAGCATGTGTAGTCATGTTAATCTTTTAGAGGCTATTGTGGGGCTATTGTTAGTTTATGGTTTATATTATTTGTAGTTTGTTTTTCTATGTTAGGTTGATGGTTCCCTTCAAAACCATTTTGTATTAGGTTCTAGGTCCCTTCATAACCCATTTTTACCTCTAATAAAAAAGTAGTAGAGAAAAAAAATCATCCTCTAGTGAAAACCACTTCGACGGTGCTTTGGGAAAGTACCTTGGTAAAAACTTGGAAAATAGGCGCCTTGTGTAAATAAGCACTTTCTATCCACCATCAAGTGATTGGCTTGTCCTACATCACCTACCATCACTTTCCATCGCATTCACCCATCACACTTCATTAATCCTTCCATCACCCATCCACATCTACATCATAGCTTGATCCTATGTTTGTATTATGTTTCATTCTAGAACTACTTGGAACATTTCTAAGATCAGTTTGTCCTACCTATATCAGAGTAGTCTATCACATCACATTGGGGGCATGTTGTTATACCTACATTGGATCGGATTCATGTATATTCTTGAAACATTCATAAAATCATAAAATCATAAAATCCAAAAGCATTCATAAAATCCAAAAATCCAAAAATATTCATAAAATAAGAAAATCCAAAAACATTCATAAAGCCAAAAAATCCAAAAACATTCAAAACATATCAAAAACCCCAAATAGGTCAAAAATAGAAAAAGTAAAAAAAAAGTTCATGTTGAACTATGAGGCTTCTCGGTGTATAACGTAGACAAGGTTTATCTTCTATCAGCCCCCGAGGCTCTTAGGTTAAGTTCTTTAGGTGTCCATCATAATAAACTAACAATCTACACATGTTCATATCTTATCAATAAATGAGTTTGTGTCAGTCAAACTATGTGGTATCTGCATGTATAATGTAGGAAAGGCTAGTCTTTGATCAGCCCTTGAGGCCCCTAGGTTAGGTTCTTGGTCAAAATCTCAGAAAATACCAAAAACATTAGAAAATTTAAAAATCAAAATATTTGTAAAACATCTCAAAAATATCAAAAACAACCTCAAAACATTTCAAAAATACCAAAAAAATTCAAAAAATCCAAAATCATCCATCGCACTTCAATATTCACGCACAATAAACATCCACTCGCAATAAATCAATTGTCACCTTCAACCTTTGACAAAACAGTTGGAAACATGTATAGAAAATTGAAAGTGAAAACTCAAACACCAAGGTCTCAAGTTTAGGTTAGTAAGTAAACAAATTGGTCAACTCTTGGTGTCAATAGCCCATCATCCCATTAATCTCACAATAATCTAATAACATCATGTTCTAGGATGCATCCTTCCTATAATGGACATCAACACTAGACATCATCGTAGTTTAGTACTGGCTAGAGGTATGAAGAACATTAGCTTGTTTGTTTACATGGTCTTTGTCTTGTTGATTTATCTTATTTTGTTCATTCTAATGACCTCTCGATGATGTCTATCAAAACAATTTAGAGAGAAAGGAATGGGGCATTAATCATTATCTTTCATTTGCTATGCTTGTTGGATATTCTTGTATTATAACCTTGGTCATTCTAACTTTGTTAGGTTTGTAGGGAGGGTGTTTTAGATGTTTTGTTGACTATTACATGGGAAGGTTTTTCCTTTCTATGTTTTGTTCTAAGATATGTGAAATGGACGAAGTACATCCTAATAAGTTTTCATATGTCGGGTGTGAACAAGGATACTCATATCTAATTGTCGAGTCAAAATCCATCCCACTAGGTACAACATCATCCTAGTTTTGTATATCTTGATGCATCGTATCTATGTGTTATCAAAAATAAGGAAAGTAAGCTCTTTATGACCCCAATCCCTGATAAGCATCATCATTATCACTCATCATCATATCTAATAAAATCTTGACAACTCATAGACTTGTTAGACTCCTGCATCATCTCAAACTTAAGGGTTGATCCCTCTTTCTTCTATCTTCTCCATATACTAATACTAACATGGTACCATGACATTTAGAAACAAAAATAAATCCATTTGCATCCATCCTGCATTCACAAACCATCAGCATATTGTATATCATACATATCATCATAATAGAAAACATCATCCACCATAATATAGATTTGTTAGTCTAAGCATCTCATAAACAATGCATTTGCATAATCATCCATTGCACAACCATATAAGCATATTATTAAAATCATCACATTTTTCATACATACATCGCAAATAGAAAAAGATACTGAAAAAAAAGTTAAAAAAAATCATTGCATCTATCATCGATCAAAGCATAATATAGATTTGCATCCATCACAAAAACACACATCCATATAGATCCATCATATATATCACAATCACATCATAGAAAAAATCATTAAATGCATCTATCCATAGCATATGCATCCATAAAATAAAATAACACCGCATCATATAATTGCATCAAAGTCATCTCATGTATATATTAGAAAAGTTGAATGTAATGATACAATTAGAATCAAATATATAGTGTCATCATTGAATATACAAGAGGCTAATCAAAACTCAGCCAATGAATGTATACAAATCATAAATTAGGCTATATAATCCAAAAAGTGTCTAACACACTATCAGTGCTCTAAGCTACCCTCACTTTATCTATCACCAATGATGGTTGCCTCGGCTTTAGTGATGTGACCCTGATGGTCTGCTTGATGGTCCTGCATGGGGCGTCCTGCTAGGAGAAACTTGACTAATATGGGAGAAATTGAGCTCCCATCGCTCTTGTGCCACAACTCTATAATATAAAGTCCTATAGTATGATTCCTTCTTAATCACTCCCCCATACATCTCTATTGGGGTTGTAGCCTGTCCCTATGCCTACTGCATTGTGGCCTCTAGTTGCTACCAATATCCTATCTCCAAGGCGAGTCTGAGGCCAACATCCTACCTCGTCTAATGTTCTTACACCACCTTTTGTCCTGCTTGATCCCTCTCCTAGGTCAGGGTCTGAATTTGAGCTTGGGCTTGCTATACCTGCCATGTCAAAACCTATATCTCCTCTTGCAATGCTACTATCTATCTGTCCCTAGGATCGGGACATGTTGGTGGTGGTTGTGGAACTTGTTTATGTGGCTGCTATGGTGGCCTCTAATCGATGGGCAACACCAATGCTGGAACCTATCCATCACCTCTACCCTGACCATCTTGTGTTTGATGACCTGGCTATTGGGGAACTTGTCCAATCTGGGGTCCTCTAACCCGTCCTTTTCTTGCCACTAGTACCATTGGTAATGTCAATCTGATAGGAGCACAAGCCTGAAAGTGCATCATATTCCTGTGTATTTCTTGCATCTGCAGGACCATCAAAGTACACCAACAACATCATCACTAGTTGCTTGAAGTCATCAACAACCTATTGGGGTAGGATCCACTACCCCCACACTGTCTCTTATAATCTTTGTGCAAATATGGCTCTCTACGCATCATTAGGCTCATCCTGTGCCTCTCCAAACTAGCGAGAAACCCTATTTGGAAGGTACCACTCTATCAATGATGAAAATGGAGTTAGGGTCTCCATTGGAACACTGTCATCTCATCAATGACTTGCCTCTACTGTGGGATGCTTGTAATACCCATGTAGTGCAGTGTGGTCATTCCTCCATATCTATAAACCACTGGATCATCATGGTCTATTTAAAAATCTCTCATAGTGGGCCTCAAGATGACTACATGCTCATATGCCCACACATGTAGAAGTGTAACTCTAGATCCAACTTTGTGGGCCCTACATTAAACAACCTAGTGCATATCATGATATAACGATGCTAGGGCAACTAGCCCCCAGGCATAGACGGTCATCTCATCCATCATCCAAGATGAAATGATCCCCCATCCAACACTACAACCTCTAGCTCGCCAGTCAGGAACGAGAACTCTTGAGATCAGTGCTCTAACAAATAAGGTCAAATCTAGGGAAATCACCTCATATTGGGTAAGGCCAATCTAACCACTATTTACCTCATACTAATCAACCCCCAAAATCTAGAATATTGTGTCATCATTGGCCTCGACATCATATATGATACGCTTGCTATCTATGGGGATCCATAGGATCCACCATATGTCCTCTAGAGTCACGGTAGCCTCTCTAGTTAGAAGATGGAATGAAGAGGTATCACTCTGCCATCTCTCTACCAATGTGGTCATCATCGCTAGATGCATCATCACCTTGGGAATTTGAGCCACATGTTTGAAACCAATCGAACTAAGGAAAAATAATGCATCATTCATCAAGTGTCTCGCTCGGCACAAAATATGGCTTTTGTGCTGCTTTGAGTGGAGCATTGGAAGGACCTCCTAAATCCAAAATTCCCACGACATCAAATTTAATAAGCCTATCATGTTTTTGAAATAAAAAAAATCCCCCAAAACCAAAGGCAAGTCAGCTTTTGCAATAGCGACACTTTGTCATTTTGCAAAAGCGCCGCTACACCGTAAAAGAGAATTAACTGTTAATAAATATTTAACCAGCTCCCTTCGGGTTTATTTTTATATGTGCTAGCCTATGCATCACCAAGTCTACTCGGCATTTTATCAAGGTTTTGATCTGTTGCTCCATGTGTCTACTCTTCGCAACTTTGAGTATCGACATTCCCTTCAAATCCTGGGAAACTCTGTTGTGCTTCCACGTGTTGCAGCTGTGGGATACTTTTGTTTCTTGTTTCCTTGATGCCTCATCAAGCTATAAAATGTTGTCACAAAGCCCTCATTCCTAAAAAGTGTTGGCAGGCCCCATAGTTGTTGACTACAGTATGCGCTTGCTACATGTCTAATGTTCACAAATCCTTCAGCGCATAAATGAATTAGCAACCACGGGCAGAGAAATGCTGCCACACGTCTCTGTTGCACCCGGCTGATGATTGTTCCCTCTATTGTTGGTGAAGGTTCCAGTCTTTTGACAAGTGTAGCCTTAACAAAAATCCTTTGTAGCAAAGGGAGGAATGTTCATGCGGGCATCGACAGGCTGCCACGTGTCTAACCCGCGGATCTCCTATAAAGGCAGGGGATTACATGAACCAAATAAGGCTATTGGCTATTGCGTGTTATCATCATTCACTTAGGAGGGAAACACTTGTCTGATCAAGCCTAGCTGGGACCACCGCCATCATTGCTGAGGATGCACCTATGCCTGGGATGACTGGATGATTTATTTTAGATCGATCCTGTTGTAACGGCCTTGGAAATATTCTAATTCAAGCATCATTGTCGGGGATCGCGACATCTTTTCTATTATTGCTCTCCAAGGCAGTGGGAGGTTTTTCATGCTATATATACTTTTCTCTATGATGAGAAAAGGGTCCGAAATCTAAAAAAAACACGCTAGTTTTAGTAAAAAATGTCAGGCCTTTATTGCTATTTTATTTAATTGCGAAAGAACTCTCTGACTGTGCCAATTGTTCAGCCTTTCTATTTTTCATGCTATTTGATCAAACTGTGAACTATGTTTTTTATTGTCTGGACACTTCATTTGAGAACTTCTATATATGTTGGATGCAAGTTTGCTTACCCAGGTCATGTCTAAGGACTCTTCTTGGTAGTAGGAATCTATGCAATATTATTTTATGTCAATGAATGAATTGTCTATGCTATAATCTTAAAGTCTCTAATGTTTTGGAACACTACAACACCATTCAGGCCCTTAAATATATGATTTATCATGCCCATCATTAAATCTTGGTGTATCGTTGTACGTTAGACTTTATTTTATTATATCTGCTTCCTTTTCCCTTTCCAAATCCCATTATAGAAGAAGTCGACTTCTCTAAAAATCTAGACGTTACTTAGTTTAGCGCAAAAGGTCCCCCTTAAACAAGTTTCCCATAAGACTCTATTACCTTGTCAAATTTTGGCATCAACAGTTTGTTCTTTTTCTAGCACACCCAATGGAACTGAGCTTAATGAAATTTTATTTTAGAAGGGTGTATGAGCCATCAGCCTGTAACTAGATTCCAAACCGTAGGCAATCCTAGTTTACTAGTACCTCCACTAGGGACAGTCCAGGCCGCAAATCAACTGGTAACCGTTCCATTCCCACTACCCTTTACTCTCACTATGTTGTCAGCCGCCAATAGAAACTATGTGGCATGGGACACCGAAAGTCCCCTGGTAGCCCCGGTAGTGCCTGCTGTCTAGGGCGCTATCTTGGTTTCAGCCATGAAAGCTATACCAAAGTTTACCAAAGACAACTCAAGAATGTCAGTAGAACATTTGTAGGATGTGGCGGATGTATGTCTGGTACACGAGATTACAACATAGAACGTAGCCGTAAGGCTTCTCGCCACTTTCTTTAATGGCAAGGTGTTGGATTGGTACTAAACACTGACACCTAATTCAATTCACACCTAGGATGAGCTTAGAGATCCATTCTATGAGAGGTTCTCGAATGATGGAGATCATTCTTCATTGTATTTTCAACTATCTATCATAAAATGAGCCCCCCAAGAGGCCCTGACGGACTTTAATGCCCAGTTTCATGCAAATTGGTAGAGGATTCCTATTACCATATGCCTGACTCCTGAGTTGGCATTTATATTTTACCTAAAGTCCATCAATTCTAACATTTTTGTAATGATCAAGTCTTTGGGAGAAGCTACTATATGAGATGCTTATGGTATCGCTACTAAAGCTAAGAATCATTTAATAGATTGCAGAAAATTGCCTCCTTGACCTATTATGCCGATATTTCTTGAAATGTCGATCTCCGTGCAAGATGTCACATCAACTAGTGCACTCACAACTAGTGCACCCGTAACTACCTAATCAATGTACACATATGTGGCAAGCTCACAAAATGTGGCTTCTACATCAAGTTCTTCCAAGGATGAAATAAGCGACCTCAAAGAGATTTTGTGAACCATGGAAAATGATATAACCACTCTTAAGCAGAACCAAGCAATGCCTCTGAAGCCTGCATATCAAAACTATTAAGGCGAACGGTCTTCTTATTAGCAGAATCAATACTAGGGCGCGTCTCGCACTAATCCATCAGCCCTGACTGCAAACCAAATAGTGTCGGTGCCTACTCCACTAATGAGCGCGTTGCCAAGCTTGAGTAGGGAATTAACTGTAGGGCAGGACAATCTTATTGACGATATCAATCCATGGTGTTTCCCATGTAGCGATGTGCATATGCCCTAGAACTATCTGTGTGGCAACTTGCAATAAAAGGTGGCGGAGCAACGCAGCCAAGGTGTGACAACGGAACATGGAGGTTATGTATATGCCTCACAACAAATGAAGAGTGTGGTCCTTACTGTGCAAATGCAAGGAACATCTTTAGAACAAGAATCTGATATTGCTCCTGATCATGCACTCTTCTCCTGGATGGATGAAGAAGAAACGGTGTTTGCTAATGATGCATTCATAGCCAAAACACCGTAAGTGCAGTCTGATTAGACACAAGCTCACAGAGGAGATTCACCAGTGAGTTAGTTGTTTCGCATCCAGATAGCCCACAACTCAAAGGCATTTCCAATCAGATTCCTGGTGCTTCAACCGTCCCTTCACCTTCTTAACCATGGAAGGAAATTATTATAGCAAGAACCAAGGAGTAGAAACCCTTTAGTTTGTCACCTTTTAATGTGGTAGAGAAATTGAAGAAATCATCTACTAATGTGTCTCTATGGGAAATTCTATCCATCCCAAAACAAAAGACACTATTACAGAAGGTGCTTCAAGAAGAGGCCAACCCGGCACCAACAGGGTCGTTTGCCAAAACAGAGGTGGTTTATCAAATACGGCCAACTAAAGTGCTTGCAAAAAATACAAAGGAATCCCCTCTCGATGACAGAAGTAGTTTGAAACCTCAGCCCTTCTTCTTGATTCTCATTATAGGAAAGAATTTATTGCACAATGCCATGATTGATTATGTTGCTAGTATCATGATTATGCCTAAGCAGACAGCCAAAGCTTTGGGACTCAGCTACAAACCTATGAAAAGAGGGGTAATGCAGCTTGATGGGAATAAGGTTGAGATCATTGGTGTCATCAAAGCATTTCCTTTAACTCTATTCGCTTGCCCTAATATCAGGGTCCCACAGGACACAGTGATCATAGATGTTCTTCCTATGTTTGGTCTTTGTCTATTATGAGAATTTACTTCAGAGGTGGGCGGATACTTGTCCTTGGATTGGTCACATCTGATACTTAGGACTAGACATGGCACAAAAATGAAGATAGAATTGGAGGCTTTACATTTTGAACATGTAGCGGATGAAGCCTTGATCAATTTTGAAGCAGCACATACCTCTATCACCAAGCAAGAAATGTATTGCGTTGAATTGCTAGAGGAAGAGAAGGTGAGCGGAGATTGGAATGATAAATAAGATGCTCTATTGAGTGAACACATAGACAATGATCCTTTCAGCAATTATCATGCTACATGATTGGGCACATATGTAATTTATGATGAAGACCAAGTGCTTCTGAGGGTTGCCAAATAATTTGAAGGTAGCCAAACAAATGAGCTATGGACACTATAGTTTGACGGAGCAAGAACCAAAGTGGGTGTTGGAGCAGGGATATATCTAATATCCCCACAAAATGAAAAAATTGTTGAGGTCTTTCCACTTTCATTTTTCCTATTCAAACAATGAGGCTGAATATGAAGGATTGGTTCAAGGTTTAAGCCTTGCGGAACAAATGGGCATTAAGCAATTAATTGTGTTCGGAGATTTTGAACTAGTAGTTAACCAAGTTCGAGGAGTTTTGGTGACAAAGAATGTCTGCATGAGATCCTATTGTCGCCAAGTCTAGGACTTGATTGATGGTTTTGAAGCTTTCAATACCAAGACAATTTCCCAAGTACAAAATCGCAACGTAGATTGCATGGCCATGATTGGTGCTTAGTTTGATCCTGTCTCTAACCTTCTTCATAGTGAACATGCAGTATGAATACTAGTTTGACCAGCGATCCCTGACAATGATCAAAGTTTGCAAGTTTTTGAAAGTGATGAACACATCGCCTCATTTATCCAACACTCAGGGGAGTTCGCCGATCAGCTTCAACCAAATATTTTCGAGGCTTATGAAGGACAAATTATGCAGCTCAAATCTAATAAACATCCAAAAGGATTGGTTACTCTAAAAAAAATTGATTGTGATAATGCCCGAAATGATAAACGGAAGTTCGTAGCATATAAAAGTGATTATGTGGACCTTTGGATCTCCAATGGTAGGAATCTCTGAGTCAAAAAAAAATCCCACACCATGATAAAGAAAGATTCATTAGTTTCTGTGAAAACTATGTAGTGGCCTAGTCCTATGATGACCTAGAGGGATATGATCCTGACATCATTTAGCATAATATTGAGTTAATAGAAGGTGTAAAACCAATCCAATAGAAACAGAGGTCCGTCAACCCTAAAATTGAAGCCCTAATGGCGCAAGAGCTAACTAAGCTCATTAAGTCATGCATTGTCTTCCCAATCAAGCATAGTACTTGGGTATCAAATCCGGTCCCGGTCCGAAAGAAGAATGGAGATATCCGTTTATGTATGGACTTTCGAGACCTAAATAGAGAATCCCTAAAGGACCACTATCCACTACCTTCGATGCAGTCAATCCCACAAATGGTTGCAGGATCATAAATGTTTTCTCTGCTAGATGGTTTCTCTGGCTACAATTAGATCCAAGTTAAAGAGGAGGATCAACACAAGACTACATTCACCACAAAGTGGGGAACATTTGCATATGCTAAAATGGCTTTTGGTTTATTGAATGCAAGGGAAACATTCCAGCGGGTGATGGACATTACATTCAGCAAACTAATCAATAAGTTTATTCTAATTTATTTAGATGATCTTACTATGTTCTCTAAATCTAAGGATGATCATTTTTATCATTTAGAGTTAGTTTTTCAAAAGTGCCAGGAATTTGGAGTTTCCCTAAACCCGAAGAAATGTGTATTCGGAGTATCGCATGGTAAGCTATTAGGGAATGTTGTGTCTAAAGAAGGTGTTTCAATTGACTCCGAATGAGTAAAGGCTATCAAAGAACTTCCCCTTCCGGTAAATAAGAAAGGTGTTCAGTCTTTCCTGGGAAAAGTAAATTTTGTTAGCAAGTTTATTTCCAATTTCGTGGGAATAATTAGGTCGATCACCCTGATGCTAAAGAAAGATCAAACATTCAAGTGGACGATCGAAGCTCAAGAAGCTTTTGAAAAAGTCAAGGAAGCTATTTCCACAGCATCGGTGCTAGTTAATCCAGATCAATCCAAGGATTTTATAATGTATGCATTCAGTAGCATGTCCAGTATCGCTATTGTCCTAACCCAAAAGGACGATGAAGGAAGAGGAGAACATCCAGTGGCATTCTACTCCTGCACCCTAAAGGAATATGAGGAAAATTATAATTTTGTCGAAAGGCAGGCTTTTGCAATAGTGAAAGGGCTTAAAAAGTTCTACCATCTAATTTCCTGCAACAAGGTGCTTGTGTATGTTGCACATTCTAGTGTGCTGAATATATCATGGAAGGAGAGGTCACAGAAAAAAGGGCTAATTGGATCGCCAAGATCCTTGAGTATGACATTGAAGTCAAGCCTACTAAAAATATTAAAGAGGACTGTGTGAGTATATGACATAAAATGAGGAGATACCTTCCACAGAGGAGAAATCAGAGCTCGTCTTGATAAATGAATTAGAATTAGAAGGCGGTTGGCTGACTAATAGAATAAGGTTCATGCAAACCAGAAAGTATCCGCCAGGTCTCTCATCCCAAAAAAGGAGATATTACCAGCTGTAAAATTGTGGATTTACACTAATAGAGGGAGTCATTTTCAAAAGGAATTTCAATGGTGTTCTCCTTCAATGCATCACTTCGGAGCAAGCAAAGAGGATCCTTGATGCATTCCATAATGAGGCTGCGGGTAAACATTTCTTTTCTAAGACCACCGCCATTAAAATCATGCGCGTTGGCTATTATTGGCCTACACTTTTTAATGACTCCCACTCTTGGGATAAGGCTTGCAAAAAATGCCAGTTCTTTACTGACAAAAGGAATAATTCCACAATGCCCCTCAAACCCATAGTGGCGAATGAACTGTTTGCACAATGGGGCCTAGACTTCATCGGGATGATCAACTCTGTTTCTAGGACCAGACACAAGTGGATTTTGACTACTACGGATTACTTCACAAGGTGAATGGAGGTTGTTCCCCTTAAAAGCACAATAGAAAAAAACATTGTAGATTTCCTCAACGAACTAGTGACAAGGTTCGGCCCTTTGAAAACTATCATTTCAGATAATGCCATAGCTTTCTTAGGTGCAAAGATATGTCACTTTGCATTAAAGAATGGCATATTCCTCAAGACATCATCAAACTATTACCCATAGGGAAATGGTCTAGTGGTGTCAACAAACAAGAGCCTAGTTCGACTCTTTAAAAGGATTGGCTCAGAACACCAGAGAGAATGGCATAAAAACCTCCGAGCAGCACTCTGGGAAAACCACATAACTCCTAAGTAAGTCCTTAAGACTTCACCTTATGAGTTGGTATACGAGAAAGAGGTGTTGCTACCTATATCCATGGAGATTCCAGCACTACAATTGTTAAAATCTCTCTAGATAGAATAAGATGATGCCATGGAGATTTGGCTTTCCGAACTATTAGAAGTATAGGAAAAAAAGGGAGAATTCCCTGATAGCCATGAAAATTTTTCAACAAGTGGTCAAGCGATGGTTTGACAAAAAGGCTTCCGACCAAGGTCTAAAATGTAGAGACTTAGTGTTAAAGTATGATAAAAGGGCTTCTAAGCCAGGTTATCATGGTAAATATGATAGCCTATGGGTGAGACCCTTTAAAATCATTCAGTGCAAAGAAAATAATGCTTTTGAGTTGGAAAATATGGAACAGAAACCCCTAGGAATCCTGGTAAACAAGATTTATCTTAAGCTGTTCCATGAGGCACTGAGCTCTATTTTTGTACATATGTGAATAGTGCTTTTATTTTATTTATGTTTCTTTGGCTGGTCTTTTTCGAAATTAGTTTATGCTTTTGTGAAATTAACCTATTATTATTGGAGGGTGGAATACCAGGATTGCTTTACACAGAACACACCCATGTTCGGAGAAATAGTAAAATGAAAGTTGTGAGCCCATAAAACTTAAATACAAAATAAAGAAAAGAACATGAATTTTCTTTAAAAAGGATATATATCTATTCATATATATTCTTTACATTACAAAAGTGGTTGGGAAGCCATCAACCAAAAATTTACAAGTATCCAAGCTATTATATATATAATGACATTTTTCCAGGGTTATATACAGGCTATAGGGTAGGTATTCTGAGCAACAGCAGGAAATTGAGTGAACAGGGAGACATTTGTTGAGCAGGCAGGGGGTTTTTCATCTAAAGGCATGGTTGGCGGCAATTGACACATTAATAGTAGCGTCCACCTCTTCCTTGTCTACAGGTTCTTCGACAGCACTGGCAACATTATTCAGCACAACTGCCATTAGCAGGGGGAATACCAGGTTCCTAAAATTAGTAGACCAATCTATGTCATAGAAGGGTATTATGTTGTAGCTGCAGAATAGGAAATGTAGGGCCTAAGTAACCCATTGTTGGTGCTCGTCGCAAGTCTATAGGTAAAATCCGCTGAGAAATGGTAGCCAAACGATAATAGGTTCTTCCTCGATAAAGCGACGTAGGTCGCTGGCTAACGACAGACCTACTTCATGGGCATCATGAGCAACTACCTTGCCAAGACCATTTAGGTACTTTTTGGGGAATATTTCTTTAACAAGTTTCAAGATAAGTGGTTGGGGGATGTTGATATCTAGCATGGATGCAATGAAGTGGGAGCATATGTTGGTGTTCACCTAATACTTGTCCTCATACTCTATGCAGTTTTTGCCTAGAACCCACTTTATGGCTATCAAGACCAAAGAATGCTTATTCTTGGTTATTCGTTTCAGCCTCCCAGTAGAAACCTCCCCTATGAATGTCGTTTGCGACTTATATGAGGTTAAACAAACTGGGGTGTCCATAGTTCTGACACTATTACTATGCTTTTGAGCTAATGCCAAAATTTATCCATCACCTAACCTATGAGAATGCTTGCTTAAAACTCTACTACCAACCTATCACTTCTCGAATGCTAAGTATGATTTCCTCACTACTTACTGGCCTATTTATAGAAAAAATGATAAGACACCTGCTAATCCGTTTTGCAAAAATGTGATAATAAGCTAGTTGCTAACTTGAAATGTATGCATGTGTTTGCTCACATTTTTGGGCCAGTTGCATCTATGAGAGTACGGCTAAATGCGTGCTAGATTAATAGGAGCTAATTAATTAGCTTTAAGAAGGTGGTGCTCATTGACAGTAAGACGTATGGTCGTAGGCTATTGTGTCATCTCATAAGTGTTTCCTAGAGCCCAAGGCGATATTCATATCTTTTCAGGTCGTGATCATTTGCTTTGGTGTAATCATTTCGGCCGAGATATTAATTACTAGCGCATGCTAATGCAAAGTTAGAAAACAAACTTTTGGCTCAAGTTCCAAGGAGATCATAGTGTATCACACGATTTCCAAACACAATGATGAACTCTGACTGCATCAAAATGGCAAGCAGTTTAGTTTGCATGAATTGGAAAATTAATGGTACATGCCGAATTAAATGCAAAAGGCATATTTTTGCCTACCACCTTGAGGAAAGGTTTCCAAATATTTCATGAAAAGACTTAATATTTCAAAGTCTTTTCACAAATGCAAAAATAAATTTCCAGAGTTGTTCTTCTCCTATGTATTTAGAACTGAAGAAAATTGCAGAGCCAAGAGCTTGCAGATATCTTCTCCCAAAGAAAAATGTCAGAGACTTCATCTCAATCAATGCAAGAAAAAATTAGTCAGGAGCTATTTATAGCTAGACGTCTTTAGAAGAGGTATATGTCTATGAGGATGTGGCGTATGCTACGCCCGGTATACCCAATAGGCCAAAGAGGGCCTATACAGAAGAGCTGAATAAGCTCAAGGATTGCAGATACTAGAAAAGGGTCAAAGAGAAATGGGATAATATTTACGATCCACAACTCGTGCAAAACACTAAATCCCTTAGAGAGGCAACCTATTCAAGGTTATCGGCACCAAAGGCAGACCAATCTATTGTGAAAAGAGTTTGGTATAGTGGTCTCTCTCAATACATGGTCCCACTAGTGCACTATTGTCTGGAGGTAGTTGATGGTGCTATTCAGCGTTATAATCCTCATACCCACTACATTGAAGGTTGCAGCTTAAGGGTGCACATCACTCCACAGGCCATCTGACACATGTTATGCATCCCAGATCCAAGTAAGAGAAGAGAGAATATTGATCCCTTTCACCCTAGAAAAGGAGAGAAAATATGGAAGAAGATGAGAAAGAACTCAGAGTTCTTGTTGGAGGAGACTAGTAGGAGAGGCATCTCAGTCGCTAAACTGCCAAGTATTTTGTTATCACACGGTGCGTTACGTGATGAACTCCAGGATGCCATGTCCATGCTAGCCTTTGTGTGCGGTTGAGACTCTGATGAGAAGGTGAAGACCTTTCAACTGGGACTAACATTCCAATTTTGTAAGCAGCATGATCTCTTCTGGTATGATTTTGTTGAGTTTATGGTAAAATGAATTATATAGAAAATTGAGAATTACCAGGCAAAGAAAAAATTTAGGTTTCTTTCTTTCCTGGTCCACATGTTTCTGCATTAGAACCCAAATTTCTTCACCTGATATTTTCTATTATCAATTTTTGATGAGAAAAATAAAAAGAAGCCAGTGTCTAGGTGGACGCCTATTCTTTCCACATCATACAATTATTATACATTTTTAGACTATTTCATAGCTCCGGTCTTGAATGATTTAATTGGAAAAGATGATATAATCCAGCTCGATAAGGAGCAAACCGGATTTATGCAGAATTTCACCCTTGCTTGTGACTAGTTCTTAGGCATAGATTTTACGATCAATCAGATGTGGGGCTTTACTGGCAAACCTTTCCTGCTCCCATCCTGTGTCACAGATAGAGTGCTCACACTGGAAATATTTTGAAAGATGTGTATCATTTATTTTACTTTCTATAGCAGTGAAAAGGTCAAGAAGAAGGGATTCTTTTCTTGTCCGAAGAATTTCAAATTGGTGACTCTGATAAAGAAACAATCAGACCAGTTGTTAGAGGTAAAGCTGGCCTATCTAGGATTGGTACTGTTAAATGATAAGTGGGAATACAACCCTTTTGATGAATTTTCAGAGCCACACATGAGAGTTACCCATGTTCCCCAACCATACTGGGAGAAGTGGCGTAACTCGCGGGCGGACAAAGATAAAAATTTTGTTGAATTGGCATGTATACCTACACAGGACACTAGAGGTCCATGGCACAAGTTCTACTTTGCTGTGGCGATGGCCCAAGATAATTTCCTCATGGAGTGTGACATGTACAATAGGTTGAAGAAAGATGAGGAATGAAGTAAAGAAAAAATAGCAGCTTTCTGGAAGTCTCGCCAAGAAATAGCACAGTTGGATGCTCCTTACAACAAACTGAAGGATGACCAAGAATTTGAAAAATGGTGGAAGGAGGGCCACCCCAGCCCAAGCTCTAGTATTAATAGGAGTGGAGACCTAGAGGAAGAATCTGAGGAGTAGGAGGAAGTGGCAACATCGGCCTCATTTACACTAAAAGAAAAAGGCCCCAGACAACCCTCCTATGTGGCCACGAATGTGCACTTTAATATATCAAGAGGCTCACATACACTCACTTGGGCTACTAAACTAGACAAGCTATCATTGCAACAAACGGAGATGACTGTTGAAGCTAGAGAGACCCCACCTACGAAACGATAGTGTACGGAGAGTATTATTGGAGAGGGTTCGCAAGAACCCACTGGAGATAGAGTACTCGTTGCTGGCCAGGAACCTAAGGCTGAGGAGTTGCTGGCCAGGAACCTAAGGCTGAGGAGTCGCTGACAATTCTGGAGCCGCCATTGACCATTCAATAGGTTAAATTCACTCCTTCTTCCCTCTCTTCTCATTCCTTGGTGTCTTCCCTTGCCTCACTGGTGATCCCTATCATAAGTACTAGCCCTTTGCCTTCTACTTTTAGTCTAACATATTCAATAGGCTTCACCCAATTTTTGAAAACCACCCCTCTCGTCTTTACTCCTTTGTAGATCCTTACACCCACTGCTACCACTCAGACCTTCCTTGCCTCACTTTAGGAAAACATTCCCCCTGTGAGTGCCCCTTCTTTTTCCACTATTATTGCAGATCCTCTTCCATCACAATAGGCTGACACCCCATTAACAACTCCTCCACCATCCCAGCCAATGAGTCTTACGGCTGATTCCCCAGTTAAGTCATTACAAATGATTAGCCCTGTTGTTGGTTCTCAAACCAAACTGACACTCTCTAAAAGAAACAAATCTCCGCACCTATGAAGGTTACCTATCCCTATTCCCTTCCTTCTAGTGCTCCTTTCGCAGGTGGACTAGTTTCATCGCCAGTTGAATTCATAGCACAGATAGATTGTGGAAAGGAGGCACACATAAATAGAATGAGAAAATGAAAGGAAAAAGATGACAGTGTTTTAGCTAAGCCAAAATTACAAGCTCTTTATGATGAGGCTTGACAAGAATTAAAGTTCACAACCATGTACTCGTGGGTAAGCAAGTCTCTGGGAGAAATGCAACCAGAAGACTATAAGATATATGTTGTAGGACTCGACGTGAAGGTAGCCCAACTACAAGATAAAGTTGAAGTCATGGAGAAAATGCAACGAGTAGTCACTTCTGACTTCATTAAACTGGTTGTCAGTTAAAGAAGAAGGATGAGTAGCTAAAAGTAGCAAGGGAAAGGGTTAGTTTTCTAGAGAGGAAAGAGGAATCCTTAGAGGCAGATATTGCTCACATGACTGAAAGGGCATTGGAAGCAGAGGATGAGAGGAACCAACCTCAAAGAGAAATTGCAAAGACTAGGTTGTCGACCTTGGCATAATAAAAGAGCTAAAAAATAAAAACTAGGAGGCAAAGCAGAATCTACAATAGAAGAATGAAGAATTGGAGTGGCTTTGCCTTGAGTATAGTCAAGAAATGGCATAGAAGAATGAAGAGTTGGAGCGCCGATGGGCTCAATATGAGAAAACAATACAAAAGAAGGAGGCCAAATTTAATGGCCTAAAAACTCAAATAGAGGAAGAACTTCGAGAGACAAAGGCTTCTCTAGACTAGCACTTAGCAAATCACTCCCAAGCCGAGGAGAATTGAATAAAGAAATGAGTAGCTCTATGGAGCAGCTAGCGTCTGAGAAAAGGAAAAGGGGAGAATTGGTTGAAGCCATTATTTCAAGAGACATGGAGATTGCTTCTCTTAAAGGCTCTCTCCTGCCTCCTTCTACATAGCCAGACATTATTCCACTGATTAAGGAATTGTACATTTCCCACTAGGAAAAGATTAAAGTCTTTTGCTTAACACTGTAGCCTACCCTTCGATTCATTGCCAAGGCATCAAGGCTAAGCCAGGAGGCCCATGATATGGTTGAGAAGTTCCCACAGTTCATCTTGGAGAAGGTTCTTGAAGCCAAAGATCTGCTCATCAAGCTATACTTGGTCTTTGATGAGAGGTTGGTCAGAGCAGGTATTGAGGATCGGGATGCTACTACTCAAATGAAAAACAAATTCATCTATTGCCACTCTACCTTCTAGCACACTAAGGCAGTCGTGGCTATTCTGAGTAAGACACTAGGTAGCATATAGGGAAGCTTCTCTGAGTCAAGCAAGATGGGATTTCCATCCCCGTTTCGTTAAGATGGCTCTATTGCCACGACCAAGCAGATTGCAGAAAGGATAGAACAGAAGGAAAATGACCCAGAGGCTTTCAAGGATTTCAACCATCCTCCCACTATGACTGAAATTGAGGGAGCCATTCATCCGCTCTCATAGCTACTATTTCATATACAAGCAGGGGCCGGTTTACCCAATGTTCTACCTCACAAAGAAACTATTGATCTAAGTGGAGCACATGAGAATTTGTGAAATATAGTGAAGTCGTCTAAAGATGAATGGTCGCCTTTACAGGTGGCTCTTTCCAATCTCTAACTCCATTGGCCTAATGAAATGACACTCTAGTCTACGGAACTAGAGAAATTTTAGGTTCTTCGTTCCTTAGTTGAAACATCCTTGATAGTCACCAAAAGTTGTTAATAAATATTTAACCAGCTCCCTTCCGGTTTATTTTTCTATGTGTTGGCCTATGCATCACCAAATTTACTCGGCCTTTTATCAAGGTTTTTATTTTTCACTCCATGTGTCTATTCTTTGCAACTTCGAGTATCGGCATTCCCTTCAGATCCTGGGAAATTTCAATGTGCTTCCACGTGTTGCAACTACAGGATACTTTTGTTTCTTGTTTCCTTGATGCCTCATCAGGCTACGAAATGCTGCCACAAAGCCCTCATTCCTAAAGGTGCTAGCAGGCCCCACGGTTGCTAACTGCAGTATGCGCTCTCTACGTGTCTAATTTTTGCAAATCCTTCAGTGTGGAAATGAATTAGCAACCACGAGCAGCAAAATGCTGCCACGTGTCTTTGTTGCGCCCAACTGACGATCGTTCCCTTCATTGTTGGAGAAGGCTCCGGTTTTTTGACATGTGTAGCCTTAACACAAATCTTTTGCAGTGAAGGGAGGAAGGTTCATGTGGGCAGCGACAAGCTACCATGTGCCTAACCCACAAATCTCCTATAAAGGCAGGGGATTACATGAACCGAATGAGGCTGTTGGCTATTGCGTGTCATCATCATTTGCTCAGGAGGGTAACACTTGTCTGATCAGGCCTAGCTGGGACCACCGCCATCAATGCTGAGGATGCACCTATGCCTGAGATGACTGGATGCTTTGTTCCGGATTGATCTTGTTGTAACGGCCTTGGAAATATTTTGATTCATGCATCATTGTTGGGGATCGTGAGATCTTTTTTGTTACTGCTCTTCGAGGCGGTGGGAGGTTTTTCATGCTATATATACTTTTCTCTATGATGAGAAAAGGGTCCAGAATCTGAAAGAAACATGTTGGTTTTAGTAAAAGATTCCAAGCCTTTATTATTGTTTTATTTAATTGCAAAAGAACTCTGAGACTATGCCAATTGTTCGGCCTTTCTATTTTTCATGCTATTTGATCAAACTGTGAACTATGCTTTTTATTGTCTTGACACTTCATTTGAGAACTTCTATATATGTTGGATTCAATTTTGCTTACCCAGATCATTTTTAAGGACTCTTCTTTACAGTAGGAATGTATGCAACGTTATTTTATGTCAATGAAAGAATTTTCTATGCTATAATCTTAAAGTCTATGATGTTTTGGAACACTACAACACCATTCAGGCCCTTAAATCTATGATTTATTGTGCCCATCATTAAATCTTGGCATATTGTTGTAGGTTAGACTTTATTTTATTATATGTGCTTCATTTTCCCTTTCCAAATCCCATTATAGAAGAAGTCGACTTTTCTAAAAATTTGGAAGTTACTCAGTTTAGTGCAAAAGGTCCCCCTTAAATTGAGTTTCCCATAAGACTCTATTACCTTGTCAAATTTTGGCGTCAACATTAACATTTCTAGGTGACGCCAGACTCTTTTTGGGTCATGTGATGCCATCTTGCAAAGGTGATTCAATAATTTTTCATGACTCTTAGACCCTCCAGTGTCACTCAATGCTATGCTACAAATGTGAGTCAACATGCACAAAGGCAACACCATCCATAGCAAAAGTGATGCACTACAAGACTACTTTTGGTCAACCTACGTCGACTCTAATAAATGCATTAAAAATATGAAAAATGAGAAAAGTTTTGAAAGGTGTACAGGCTGCTAGAACTCATGAACCCAATCCATCCAATGTCTAGGGAGCACACAAGCTACCATTCCGTCAACACCTCAGAGCAAAAATTTAAGGTTTCTAGAAGGATATGTGTACAAATGATTTGAAAATGACCCCTCTAACCCTATTTATGCATTTTTTTTAGGGTTTTTGAGGGTATTTTTTAGGTTTTTTGAGCCTATTAATCCATTTTTTGCCAAACAAAGCCTGTTTTGACCCGTTTTCATTATCGTGAGCCTGTTTTTGCATCCTGTGGACTATTTTTTTGTTTTTTGTGCTTAAATCATTGTTGAACCTTTTTTGTGAGCTCGACCTAATTTTATAATTTTCACTCGATCTCTCGAGGGGGCAGCGTAGCAACGTAGTTTCTTCTGCTGGGGTAGTAGTGAGGCATTTAAAAAAATAGTTTTTTTTTTAATTTTGATCATGACAGTGTTATTCTTTGAACCAATGCAGCAGGTACCTCGCTTCAAAGAGGGAAAAATGTAGACATATAAAAATTTCTAATTGATACTATGCATCTAATTTTGATTAACTAACTCCATTTCTTTCTAAATCACTTCAGACTAACCAATTAATTAAATAATCAACATTATTTAGTTAAATTTAGCAAATTCAACTACTAATCAAATAATTAAATTGATTGATTAATTCACCCCTCTAACTAATATTCATCATATTTTAATTAAATCAATTCATTTAATTAAATTCACCTAAATCCTCCCATTTGATTAAATCAATCAAATCAAATGTCACAATCTCCTAATCTGTTCCAATTAATTAATTTAGGATTAACTAATTCCTCTATTTATCCTCACAAAGGCATATTCCAAGTAATATTCCTCCCAACCACCTCTCATTCAATTTCCCTCCAAAAATTTTCAAAAACCTTTCACATCTTCATTAACTCCTCTTACCTCCTCTCACATCTTAACCACATTCAATAAATTCCTCTTACAACCTTTCAAATTATCAACCATTCTCATTTATTTCTCTTATATCACCCATTCCTCAACACATTTCCCAAAACGTGTTCCACCTTCCTCCAATGGAATTGTGACGAGTGTCACATTCTCATTGGCTCCTATTTTATCCCACATTCACCAACTCCTCTCATTCTTCTATCCTTGAGTTATATAAATAGAAGCATTCTTTTCACATTATGGATCCACAACTTCAATCATTATCACTATAGCCATTTTCATACTTAGCATTTCATCATTTTCATCTATTTTGAACATAATTTCACCTTTTTTGTCAATTTCACAGTTGGAATCACATCCAACATTGGAGCTTATCAAAGAGATTGGGAAAGGGATTCTTTCCACATCAAAGGAGCACAACTCCCCCTATGTGATGGAGGTTAGCTTAAGTTAGAGTAGATTACATGCTTTGTTTTGTTTATTTCAAGTTTTTATCATGTTTTCTTGTCTTCTTGATCAAAGAATCTCATAGGGGTTTTTTTTTATTTCTAACATGTTTAACACTTGATTGATGTTTATTGTTAGTTGATTGCATATTGGTGGACACTCACAATGAGAAAAAAGAGAAGAAAAACATGAAATAACACCTAAAATCTAATACAGTGATGCACCGAAATGATTTCACACCTACACTACTATTTGGATTTACAATGTGATCAAATGAACAAGTTGCTTCACACACAAATCAGATTTCTACATACTTATACATAAGTAATTCATAATAAATATGAAGTTTCTCAATCCTAAAAGGAAAAATAGATATTCTCACAATTAGAAATTGTTCAAACTAATATCATAACCTATGACCTGCACAAGGTATGCATATCTTTGTAAAAAGGTGTTGACGGAATGAGACATACATTGAGGATTTGCATAAAAAAAAAAAAAAAATCATTTTTATTTGCACACAAGAATACAAATTAGAGAAGAAAAAATGCTTGTATTTCATTAATAAAAGGAAGGGTTACATAGTTGTATAGCTCTGAAAATTGAGTTACAATTGCTACTCCAGCTTGAAAAACCTTCAAAAAAAGTTACAATACATGCCAAGAGAGAAAATAACTAACTAAAACCATCTTTAGGCTTTCTTTTTATACTTCTCAATAACTTGCAATAAATTAGGAAAATGTGCTTGCAAGGTCAAACTTCTTTGGGCGTCCAAAATAGATGTCCCTACTTTGTAGCCCCTAAGACTGCTCCAGAAAGGTACTTGAGTGAAGAAAAATTCTTTCCTTGACCTTATCCACAATCAAGGATCCTTAAATAGCTCCTAGATGCCCTCAAAAGGATCAAACTAAGTCAAAACTACCTCCTAGATATGCTCCAACTATTGCACAACTCATTCAACTACCCTAGATTCTTGGAAGAAAGCATAACTGATCTCCACCCTTGCAAATGCTCATAAATGCCCCTAAATTGACTCATGATCCATGTGGAAAATGCTTGGAAATAATTATACGGCTGAGGGATGCCACATATCCCATGCCTTAAAAACCTCTTTATGTTGATCTATATTGACTTCTTTTGCATTATCTACCAACAATTGACATAAAAGATCCCTATAGATCATTTCCTTCTTCACTAGTGAGCCTCACTATTTTCTTCTTTGCATGACAACAATAATAGACAAGCTTACAATGTTACATGACCATCCTCACCTTTGGATAAATGTGTTTTGAAGACTTAAGCTATGCTTTTACCACTGAAACACTATCACACATCTTCAAATCTATTGTCCTTCGATCATGATTACATATTTCTAGAGGAAACTCTCCTTGGGCTAATTTTTCATCCATAACATTCATTTTAACAGCACTAAAATTCACAACAATCATGTATTTCCCAAAACTTGCAGCTGTTATGTGCATACCTATTGTATATGATACACAACCTTTATCGATAAGCCATTTTCCTCTATTTCCATTTGCACCTTCTATACCTATCTTAGAATATTCTAGCTCTTAATGACTTTCTTGACCTATATGATCACTTCCCTCCATTTTCTCATAATGCTTTGCAACACAATCATTATACATAGTGCATAATCCTTACTCAAAGATTGCAAATGGTACACAAGAGAAAAATGGATCTTCATTAGTATAAGCATACCTTCCATCTTCTACTTCAAAATCCTAAAGCTTGAGACTATAGCAATGATGAAATACCTAAGCCTTAAAGAAAATATCTCTAAAAAGGTATCATCTTCATGATCACTTCTAGACTCTACATCATTTACTGCTACATGATTTACCACCCTATGGACCTAATTTTACTCCTTTAAAGTGTAAAAAATTAGCAAGAAATATTCTGTAGGAAATTAACCTTTTTGATGATGAACCTAGCCACTATTTCTTAGATCTAAGGGGTTGTCTTGGGTCGCCCAAACTATATTTCTTCTCACCATTTCTAGAGTAGATCTATAGGAAATAGCTAATTATTTACTACAACAACCAATGGAGATGTATGGGCATCTCCATTTCCTTCAGGAAACATGTTTTTGGGTCTTTCTCTAAGTCCTAGTTTGAAGGTAGTATTCTTCACCACATGTCAAGGAAGTGGTGTGAGTTGACACTCCTTGGAATTATGGAGTTCCATATATTTTAGCAAACTTCCATCCTTGTCACTTTATCTAGCAACTATGGAAAGCTCTCTAAAGTTGCTTTTGCCACTAGTAAAGTTTACCAATCCTAATAAGATTCTTAAATCCCTTATTTACACCATCCAATGAGCCATAATCTAACTTGTATATCAATGCAAGGCAATTCAAAACTAATTCATCATGAAAACTTGGAAGTAGAGACTCATGTGAACCCTCACCTTGAATTTCATTATCATTCTTTGAACTTATATGTCTACATCATTGACATTTATTTAACCCATATTTTGGGAACCACTACTTGTTGGATTGGAAGGTTATATTTTATTGCAATTATATAGTCTCTAGCACCGTATGTAGCAATTTCCATAATTGCTCATATGATATGTTTTTAGATATGTGGAATAATTTTCTTCAAATTACCCATCCCATGTCATGAGAACTCTCCATGTCTTGCAAACCATGCAAGATTTCCTTTTGCTTCCATAAGGAATAGACATACTAACTCTTTATCATTGAATTTTCCCTTTGAATTCTTTGTGTATACATCTAAAAATGGTTTGTAGAAAATTAATTAAATATTAGTTATTTAATTAATAAAATCTTTATTTCCTCTACTTATAAATAAATTGCAAAATTTATTTATATAGTTCATATTTCTTAATTCTTCTTATCTAAACCACTTTCTTCATGATTTAATTAAATAAACAAATTTAACTGATTTTTTTATTTGATTAATTCCCTCCAACTAAATTTGATTTTTTAAATTGGAATTTAGTCACATTTCTCCATATTTTCTAACCTCCTTCCACCTAACCATGTGTCACATGAAATTAATTATTTCTAATTTCTAAATGGACATTTATTCTCAAAAATTTTAATAACCTTAGAGAGACATAGCTTCTCCTTTCCACTTATTCCCTTCTACACTTGGCAAGTTTGTTCTATTAAAGGGGACAACTTCCCTGATTCTCTCTAACCTCTTTGTTTCTCATTGTTGATCTCTCCAGATTAAATCTTGATCGTCCATTGCTGCCACATCACTTGATGCCTTGGTGAAATCTATATATAGAGGCTCATTTATAGCTTTTCATATAGAGAACATAGCATAAATTTACTCTGCAGAAATGCTTTCAACATTAGTGAGCTTCGCATTGGCATTTTAGCTTAGAATTGTTCTGAAAAGAATGGAAGCAATGGTCTCTTATAGTATGGATGATCCCCCATGAAAAAATTGCCTATACCAGAACCCTTTGTTATAACAAGCCAAAATCCTTTTCTATTTACTGGCACAAAAGGTCTAACCTTTGAATCGATCATACATTTTTGCAGCTTTTAGTAGAGATGAGAAGTATGCCATGGGTAATTCATGGGTACTAAAGGTTGGATGACCCAAGAAGTGAGTGTTGTGGAGGGGAGCTAATGTGGTCAAGATTCTAATCATCCGCTAAAAGTAGGCATGACTAGAATAAAATCCAAGTGGGAATCCAATAAATATTGTCCTACATAGCCTTAAGATTGTACATGTTTGATGTGTTTTACCAAATTTTTTTAACCAAATTTCAAACAAAACATCACACACTAGAAGTGAAAACCTTGATTCAGAAAACATCCTTTGAAACAACCAATTCTTTGACTAGAAAATTAGAAAAATCAAACAAACTTGCAAGAAACTATGACATTTTCCCAATTCAACACATCCACTGCTTCAAATGGTAATTTTACACCATTCTTTGGCACATCCATCTACTGTTATAGCGCATACACTATATCTTCTAGCACATCCATTGCATTTTGTAGTGCATTCACCCATTACTATAGCGCATCTACCCCATACTTTGGCACATTCAAGCTATTCTATAGAGCATCCATCCAACACTTTAGCGCATTCAATCTATTTTTTAGTGCATCTAATGAATTCTACAATGAATCCAAGCCATTCTATAGTGCATACACACCATTCTATATCCCATTTTTCTTTCAGTGCATACACTGACTGATAAAGTGCATCCACCAGATTTATAACCAAAAAGCTAAATTTGAACCCCTACCTAACATTTTTCACCTAGATTTAGTGATCTTTTCCATAGAGAAGTTCATTCCTTATCCCAACATTGCTTTGAACTTGGAAAAATTAACATTTACAAGTGAAATCATTTACCTAAACTTTGATCAAACACCTAAAAGTGCCTAACCATCATCAAACTTAAATTTGATCATCAAGTTGAGTTTCACCATTAGGATTTGTCATCCTTCATCCAAAAACAACACAATTTACATCAAATTTCATTACCTTTGTCCCATCAATATAATTCATCATTCTATTCGACCTAGGTATCTCTTTGGCACTCCTAAACAATTATCAAAATTTAGAAAACCTCCATCACTTGCATTCCCATTTTAACAAGATCCCAAAAGAAAAAACTTAAGGATAAGGAACTTGAACCTCAAAACACCATGGGTGAACCAGAAGAAAACCCTTTCCACAAAATCCCTCAAAATGAAACAGAAGAAATAACAGAGGAGGAAATAGAACAAGCAAACCAAGATCCCAAATTTCATAAATTCCTAGAGAGGATCTTTGAAAAGGATGGAGAAAAATACCTTCTAATGTTAGCAAACCAAGGGAAAATTACCAAGTGATTTTGATGTCAACAAATTGAAAGAAACACCAAATTCAGATCAAATGGCTACCCTAACAAATCAAATGAAGAACCTTCAACAACAATTACAAGACATGCAAAGAGGGACTACCAAAAGATATTTGTTACAAGATATTTTTCCCTACCCTTTTGATAGGAATTTGAACATGATACCATTCCCACCGAATTGTGACCTCCCAAAATACGACAAATACAATGGAAAATTTGACCCCATAGACCATGTGAGGGAATTTTGAACCATGAGTCTTGAGTTTTCTCATGAAGACACCTAATTGATGATACTTTTTCCTTGTAGCTTGGGAGGCCATTATATGAAATGGTTTTCGAAACTACAACCAGGCATAAGATCCTTTAAATAAATTGTCAACAAATTTATCACTTAATATTGATATAACATTTCACATGAGATAACCATGAAGGATCTTTGCAATACCAAACAAGGAGATTCCTTTATTATATTCTTACAAATATGGAGAAGGTTATTTTCTCGATATGCTTGTCCTATACCCGAACAAGAAAAGATGATTTTTTTTATTGACAACCTCAACAGTGAAATGAGCTATAGGCTGCAATTACAATGTCCCCCTAGCTTTGAGAAGATGATCAAAAACAATGTCAAAATTGAAGAAGCTTTAGTCAAAAGATGGGTATTGAAAATTCACAATGAAGGATCAAACAATGCTAGCTCTTCCAATCATCATAATAACAATGATAAATCAAAATTTTGGACAAGAAACAAGAATGCCAATGATGGTGCAGCCAAACCACATAATGCCAAACTGGTCTTTAATTTATCAAGAACCACAACCAAGACTGATGAAAACACCAATCAAGGCACTAACCAAAATTTTAACCAACACAACAATCAAAATAGTCACAATCAAAGTAATACCATGTCTAAACCTCCACCCTATCAAACAAAATAAAACTACAAAAAATTCACACCTTTGGGTCAATCACATGAATCTGCATTGAGAGAACTTCTTGCAAATAACCTTATAACACTACCTGTCACTCAAGGCATTGAACCAAAAGTAAAATTCTCATGGTGGAATGATGCTTATTACTATGAATTTCATCAGTGCAAAGGTCATCAAACAAATAGTTGCATGCAATTGAAACACAAGATACAAAACTTAATAGATGGAAAATTCATACGAATAGAAGGACCCCAAACAAATGTTGATCACGGAGCATTCAAAAATACTTTACCAAATTATGAAAAAGGGGAGTCCTCTACAAAAAAAAAAAGAAAGGAAAGAATGTAAACTATGTTCATGATACTGTAAACCTTCATATCTCAATAGTGTAAGATCAAATGAATAACATTGAAGCTAATGACAACCAAGAGATTATTGTAGCCAACAATCCAATTAATGACATTCCAATTGAACATGAACAAGACATCATTATAGGTAAAAAATAAGATTAATGACATCAAACAAGACATGGCTGCAACTGACACCCAAATTAATGTCATTAAAATCAATGGGAAACAAGACAACATGCTAGTAAATGTGACCACAAGAGCATAGGCCAAATATGTACTAAAAGGAAGCTCATCTAAAACACCTGCTGCCTCATCCAATCAACATAACATAATAGACCAATTAAAAAATATCCCCATGCAAATATCTATATTGTCACTACTAAATATTTAACCTACACACAAAGAGATTTTGGAAAAATCCTTAGTGGACACAACAGTACTAATAGATTTGGAAGTTTGTAAATTTGAGGTCATGGTGGGACATTTGACAACACCTCATTTCTTATCTTTTTTTAGAAAATTATGACACATATATTTCTCATCCCCACAATTCCCCTCTCCATATTGAAGTCCTAATTCATAAACATCGTGTCAAATGAATCCTAATAGATGGAGGAGCTGGCTTGAATATATGTACTTTAAAGTTTGTTCGTGCCCTAGGATTTTTTGAAAATGCAATAGATTCAAAGAAAAAGATTACAATAAAAGCATATGATGATGAGGAAGATCTTCATAGGGACTGATTGTCTTACCCATTCAAGTAGGACCAATTCAGAAAGATGTAATCTGACAAGTCTTGGACAAGGATTTGACCTACAACATACTACTAGGTCACCCATGAATCCATGAAATGTAAGTGGTCTTGTCAACATACCACCAATGTTTGAAATTCCCTTGTGGTGGCCAAGAAATCACCATCTCAATTGATTCTAATAGTCCTCACTATTACAACACCCTTAAATCAACCCAAGATGTCTTTGTGCCTCATAATAGAGAAGCTTCCACTTCCACCTCTGCTAGTAATCAAAGCCAATCAAATTCCTTGTCAAACCCACTGGTCACTTACCCAAATCATGAAATTCAATCTAGTTCCATGTCTAAATAGTCTTAGAAAAAGGAAGAAGTTTCTCCTTCTATGTCCAAATCATGAAACCCATTTAAATGCCTTGTCCAAACAATTTGAGAAAAAATCCCAAGTCAAAGATAAAGGTGTGGGTGAATATTTCATTGAACAATATCTATTCCTTTCATAGTTGCCTTCCCCAAAGTCAAATGGGAAACCCTCAACATCAATGCAACAATCATCACAACTAGTTACACTCTTTGATGGTCAATTTGTAAAAGAAGGCACCATAGTTGATGAAGATGAAGACAAGGATGTTCTAAACTGGCTTTATAAGGATGAAGAAGAGTCCCAAGCAACAACCACAAATGTACAAACAACACAATATGGAAAAGGCTTCACAATCTTAAAAAAGATGGGATACGAGGGAAAAGGCTCTATAGGCAAAAGAAAAGAAGGAATTATGGAGCCAATTCAACCCCTCTTAATCAATCCAAAATACAAGACCGGGATGGGTTATAAAGAGGAGACAAAAGAAGAGATAACTCATAGGGTGGTTGAAAGAATCTTGCAACTACAAGCTAGTGATGATCATGAAACTGATTCAAATGAATATGAGTGGGATTCACTATTTGAAGAGTCTTGTCATGACAAGGAGATTGATGTGGTACACAAGTATGCACCCCTACTCAAGGAGGGACAAGGTTCAGGTTCTAGACCACTTGAAATAGGATCACAACACATTAATGACTCTAGTGAAGATGATCAGACTCAAAGTGAAACAAATAATTTAGAGGAAAGTTACCTTATAGACCTTGAATTTTCTATTGGAAAAATTGAATACATTTCCATCAAGACTCTTACTATATCCAACCTTAACCAGTCTGATGATTCCTTACCCCTAGTACATCCTGAACTCATAGACTGGGACCAAACTAAGCCATTTGATATCCCCACCTTTTCAAATGATGATGCCATTGTCAACTTCCTTTGTTCTAACAATCCTGAAACAATTTCCACCATTGAACGTCATAACAAAGCTTCCAAATAGGGGAGTGTCAAATCTTTCAGCTACAAAATGAATAATACAGGAAATAGATTTGATGGTGAAAACCATTTAATGGTAGTATTAGATCCAAAAAAAAGTAAAAATAAAGAGTGCATCCAATAGCAAAAACCTCACTAGGGAATTGAAGGATGGAAGATTTGACACTCTCCCAAAATACTTTCAGGAAAGATTAAAAGTATTGATTGAGCCCACACATTCCATCAATATCAGCAATGCAAAAATAGTGAAGACTATCCATCTAGTGGCATCCTTGACAAACTAAGAAAAACCAAGCTTCCTCAAATTCTTCATAGAGAAAAAAATCCAACTTTGCTTGGTCATATGCTAACATGTCAGGGATTGATCTAGACCTTATCATGCACCACCTATCCTTATTGCAAGGAGTAAAACCAATCAAGTATAAGCTAAGGAAAATGTATCCACATATTGCCCTATTGGTAAAAGAAGAGCTAAAGAAGTGACTGAATGTAGGATTCATCAAACCCATTGAATATGCTGAGTGGATCTCCAATATTGTACCAGTCTCAAATCCTAACAACAACATTCACATTTGCATAGATTTCAGAGATCTTAATAAGGTTCTCCCTAAAGATGATTTTGCTCTACCTAACATAGACTTCATAGTGGACTTAATAGCAGGACATGGCATGTTGTCACTTATGGATGGTTTTTCCGATTATAATTAATTCAAGATAGCTCCAAAGGATCAAGATAAGACAACCTTCACATGTCTGTGAGGAACATTCTATTGGAACGTCATGCCATTTGGATTGAAGAACACAAGAGCCACTTATTAGGAGACCATGACAACAATTTTTCATGATATGATGCATACCTTCATGTAAGACTATGTGGATGATCTCTTGGCAAAATCATAAACCAAAGAAGGACACTTAGAGATCTTAGACAAAATATTTACCAGACTAGAGAAATTCAATGTATGATTGAATCCAAAAAAATATGTGTTTGGGGTGACTTCAGCCAAACTCTTGGGATATATAGTTTCAGAAAAAGGCATTGAGGTAGACCTAGAAAAATTTAAAGCTATCATGGAAATGCCACCACCCAAAAGAATCAGCCAGCTATGATCTCTGCAAGGGAGGTTCCAATCAATCCAAAGATTTATTTCACAACTAGCAGAAAAGACCCATCCTTTCACTCACTTGCTATACAAAAATGTTTCTTTCCGATGGGATGAGAAATGTGAAGAGGCCTTCAACCAATTAAAACAATATCTAATGAGTCCACCTACCTTAATACCACCAACAGAAGGAAAGCCACTCTTATTATACATTGCAACAACTGAGATATCATTAGGAGCCTTGTCAGCATAGGAGGAGTCAACAAGAAAACAAAGAGCAATTTATTACATCAGCAAGATGCTAAATGGCTATGAAATAAATTATACATCCATTGAAAAGGCTTGTTTGGCAATAGTTTTTTCCACCCAACAACTACGACTCTACATGCCAATTCATACCATCAAGTTAATAGTCAAAATAGATCCACTAAAATACCTCCTTAGCAAAGCTAATCTAACTAGAAGACTGGCCAAGTGGGTTATGATACTAAGTAAATTTGACATCCAATATGTGGATAGGAAAGCAATAAAAGGACAAGAAATCACAGACCAGTTGGCTGAAGCACCCCTACCAGATGATCATCCTCTACACATTGAGTTTCCAAATGTTGATGTTCTCACCTTGACTACACAATAGTGGACATTATACTTTGATGGATCGCACACACAACATGAATCAGGGGTTGGAATCCTATTTGTCACTCCACAAGGAAATACCATTCTGAAATCATACAGATTGGTGTTCCCTTGCACCAACAACATGGAAAAGTATGAAGCATTAATCATTGGCATTAAAACAACTATAAAATGGAAAATCCCAAAATTGCAAGTCTACGAAGATTCTTAGTTGGTCATTAATCAAGTCAATGATGATTATCAAACAAAGGATGAAAAACTGATGCCCCACAAAAGAATGATTGATGATTTTAAGAAATACTTTGTCAATATCAAAATTGAGCAAATTTCTAAAGTGGATAATAAATTTTTTGATGCCATGGCCACCATTGCTTCCTTATTACAAATTCCAGAGAAAAGTCGTTATAAGTTCACGGTGGAACAACTGTTTACCCATGCTTATGACAATACTGAGTCCCAAGTTATATGTCACCTAATTGATGTCGATACCTCAATCTATGGTAAAATTTATACCTATCTAAAAGATAACACCCCTCCACCTAACCTGTTCCAATACCAAAAATGAAACTTCATTTTCCAAGCCACGTGAAATACTCTCATTATAGATGTACTTTACCGATGAGGTCTTAATGAAACTCTCCTCTAATGTCTAGAATGCGATGAGTCTGAAACAACTTTATGGGAAGTTCATGAGGATATTTGTGGAACTCATTCAAGTGGTTGAACCTTAGCCAAGAAATTCCTTCGTTTAGGGTATTACTAGCCAAACATGGAGAAGGAGTATTTCTAGTTCATCAAGAAATTCCAAAAGTGTCAGATTCATGGCAACCTCATCCATGCATTAGCATAAGAGCTTCAACCATTCACATAAACATGGCCCTTTTGTCATTAGGGATTGGATCTTGTAGGTAAAATTCATCTACCTTCATCAAATGGACACAAGTTTATCATCATAGCCACAAAATACTTCATGAAGTGGATTGAAGTTGTTCCTCTAATCACCATCATAGGAAAGAAAATTTCATCCTTCATCCTCAATTACATCATCTTTCAGTGCGACATCCCTCAATCCATTATCACTAACAATGGAAGACCGTTCAAAAATAAAGACATGCTAGAATTGTGTGATAAGTTCAATATATAGCATCGCTTCTCTACACCATATTTCCCTCAAGGAAATAGTCAAGAAGAGGCCTCCAACAAAACTATTCTAAAAAATTGAAGAAAACAGTCAATGATGTTAGATGTGATTGGCACATCCAATTAAATCCTTCTTTGTGGGCATACCAAACCAATATCTACACACCAATAGGATCTACACCATATGCTCTTGTATATGGATTCGAGGCCATTGTACCCATTGAGGTTGAAATACAATCACTTCGTGTGTCATTGAAGGGTATCATCTTTGATGAGGACTACCGGGTATCTAGATTGCAAGAGTTGGAATTATTGGATGAATGATGTCAACATGTAGTGAACCACCTGAAAGACTACCAACAACGAATATCCAAAAGCTATAATAATAAGGTCAAACCCATAATATTTCAAAATAGTGACTTAGTATTGAAGGAGAATCTATACAATCAGCAGGATAGGGAGAAGAAAGGAAATTTTGAACCAAACTGGTTGGGCCCCTTTTTCATTGTATCAATATATGGATCAAGAGCATACCAATTATCCATGCCAAAAGGAGACCTATTTGAGGAGCCTATGAACAACCTCCATCTCAAGAAATTCTACACATGATTCATCTAATGCATCATAAAAAAGTCTTGAAGAAATCCAAAAAAATAAAAAATAAAAAGTCCTAAAGAAATCCAAAAAAAATAAAATAAAAGTCCTAAAGAAATTCAAAAAAATCAGAAAAATTCTTGAGGAAATCCAAAAAAAAAGTCCTCAAGAAATAAAAAAATAGAAAAAGTCCTCAAGAAATCCAAAAAAAATCAAAATGTCCTGAAAAAATGGTCGCCTGATGAAAACTTGGCAAATAGGCATCTTGGTGACAACAAAAAATTTAAAAAAAGAAAAATACAATAAAATTCAAAAGTCAAAAAAAAATGAAAATCTGAAAAAAGTGCAATAAAAGCAAGTAGTGAAAACCTGGCAACAGGTGCTATTTGTGATGGACTGGATTCTTCCTCTATTGGAACATGTGTCCATCATTGGCTCTTTGCTATTGCTATCCACGTCTATCATTTGAGCCTCATGTACATATTCAGGCATCGTGGTCGTGTCTCACCTTGGCTTGGCGATCATTGTACATATCCATAATAAATTGGTTTGTTTCCACTAGGGGAAAAATCCTGAACTTACTGGAGGAAATCTATCTTTGAGCTTAAAGCGATAGACAAACAACAATATGACAACATGATAAAAACACAATGATCAAGCGAGTTGCAATGTTGAACACCAATCATAATCACAAAACCAACCATTTGAACCAACAACAACAAGATCAATAAAAAAAAATATCATTTGGTGGCCATCCTTTGAATCAAGGTTTTATCACTTTAATATGTATGTTCAAATTATTTGCATCATGATTGTTGTTATCATTTCTCTGGAGCAACTCAAGGATGTCAAGAACTAGAGAAGCTATGATCGAGAGTGATATTTTTCTTTGTTTGTTGTTTGTGAGTTGATCATTATTACTATGTGAATCATCATGGGACGTGCTCTACAATGTATCACTAATGAAATTTTTTATTTGCATAGGAAAATGATTAACTCTTGTCTATTTACATAGGAAATTCTCATGTCATCTTAGTCCAATTATACCTAGATGCTTGTGTTAACTTGCACTATCAAACATCATGAAAGAAGTACTCAAATCATCATGGTCTAATTATACCATTGATGTTTGTACTTACTTTCAACATTCAAAAGCTCAATGATGATACCAAGCACAATAAATTGACTTACTAGGATGACAACATTGCATTATTAGGTTTTCATGTTTAGGTTGCATTCATACTAACTGCTACATCTATATTTATAGATTTTTTCTAAGGCTGGTATAAATTTTCCAAGTGATGGTATCTCTATCATTAACAGATTGAGTACATTTGACATAAACAAAAAGATCATTTTCATTTAGGTGCATAAGCATTAGGATGTCATTCATGCATTATCATATCATTTCATAATCCATCTAGTCATTAGGTCATATATTAGCATCATGAAAATCCAAAAACAAAGTATTATCATCTCATTTTCTATGCATTCATTAGGTCATATAAGTGCATCATAAGAAAATCTAAAAAAAAAATAATTTACCATATCATTTCCATCCATCTACACATTTACTTGTACATTTTCATTACAAATATCCAAAAAGGAAACATTTTCATAATCCACTTCATACATGTGTTCATACATTTGCATCAAAAAAATACAAAAATATGGTGTACAATGCATCTCATACATCATAATAACATATCATCTATGGGAACACATAGAATTATGCATTATCATTCAATCATTCCATCCATCCATTTAGGCATTAACAATTCATGTATTGCATCAAAAAAGTACAAAAACATAGCATCCATTACATTTCATTCACATAATACGATTCATCGCATATGGCATATAGACATCATTCATAAAGCATCATATAATCATAGCACATTTTCATCCATAATCTATCATATCATCATCATATAGAATGTCACATAGCATACATAATAAGAAATCAAATGCATCCATCATGATCAACAAACATAAGCATATAGATCAACCATCATCATCACTGCACAGATATCTCAAAATAATTTCAAGTGTATAGGGATATCCAAATATGAAGAGATACATCATCAAAAATTGAAATGAAACATCAGTATTAATGTATACATGTCCAAAATACAACAAACATCATGTGTTAGAGCTATGTAGTGCTTCCCCCAGACGGTGTTGGCATCTCTGGACCTGTGCCTCCTCCACCTGATGGGCCTGCACCAAGATCTCAAGGATCTCTCAGAAGTGGCTATGTCAAACCTCTACTCATGGTCTAATATTGGGACGTACCTGATTGGGATTGTGTAACTCTCCCACCACTCTAGAGGAACTACAACATGATATCTCACTCTATAAGACTCTTCCTCTTGCGGAGTACGCCGTATCTCTCTAAAATAGTCTGTCGAACCTGTGGCCTCTACAGCTCTCCATAGTCTCTCAGAAATTCCCTCTGCCTAACCCATACGTTGTCTCAAAGTGTCCCTCTCTACAGTCAGTGTAGCAATTTTCCCATGCATCTATACCTATGCCTAACCTTGGTTCTGGACCTGTGCAAGCTGAGCCTATGTCTGCTAAAACTTGTTGTCTCGCAGCATCCCTCTCAACTATTAGTGTCTGAATTTGTCCCTTTGCCTAGGAGAGATGTGCCTATGTATGTGTCTGCACCTGAGCTTATGACTACAACTGCCCCAAAATCTGTTTCAACTAGCCCTGAAGTGTTTGGACCTAAACCTATAGGGTTGTAATTTGTGCCTATTGCTATTGAGAAGGCAATCGTATATGCACATGTTATTGTGTTGTAGCTACTAAGGATTGCCTCTTCTGAGGAACTCTGACATCTAGTATTGGATGGGAACCCCCTCCTCCATCTCCCCCATCACCTCCCCCATCTTCATCTCCACCATCATCACTACCACCTCCCCTATCTCCTCCATTCTTGTCACCACCATCTCCTTCCTCCTCATCCCCACCACCTCTATCTCTCCTCTGTCTGGGTGCTCTCTCCTCCTCATCCTCCAGCACCGGCACTAGCTCATCAAGCCTCGAGATCCTAGGAAACGGATGTCCACAAAAGTACTGTGAGTACTCCTCTGTCATATATCCCTCCACAATATCTGGATGATAGTCCCAAATCACTGGTTGTAATCTATGGTACTCATCACAAGCAACATTGTAGGACAAGGTGGGTCCCCACTCTATGGCATACTGTTATCTCCATGCATATGTAGCCAATCCCTATGGAATCCCCTTCACTTTTTCATACTGTCTAAGTACCCTCATCAGTAGGAATCTCTCAATAATGAAACATGTCTGTCCAATGAGATATTTGGCCGTGTAGACAAAAGACATCTCTAGGTGATCCTCAGCCCCTTGATCATAATCCACATATGGTCACCATGTCACAAAATCCAAGTCATCTAGTACACGTCTCCAATACTCCAATTTTCGTAGCTTATTTTGGACAACTGGGTTGGTATAACCATAGACATAAGGTCTCCCGATAGGTTGATACATGTTTGTCACTAGGAGTGTCACCACTATATACTCCCAGGCCCATGTCTATAACAATGTCACCCCTACAGATAGACTGGTGCCTCCAAGATACATTGTCTGATGTAAATCATGATACAACTGTGCAAGCATGCATGAATCGCAAGTGTACCGAGTCCCATACAAAATCATCCGCTCTAGTGTTCGACCCCAATCGATAGACAATCCCTTTGACCTCTTGTCAAGACATAGAAAGCCACCAACAAAACTCACAAGTATAGAAGGTAAAGGGGCATAACTCTCAAATATCTCCTGCCAAGGCATCTCATATCTACTGATTTGATCATCATGAAATATCTGGCATAAAGCATGTGTACCACCCTACTTGGCTTGATCATACACAACAATGTCACCCATCACGAGAATTTGTTGGATTGTATAGACATCCTCTAGCATCATAGTAATCTCTCCAGTGGCCAAATGAAAGGTGTTGTAGTCGCTATGCCACCTCTCTACCAGTGTGGTCAACAATCCTCGATTAATCCTAATTTGGGGCATCTCACTCAATGAAGATAATCCAAATCTCTCAATAATATCTCTCTCAGCCTGGGATAGACATGGAATCAACTCCCAAGTCTATGGAAAGTGCTCTCAAGATTGAAGATTACCTAAATCACTCTCCTATCATTATAGCATATAACAATCAACATATCAATCAATCAATCAAAATCAACACAACAATCAACAACAAATAATCAACTATCCTATCAGCTCAAGTGAGATTTTCATCAAATCTCCCAAACATCTATTTTTGATCCTCACCTATCATGAGGTTAAAACAACATCATCATTATTGTATCTCACCTATCATGAGATCAATAAATCATCTAATCTATCAACAACAACAAATCACTAGCTGACGTGATTAAACAATATCAAAATCAAGGAGAAAAACAAAAACATCTTCAATTTTTCCCTAGATGCACTAATATAGTGCTTCTATGCACCAAAGGATAGATGCATCATTAAATTTTGTCAATGCACCATAAATATATCTCAATGCCCCATTTTAGTGAATGTGCTATAGAATGTCTTCAATGCACCAGAAAATTGCTTCAATGCACAAAAAAATTGGATGCGCCATTTCTTTTGGAAGATGCACCACAACACTAGACCTATATGCTAATTCATTGGATGCGCTATTTCAAAACCCTAATACACTAAAACATTGTTCCTATGTGCTAGAATGTAGATGTGCTACTACAGACCTCTTATACGCTACATCGAGCCTTATATGCACTAAATCCCTAATAATTTGCACTATCAAAATCATCCTATGCACTATTATAGGTGGCCTATGCGCTAATATGCGTAACAACATCACATTTCAAAATTAAAAACATGAGAAAATAATTCAAAAATTCACAAAGAAGGTTTTCAAAATTCGTACTGGAGGTTTGTATGTCGCTGGCCAGTTATGTCGCCACACACGCTCAAATCAATGAGTCTCGTAGGGAATCACCATCTTTAGCTAAGTTGCTCAAATTACTCTCACTCAAAAATTTCAATATCAAAAGTGCACAAATGAGTGTCGTTTTCACTTTTGGCCTATTAAAAAGGGGTAATTAAAGTGGGATTTATGATGGGATATTATAATTTTTTAGGGATCAATTAATCAAATCACAGGTTATTTTTTCTATATCAGGGGATAAATCGTTGGAACATCATCAAATCATACAATTACCATCAATGCCATCAGAAACCATCAAAAATTTCAAAAATTTCAAAAATCTTTAAAAAAAAAAAAAAAATCCCTAATTTATCTCCCGAGGGGGCATACATCCATTATCTCCTAAACAATCACCGTCTGGGGCATTATCAAAATTTTTTCAGCACTGAAAAAAATTTCTTTGAAGCAATGTGTAAACACATCACTTCAAAGAGGGGGAAAATTTATACATCAAAAAATGGTCTAGAGAAAATTACTTAAATACTAGTTATTTAATTAATAAAATCTTTATTTCCTCTACTTATAAATAAATTGCAAAATTTATAAAAATATAGTTCATATTTCTTAATTCTTCCTATCTAAATCACTTTCTTCATGATTTAATTAAATAAACAAATTTAACTAATTTGTTTTATTTGATTAATTCCCTCCAGCTAAATTTGAATTTTTAAATTGGAATTTAGTCACATTTCTCCATATTTTCTAACCTCCTTCCACCTCACCATGTGTCACATGAAATTAATTATTTCTAATTTCTAAATGGGAATTTATCCTCAACAATTTTAACAACCTCAGAGACACATGGCTTCTCCTTTCCATTTATTCCCTTCTACACTTGGCAAGTTTGTTCTATTAAAGGGAACAACTTCCCTAATTCTCTCTAACCTCTTCGCTTCTCACCGTTGATCTCTCTAGACTGAATCCTGATCATCCATTGCTGCCACATCACTTGATTCCTTGGTGAAATCTATAAATAGAGGCTCATTTATAGCTTTTCATATAGAGAGCATAGCATAAATTTACTCTACAGAAATACTTTCAGCATTAGTGAGCTTAGCATTGGCTTTTTAGCTTAGAATTTAGCATTTGATTTCAAGTAGTGTTATAGTGGCAATTTCATTTCTAAGAACTTAATTGTTGCATTATCATTACAACATTTCTATAGCATATCTATTATCTTATAATTTTATCATTGCATCATTTCACATCCTTATGTACATAATTTTATATCATTCATCAAATTCATCGATCATGTAGATGTAGGCATCATTTCTTGCATTTTAATTCAATGGATTATCATTTCTTAGGTGGCATCCCAGTAGTCTAGTGCATACCTAAAATTTGAGAGCACTAATACAAGATCCTTAAGAATAGAGGATGATGGAATGACTTTGAGAAATCATTTTATCAATTTTTTTGTTAAATTTGATTTCCTTAATATAACACTTTGCATCAATTGTGTGTTTAATTCTTACTTGTTTGTTTTACACATTTTCACACAATACATTTTGAACTTTTGTCTTTCATATCCTTTGTGCTTTTGATTTGTGCCCTCGAAACCCTATAAATCTCTTTCAATGAAACCTTAAATCTTAAGGCAACACACTACCTCTCATTGGGGAGCTCAAGAATATAGAAAAAATTGAAATATGCTCCTGTTCATGGCAAGTCATCATGAACTTTCCACTATTTCTCTAGAAACCCTGCCCTTATTCACTTATCTCTAATTATCTTATAAAATTTGTGTTTGTATAGGGTGTTAACATGGTCTATCTTCAAACTTGAGACTAACCTTATGAGGACTCTTGATGAATCTTTCTAGCTTATTTGTCATGCTCTACCCTATAAACTATTCACTTTGTGACTCTGGAAGACCCTTTTATGGTTGTCACTCTTTGACACAATATTTAAAAATTTTGTCACCAAACTTTACCACATTTCACATATGATGACTAAACCAAACACCAATGCACATTGCAAGACTATCTTTGGGTATGAAGGCTTTCATAGGTGGATTTTTCTCATCCTAGATTGTCATAAATTGTTATCTTCTCTATGCATTGTTTCTTTCTTTAAGGATTCATGACTTATTCATAACCAACTAACTATAATCATACTTATAAACCTATCTTTTAACCATTATCTATGACACATCTTCTTTGTCCCTACAAATGCAAATAGGAATGTTCTTTAATGTTATCTTTGAGTCAATTTTCAAGTAACTATTGTTTCCTTAAAACCCTCAACTTCAATGCCTTGGGAATTTACAACACATCCTCTAATTAGCAACCCATGTTACCTAGAAAATTTGAGATAGGACAACTTGATTATGTTCAGCTAGAAGCTCCTTATAAATGCTCAATATTCACAAATTCCCTATTAGCTTGAGGTTTCATGAGATTGATCCCATGGGTTCCAAAATAACTCGGGTATGGAAAAATATCTCACTTTCTAACCATGGCCAACAAAATAAACTTGGCTTCATGAAACGTATGTGAGGATTAATGTCCTATGATTTGAAAATTTTGGATACATTTTCTAATGCACAAATTTGAGATGAGTAACCTAGTTCCAATGAATGGTTTTAGAAGTAACTTGAAAGAAGTTGTGAAAATAGAAAATGTATGGTTGGCATTCAACATTCCCAATGCACTCAATGCCTTTTCGTCCCCCATTACTTCTTGTTCTTTACCCTTCTTTTTTTGCATACAACATTGCTTCCTAAGATAATTTTCACATCATTAGAAAGGCTTCATACTTCATATTAGATGCACATTCACATCTTCTCTTTCTTGCTAGTACAAAAGCTACCTCAAGCATGGGATTTTCACAAGAAGTTTGACAATACTATTAGTATTCAACATGGTTTTGAAAGTATTAATAGTAAATAAGGGCTTTCAACAAGGTTTAGAATCTTTATTGATCATGGGAGGGTTTCAAGAAATAACACACCTAGAGATCTTCAAGTTGAGCACCAATTAAGGTTGAAAACTACATGTTCTCCCTTCAATATGATGTTTGAAATAGTTCTATCCACCATAATAGTTTGCTAGTTGGTTTAGGGAAAGTGCTAAGGAAGTGGAAACCCTAACAACATTGAACCTAAATGCATTAGAACTCAAACTCTAAACAAGACATGACTCTCTCCAAGCTACATGCATGTGAAAAAGACATGATCAAATATTAACAAACCAAAACTCCTTTCTTCTTGCCCATTTCCCTTTTGGCGTTGGTATTTTAAGAAAATCAATATTTAATTTTCTTCCTTTTTCACAATCTAGTGCCAAACTATAATCCAAATGGTAAAAAAATTCAACATGAATATTATGAGGAAGAGAACAAAAATTATCTCAATATCATCCACATGTGCAAGGTTCGTTAAGGAAACATCATAGACAAGTGGAGGTTCAAAATGACCTTCATACAACTACCTAACTATGGTCCAAATAGTGAAAATACACTTTGTATGTTCTATGTGATGTAAAATATCCCCATAAATAGTAAGACTACTTGGTTCATAGACTTGGTCATTGATGTTTGATAAAAAAGATTCTACTTAAAATCACTTGGCTTAGGAATAAGTCCAATGAGATAAGTTAATAAATCCTTAGATAGATGTATTAATAATTGATCCCTTCCCTCTAGAATAGATAGTTCTAGTGATCTAATGTGACAAGAGAAGAGTAAACACAAACATTATAAAACGCGATGAAACTCTCCATAATTAAAACTTTATATTAGTTCATTCTTTACATGATCACCATTAGTAATTTTGAAATATCCTTTATATACTTAGTGCATTTACAATTTTAGTTTATAGTTTATTGGCTTTTATAGTTTCAAAAATAGATAAAATACCGAAAGAATGACTTTAACATAGAATGAGAATGAACATCTAAAGAAAAACTAAAAAATTATATTAAAAAATACACTTTAAATAAATTAGACTAATAAAAGGTCTATATGCACAAGTTATGTCCTCTCAAAATTTTCAAAACAATAAATATACAACAAAATGTTTAAAAACTATTAATTTCTAAAACCTTAAAAAACTATATTTTTTTCTTTTGTAAATCTCAATTGGAATTCATATACAATATATTATATCTATACATATATATTAATTAAAATATAGGAGAATTGCTTTTAAACATGAGCTATACATAAAAAATAAACATTTTTTTTAAATTAAAAAATTAGTGTCTCAATGGAAATGTAAAATTAATTATAAATTTTATAATTTTAGTTATATTATTATGCTAAGAGGTGTTCTATATTAAAAAGAGAGAATGTCATATTGTGACCAAGACAAAACAAAATAAAGCACATATTAGAAAACTACAACTATTAAGTTAAAAATATTAAAATAACATATAAATATACAATATTTACTACACTTTTCCCAATTTAATAAAGAAATTATAAACTTAAAATTGTTTAACTACTAATTTACAAGAAAGAGGGGAATTACTAGTTTAATTACTTTCTTGATAAGCATTTATAACTTTAGTCCACAATTGGTTGGGATTGGAGGCTATGTTATTTTTACTATTTGGTCTATCTCTATCAAGCTATTTTTTTGTGATAGTGTTTTATTTAAAATTGCCTTTCCAATATGAAAATATATTTTATTAATAAAAAATATTGAAAAATTGACACATTTAAAAAAAAAACTATAAAAGATTCATTAGTAAATAAAATAAAATAAGTCTTAAGTAAATAAAATAACCACTCTTAAATAAATAAAATAACTTTAAAATAATTCTAAACTAAAATAAAATAACTTTTAAATAAATTTAATAACTTAATATTGGTTTCTCTCTCTATTTTTTCAATAGATCGGTTTGAGATATCTATACTAGTATTTACAATAAGAATTGCTTAATACAATCATAAGATCAATTTTAACTAGCCCCCTCTCTCCCTCCTTGTCACAAAATAAAATTACATATTGAGATGGCTTAAGAGTTCCTTTTGTAATTACTGTTGAGAGACACTCTACAATGATAACATGGCTTAAGAGTTCTTTTTGTAATTAGTGTCGAGAGACACTCTACATTGACAACATGGCTTAAGAGGTTTTTTTGTAATTAGTGTTGATAAACACTCTACAATGACAGGATAGGAATGGAGTACCTATGCGAGTTAACAAATCTCTTTTACATGAAATTTGACAATAATTTTCATGTCAAAATTATATTAGTTAATAATAAACATAATATTTCCAAAATAACTTCAAATTGATATTTCTTGACATTTTTTAATAGATGTTTTTTAAGATATCTATACTAGTTTATTCTATATTTTATTAAAAGACTGAATTTATATAAAAATAAATAAATATGTAAATGCTTTTCCAAATTAATTATACGCAAACTAGTATCTAGAGACAATGTCTATCCACAAGCTTTTTGTTAGTAAAAGACCTAGTAGTTGAGCATGTTCCAATAGCTGTTATAGCATTTGTTGATTTAATGCCCACTATTTTTAACAATATTGAACCAATAGTTGTGATTTTAAAGTTGTTAGTGTTGATGATAACTACCAATAATTGAATAATATGTATTCCTTAGATCTAAAAAACAGCAAATCATGTGATGCCACATCAACGCACTAATAAAACATGATTTAGTGTACAAGTATTGGTCTCCTTTTTTTGGGACCTTTTTGGACACCTCAACAAAGTGCATGCTGATGTGGCATCATATTTGATGATGTGACCCTCCAACCTTAGTTATAAGCAAGGGCGTTGCCAAACAAGCTACTGTAAAAAAATTGAAATCTTTTTAAAATTTCTAGAAGTAATTTTCTGCGATTTTCATAAAATGAGTACTAGGGAGATGCAATTTAGTCTGCATAAAAAAGAATTGATGTTAAATTAAATATGTAGGGATAAATAAATGGGCACATATGGATCCTGTAGGTAATGTGAGTACGTGCGGTGGGACTAATTCTCAGTACGTGCTGTTTCCCCTCTCCCATCAATTCAACAAATGGTGTAAAGTAAATAGGGTACCTACAGGGCATGATAATCATTGATATTAAAGTTTTGGCGGGGCAATAGGCCTATTTCACACTCTTTATTACTCCGTGCTTTAGAAGGTACTCATAATGATTGGACATTTTTTTATAATTTAAAGATTAACGAAATTATTATTATTTTAATTAAAGTTTGATTGAATGGGAGTACGAATAAGGTACATACTACTCATTGATAAAAATAATAATGAGTTATTAGTAAAAAAAAATGGTGGTTGGTAGAAAGAGACACGTCAAAGTTTAGGTGAGATCAAGTTCAAACAAAAGATAAAAATAAACAAAAAGTATAGTTTTGTAACAATAAATATGAAGAAAAATGCTAAGTGGAACTCTCCGGAGCGAGATCATGATCATCATTAAGTTTATCATATATATAAATGGAGATTGTATTGCCAGCAATAGACTCCCAACTAATAAGAGTGCCCTCCTCATCTTGATCTTTAGTAGGTTACTAAGTACAAACAAGGGAAATTGCTAGAATTTGGCCAACTAAGAACACCATGCCTATGAGAAGAGGCAGAAGGTAGTTGAGATGGTTGAGACCATGCATGGGCAACATGATCCCTAGAACCTTGCAGTTGATAGCCTCGAGATTGGGATCCACGATCTCGTATAGTTGATTGACCATGACCACACGTGCATCCATGGGCTATAGAGGAAGCAAGGGTTGGGACTCTAGCAACTATGCATGGAGCATTAAGATCCATTAGTTTAGAGTATATAGTGTTTTTGAATTGTATTTTGTGTAATTTTAAATTGATGTTTCTTGAGTGCAATGCAAGTCCAAAAATACATGCAATTTGATTCAACTGTGCATATTTTTTAACGACATTTTCTTAGTGTGATCATTTTTATTTTTATTTTTAAAAAAACATAGTTGAATCCAAAAGCACTCTATAAATTGTAATTTTACATCAAAAATATTAAGCTAATATCGATATTTTTGTTACAATATAACAATATCTATCTATCTACTACATTTTGTTGTAAAAAAATAATATATAATATTTTATTGTATTATTTTTAACCCAATTTAAGTTTTATAACTATCAATTATATCAAACTATCTTTTAGTTGATTCTCTTTTAATAAAGTTAAATGTTATGTAATAAATTCAATACCTTAAAAGATGAAACAATATTATTATAATATGTAAATACAACCTTAAATATTAATTAATTGAAATTCAAAGCCTAAAATATTTTATTTTTTAATTAATTATTATTTATATCAAATATGCATCCAATATGTTATGGTCATGAAAAATATGGCATTCACTAAAGTGGCTCAATTTTAAATGTACAAGGTCTAAATTAATTCAAAGCAAGTGCATGTACAACCACTCTTATTTGGCACATTTTAAGCTTTAGCTACATAATGTGGCAATGCGGGCCTCTCTAACTTCTATTCACTCATTATGAAATCACATTGCTCTATCATCAAAACTATATGTCTTGTCTTTCACGGTCTTCTTTGTTGGAAAATGGTCAGCACTCCCCTCGGGATTCACGACATGGACTAACTGCCTCTCGTGTATCTGTTAACTCTGGCAATTGTATCAAAAATTAACAAGTTGACCTTTTGGTGCAATGACAATTGTGGGGCCAACAATTGGTATCAGAGCCAAAGGTGTTGGGTTCAAATCCCCTCGGGTAACATTGAGGGGGAGATTGTTGGTAGATGGTCAACACTCCCCTCAAGATTCGCAACATGGACTAACCACCTCCCATGGATTCGTTAACTATAGCAGTTGTATTAGACATTAACATGTCGACCTTTTGGTGCAACGACAATTGTGGAGCCAACATTCTCCTCCCAAGTTAACCATTCGCACATTATCATTAATGATTGTAGTTTTATCCCCCCTACTTTAGTTACTTAAAACATACATGTCAATAATAAAACCCAAATGGTAACAATAAAAAACATTTCATTTTCCATTCATAGTTTCAAAATTCATTTTGGTCATGTATCACCAATCCCTATGCCTAAGCCTTTATTTAGCAAATTCCCATGAACCACTCTTACTATAGCCACTAAATGAAGGATTGAGCCATGAGATCTTTTGATCCAAGTTTGGTGCCCCTTTAGTGCTCTAGCCTAGCATTGTTCTTATTGATAGTCAATCATAAAAAATATAATGGGTCCCCTTGGTCAAATTGTACACATATGTTGTCTTTTACATCCCCTCATGTCTCATTGGGCAAGTTTTCAAGGTTTTCCATCCCTTGGTAGATTTTCCTTCTTTTCCTTGTTCCTTGAAATCCCACATTGCCTTGCCTATTGGAGTTTCCCTCATTAGTTTTCATTCATCTTCCTCCTCCCACCTCCATGCTTTATCTCTCTATATTTGGTGAGTTTTAGGAATTTCAATAATCTTTCTTTCCTCTTAACATTTTCTTTGATTCCTCGTGCATTTTCTTTCTTGCCTCCCTCTAGCTTTCTTCCTTTTCATGCTCAAACCTTTGATGATTTAATTAAATTTGTGATACATAAGTTATAAGCTTGAAGTCTAAAGTCTAAACCCTAGCATCCTATTTTCCTTTTGTTAGGATAAAGCGACATTAACCTTGGAATCCTAAATCATTTTTATGTGTCTCTATGATCCTTGAAAGGTGTACTTGGATGCCTAAGGACATGATAGATAAATACTTAATATAAAATATATCTATGGAAATTTGTAATTGCATTCATAAAGGAAGTATAAGGTCAACAGTGTCAATTACAAGTTTTAAATGCAAATTACTCATACTAGGTGTCCAAATGGGAGATGAAGAGTCATCATTGATTATTGGACCCATTTATCATTACATGTTGTTGCATGATGAGGTGATAGGTTGTGCATGTCAACCATTAGGAGTAATGAGGTATAATATACCTTGGGAGTTACAATTTTCTCATTGGGTGTGGGTTTATGATGCCCATGTGAAAACCATGTGGATATTTAGTAATTTTTACTAAGTTTACAGGTTGTACATGAATGGGGGTGTATGGTTTTTGCAAGTGGTTTTATGTCTCTTTTATTTAGATACTACAATGGTTTTATCATCCCATCTCTTCTATAAATTGGAGCTTTGAGTTAGTAGATGCATATGTTATTTTACATGTATCCAGGTGTTGTTAGAATGATATAAGAGATTAGAGTGCTAGTGTGTTGTTGTACATCCCTTCTTGAAGATTAGTAACATACTTACATCCTCTTTCTCATGTGGATTTTTTTTCTGAAAGGGTTTCTCCATGTAAATTTTGTGTCACCTATGGTTTTTTTTTTTTAATTTCTATTGTTGAATTGTGCAATCATTTAACTAGCATATTTGGTAATCTTTGATAAGTAAACAAATTTAATAGTTGAATAGACTTTTAGAAGTTTTTATTGTATTAATGTCACCTTGTTTTACAACATTTTCTATTAGAGCTAATGGTTATGTATAGAGAGGGACACCTTTATTTTAAGTGTTGAAGGTTTTTGGGCTATATTGGGAGATTTTATATTGTGCACGATTTTGTATATTTAAGGAAAGATTGTATACCGTGGATTTTACTTCTCATATGGATATTGAGAAGTTTAATGGTTTTGGGTATTAGATGTGGAATTTGAAGATGGAATATCTCCTTGAAGAAAGAGATCAATAGTTACTGATTTCACAAGAAAAAAATCCATCTAGTGTGTTTGATTAAGATTGGTTAAAAAATGACAAGAAGGCATAATGAACCATATGATTGTGTCTTGAAGATTTTATACTCTTGAATTTTTATGAGGCTACCACTTACAAGTTGTGGAAGAGGATAAGTGATATATATCAAACTAACAACCTTACAAATAATTTATATCTCAAAATATGGTTATATTCATTGAAAATGAAGGATGGTGATTCTATTCTAGATTATTACTTTGTTCTTTACTCGATACTTGGGAAAAATTATATTTTTTTCCCATTAGTGGAAGTGGTGGAGCATTGAACATGGAAAATCTTATTGCTACTCTTTTATCAAAGTAAATAATAAGAAAATCCATGATGTTGGCTCCTAGGATGCTTTGCATGCATGAGGAAGGTCCTATAGCGTAGAAAATTGTACTCCCTTGTAGGTGATAATACAATTTCATGCTTAGTTTGAACCTATTTTAGTGACCCTTACATTTATACATTTTCAACACCTCATTATGGGCCCTAATTCCCTTTATTATGCATTCCAAAGCCTATTTTTATCATTTTCCAACAAAATTACAAGCATTGAATAAATGCAACCAACTGTTACTTTACTCCCAACACTCAAAGTCCTAGAAATTTGAGCTAGGACCCATATGCCTATGGGTGTATAGGTCCCCCTTCTTAGCTAAGACCCAAAATTTGGCCTATTGGCAATATTTTAACATTCAAATTTCTAATTTCTAATGTCGACTTTCAAGATCTAATCTTTGGGAAATTAGAGAAATGCTTATAAATACCTAGTCTTTTCACCATTTCAAAACTAGAGAGAAAGAGAACAAGAGAAATAGCATTCAAGCAAGAAAAACTGAGTAGCGTATTTTGCCATACACATTTGCATAATTTGCAAGTTTTCAAGTATAGTTGCATATTTGATCAAGCATTTATCACATGATTGAAGGTTGATGCCTATGGAAGAACATGATGGATTCTAGGTTTGGGAGATGCATTTGGCCAATTCCCTCAACCTAATGAATTGTTTCCTAATTGTTCTCATCTTCAAGCTTCATTCCTCTTGTAGCCTAAAGCAAGGTATCATTACATTTCAGATTTACTTAGGGTGTTTGACTTCTCCCTAATTGGATCTTGTCATTTTCATATAGGAATCTCTCTCTAATACACGTGAGTAGGGTTTCTTTGCATTTAGCTCATAACAACCTTAGACACATATAAGGTTAGGGCTCACTCATACAATCTTTTTATCAGATCTTTGCCAATTTTTTGAGGTTTAAATACCAAATAGGGGTTTTATTAAGGAAAATCCCCATATAGCCACCCTAAACCATCTCTTTTGAAGATTTATTGTAGGTATAGATCCAAATACAAAAGGTTTGCAGGACAAGAAACAATGAGTGGGAAAAGAGCTATAGGATCAAGTTTTGAAGTTTTGACAAGGCTTATAAAGACCCACACTCCCTTGGGTGATTGTGTTGGTATGTGGCGACTGATCATGGTATACTGTACACCCCGACATGTATCCTTGTTGGGGTTTGGGGCCAGGCCAGGCCCCGGGTGGGGGTTCGACGGCGGTAGCCCCCAAGAAAATTTGTCCTCCTACTTTTTCACGTCATCACCGAAAAAAGGAAAAATCCAATTTTGTAGAACCCAAAATATGGAAGCTTCTAAGCTTGATAAAAAGGGGTTCGGATGGGTGTTACAGGATAATGAAAAAGGCGATTATTCGCAAGATTGTAATAGGTTTTTGCACTGGATAATAAAAGTATTGGATGGCTATGGTTTGGTGGATGTAGCCCGGATTGGGTGAACCATGCTAAATTTTTTGTGTTATGATTTATTCTATGTGTGTTTTAGTTTCTCTATTTATTACTTAAATCTACATTTAATTGTTAGATATCTGCCATTCTAACCCTAACAAGTGGTATCAGAAGCCGGGTTGTGTTTGATTACTATCTATAGGAAGGTCTCGGTTGAGTGGGAGTAATGTGGATGACGAGGGTAAGAAGGTTGAGAAGTTTAATGGGCAGAACTATTAGTTATGGAAGATGCAGATGGAGGACTATCTCTATCAGAAGGATTTATGGTGGCCATTGGAAGGGAAAACCAAGAAACCCCAAGCAATGTCTAATGAGGACTGGATATTTTGGATAGAAAGGCTCTTGGTAGTATTCGTTTATGCCTGGCACAATCGAGTGGCGTTCAATATTACAAAAGCAAAGACAACTCAAGAGTTGATGGAAACCCTGGTGAAGTTATATGAAAATCCTTCCGCCCGAATAAGGTATTTCTTATGCGTTTTTAATATGAAAATAGTAGAAGGTGGGTCAGTTGCTGATCATTTAAATGAGTTTAATACGGTCACCAGTCAATTAACTTATGTAAAATTAAACTTTGATGAAGAGAAGTTAGAGACTCTTGGTCTACGTGTTCTTTGAAAGAAACGGAATAATAGCAAGTAGTTGTTAGCAAACTGTTCCTAGTTCCATTTGAAATTTGATGATGTTTGTTGGTGTTGTACAGGCGAGGAAATCCATAGGGAAAAGCTGGTGGAACATCCACGCTGAGCGATGTTTTGATACAGCGAGGGGAAAAAAAAGGAGAGGAAACAATTAAGGAAATACATTAAAGTCATGAGAAAATCAAAGGACAAAAAGGGTCCCAATCTAAAGACAAAGAGAGTTATTGAGAATGCGTGGTAGCGGGTCATTTTAAAAGAAAGATTGTTGGTCTCGGGGAAAATAAAAAAGGAGATATAAAGGAAAGAAATACAAAGAACCAGAGAATAGTAAGGTAAGAAATAAATAGAATTTGAGTAGGGGCGGCTTTGATTCTTTCCCTTGATAATGCTAATGATTCTTGGGTCTTAGATTCAGGGGCTTCATTTCATACTACGCCCCATAGAAGTTATTTTCTTCATTATGTCCAAGGGGATTTTGGGCTGGTTTATTTGGGAGATAACAAACCTTGTTAGACTGTTGGAAAGGAAAGAATCAAGATTGGGGTACGAGAATACAGAATCATTGGCTACTACGTGAGGTAAGGCATGTTCCAAAGTTAAGCAGAAATTTAATTTCAGCCGGGCAACTAGATGATGAAGGTTGTGTTGTTACATTTAGTGATAAAAATTGGAAGGTCACAAAGGGTGCCTTAGTAGTAGCAAAAGGTGTGAAAGTAGGCACCTTATATCTTTGTATAGGACATACTATTCCTTCTACTTTAATTATTACAGAAAAGAGTCAATCTTCAGGAACAGTTGCTGCAGTTCAACAGGTAAAAGATCATACAGTTACTGTGGACTCTAAATTAGAACTGTGGCATAATAGACTTGGGCATATGAGTGCAAAAGGTATGAAATTACTTCATTCAAATAATGTTTTACCAGGTCTAAAATGTGAACGTATATGGATTTAGAAAGTTGTGTGTATGGAAAACAAAGAGTAAGTTTTCTCAAGGATGGGAAGAAAAAGAAAGATGAGAAATTAGAGCTTGTGCATACGGATGTATGGGAACCAGCTCAGGTATCTTCTCTTGGTGGCTCTCTGTATTATGTTGCATTCATTGATGATGCAACTAGGAAGGTATGGATTTATTTCCTTAGGCAGAAATCTGATGTATTTGAAACTTTTAAAAAATGGAGAAGCTTGGTTGAGAATGAGACAGGTAAAAAGATAAAATGTCTCAGATCTGATAATGGTGGTGAGTATTGCAGAAAAAAGTTTGAAGATTATTGTTCCTCTAATGGTATCTGTAGGTAGAAAACAGCTCCAAGGACTCCACAAGAAAATAGAGTGGCTGAGTGCATGAATAGAAAAATAATGAAGCGTGCACAAACTATGAGATTGCATGCTGGGTTGCCTTTAAAAATGTGGGCAGAGACTGTAAAAACTACTGTTTATTTAATTAATAGAGGTCCCTCTAATCCTTTGGGTTGTGATATTCCAGAGGAAGCATGGAAAGGTAAGAAGGTGAGTTATTATTTTCTCAAAACCTTCGGTTGTGAAGCATTTGCACATGTAGATTCTGAAAATAGAACCAAGCTTGATGCAAAATCAAAGAAATGTATATTTGTTGGGTATGGCATTGATGAATTTGGTTATAGGCTTTGGTATTTTGAAAATTAGAAAATTGTGAGAAGTAGGGATGTCATATTCAATGAGAAATTTTTGTACAAAGATATGTTGCTGCAACATGAGAAGAAAGAAAATGACTATGTAGTGTTGGATGATATTTCAAACAATGATGTTTCAGTGGTTCCTCATGTTGGGCAACAACAGCAACAACAAATACCACAAACTCCTGTTAGACGATCTTCAAGGATAAGTAGACCTCCAGAAAGATTCTCCCCCTCTTGGTATACTATTTTGTTAACTGATGCTAGTGAACCAGAATATTATGATGAAGCTATGTAGGTGGATACCAAGGTTCAGTGGGAGCATGGAATGGAAGAAGAAATGGACTCCTTGTTGAAAAATCAGACTTGGGAATTATGCAAGTTGCCTACAGGTAAAAAGGATTTACCAAACAAATGGGTTTATAGGTTGAAAGAGGAGGATGGAAATGAAAGAAATGTTTAAAATAGGATTAGTTCTTCGAAAGTTTTCCACCGAGAAAAAAGATTATTGATTTTGATGAATTTTTCTCCAATTATTGAAAATGACTTCTATTTGTATTGTTTTAAGAATGCATGGTTGTTGAAGATTTGCATTTAGAAACGACTTGATGTTAAAACAACCTTTCTCCATGGTGATTTGGAAGAGGAATCTACTTATGGAACAAGCTAAAGGATTTGAGGTCAAAAGTAGGAGAAACTAGTGTGCAGATTGAAGAAAAGTTTATATGGCTTGAAACAAGCACCTTGGCAATAGTACTTAAAATTTGATAGTTTTATGGCTGAGCAAGGCTATAGCAAGTGTAATTTTGACCATTGTGTTTATTTTAAGAGGTTGGATAATGAAAACTACATTATTTTATGTTTATATGTTGATGACATGCTTGTAGTTGGGTCTAACATGGATCACATAAGTGAGTTAAAACAACAGTTAGCAAAATATTTTTCTATTAAGGATTTGGAGGCAGCAAAACAAATCCTTGGTATTAAAATTTGTAGAGATAGGAAAAATAGAAATTTGTTTTTATCTCAAGCTAATTATGTTGAAAAGGTGTTGCAGAGATTTCATATGGAGAATGCAAAAGTTGTCAGCAAACCTTTACTTAGTCATGTTAAATTGACTAAGGATATGTGTCCAAAGACACAAGAGGAGGAAGAAAAAATGTCCGAGGTACCATATGCTTTAGCTGCAGGCAGTTTAATGTATGCCATGGTATGCACGAGACTAGATATTGCACATGTTGTAGGAGTTTTTAGTAGGTATTTGAGTCATCCTAGAGTTGAGCATTGGAATGCAGTAAAATGGATTCTCAAGTACTTGAGAGGTACATCCAATAAATGTTTATGTTTTGGGGGCTCTAATACGGATTTAAAAGGCTATGTTGACTCATATTTGGCAGGGGATATAGATACCAGGTGGAGTACCATATGTTATGTATTTACAGTTGGTGGGATAGTAGTGAGTTGGATTTCTCGATTGCAAAAGGTGGTTGCTTTATCCACCACAGAGGCAAAGTATGTTGTTGCAACAGAGGTGGAAAAGGAGATGATATGGCTGCAAATTTTCATAGATGAGTTGGGAAAACAAAAGGCTGAAAATCACTTGTTTACAGATAGCCAGAGTGCTATGCATTTTGCAAAGAATTATGCCTTGTATTCTAAAACAAAACACATACAGTTGAGATGTCATTTCATTTGGTCGATGTTGGAGGATGGACAGGTCAAGTTGGACAAGATACATACAGATGCCAATCTGGCAGATATGTTTACAAAGGTAGTAACAAGGGAGAAACTGAGCTCCTCTTCAGCTTCAATTGGCCTTCAAGGTTGAATTCAAGTATAATAAAGCAGCAGGGTCCAAGGTACTTATTTCCAGTGGGAGCTGTAATTGCAGCAGTGTCATCCAAGATCAGTCTCCAAGTGGGAGATTGTTGGTATGTGGCGACTGATCATGCTATACTATATAGCCCATGGTATACTATACACCCCGGCATGTATCCTTGTCGGGTCCGGGGCATGTATACTTTTTCGCATCATCACCGAAAAAGGGAAAAATCAACGAAAAAGGAAAAATCCAATTTTGTAGAACCCAAAATCTGGAAGCTTCTAAGCTTGATAAAAAGGGGTTCGGATGGGTATTACAGGATAATGAAAAATGCAATTATTCACAAGATTGTAATAGGTTTTTGCACTAGATAATAAAAGTATTGGATGGTTGTAGTTTGGTGGATGTAGCCCGGATTGGGTGAACCACGTTAAATTCTTTGTGTTATGATTCATTCTATGTGTTTTAGTTTCTTTGTTTATTACTTAAATCTACATTTAATTGTTAGATATATGCCATTCTAACCCTAATAGATTGAGTCCTCCTATGCATGATAGATTCAACTTTTGGTGAAAGGTACACATCATCTGATACTTCCCAAATCCACGTGCAAATTTAGTTTTCATTTGTGTATTTATAGAATATTGCATTTATCATATTTGGTCATATAGATCAATTAGGTTAATCTTTCCAAATCATTTCCCATCCATCTTCAAGGCCATAAGAGTGTAGATCTAGGTCTGATTGGCTCACCTTTATGGTTGATAGTCAATCTATTGACCTTGTTGATCCATGCTCAAATGTTACTTGGAAAAAGGTCCATAAAAGAAACCTTAAGTTTACTCACTAAACATAAAGGTTCACCTTCTTCTACATTACATTTTGGTGAGCCTACTATTTTGACATCATATATCTTCTGAAAATTTCATGCATTCACTCTAGATCTAGATTTTGCATTGCATTGATTTGCATCTTTCATTTAGGGTGTCATATTTTCATAATAAAATGTCATAAAAAATCCAAAAATATTGCATCCTAACTTTTATAATAGCTTGTATTAGGGTTGGTTTTATTCATTTAGATTAGACTTGTATACAAAATTGTTTTTGAAAAGTATGATTTGTTGTTCAAACATTGTCATACAATTGCATTTCACTTACATTAGAAAATTTTGGAAAAATAGTCACTGTAGAACCACTTTGCAAAAAAAAATAGTAAACTTAGGCAGTGATATAAACATTCAATTTTTATATTTTTTGAACCTCTGACAAGGACTCAAATGCCCCTAGGTGTCCCTATCCTGCTGTAGGTGGCTTATTGAAATTCTAGAACAATATTAGGGCATGTTAAACAAATTTGCCATTTTTCTTAGCTTGGTCAAAATTTTGAAAGAATTTTACTTTTCAATACTTAACATTTTCAGATCTATAGGAAAATTGATTGCATTTTTTGAATTAGTGCATAATCTAAGTAGATTAGTTTTCATTTTGCAAACATTCAAAACCCTAGATTGTTACAACACATTTCACAAATCAGAAACTCACAAAATAGCAGAAGAATCAATCCTAAATATGGGTTTGCAAATAGTCACACAATTAATCTTTGTTACTAAGGCCTTTGAAACTAACACTTTTGAAAAATCCCTACTAGGACCTAGACACCCTTGGGCATCCCAGTCCTCCAAAAACAACTTCAAAACTTAGAAACAGACTAATATTTATTGTTAGTTTGTAGTTCTGCAATCTGATTTTCATATCTGTAGCAAGTCTATAAACTTGTTTTCAACCCTAGTTAGCTTAAACATGCATAAGAAATTAATGATTAATATTGGATAAAGTATAGTTATTTGATCATGTCAGATCTCTTTCTACATGTGCATTGTATACCTATCAATCCCTTAAGTCATGATGACTTTGATATGTTAGATGAAGCACTTGAGGACTTCATCTCACCTAGATCATCCATTAAGTTTTGAAACATTACTAACTAACAAAGAACAATCAATGCAAGCACACCTCAACTCATTATTTACCCACTTTCACAACAACCTCAAGTCCAAACCAAACCTGTGCTTATCATAGGACCACCTCAAAACAAACTAAAACCTCTAGGGGCTATCTTAAACTTTGCAAGACAACTCACTAGTGGTAATGTATCATAATAAACAAGTTACCACATAGTTTCTCATACGCATAACACAAGGAACAATAGGAAACCATGACAAACACAAACCATTCCCACATCAATACTAATAGGACCTATGAAAATTTTGTGGTTCTTCGTATGAGTTCCCTTCTTTTGAGTGTTTGAATGGGTTGTTTGGGTTAGGGTTTGTTGAAATAGTAATTAGGGTTTATCTTGGC
>VDFB02271358.1:880745045-880842658 GCA_007258455.2 Sequoia sempervirens
ACATACATGTCAATAATAAAACCCAAATGGTAACAATAAAAAACATTTCATTTTCCATTCATAGTTTCAAAATTCATTTTGGTCATGTATCACCAATCCCTATGCCTAAGCCTTTATTTAGCAAATTCCCATGAACCACTCTTACTATAGCCACTAAATGAAGGATTGAGCCATGAGATCTTTTGATCCAAGTTTGGTGCCCCTTTAGTGCTCTAGCCTAGCATTGTTCTTATTGATAGTCAATCATAAAAAATATAATGGGTCCCCTTGGTCAAATTGTACACATATGTTGTCTTTTACATCCCCTCATGTCTCATTGGGCAAGTTTTCAAGGTTTTCCATCCCTTGGTAGATTTTCCTTCTTTTCCTTGTTCCTTGAAATCCCACATTGCCTTGCCTATTGGAGTTTCCCTCATTAGTTTTCATTCATCTTCCTCCTCCCACCTCCATGCTTTATCTCTCTATATTTGGTGAGTTTTAGGAATTTCAATAATCTTTCTTTCCTCTTAACATTTTCTTTGATTCCTCGTGCATTTTCTTTCTTGCCTCCCTCTAGCTTTCTTCCTTTTCATGCTCAAACCTTTGATGATTTAATTAAATTTGTGATACATAAGTTATAAGCTTGAAGTCTAAAGTCTAAACCCTAGCATCCTATTTTCCTTTTGTTAGGATAAAGCGACATTAACCTTGGAATCCTAAATCATTTTTATGTGTCTCTATGATCCTTGAAAGGTGTACTTGGATGCCTAAGGACATGATAGATAAATACTTAATATAAAATATATCTATGGAAATTTGTAATTGCATTCATAAAGGAAGTATAAGGTCAACAGTGTCAATTACAAGTTTTAAATGCAAATTACTCATACTAGGTGTCCAAATGGGAGATGAAGAGTCATCATTGATTATTGGACCCATTTATCATTACATGTTGTTGCATGATGAGGTGATAGGTTGTGCATGTCAACCATTAGGAGTAATGAGGTATAATATACCTTGGGAGTTACAATTTTCTCATTGGGTGTGGGTTTATGATGCCCATGTGAAAACCATGTGGATATTTAGTAATTTTTACTAAGTTTACAGGTTGTACATGAATGGGGGTGTATGGTTTTTGCAAGTGGTTTTATGTCTCTTTTATTTAGATACTACAATGGTTTTATCATCCCATCTCTTCTATAAATTGGAGCTTTGAGTTAGTAGATGCATATGTTATTTTACATGTATCCAGGTGTTGTTAGAATGATATAAGAGATTAGAGTGCTAGTGTGTTGTTGTACATCCCTTCTTGAAGATTAGTAACATACTTACATCCTCTTTCTCATGTGGATTTTTTTTCTGAAAGGGTTTCTCCATGTAAATTTTGTGTCACCTATGGTTTTTTTTTTTTAATTTCTATTGTTGAATTGTGCAATCATTTAACTAGCATATTTGGTAATCTTTGATAAGTAAACAAATTTAATAGTTGAATAGACTTTTAGAAGTTTTTATTGTATTAATGTCACCTTGTTTTACAACATTTTCTATTAGAGCTAATGGTTATGTATAGAGAGGGACACCTTTATTTTAAGTGTTGAAGGTTTTTGGGCTATATTGGGAGATTTTATATTGTGCACGATTTTGTATATTTAAGGAAAGATTGTATACCGTGGATTTTACTTCTCATATGGATATTGAGAAGTTTAATGGTTTTGGGTATTAGATGTGGAATTTGAAGATGGAATATCTCCTTGAAGAAAGAGATCAATAGTTACTGATTTCACAAGAAAAAAATCCATCTAGTGTGTTTGATTAAGATTGGTTAAAAAATGACAAGAAGGCATAATGAACCATATGATTGTGTCTTGAAGATTTTATACTCTTGAATTTTTATGAGGCTACCACTTACAAGTTGTGGAAGAGGATAAGTGATATATATCAAACTAACAACCTTACAAATAATTTATATCTCAAAATATGGTTATATTCATTGAAAATGAAGGATGGTGATTCTATTCTAGATTATTACTTTGTTCTTTACTCGATACTTGGGAAAAATTATATTTTTTTCCCATTAGTGGAAGTGGTGGAGCATTGAACATGGAAAATCTTATTGCTACTCTTTTATCAAAGTAAATAATAAGAAAATCCATGATGTTGGCTCCTAGGATGCTTTGCATGCATGAGGAAGGTCCTATAGCGTAGAAAATTGTACTCCCTTGTAGGTGATAATACAATTTCATGCTTAGTTTGAACCTATTTTAGTGACCCTTACATTTATACATTTTCAACACCTCATTATGGGCCCTAATTCCCTTTATTATGCATTCCAAAGCCTATTTTTATCATTTTCCAACAAAATTACAAGCATTGAATAAATGCAACCAACTGTTACTTTACTCCCAACACTCAAAGTCCTAGAAATTTGAGCTAGGACCCATATGCCTATGGGTGTATAGGTCCCCCTTCTTAGCTAAGACCCAAAATTTGGCCTATTGGCAATATTTTAACATTCAAATTTCTAATTTCTAATGTCGACTTTCAAGATCTAATCTTTGGGAAATTAGAGAAATGCTTATAAATACCTAGTCTTTTCACCATTTCAAAACTAGAGAGAAAGAGAACAAGAGAAATAGCATTCAAGCAAGAAAAACTGAGTAGCGTATTTTGCCATACACATTTGCATAATTTGCAAGTTTTCAAGTATAGTTGCATATTTGATCAAGCATTTATCACATGATTGAAGGTTGATGCCTATGGAAGAACATGATGGATTCTAGGTTTGGGAGATGCATTTGGCCAATTCCCTCAACCTAATGAATTGTTTCCTAATTGTTCTCATCTTCAAGCTTCATTCCTCTTGTAGCCTAAAGCAAGGTATCATTACATTTCAGATTTACTTAGGGTGTTTGACTTCTCCCTAATTGGATCTTGTCATTTTCATATAGGAATCTCTCTCTAATACACGTGAGTAGGGTTTCTTTGCATTTAGCTCATAACAACCTTAGACACATATAAGGTTAGGGCTCACTCATACAATCTTTTTATCAGATCTTTGCCAATTTTTTGAGGTTTAAATACCAAATAGGGGTTTTATTAAGGAAAATCCCCATATAGCCACCCTAAACCATCTCTTTTGAAGATTTATTGTAGGTATAGATCCAAATACAAAAGGTTTGCAGGACAAGAAACAATGAGTGGGAAAAGAGCTATAGGATCAAGTTTTGAAGTTTTGACAAGGCTTATAAAGACCCACACTCCCTTGGGTGATTGTGTTGGTATGTGGCGACTGATCATGGTATACTGTACACCCCGACATGTATCCTTGTTGGGGTTTGGGGCCAGGCCAGGCCCCGGGTGGGGGTTCGACGGCGGTAGCCCCCAAGAAAATTTGTCCTCCTACTTTTTCACGTCATCACCGAAAAAAGGAAAAATCCAATTTTGTAGAACCCAAAATATGGAAGCTTCTAAGCTTGATAAAAAGGGGTTCGGATGGGTGTTACAGGATAATGAAAAAGGCGATTATTCGCAAGATTGTAATAGGTTTTTGCACTGGATAATAAAAGTATTGGATGGCTATGGTTTGGTGGATGTAGCCCGGATTGGGTGAACCATGCTAAATTTTTTGTGTTATGATTTATTCTATGTGTGTTTTAGTTTCTCTATTTATTACTTAAATCTACATTTAATTGTTAGATATCTGCCATTCTAACCCTAACAAGTGGTATCGAGTGGGTTGTGTTTAGATTACTATCTATATAGGAAGGTCTCCGCGGTTGAGTGGGGTAATGGCAGACGAAGGTAAGAAGGTTGAGAAGTTTAATGGGTAGAACTATTAGTTATGGAAGATGCAGATGGAGGACTATCTCTATCAAAAGGATTTATGGCAACCATTGGAAGGGAAAACCAAGAAACCCCAAGCAATGTCTAATGAGGACTGGAAGATTTGGATAGAAAGGCTCTTGGAAAAATTCATTATGCGGCAGTAGAGTGGCATTCCAGCTAACACAAAGGGCAAGAACGACTCGAGGTTGGAGTAGAAACTGCAGTGAAATTTTCGCGAAAATCTTTCCACTTCCAGAACAAAGGAACTGCATTTAAGTTTGTTCACTTCACGAGAAAATAGTAGAGAGACGGAACAGAGACTGGCATGGGGATCATTTAAAATGAGTTTAATCGGTCCTGATCCAATTAACTTATGTAAAATTAAGCTTTGATGAGAAAAGAAGTTAGGGCTCTTTGATTCCTGTGTTCTTTACTGAAAATTTGGAATAACGAGGTAATGGTTATTATGCTTTGTTTCCTAGTTCGAATACATTGAGGGTGATGATGTTGTTGGTGTTATTTTGGCTTGAGAAATCCCATAGGAGAAAAGCTTCGAGGTGGAACATCCATGAGCGGTCATTTTTGAATGTCACAAAAAGCGAGGGAAAAGGAGAAACAGTGCGGAAATCGTGCGGGGAAGTCATGAGGAAAATCAAAAGGACAAAAAGGTCAATCTAAGACAAGAGGTTGGTGATGCGTGGTAGCGGATCGCTAAGATTGTTGGTCTCGGAAAAATAAAGGAGACAGAAAGGAAGGAAGTAAAGAGGCAAATGTGGTAAGTAATAAATCTGATGAGGATGCTTTGATTCTTTCTCTTGATAATGCTGATGATGCTTGGGTGTTAGATTCGGGGGCTTCATTTCATGCTACCCCCCATAGAAGTTATTTTCTTGATTATGTCCAAGGGGATTTTGGGCTAGTTTATTTAGGAGATAATGAACCCTGTCAGATTGTTGGAAAAGGAAGAATCAAGATTAAGTTGCAGAATGGGAATCATTGGGTACTACGTGAGGTAAGGCATGTTCCAAAGTTAAGCAAAAATTTAATTTCAGCAGGGCAACTAGATGATGAAGGTTGTGTTGTTACATTTAGTGCTAAAAATTGGAAGATCACAAAGGGTGCCTTAGTGGTAGCAAAAGGTGTGAAAGTAGGCACCTTATATCTTTGTATAGGTCATACTATTCCTTCTACTTTAATTGTTACGAAAAAAGTTCAATGTTCAGGAACAGTTGCTGCAGTTCAGCAAGTGGAAGATCATACAGTTGTTGTGGACTCTAAATTAGCATTGTGGCATAATAGACTTGGGCATATGAGTGCAAAAGGTATGAAAGTACTTCATTCAAATATGTTTACCCGAGGTCTAAAATGTGTTAATATGGATTTACGTGAGAAGTTGTGTGTATGGAAAAACAAAAGGAAATGGATTTTTCTCAAAAAGGATGGGAAGCGAAAGAGCGAAGAGAAATTGGGCTTGTTACACACATATGGGGACCAGCGCAGGTATCTTCGGTAGCTCTGTATGATATGTTGCATTCATTGATGATGCAACTAGGAAGATATGGATTTATTTCCTTAGAAGCTGAGCTTTAAAAAATGGAGAAGCTTGGTTGAGAATGAGACAGGTAAAAAGATAAAATGTCTCAGATCTGATAATGGTGGTGAGTATTGCAGAAAAAAGTTTGAAGATTATTGTTCCTCTAATGGTATCTGTAGGTAGAAAACAGCTCCAAGGACTCCACAAGAAAATAGAGTGGCTGAGTGCATGAATAGAAAAATAATGAAGCGTGCACAAACTATGAGATTGCATGCTGGGTTGCCTTTAAAAATGTGGGCAGAGACTGTAAAAACTACTGTTTATTTAATTAATAGAGGTCCCTCTAATCCTTTGGGTTGTGATATTCCAGAGGAAGCATGGAAAGGTAAGAAGGTGAGTTATTATTTTCTCAAAACCTTCGGTTGTGAAGCATTTGCACATGTAGATTCTGAAAATAGAACCAAGCTTGATGCAAAATCAAAGAAATGTATATTTGTTGGGTATGGCATTGATGAATTTGGTTATAGGCTTTGGTATTTTGAAAATTAGAAAATTGTGAGAAGTAGGGATGTCATATTCAATGAGAAATTTTTGTACAAAGATATGTTGCTGCAACATGAGAAGAAAGAAAATGACTATGTAGTGTTGGATGATATTTCAAACAATGATGTTTCAGTGGTTCCTCATGTTGGGCAACAACAGCAACAACAAATACCACAAACTCCTGTTAGACGATCTTCAAGGATAAGTAGACCTCCAGAAAGATTCTCCCCCTCTTGGTATACTATTTTGTTAACTGATGCTAGTGAACCAGAATATTATGATGAAGCTATGTAGGTGGATACCAAGGTTCAGTGGGAGCATGGAATGGAAGAAGAAATGGACTCCTTGTTGAAAAATCAAACTTGGGAATTATGCAAGTTGCCTCTAGGTAAAAAGGATTTACCAAACAAATGAGTTTATAGGCTGAAAGAGGAGGATGGAAGTAAGAAAATATTTAAAGCCAGATTAGTTGTAAAGGGATTTTCACAGAAAAAGGGTATTGATTTTGATGAGATTTTTTCTCCAATTGTTAAAATGACTTCTATTTGTATTGTTTTAAGTACTGTGGTTGTTGAAGATTTGCATTTAGAACAGCTTGATGTTAAAACAACCTTTCTCCATGGTGATTTGGAAGAGGAAATCTATATGGAACAGCCACAAGGATTTGAGGTCAAAAGTAAGGAGAAACTAGTGTGCAGATTGAAGAAAAGTTTATATGGCTTGAAACAAGCACCTTGGCAATAGTACTTAAAATTTGATAGTTTTATGGCTGAGCAAGGCTATAGCAAGTGTAATTTTGACCATTGTGTTTATTTTAAGAGGTTGGATAATGAAAACTACATTATTTTATGTTTATATGTTGATGACATGCTTGTAGTTGGGTCTAACATGGATCACATAAGTGAGTTAAAACAACAGTTAGCAAAATATTTTTCTATTAAGGATTTGGAGGCAGCAAAACAAATCCTTGGTATTAAAATTTGTAGAGATAGGAAAAATAGAAATTTGTTTTTATCTCAAGCTAATTATGTTGAAAAGGTGTTGCAGAGATTTCATATGGAGAATGCAAAAGTTGTCAGCAAACCTTTACTTAGTCATGTTAAATTGACTAAGGATATGTGTCCAAAGACACAAGAGGAGGAAGAAAAAATGTCCGAGGTACCATATGCTTTAGCTGCAGGCAGTTTAATGTATGCCATGGTATGCACGAGACTAGATATTGCACATGTTGTAGGAGTTTTTAGTAGGTATTTGAGTCATCCTAGAGTTGAGCATTGGAATGCAGTAAAATGGATTCTCAAGTACTTGAGAGGTACATCCAATAAATGTTTATGTTTTGGGGGCTCTAATACGGATTTAAAAGGCTATGTTGACTCATATTTGGCAGGGGATATAGATACCAGGTGGAGTACCATATGTTATGTATTTACAGTTGGTGGGATAGTAGTGAGTTGGATTTCTCGATTGCAAAAGGTGGTTGCTTTATCCACCACAGAGGCAAAGTATGTTGTTGCAACAGAGGTGGAAAAGGAGATGATATGGCTGCAAATTTTCATAGATGAGTTGGGAAAACAAAAGGCTGAAAATCACTTGTTTACAGATAGCCAGAGTGCTATGCATTTTGCAAAGAATTATGCCTTGTATTCTAAAACAAAACACATACAGTTGAGATGTCATTTCATTTGGTCGATGTTGGAGGATGGACAGGTCAAGTTGGACAAGATACATACAGATGCCAATCTGGCAGATATGTTTACAAAGGTAGTAACAAGGGAGAAACTGAGCTCCTCTTCAGCTTCAATTGGCCTTCAAGGTTGAATTCAAGTATAATAAAGCAGCAGGGTCCAAGGTACTTATTTCCAGTGGGAGCTGTAATTGCAGCAGTGTCATCCAAGATCAGTCTCCAAGTGGGAGATTGTTGGTATGTGGCGACTGATCATGCTATACTATATAGCCCATGGTATACTATACACCCCGGCATGTATCCTTGTCGGGTCCGGGGCATGTATACTTTTTCGCATCATCACCGAAAAAGGGAAAAATCAACGAAAAAGGAAAAATCCAATTTTGTAGAACCCAAAATCTGGAAGCTTCTAAGCTTGATAAAAAGGGGTTCGGATGGGTATTACAGGATAATGAAAAATGCAATTATTCACAAGATTGTAATAGGTTTTTGCACTAGATAATAAAAGTATTGGATGGTTGTAGTTTGGTGGATGTAGCCCGGATTGGGTGAACCACGTTAAATTCTTTGTGTTATGATTCATTCTATGTGTTTTAGTTTCTTTGTTTATTACTTAAATCTACATTTAATTGTTAGATATATGCCATTCTAACCCTAATAGATTGAGTCCTCCTATGCATGATAGATTCAACTTTTGGTGAAAGGTACACATCATCTGATACTTCCCAAATCCACGTGCAAATTTAGTTTTCATTTGTGTATTTATAGAATATTGCATTTATCATATTTGGTCATATAGATCAATTAGGTTAATCTTTCCAAATCATTTCCCATCCATCTTCAAGGCCATAAGAGTGTAGATCTAGGTCTGATTGGCTCACCTTTATGGTTGATAGTCAATCTATTGACCTTGTTGATCCATGCTCAAATGTTACTTGGAAAAAGGTCCATAAAAGAAACCTTAAGTTTACTCACTAAACATAAAGGTTCACCTTCTTCTACATTACATTTTGGTGAGCCTACTATTTTGACATCATATATCTTCTGAAAATTTCATGCATTCACTCTAGATCTAGATTTTGCATTGCATTGATTTGCATCTTTCATTTAGGGTGTCATATTTTCATAATAAAATGTCATAAAAAATCCAAAAATATTGCATCCTAACTTTTATAATAGCTTGTATTAGGGTTGGTTTTATTCATTTAGATTAGACTTGTATACAAAATTGTTTTTGAAAAGTATGATTTGTTGTTCAAACATTGTCATACAATTGCATTTCACTTACATTAGAAAATTTTGGAAAAATAGTCACTGTAGAACCACTTTGCAAAAAAAAATAGTAAACTTAGGCAGTGATATAAACATTCAATTTTTATATTTTTTGAACCTCTGACAAGGACTCAAATGCCCCTAGGTGTCCCTATCCTGCTGTAGGTGGCTTATTGAAATTCTAGAACAATATTAGGGCATGTTAAACAAATTTGCCATTTTTCTTAGCTTGGTCAAAATTTTGAAAGAATTTTACTTTTCAATACTTAACATTTTCAGATCTATAGGAAAATTGATTGCATTTTTTGAATTAGTGCATAATCTAAGTAGATTAGTTTTCATTTTGCAAACATTCAAAACCCTAGATTGTTACAACACATTTCACAAATCAGAAACTCACAAAATAGCAGAAGAATCAATCCTAAATATGGGTTTGCAAATAGTCACACAATTAATCTTTGTTACTAAGGCCTTTGAAACTAACACTTTTGAAAAATCCCTACTAGGACCTAGACACCCTTGGGCATCCCAGTCCTCCAAAAACAACTTCAAAACTTAGAAACAGACTAATATTTATTGTTAGTTTGTAGTTCTGCAATCTGATTTTCATATCTGTAGCAAGTCTATAAACTTGTTTTCAACCCTAGTTAGCTTAAACATGCATAAGAAATTAATGATTAATATTGGATAAAGTATAGTTATTTGATCATGTCAGATCTCTTTCTACATGTGCATTGTATACCTATCAATCCCTTAAGTCATGATGACTTTGATATGTTAGATGAAGCACTTGAGGACTTCATCTCACCTAGATCATCCATTAAGTTTTGAAACATTACTAACTAACAAAGAACAATCAATGCAAGCACACCTCAACTCATTATTTACCCACTTTCACAACAACCTCAAGTCCAAACCAAACCTGTGCTTATCATAGGACCACCTCAAAACAAACTAAAACCTCTAGGGGCTATCTTAAACTTTGCAAGACAACTCACTAGTGGTAATGTATCATAATAAACAAGTTACCACATAGTTTCTCATACGCATAACACAAGGAACAATAGGAAACCATGACAAACACAAACCATTCCCACATCAATACTAATAGGACCTATGAAAATTTTGTGGTTCTTCGTATGAGTTCCCTTCTTTTGAGTGTTTGAATGGGTTGTTTGGGTTAGGGTTTGTTGAAATAGTAATTAGGGTTTATCTTGGCTTGAAAAACCTACAAAAACCTAACTCTTCGGTCACTTTTGTCTTTTGGTCTTATTCCATGTTGACCCGACCCTTTCTACCTAGTGATATCGAGTAGTCCTTTTCTTTGCAAAATCCTTTTAATATCTTAATGTACAAGTCTTGATGTATGTTTGGTTGGGTCCTTTTAAGAAAAAAAATTACTTCATTGAAATATTTGGTCGATGTCCTAAGTTTGAGTTATGCATATGCTTTTATTTAATTACCATTTGCCTATGCTACCTAGGCAATGACCCCTCTTTTAAAACAACTTATGTGCATGTAAAAAATAATTCACTTGAGATGCTATATCTACTACTCTACTTGTGCCACAGATTGAATCATATTCCATAGTAGGCTTCATTTTCATCACCTTTCCTTCATTCCTCACTAGTCCTTTTTGTGCGATATGTGATGACACCATTGATCTATACCTTGAGGATATGTGTCACAATCCTATGTCAGTGCTTAACCTATTTGCATCACATTTTCCATTGTTGAGTTCCTACTAATAAATGTTTTGTGTGTGGTCGGTCATGATTGAAACACATGACTGAATCTTGTTTAATCACATGCTTTCTTTGCATTGCATTTGTGAAATTAATAGCATATATCCAAAACACGATGTGTGATGTGAACATAGAAGGAAGGAAGGGGTAAAGAATATACCTAGTAAATATTCCAAACAAGTTTCAACTCCTCATTTCATTGCAAGGTCTCTTCTCATCGTAGTTTGTATTCCCTGAAGGATAAAGAAAAATGGAATATGCGGTAAGAATCTTAGATTGCAACAAGTGTCATCATCCTGCTTCATCACATAACCTCGATGCATCACAAATATGAATGAAGGGGAAGTGTGAAGAAATATGATGTGCGATGAGAGATGGAAGGAAAAAGGCATATATCAGAGCGAATATTTTGTGCCAAGTGTCAACATCTTGGCTTGTCGTATTGATCCTTTGTATCACAAATTCAACTCATTGAGCCTAAAACTAAAATGCAATGTGCGATGGCCATAAAATAAATTTGGTAGCAAGGTTTAAAGGTAAGGAGGATATGTGGCAGTTTCTCAGTTCATTGTTGGTTTCCTTCACATCACATATTTACAAAATTTATTTTAAAGAAAAATGTGATATGCTTTGAACATGTGATGACCATCGATCTTGTTTAAAAATAATTTGATCGACAGTTAGAATTCAAATGAAAATGACTAACTGATAGAACAAATATTTCACTCGTGTGAGTCGTCTCTTTGTAATTAATGGTGTGTCAGTCAAATCTAAAGGAAATAAAGTGTTGAATTACTTCATTTTATCCATCTTTGCAAGAGTCTTCAAGCATTTAGATGAAAAGATCTTCAGGAGAACAACTTCAAGTGAAGAACAACTAGGGTTTTCCCTGGTAAGTGAAGTTTTCCATCCTTTTGTGCAAAAATTTAGTTAAGTAAAAAGGAAAAAGGGTTATAGATGTATATGGTGTGAATTGGGGTTGATAGGATTTTCCATGGTAGAATTTCAAAATGAAATCTTTAGGCCCTAGGTTTATTTAAAAACAAATTTCTAAAGTTATGTGTAATTTGAGCTATGAGTCTACAAAATCTCGGTAGGATATTAAGCTATTGTAAAACCCTAGTATCTAAATTAAAGATTATAAAACCTTAGTTTGTCAAATTTTGAAAAATGAGTCAAGTCAGTGGTTCATCAAAGGCCAAGCCTAAAATAAAGGAGTCTAAGCCTAAAAAAAAGGGGGTTAAGAGGGACTTTTCTAAATTCATGAAAGATGGCCTCATGGAATCATTCTTAGGAGCTAAAGTGGTTGGAAAAAAAGCTATTGGTGATGGTATTTTATCTAATCACTTGTAGGATTGGGTAAAGTAGATTGGAGATATAACAATGCCACAGAGTGGATGGGAATTGTTTCAATATGCCTACAAAAGGTTAGATTACCATCGTCCATCCAACAATCTATGGACATGTGATCTAGGAAAACTCATTGTGCCAAATATTTTTGTGGAGGTTGATTTAATCAAAGCAGTTGTAGAATGTGATGACCCTGATGCGAGAATTATCAGGAGAAAAAAAGGGACTCCATTGATGGACATTAGCAAGAGTCATATTGTGAGGACTTTTAGATTAAACCCCTCTGCCACAATGTCCATCCACTTCAATGCATTGTGTCAAGAGTATGAAAGAGACAAATATGGATACATAAATTATATATTGTCAAGGCATAGAAGAAAGGATTTGGGAAAGAAAGGAGTGAATTTTACCCCAAAGGAATTTGAGCCTTTTAATTGTGATGAGTTTGAAGATTACTTCAAAAATACATACTTTGGCTTGAGCCAAGTACTGGGGAGAACTTATGATCTAAGAATGCTTGTTGCTTTGATGATGATGGAAATGGATATCCAAGATAAATATTCTAATAAGGGTTTTGATTATGCTTCTTATCTAGAAGAACAAATCCACAAGCCATTAAAGGATTTGAAGGAGCCAAATGCTCCATTAAAGTTCACACACTATTTTGTATTGATGCACATGTTTTTGTGGAGTGGTGAGAAGGCATGGTCCTAGTTTATGGACCTAAGGAAAAAAGATGAACAAGGTAATGATTTTCTTGTGTAGCTATGGACACACATTTGGGATCAGAGTTGCCTTGATTCCAATTACATAACTTTTTGTAATTGATCAATATATGTTATTTTGGATAATTTGGGATGCAAGCTAACACACAAGATCTCAAGAGGTATCAAGGAGATTCTAAGGCCTTTGAAATTCAATGCCAACACCAAGCTTGACCACAATTTGGGAGATTGGTATCTCCATACTACATGTACATTTTTTAGGGTTTATGGTGCTTTGGTGTAGCCACACTTCCTGTCAATGTATAGCTTAGACAGGCTTGCATTCATGGAGATAATGTGACAACTTGATATAATGGATAAGTAGAACTTTAGGGGTGTTAAGAAGGGGTATTTTATCCCTGGAAAATTTCCTTTTCTCATTTTAGAGTTACATCCAAGGAGGGTCTAGAAAATTTTGCTGATATATTGAAGGCCTATAGAATGAAAGTTTAGGGGGTTAGGAATTGTGCTCCAGAAGGATTAATTGAGAGAGAAAGGAGTAGAAGCAAGTCTGAATTCCATCATTAGTTCTTATACACTGAGGATGTGATTAGAAACTTAGCATTTGATGTAGAGGTTAATGAGAGAAAATAAGCATGGTTGCATATCAAAAAGGTTGAGGAGGCTATATTTAAGGTAAATCCACTATATGTGAGCCCATATGATCAAATTTTGGATCCCTTTCAAAAGGCCATGAATATTTTGGAGGAATACAAAAGTGGCACATCCATGAATATGATAAGATTGGTAGAAGAGACAACAAAAAAAGAAGAAAGAGGATCATATGGCCATAATTCAAAGTAGGTTGGCTCAATCTGTTTCTCAACATCCTTCTATTCAACCAATAGAAACTAAAGAAGTGCCAATGGATCAAACTCTCATTGAGTATTCTACCGAGATAGGGGGAGGATACTATGGAGGAATGTTATACTGAGCATGTTCCTAGTGAAGAGGAAGTGTATTAGAGATTTCCTTCTCCTCAAGTAAATGATGTGATGGATTCTTTTATTCCTACCAATAGAATTTTAACAATTGTAAATGATGGAAACAATTGTGTTGATGAAGATATCAGGAAAAAATCCTATGAAGAGTTTACGGATAATGAATCCTTTGTTTAGGAAAAGGAGTTTAAAGAATATGTGATTAAGGTAAAAGGTAAAGAGTTCAAGGACAGGATTGAAAAATAAAAGGAAGGACTTGATCCTTCATTACATGAAGAGATTGAGAGGAAAGAAGAAGAGAAGATAGAGAAGGAGATTGCAGAAATTTCCCCTACTGATGGCAGGTTATTGGTGAAGAAAAGTGGAATTCTTCTATTTCCTAGTTAGGACTTGTCTTCTACAATTGCTTTCGACCCAATTAGAAATGATATTGAGGTATTCATATCAAAAAAACAATATGATAATAATTTTTTTGGTTCTTTCTTTAGCCCAAGGTTGCACACATTAGCAATTTGGTCCATGGGACCAAATATAGGAAAACTGAGGGTAATAAAGTTAGTTGGATAAATAACTAGTGAAGTTGTTGTGAAAAGATCATCTAAGATTACCCCTAATATAAGCATCCAAGTTGACAGTATATGTTGCTATGCTCAGTGTAGATACTACAAAAATTTCTTAAGAAAGGTATGAGCAGTTGCTAAAATAATTCAATAGAGTGCAAGAAGAATACAATAAGATGAAGGTTGGTGCTCCTCAAGAGAAACTTGCAGGTGTAAGTGTAGAATAAGTAAATAAGTGAAACAACTAAAAACACTTCTTAATAAGACATTATATCAAGATTTAACAACAATTAACTAATTTAAAGCACAAAAAACTTGAAAGCATCTCATTGTTTACTATCTCCAAAGATTTATCAAATCATAGAGGGCTCCCATATTTGGTAAGCATTGTGACTGTTAAAATGCCTATCTAGAGAATGGAATGATGCTAAATACAATGATGTAATCCTATATGGCGATTTCTAGATGATATGATGCTACTATAATCTATTATGACATGAAACCTAATGGATGAAAACTACCGTAAAAATTAAGATGCAGCCATGATACAGATTCTACTGATGTATGATTGCTATGATGCTAAGATGCTATTGCTATTGCTATGATTGCTTGATTGCTTGATTTCTATTCTTGCAGAGTAAGTGTGCACAAAGTTGGGATCCATTCTTTGCTTCAGAAGGTTGTATATATAGATTTACGGCAACACATTGTGACGGGGCAGCACATCAAAGGCTTGGATTCAATCTAGAGAATTGAATGGTGAGAGATTGAGAAGCTTGAGTTGATCATGGGAATGGTTTCTCCCCATGAAAACATTAGAACAGATGATAGGAAGAATCAAAGGAAGGAAATTGAGAGATTAATTCCAATTTGTCTCCAAAGCTTTCTCGTGAATGCTAGTTGAATTAAATTGGATATTTGATATCTAATTTGGTAGGTGAGTGAATAGAGGAAATTTCCCTTTATGCCTTTATTTGAGTATTTTATGATTTTATTCAAATTAGTAAAAGGGGATAAATAATTTAATAAAACAAACTATAGAATTTGTTTATTAAATAAATATAGAAGGAATATGATAATTAAACAAATTATTTAATTTTGTTTAATTAATTAAGATTGAATGATGTGATAATTAAATAACACAAACTATTGAAGTTGTATTTTTTAATTAAAATTGAAGAATAGGAGAATGAACTATAAATAAATACTTTTATTTATTTATTAAGTAGATGAATTCAATTATGATAATTAAATAAAACAAAGTGAAATTCATTTATTCAATTAAGACAAAAATAATAGAATAAAGATTTGAATAATTTAGAAGAATGAACTATAAATAAATATTTATATTTATTTAATAGTAGATGAATTTAAGGTTAATTAATCAAATAAATCATATTTAATTAATTATATTCTCCAGACCATTTTTAGGTATATACATTTTTCCCCTCTTTGAAGTGATGTGTTTACACATTGCTTCAAAGAAAATTTTGCTGCTACTTCTATTATGTATGAAAATTTTTTTAGTATGCCCTAGACTTGCCCCAATCATTGATTTTCAAGTAATGATGAATATATGCCCCCTCAGGAGATAAATTTATGATTTTATGATTTTTTTGAATTTTTGGAATTTTTGGAATTTTTATGATTGGTGGATGATTTGATGAAGATTTAATGAAGATTTGATGGTGAAATAATGTATCTCCTGATTAAAAATGTAGAAAGTGCCCCTAGATTAATTTGAATTAATCTTCTTTGAAAAAATAATTAATTAATCCCACAAAAATCCCACTTCTAATAACCTATAAAAGGTCAAAAAGGTCATTTTCATGCATTTGAGTTTTCAAAGTTTGTGAGAGAGAGTTATTTGAGCAACTTGGAGCAAGATGTCGATTCCTTACCATACCCACTAGTTCAACCACATGCAATGACACAACCGCTCAGCTGCCTACCGACCTTCGGTATGTACCCTTGACCTCCCTCATTTTACGTGCATTTCTCATTTTTCACAATTTTTTTCAATTTTTTAAATTTTTGTCTGTTTTAGTGCATTTACTTTTTGTTGTAGAACTTAGATTAACTATTTTATCACTTCTAAAACTTTAGCGTTTAGGTTGAATTGTTTAGCACTTCAATAGGATGTTTTAGTGTATAGGATAACTTTCGTAGCACTTTCACTCTTTGTTTTAGCACTTTGAATAATTTAGCACGTCAACATGGTAGAATAGCACTTCTGGTGAAATGGCGCTTTGGCCACCTAAATTAGAGCTTTGGACTGATGAAATGGCGCATGTATTGATTTAGTGCTTTAAGTGCCTATTTTAGCGCTTTCAAGTGTTTTAATGTCGCTTTTGATATTTTGGCGCATAGAAACTCTATTTTAGTGCATCCAAGTCAAATTGATAAAGTTTGTCAAATTTTTTCTTGATTTTGTTAATTTTCAATCATGTCAACTATTGGTTTGATGTGATTTATGATCTTGACCAAGTAGATGATGTTCAACCTCATGATAGGCGAGGTTTGATATTTGATTTAATGATAATTATCCTCATGATATGTGAGGTTTGATGTTTGATTTGATGATAATTATCCTCATGATAGGCGAGGTCTGATGTTTGATTTGATGATAATTATCCTCACGATAGACAAGGACTAATTATAGCTTGATTGATGTACCTCATGATAAGTGAGGTTGATTTGATGTATTGACCTCATGATAGGCGATGTACAATTTTAAGATTGATGATTGACCTCTTGATAGGTGAGGTTCAATGATGTTCACTCACAAGATTTGATCAAAATTCTCACCAAGAGCTTATTAGATCTAGTACGATAATTGATGTTTGATGATTCAAAAAAGAGTATTGATTTTGAATATTTCCTGATAATAGGATCCATTGGAGAACCTTCAGGTTCGAGAGTGATTCCCATGGACATTTGATTTGATACCATAGGTAGCACAACCTGAGATGATAGTCATTGTACGATGTGGATTGTCTTCTCTATTATTCATGCCCTGGATTAGGATTAATCAGGGTCTCCTAATAGCTTTAGCTGAGAGGTGGAGTAGCGAGGATAACATCTTCCACCTTCCCACCGGTGAGATGACAATCACCCCTAAGGATATCTAGCAGATTCCCAGTGTTGGAGAGGTTGTTGTCTATGATTCCACAGAGCAGGGTGAGACTGATGCTCTTCGCAAAGTATTTCAGGATGATTAGATTTCTAGGTATTGGATTCCATGGCGTGAGATGGTGGATGCTTATGCCACTCTTCCCTACAATTTTTGTTGGGTTCATTGGAGGGTTCCTTTGTCCTAATTGTAGGTCAAAGGGACTTTCTGTTGGTTGGGGCCATGTGCTAGAGAGCATGATTGTTCACGAGACGAGATATGCTTGGGGCATGTGTATGCTTTCCCATCTATATCATGATTTGCATTCAGCGGTTTACCTTCGAGGTCACAATTTGTCATCTGAAGCTACTTTATTACAAATGTGGGCATGGGAGCACAAAGCTATCACACGTCCAGTGCCAGTGAGACAGAGACTAGCTATGAGACCATATGTGTACATATATGTAGGTTTCCTTACTTAGTCCAGACTGTGTAAGTTAAAGCATTGGAGGAGAGTGATGGATGATATAGAGTCTGTGACATGGCATCTATACCTAGGTTGTGAGCATTAGGATGAGGAAGATATTTAGGTGCCTATTCTTTTTCAGTCTATGTTATTGATTGGTCGGACTCATTGGGTGTTAGAGAGATTTTTTATTAGACGAGTGCATAGAAAGTATGGTTTGGTTCAGGGTATGCCCCAGGGTGTTGCTCATTACGCCTGTCATTAGTCAAATTCTACAACATGGGGGCCTTGTTTGTCATATGATGCTATTGTTCAAGAGTATCAGTCTTTTCAACTGTTTGAGTGGGATATCTATCTAGACATTGTTGAGCCAACTATGACAACAGATTGTGTCAAGTATTTGGCTTTGCATCCTTTTCCACATATTACTATTCCTTATGAGCCTTTCCCATTACCTGCAGAGGAGGATGTTGTTGTTGCACATGGTCGTAGGTGGAAATGGAGGAGGTTGGTGAGGTTGAGGTGGAGGATGTCAAGGTTGGTGGTGGAGAGGAGGATATCAGTGATGAGGAGGGCAGTGGAGATGAGGAGGGTAGTGGGGATGAGGGGTAGTGGTGATGAGAGCAGTGGAGATGATTATGGTTTCAACATTGGAGATGTTGTAGGTGGTTCGGGTCCTGCCTTAGATTTTCATGAGCATATAGTGCCTTGTAAGAGGCAAGCAATGGTAGATCCAATAGAGCAGATGTAGATTGCAAGCCTTCAGGTGCAGTTAGAGACTGTACAAGTTTAGCTTGTTCAAGCTTGGAGTTTATTATCACATACTCAAGCTTAGATGCAGGCACAATCCCAATCACATGCATAGGCTTTAGCATTAGTACAGAATTAGTTGGCTACAGCTCAAGCTCATATTACAACATTGATAGCTGAGAGGGATGCCACCAACTGTAGGGGTAGCTCAGGGTCAGATTATTAGTTGTAAATAGCTCATATTATTAGTTTGCCAACTAATAATAGCTCATATTATTAGTTGGCAAACTGTAGGGGTAGCTCAGGGTCAGATTGCATCATTGACAGTTGAGAGGGATGCTGTCAGATTTACTGTAGAGGGGGGGGCTCAGGCAGTAGCTGAGAGATTATAGAGATTAGTGGATGGTACCATAGTTTTTGATTATATGTGAGAGGTTGTCTGTATTGGTGGGGAGGTAGAGTATTACAAAGGTAAATTCTATGATGTTGTCCCCTTAGAGGAGAGAGTGAGTTACAGGCAGTCCCAATTTGATAGGACTCTTTCTAGGACTATTAGTGCGGGTGTGACACAACCTCTCCAGAGAGATCCCAGGGATACTAGTACATTTGGTGGTGGTGGAGGGCCTAGTCCTGCGATGCCTACACCATCTAGAGATAGTAGCACTTAGTTTTCATGATGTGATTCCCCTGTTGTATTTTGAGATGATGATATACATTCCGATTACAACCATTTTTTGATGTTATATCTCTCTTCATTTCAGACATCATTGTATACTTGACATTTTATGATTTTAATATCTATATGATATGCAACAGATTTTATCGATCTATCATGTGTGTTAAATGATTCAATGTTGGATGATTTTATTTTTATGTTCTATATGTCATGTGATGACCCTTATATGATGATGTTATGGATGCAAATTATAATCATGATGATATGTTTATGATTTATGATGTGTATTATGATGATGTATGGATGCATGATGTATGGATGTATGATGTATGGATGTAATTTATAATTATGATGTATGTATGCCTATATGTATGATGATGGATATGATGTAAATGGGATACGTGCACTTTTATTCTTGTGATATCAGTGAAAATTATGATGCAATGAATGAATGATATATATGATGGTATTTTTAGTGTACGATATATGATGTGATAAATAGATAAATGAAGATGCACATACATATTGATTTGGTTTTTATTTTCTCATGACATTTTATGATGCAGTACATAAAATGAAGATATGACATGATTAATGCCAATTATATGATGAAATGATAAATAATTATTTCTAAATGTATGCAATGAAAATGATTATGTAGCTACATGATAATGATGATGTTTTTGTTAATGTTAAGTATACTCAATCCATTAATGAGAAAAGATAACATTGTCGTTGAATGATTCACCAATTTTGTAGCAAAATACTCTGCAAATGTAACACTTTTATGAATGCAATCTATTTTACCATGGAAACATTGGCATCTTAACAGTCCTTTTATTGTGCTTTGTATCATCATGGATCTTTTAAAATGTTGAAAGTGAGTACAAGCATCAATGGTATAATGTAAATCAATGATGACCTGAGTATTACTTTCATGATTTTTGATATTGCAAGCGAACACAAGCATCGAGGTATAATTAAACCGAGATGATTTGAGCATTTCTTGCGTAAACAAACAAGAATCAATCACTTTCCTATGTGAATTGGAATGTCATCAGTGATACTTTGTAGAGCACATCTTGCAACAATTCACACAATAATGATGATTAACTCACAGACGGTAGACAAAGAAAATACCATTCTTCTTCTTAGCTTCTCTAGTTCAATACATCATTGAGTTGCTCCAAAGAAATGATAACAACGTTCAAAGTAAAACTATCCAAACTTTGCTTAAAGTATTTCAATCATTATTCAAATTAGATCATCCATTTTGTTTTTGATTTTATGATGTTTTTGTGATTTTCCAAGATTTTGGATCAAACCTAACCTAAAGACCTATCCTAGGGGCCTCGGGGGCTAATCAAATATTAGACTTGCCTACATTATAAATGCAAAGACCACATAGTTTGACTAACACAGACTTTGTTTTTGACTTTTTAAGACTGACTTTTTGACTTGTTTTTGGATTTTCTGTTGTGATATGGATGTCTAATGTGTTTCTGATGGTGATTGATGTTCCATGTTGGGTTGTGTTTCAATCATTTTTTTTTGTGTTTTTCTTCTTGTTGTTTGTCCATTTGATTAAGCTCGATGTTTATTACCCCCAGTGAGGTCCAAAGGTTGCTCCCAAGCTAGGGTGGGACATGACCACTTGCAATGATATGATAATGGATGAAAAATGATGGTGAAAGTAATGGCCATGACATGTGTCCAATAGATGGAAAAGTTGGTTTAAAATCACAAATAGTGCCTGTTTCCAGGTTTTCACTATTTTTTTATTGCACTTTTCAGTCTTTTTGATTTTTTTGTATTTTTGTATTTTTCTGATTTTTTTGTAATTTTCTATTTTTTTAATTTTTTTTTAATTTTTTTGTATTTTTCTATTTTTTTGGGGATTTTTTAGGATATTTAAGATGAAATGAGATGATATGACTGATTGAAGGAACAATATGCCCCACAATAGGGGTAATACAACCATGGATAAATGATAGATCAAAATGAAAGATTCACTACAAAACATGTCACAGAAGCAACATATCTCTTGTCAAAAGATGATAATGGTTGATTGATTAAGATGCCAGGAATGATTGATTCCATAAGGCATGATGATGATAAGTACTTAGGATCACTAATTTCCTCTAAGTATGATAATATTGATGATTGTTGATGATTGATTAACAAAATATATGAGGATTGGATAACATTTTGTAGCTAGGCTCAAATATGATTTGCATGATAAGATTCAAGATTGCAAAGGGACATGGTGACATGTATTTTGATAAGCTAGGAGATATGGAATGGAAGAAAGCAAGGATAAAAATAATGAATAGGATGATCAAGATCAACTAGATAAGATACAAACACAAGGCTTAAGTATTTTTACCCTATTCCTCATCAAGACCAAGGAAAGGAAGAAAGGATGTATCTAATAAGAATGATGGAATATGGATAAGATGAAAGATATGGTATGGATGTATAGGATAAACTTTATAGGATAAGATATGTGATGTTCAAGAAGATCCTTAACCTTGTCCAGATCAAAGGTGGAAATGTAAGGAATGAGTGTGACCATGAATGATAAGATGGACAAAACTTGTCCCTAAGTGTAGAGTGCAAGAGGAATATGGAAGATAGGATATGGATGATAGGGAAATGGAGGAAGGACTTAAGCATCAAGTTTCACAACCAAATATCCCTCTAATAAACCATGGAAATGGGAATTAGACTCCTAAATGTTGGTAGATTAATAATATGATGGAAGAATCTAAGGACTTATGCAAAGGTTTGGATTAAAGGAGAATGATGGGGGATGAATGTTGGATAATGGATAGGAGGTTGGAAGGCCTGTTGATGGATAGATGGAAAGGATGGAAAGATCAACGTTGGGACACACCTTGAAGGGTGGTAGAGTGATGGAGGAAGAATGGATTTGGAAGGTGATAGGTTATTAGATGGAAAATTGGAGGAAGCTTTTGGATTAGCAAATTTTGATTTTATTGCTTCTATGATACTTTTAGGAATACACATGACTTTTGACTTTGATTTTTTCTTTGTGGGCCTTTGTGGCCTTTGATATTTTTCTTTTTGATTTATGGACCTTTCTTTTCTTTAAAAATTTCCTTTTTTCTTTGATGGGCCTTTGTGGCATTTAGATTTTTCTTTTGATTTTGGATCAAATTTTCTTTTATTTTTGCATGTATCTTTGAGGAGACATGTTGATCCTTTGATACATGTGGATTTTGATATAGAAGCTTTTGATATTTGGCACCCAAATTGCTTCCAAGAGAAATGGGAGGGGTGGATTGAGATGAATGATATGGAGGTATTATGGATGAGTTAATGTGGGTAGAATTTTGAAAGGGCATCAAGGATGTGTGCCTTTTTTGTTCTTGAGAAATAGGATATGGACCTAGGATAAAGGGAAGGTTTTATGTACTAGGATGAGGACCTAAGATAGATGGAAGGTTTGATGTACTAGGATGAGGACCAAGGATAGATGGAAGGTTTGATGAACTAGGATACTTATGCATATAATCAAGACCGTGGTGATATGGGTTTCTTTGAACAGAAAGGGGTTCTAGGATACATTGTTCATAAAGGACTAATCATTTTCCTTTGTAATTTATACTTTGACACATTTTTTTACCAATGGGATATGTATTGTTTTTGAAACAAGATGCAAGTTAATTTTGGGGAGGATATGATATGGATGAGAGGATAGGTGTTGGAAGTAAACCAGAATGGATAAAGGTGGAGGATCCCAATTTATAGGTATGGGGTTCATGGATAGCTTGAATAGGTGTGATAGGCTCTTGACATGGGGATGATGGGGTGTTTTGATCTTGACTTGGAAAATTATCATGAAGTGGTATGAAAGGCACATCTTTATCATGAGAAGGATAAACATCTTCATGAGATGAAAGGGTATCCTTGAATGGAAGCATATCTTGATCTTGATGAGGAAGGGAATCATGATATTTTGTAGAAAGCATGTCTTGATCATTAGTTGGTAAGACATCATTAGATAGGATGGAAGAACTATCATGATCTTGTGATGCAATAGAATCATGAGATGGTATGGATTTATTAGATGATGTGGAAGAACTTGGAAGGATACTTGTCTCTTGAGATGGAAGGGAATTATTTTTGATGAAAAGTGAAAGGAGGGGATCATCACAAGATTCTTGAGAAATGGGATCTTCATCAAATATTGGAAGAATTTGTGGAATTTTGATAGCATTGGATGGAGTGGAAAGAATATTTTGATCTTGATGTGTAGGGGAGTCTATGCTAGTATGATTTGGATTGAGAGCTTGACATGAATCATTGGATGTTGAAGATATGATAGAAGAGGATGATTGGATGGAATTGTTAAATTGAGTGAAAGAATCTTGAGGTTTATTTTGGATTATGGTGGATGGAGATAAATGCATGACATGATAGGATTTCTCAATATCATTTGTGTTTGAGGACTTAGATTTGGGCTTATTGAACTTTTGTAAAAATTCAAAGACATTGAACTTGGATGATGTAGTTTTTGGTGAAGAAGGTATCATGTTCATTGTTTGGTCAAGAGGATATGGTTAGATGTCTGGAAACAAATATCTCTCTATGGTTGTTTCCATTTTCATGTCTTGGAATTGTTGTTGAAGGTTTTCCATCTATTGAGTTAAAGCATTCAATTGATCCTCGTCTATTTCAGCCATGGGGGTTTGAGTTTCAATTTCCTTTTTCTAGGAGTTTTTGTCTTTGTAACCTTGTTAAAGTGGACATACAAACGTTATTTTTTTCAAAAAAAAAATGATCTTAGTTTGGTAAGTGTCAAGGATATTAACTCAAGTCAAATAGAATGATAGATTCTATTGATTAGACTAAGTTGATAAGTTTGATTATACAGTTTCGTTTCTTTGATTTAGGATGACTGATATTGAAACTTAACTTACTAATCAAATGTGTTTGATTGAGACACTTTTAGATGGTAGATCTTGGTTTGATTTGAAAAAATTCTATTGTAAAGTCTATTTTATGTAGGTTTAAGACTCTATTTTGATTTAGGAAAGTTTAGGTTCTGATAAAAATCCAAATTTTGATGTTAACTGTCTGACAGGGGTTTCCAAAAGCTTTTTTTTTTCTTGTTTTCTTTGTGTTTTTTAGGATGATCTTATCTAAATTAATGTTTTGAAAACACAACAATCATTTGTAAAATAGTTGTTTTTAAGTCCCAGAATCTAAGCAATAAGTGTATGTTCAAGAATCAAACATGTGCCTTCTTGATTTCCACTAGTTTTTTACAAAGAAATACACTTCAAGCATACTCACTCTTAAGGTCAAAAAGGTCATCATTATACTCAATAGCCCACATCTTAAAATTGCATCGACTCACATAGTCGTGTCACCCCTAGAGGGAACTCGTGTTTTTGTATTTTCCAGGCGTGTACTCAAAGTTAGATTTCTCAACCCCTTGAGCAAACGATCCTTGGCAATTATATGGTGAGTGTCTTGGGGGCAGATTCTTCCCTCCCCTTGCACTGTGAGTATTACAATGTCTGGTTATTGATTTAGCTGGATTCTACACTATGGTTTATAGATATGGTTTTCGTTTGGAGCGGAAAATGATAAACTCCCTCAGGAGACCTCCCAATCTTTAGAACAAAGATTTTGGGGATGGTTATCTTGCACACTTCTGGTAAATGTGGGTTTCCCCAAATTCACTTTTATTTTATAGTGGGTTGGAAAACTTGGCTTTGGTTGTTCCCACTCAGGTCATCTCATAGGGTGAGTACTTTTTCCCACTACAACAGGCCATCTAAAGGATGTAATAAAGAAGGAAATGCATGAAAATAAAGGATGAGTCTGGCATTTTGATCACCCAGTTAAGGGGAGAGCATATTCCTATCACCACACAATCACATTAATCAATTGTTCAATTTTTAGAGCCCAAATGACAATTTGCTATCTATGTGAAGATGTTGCTTCATAAAATAAATGATGTAAATTTTAATCCCAAATAGAAATGTGTGGTGAATACACTAAGATTGATATATTTTAGATCAAGTGACTACCCTAGGATTGGTTCATTTTAGTCCAACTGAAAAAAAAATGAAGTTACTGGTTGTGGTCGCATCGGATCCAGACAAAAATTTATAGAAACACTATAATAGAGGTCAGAAGCACTACAAAAATGCTCAGATGCACTGTAGAAATAGTTGTAAGCACTGCAAAATTTGGTAGAATCATTGTAGAATTTGTCAGATGCACTAAAACAACTTTGAACATGAACTATCTATCAATGCTAAAATCTTTTGATCGAAGCACTAAAATAGTCTTCAGAAGTGCTATAGTTTCTGTCGAAAGCTCTAAAACAATCAGATGCGCTATACTTTTGTCAGATGCACTACAAAATCTTTCAATTGCGCTAAAAGAAAACACTCCTATATTCTGTATGAACACTTTTTAGAAAAATTGTTAAAAACATGGGGTTATGCCCCATGGTGGGTGCCAAATTGTAAGTGTAGAATAAGTAAATAAGTAAAAAAACTAAAAACACTTCTTAATAAGATATTATATCAATATTTAACAATAATTTACTAATTTAAAGCTCATAAAACTTGAAAGCGTCTCATTGTTTCCTATCTCCAAAGATTTATCAAATCACAGAGGGCTCTCAAATTTAGTAAGCACTGTGACTATTAAAATGCCTATCTAGAGAATGGAATGATGCTAAATACAATGATGTAATCCTATATGGTGATTTCTAGATGATATGATGCTACTGTAATCTATTCTGACATGAAACCTAATGGATGAAAACTATCATCAAACTTAAGATGCAGCCATGATACAAATTCTACTGATGCTATGATTGCTATGATGCTAAAATGCTATTGTTATTGCTATGATTGCTTGATTTCTATTCCTGCAAAGTAAGTTTGCACAAAGTTGGGATCTATTCTTTGCTTTAGAAGGTTGTATATATAGATTTATGATAGCACATTATGATGGGGCAGCACAACAAAGGCTTGGATTTAATCTAGAGAATTGAATGGTGAGAGATTGAGAATCTTGAGTTGATCATGGGAATGGTTTCTCCCCATGAAAACATCAAGCTAGATGATAGGAAGAATCAGAGGAAGGAAATTGAGAGATTAATTCCAATTTGTCTACAAAGCTTTCCCATGAATGCCAGTTGAATTAAATTGGATATTTGATATCTAATTTGGTAGGTGAGTGAATAGAGGAAATTTCCCTTTATTCCTTTATTTGAATATTTTATAATTTTCTTCAAATTAGTAAAGGGGATAAATAATTTAATAAAACAAACTATAGAATTTGTTTATTAAATAAATATAGAAGGAATATGATAATTAAACAACAAAGTATTTAATCATGTTTAATTAATTAAGATTGAATGATGTGATAATTAAATAACACAAACTATTGAAGTTATATTTTTTAATTAAAATTGAAGAATAGGAGAATGAACTATAAATAAATATTTCTATTTATTTATTAAGTAGATGAATTTAATTATGATAATTAAATAAACCAAAGTGAAATTCGTTTATTTAATTAAGACGAAAATAATAGAATAAAGATTTGAATAATTTAGAAGAATGAACTATAAATAAATATTTCTATTTATTTAATAGTAGATGCATTTAAGGTTAATTAATCAAATAAATTATATTTAATTAATTATATTCTTCAAACCATTTTTTGGTGTATATAACAGGAACAAAGATGAAAGCCCTTCCACCCCTCACCTCCACACAAGAATTCTCCACACAAGATAGAGAGACATTATCTCTCAAAATGAAGAGATTAAAGGAAGAGTTAGATATGGTAAGAGAGAATGAGAAGAAAGCCAAGGAGGAAACCAAAAACGTGGTATGACTGACATCATTGATGAATTCTTGGGACATAGAATTGCTTGCATACTTCATAAGCTTGACAATGTGTGGAATGTATACAAAAATGTTCATGAAGCTTATTAAAAACATTCTGAAATTCAAGGAAGTTTTTAGAATGTGTGGAGAAAATCGAGCACAAGGGAAGATGCCTTGAAAGAAATGATGAAGATTATGGAGAATGATCTAGAGGCACCAACTAACTTTCCCCAACTACTCCAAGCAATTGGATTATTGGGACAGATTTCAACCTTCCAAAGAAATTTAGATATACATTTCAAGAGTAAGTTGAAAATTTTTAGGGATATGGAGGCAAAAGGAGTACCACAAATTCTATATGAGGCAGGTCAGCTCAAGGATTTCATGAATTGGAAAGAATATTTTGGGAGCATTGTACCTTCTCTGTCTACTTTTATTTACTTCTCAAGAAAGGCTGACTATGCAGTGTTGAACGGTTCGTTAGATGATTTGTTTAAAATGGAAGTTAATTTGGGCACATTTGTAAGAAGCGAGAGCCATAACAGATGCAAGGTACAATGTGCATGATTCAAAGGTGAAAAATATACTTTCAATTCAGTGGCCAACGAAGGAGGAGAATAACACATGGCTTGAAAAGTTCATAGATTAAGCCTTTGATATAACAAAGTTTAAGATTGTCTCCTCCTAGGTTTGAAAGTTGTTTACCCATATGTGTTGATGTGGAAGTATATACTTGTCTTTTTCTATTTTATTCTTTATGTCCTAAAGTTTCAGAAGGTAAAGGAAGATGAAGATAAAGGAATGTTCAATTCAAAGTACAACCATCTTCTTTGACATGTGATTTTTGGAGAGCATGGGAATATTCTTCAACAACTTGAAAAGTGACTTTTGTCCTATATGAGATATTCCCCCATAGACAGTTAAGGTCCTTTTTGTATTATAACTGAATGTCAAATGAAAATATGACATGTGTACTTGGCCCAAAGATTGTTGACCCCTTGTCTTATAAAAGGGAATTTAAGGCCATAAAAATGGATCTTTTGGATAAATTTTGTAATGCAAAACACAGAGAATAGAGTTTAAGTCTTTTTCTAGGTTATTGAGTTAGAGTCTTTTATAATTTGTAGGTTTTTCTTAATTGTAACAACATTTTCTAAAATACAATGGCATAGTTTGTTGGCCTTTTCTCTCGTGATGTACATTTTATACAAATCATGAATGAAAATGATCAAATAGCTTTCATCTCATTTTCTTTGTCTTTCTATTGATGTATGTTCTTATTTTAGTTATGGTTCAAAGAAGTAGTTAAATTCTTAAATAAGAATATAGATTTGTATGAAGTAATAAGGATCTTGAAGTAGAATTGGCTAGGAATCTTTGACTACAATTAATATAATGCATTTTTGTAAAGCTCTTTAATATTTGAGTGACATACTATTATTCAACTTCAATTGCATCTATTCCAACTCCATAGGTTAAGGTATCAATCATTTGAATTCGAGTCTAATTTACAACTCCAGGGTCATTAAATCAAAGAACACTCACAATTTATAAATTTTTGTTTCACTTATATTTCTTGAAGTTTCACGTAAACTTCTTGCTCTCTTGCTATAAATTGTGTAAATGCTTAAGGGATTTATTAGATCTTGAGATTTTCATAATCATCAAGCAAATATGTAGAGAAAAAATCTATAATTTACAATGTTTAGGATAATTTTCCACGGGAGATCTTAAGAACATTGTAAGGGACCACCCTCCCAAGTTTAGCATAGCCCAAAGTGTAGAGGAAAAGTTATTTCAAAAATTTCACCTGTTCATTGGCTAATCCCTCCAAATAATTGATCATTAGGAATGGTAATCCTATAGATTATTTGTGAGATCTAGTTGGGAATTAGAAATAACCAATAGATACCACTTCCACAACCTATTTTTCCTAGTTCCCCTCATTTACCTCAACATAGTGGAAAGGAGTATGATCTTGTGGAAAAACTTTGTAATACTCCTACTAAGATTTCATTGTGGGACCTAATTCAAACATCATCAACTTACCGTGGAATGCTTCAAATTGCCTCACAAGAAGTTGTGGTTCCTCCCAGTGTGCAACCAAATAAGGTAGCAACCCTAATTCAAGGAATGGACTCAATTAATCTTGATATTACATTTCATCAAAGTGAATTAACTCCAACAAAAATACATTAAAAAAATGACGCCTTGATGATATTGGATGTTATTAATAAAGATGGGATTAGACACACCCTTGTTGATAATGGTTCAAGAATTAATGTTTGTATTGTAAATATTTTGGATAAAATTGGAGTGGACAAGACTAAAATTCAACCAAATTCTTTGTCCATCCATGGTTTTGATAATATGGGGAAGCAACCACTTGGGGTGATAACATTACCTATCAAAGTTAGATACATTGCTTTACAAACTCCTATCCATATCATGCCTCAAGAAATTTCATATAATATTCTCTTGGGTAGACCATGGATTCATGAAATTAATGTTGTGCCTTCAACACTACATCATATGCTGAAATAAACTTACAACAACAAGGTTTGCACAATAAAAGTTGATCCAAAATCTGAAATTTGTTTACAAACCGAAAAGGGAATGAAAATTCCTTTGAGAACATTGATACCAACTTCAAAAGTGGAAACTTTTCAAGAAGGGGAGAAAGATGAGTGTCTTACATCAATGACACAGTTGTTGGATGTTGATTGGGGGTCATTAGATTCCACACCTACATTCGTGGGGGCATACAAGATAACAAAAAAAACCAAAAGAAAAAGAAAAAGAAGTTATGGTGGTATCAACACAATTTGATAGTGAAACATCCAAGACACAAGATTCCACAACTTCTAATAATGAGGGAAACATGGATTATATATCTACCTATGATGAAATTAACAATGAAAAACCACCTTCCTCAAAAGAAATGGAAAAACTTTATGGAAGAGGGTACAAACTTTTGAAACAATTTGGCTATAATGGAAAAGGATGTGAAATGAAAGAACAAGGAATTCATGTCTCTAATAGAACTTAATACACAAGAGACAACAAGAGGTCTAGGATATTTCCCGTGAAAGTAAACAAAAGCATCACGGAGAACTTCACTCAATATCAATGTTATCATGCAAGATTCTCCTAAAACAACTTTGAAATGGGTGCATCCTAAACTAATAGACACTACATGTGAGAATATGTCATTGGATATGTTTCAAGATGATGAGTCCCTAGGAGAATTTTTGGGAATAAATGATACTTCACCCATCCATTATGATAATCATTTTTTTTATTGTTTGAATACAAAGGCATGTTGTGGGAAAGAAAATGAACTATGTGATGAAAAGTATGAAACTAAAACATCTCATGATGATCCAAATCATAATGCATTACTTGTGGGAGATACCCTAGATATTACAATGGACCCATATAAGAAGAAAAAGTGATTCAAATTAGAAAGTTTCTTGATGAGGATGAACAAGAAGATCACACAAATTTATTACATTATTTTCCAAAAAAAAAAATCTTTGACTTATTTACATATACTAGGTCACACATAACATTGTTCTTGAGGAAAATGCTAAGCTAGTGAGATAAAAGATAAAAAGGTGAATCCTAAGATAGATTTATTGGTTAAGGATGAGATTGAAAAGATTTTACAAGCTAGATTCATCTACCCCATTGATTATTCACCTTGGATCTCTAACATTATGGCAATAGCAAAACTTGATAATCGTATTAGGATGTGTACGAATTTATGAGATCTTAATAAAGCATCTCTAAAGGATTAATTTACCCTTCCTAATATTGGCATGATAGTGGATTCAACTATGGGACATGCCTTATTAGCATTTATGGATGGATTTTTAGGATACAATCAAAATTTATTTAACCCTCAAGATCATTATAAGACAACCTTCACTACACCTTGGGGAATATTTTTTAGGGTTGTGATGTCATTTGGATTAAAGAATGTTGGAGCCACATATCAAAGAGAAATGATGTTAATATTTAATTATTTTATACACAACATCTTGGAAAATTATGTTGATATTTTGGTTGTTTATAACACGTCAAGACCATGTCAAAATCCTTCAATTTTTTATTTGAAAGAATTTTTAAGTACAACATGAGGCTAAACTTGAAGAAACACATCTTTGGTGTGGATAGTGTAAATCTACTGGGTTTTATAGTATCACATAGAGTCATTGAGGTGGAAACAAATATGATTGATGCTATAATAAATATGCCATCTCTTAAGAATATTTTGCAATTTCATAGCTTACAAGAAAAGATTCAAGCTATTCATTGTTTTGTTGTGTCATTAGCTAATTAAACTCTTCCCTTTACCTATATCCTTAAGAAATAATCAAAACTTAAATGGGGTGAGGGTTTTCAAAAGGATTTTGAGAGCTTGAAACAATATCTAGCTAATCCTCCTATTTTACAACTAGTTACTCAAGGAAGACCTTTATCCTTTACATATCAACATCAATGCATGCTCTTGCTGCATTATTAGCTCAACAAGATGAGAATGACAAGGAGCATCCTATTTAATACATTAGTCAAAAATTTATTGATTATGAAACTCAGTACACAACTATATAAAAACAATGTTTGGCTCATATCTTTGATACAAAGAAATTAAGACATTATCTGTTAAACATGGAAGTGCATGTCATGATGAAATTTGATCCATTAAAACATCTATTTACTAAAATAGATTTTTTGGGATGCTTGGCTAAGTGGGTTATGTTATTAACTAAGTTTTACTTAAAGTTTGTTCCTCAAAAAGCAATCAAGGGTCAAGCATTGACCGACCATTTAGCTTAGGCTCCCTCACCTTTAGCATTACCAAATGTTGACTCATTTCCCAATGAAAATGTGTTGAAAATTGACGATAATGAAACATGGGAATTGTATTTTGATGGATCTAAGTGTCAAACTGGTTCTAGAGCAGGGGTTATATTAATACCAACTTTGAGAAAACCAATTCCCTTATCCTATCATTTAAATTTCCTATGTACAAGAAACATTGTGGAGTATGAGGCCCTTATTGTTGGGATACACACGACCTTATCTTTAGGTGTTCAACACATTCGTATATTTAGTGATTCTCAATTGATTATTAAACAAACCTATGGGTCTTATCAAGAAAAAAATGATAAGTTGTCACAATATGAAAATCTTTTGATGACATTACTATAGCGTTTTAAATCGTACACTATTGACAATGTTCCATGAAAGGATAATAGACATATAGATGCAATGAAAGCACAACTTCCCTTGTTTCTCTCAAAGATTCTTCTGTGAACTTCACATTTATTTTTCACACCCTCACAAAACCATCGATAGATGAAAATATGAAAGAAGTTTTAGTTGCCAATATTGAAGCTTCTAGTGAATGCTATATGCTGATATTCAATTATAAAAAAGAAGGTACCTTTCCTAAATCAACTACCAAGAACACTAGAGATCTTATTTGAAAAATTGTAGCTCGATACATAATCCAAGGGGATGTGTTATATATGCAATCATTTGATGGTCTTCTTCTTAGATGACTTAAATAATTTGAAATCCCTACAACCCTTGAGGAAGCTCATGTGGGTGCTTGAGAGGAGTATTTTGGAGGATGATCATTGATTCAAAAGTTAATTCACATAGGATATTATTAGTAAAATATGGAACAAGATTTTTTTAATCATGTAAAGAAATCTCATAAATGTCAAGAGCATAACAACTTGATTCATGCTCTTGCTTCCAAACTTCGTGCCCAAATTCCTATTTGGCCATTTTCGGTATGGGGTTTGGATATTATTGGAAATATTTCTCCTTCTTCAAAAGATACAGTTATAATAACAACTACAGATTATTTCACAAAGTGGGTAGATGCAATTCCTCTTCATTCCACAACTATTGAAGTAATCTATCATTTTATTCTAAAAAATATTATCACTCGATTTAGTATTCCTTCAGCCTTAATTATGAATAATGGGACACCATTTAAGAACAAAGAAGTGAAGACATTTTTGGAAAAATTTCACATTCAACATCGCTTTTCTACACCTTATTACACACAATCTAATGGTCAAGTGAAAGCAATGCCAAACAAAACACTTGAAAAAATCTTGTGTAAAATGGTTAGTAAACATAACAAAGATTGACACACTCAACTTACTTATGCATTGTGGGCTTATGGCACAAGTATTTAAACATCTACATAAAACACACCATATAATCTGGTTTCTACTGTTGATGCAATAATGCCCTTAGAAGTAGAAATTCCTTGTGAGTGAAAATCTCTCTTAAAGGTCTCATTGATGATAATACTTATAAAAAAATGATTACAATAGCTTGAAATGCTCGATGAATAGCGCATAAATGCTCTTTAATATATCCAAGATTATTTGAAAAGAATACAACGAAATTATAATCGTTGTGTCATTCCTCAATCCTTTAACAAGGGGGATTTAGATTGTATGAGAATCACCACTTTGTTAATGTTTCTCTAGATGAAAAAGGAAAATTTAGCCCAAATTGGTTAGGACCTTATATCATTGATGAAAATTATGGGTCTGAAACATATAAAATTAAAGCAATAGATGACACACCTCTCAAAGAACCTATAAATGTTGCACATTTGCATAGGTATTACACTTAACAATCTTTTGAATCTAGTATGTGTGTTAAAACATGTTGTTAGATTAAATAGATAGTTTCTATTTTATCTTGCATTACTTCGTTCTTGACAAATATTTTTGTGTCTTGAATTATTATGGGTAATTGTTCATTGACTTGAACTATTACTTTTTTTTGCATACTATTCAATCATATGGGTGTTATGTTGAATTAGATCATTGCATGCATTTATTTTTTACATAAATTAGATCATAGGGGTATCTAGTTTAACATAATTACACTTAACTGAAATAGCATCTAAGTAGACATAAGTGTTTAATTAGATCACAATAATCACAACTAGATCATGAAGACATTTAATAAACAATCTTACCAAGTTTGTTTAATAGATCAAGTTGACATCTAATTCAAACAAGATACAAAAGTGCATATCTCATAGAAATAAAATCAAACTCATATATAACAAGATCATAAGGTTTATACACATAGTCACCATGATAGAGAAATGTGGTGTGTTATAATATGATACATCTAGGAGGGACTATGGCTACTAGACTCCTCGAGACCTAGTGGTGGTGCTCATCAAGAGATAGTGGTTTGGGAGTGACTCATAGAGATCATCTACTCTCATAGGCCCTGATCTAGCCTATGGCTATACCCTCACATATGAGAGTTGTGGCACACTACTGACCTATTTGATCCCTATCCACTTGCACCCTACTAAGATCAGCTTGTACTATGCTAAGTTTTGATCTTAAGAAATATTGTGTCTCAATCTCAAAAGGAACCCGAAGCTCCTCCAATGTAGCTCTCATCTGCCCCTCTCTATCTTAGACCTCCTCAATCTCAACTCTAACTATATCAATGGTCCTCATGGCATCATCATAAGACCTACTCCACCTTGATAGGGGCTCAAAAAATTCAACATGGTACCTTGTGCTAGGTCGCAGCCTATGCTCAACCCATATTTCCTAGTGTGGGGGCATCGGTGGAATAATGTCTGTTGTGACTCAACTAAAGAAGTCAAGCAAGTCCTGTGTGCCAACTGTAATAAAGAAAAAATGACATAAATTAGAATAAGATATAACTAATAAACATATTAAACCTAATCATACGTGGAAAATAAATAACATCACCTCGATCACCAACCCACCAATTGGGATCTTGACAAGACACTATAGGTGTCGTGTCGAGACTCCTTTGATGGGTAGGAAGTGTGATGGAAGCTACACAAATGCTCTCTCCATGCTCGTGGGATTGGATTCCTACTATGGTCGATGGATGTTCTTAGGTGACATGAGGATAAGATGTAGTCTCTCCTTGGGGACATCTCTAGCCTCTACTAGCTCCTCAATATCCTCTCTCGTTGGCTGTCGGTCCTCATTCTCATCCTCCTTTGTATCCTCTGATATATCCTCCTTATCAACTTCATATCTCTAGCCATTCCTATGTCCTCTCTTACATCCTCTTGGAATGGAAAAGGTCTAGGGTCCCCTACAAGATGATCATCAAGGAAGATGCATTGAGGTTGTGCTATCATCCACCAGATATCATAAGAAATCAAGGTGCCTATATCATCCAAGTCAAATGCTAGGGGTGCATCTTTCTCCTCATCCTCCAAGTCACTATAAGTGATGTTCATGAGTGTGGGATAGTGGGTGTTTCTTGGTCTAGCTCCGCTACGTACGTATCTCAAGAATGTAGGTCACGGTTTGGGTGTTATTTGTATTTGACCAAACTACCACATCACACAATCATAATAAAATGGCATAACAATATAATCGCATCATCCAACTAATAGTCTATCCCTCTACATCTTGGCTAACTACTGTGTAAGACTTGGCCACTACTATAGAGTCCTATATGGTCTCCATACTATATCCTCCTCCTCCAAGTGATCGAATATAACTCTCTAGTGCAAAATATCTCCACACCACCATGCTCGTTTGAGTGTATAATAGAAGGCTCATGAATAATTGAATGTTGTGCCCATAGAAAATCGAGTTGGTCTAGTACATGTAATATGCTCAAATTCCCATACCTGAAGAAGTATATATAATGAAGAATACTTTGGGCCTCCCAATATACAAAGCATCCAAGATCATAATACAAATGTATGAGAATACTCCATCCTTAGACAAATAATGTCTAGTGCTCTTGTATCTCTCATATAGTGTGGAAAATTCCCCCATCAAGGTGTGTGCCTCATCCATCAAGTGCTAGGGTTAAGGTGATGGTGACACACATGATCCGATGAACCAATGGAACATTAGCATGAAGAAGCCACTTGAGCTTTATGTGAGCTCTAGATTTAGTAGGTGATATGTAGCAATTGGTACAGTACTAAATATCATGTCTCATTTTCTGAGGTTTACAAAACTCATCAAAATGAATAGTATCACCTCATATAGGTAATTTGAATATGTGGTGGATGTCCTCAAGAGTTATTGTCATCTCCCATGTCAGGAGATGAAATGTAGATGTATCCATGTTCCACTGCTCAACTAAGGCCATAATCATAGCATTGTGGTACCTCATGGGTGGCATGAGGTATATCCAGTACAATCCAATAATGCAAAGAATCTACTCCTCCTCCTAAATAAGCCATGTGAATTTCTCTCAGAGAAGGGAAAATAATCCCCTCCCAAACATTGTCGTGAGCATGGTGGGATCTGTAGAAAGCCAAGGGAGTCATCGTAACATGGAAAAATGAGAAACTAAAAAATTATACACAAATTAAGGTAGACTCAGGACATAGGCGCCATTTTGGGTAGGGGTACCATTCTCAGAAAGGGGAACCATTTTGGGATAGGATCACCCAAAGTGGACAATGTCACCTAGTTTGGACATAGATGTCATAAATTTTGAAAAACTACTTAAAAATAATGTAGAATAATAAGGTAAATCATAAGGAGAAGGTACAAGAAAATCATTGTGGGTGTGATGACACCCTCCACAACCTCCATTCATAGGAAATCTAGTCTCGAGGGCTCATAAAATTGTCAGTTGGGCATCTCCACTCCTCTGCAAGAAGGTATCTCTCTCAAAATATCCAAATAATAAATGTGAAAATAATGATCAAAAACATGATTTTGTACTAACATATAGTAAAATTTCTTACTAGCACATTTCATTCAAATCACCATAATGGGGGCTAGTGAACTCTAATTTCAATACCATCTATTGCATTGGATTCATTGTTTCATTTATGATAATATTCAATGTTTATTGATAGATGATTTTGTGGTATCATAACCTTATTGTAAGCATTTCAATCAATGAACCTAGAAATTTGATGTGGTTAGATTGCTACCTTGATTCCACCTCCATAAAGAAATCAAAATAAGGGGACATACATCTACCCTCAAACTTGGTTCTCCATAGAAATTGACATGATTATCTGAAAGTTTTGAATAGCTAACAAATTGGTTTTACAGGATGCGGTTCCTAACATTGTGGTTTTGCTGATGACAACATTTGGGGCTTTATTCTCCCATTACAAATAAATCATGTAATATCTATATCAGTATCCTTTTTGTATCATGATTTAATTTTAGTACTATAGCTTGTATATGCACATAGTGTCATATGGCTGCTAAAGTGGGGGCTAAATGTAGCGTAGAAAATTGTACTCCCTTGTAGGTGATAGTACAATTTCACACTTAGTTTGGACCTATTTTAGTGACCCTTGTATTTATACATTTTCAACACCTCATAATAGGACCTAATTCCCTTTATTATGCATTCCACAACCTACTTTTATCATTTTCTAACAAAATTGCAAGCATTGAATAAATGCAACCAATTGTTATTTTACTCCCAACACTCAAAGTCCTAAAAATTTGGGTGTGTTGTTGGTGGCATTTTAACATTCAAAATTCAAATTTCTAATGTCGGATTTTGAGATCTAATCTTTAGGAAATTAGAGAAATTCCTATAAATACCTAGTCTTTTCACCATTTCAAAACTAGAGAGAAAGAGAACAAGAGAAATAACATTCAATCAAGAAAAATTGAGCAATGTATTTCATCATACAAATTTGCATTTGCAGGTTTTCAAGCATAGTTGCAAATTTGATCAAGCATTTATCACATGATGTAAGGTTGATGCCTATGGAAGAAAATGATGGATTCTAGGTTTGGGAGATGCATTTGGCCACTTCCCTCAACCTAATGACTTGTTTCCTAAGTGTTCTCATATTCAAGCTTCATTCCTCTTATAGCCTAAAGCAAGGTATCATTGTTTTTCAGATTTACTTAGGGTATTTTACTTCTCCCTAATTATATCTTGTCATTTTCATATAAGAATCTCTCTCTAATATACTTGAGTAGGGTTTGTTTGCATTTAGCTTATAACAACCTTAGACACACATAAGGTTAGGGGTCTCACACACAATCTTTTATCAAATCTTTGGCTATTTGTTGATGTTTAAATAAAAATAGGGGTTTGACTAAGGAAAATCCCCATATAGCCACCCCAAACCATCTCTTTTGTAGATTTATTGTAGGTACATATTCGAAGACAAAAGGCTTGTAAGGTAGGAAACAAAGAGTAGACAAAGAGCTACATGATCAAGTTTTGAAGTTTTGACAAGGCTTATAAAGACCCATACACTGCTGGGTGACTGAGTCCTCTTATGCATGCTAGATTGAAATTTTGGTGATAGGTACACATCATCCAACACTTCTCAAATCCACTTGCAATTTATAGTTTTTGTCTGTGTATTTCCAAAATATTGCATTTATCATATTTAGTCATATAGCTCAATTAAGTTAATCATTCCAAATCATTTCCCATCCATCTTCAAGGCCCTAAGAGTGTAGATCCAAATCTGATTAGCTCACCTTTATGGTTGATAGTCAATCTATCCATTATGTTGATCCACGCTTGAATGTAACTTGGAAAAAGGTCCATAAAATCAACCTAAGTTTACACACTAAACATAAAGGTTCTCCTTTTTCTACATTACAGGTCCAAAGAAAAAAGAGGGCCTAAAGGGGAAAAGAAGAAGGATATATCTAATTCTAAAGGATGTTCTAAGAGCCCATGGAAGAAGAAAGTAAAATTTTAGAATTGTGTTAAAAGGGGACATGTGAAGAAGGAATTCAAGAAAAAGAAAAAAGAGTGTAAATTCCTCCATGGAGAAGTCCTTTAATGATGGTGATATTCAATGCTTTATTTTTTTTCTAACACTATAAGTGATGATGCTTGGCTTATTGATTTAATTTTCTCCTACGATATGACTCCTCACAAGTATATGTTTTCCTTGGTGACAATAATACTAAGTGGATTGTCAATAATGGAAATTTATAGTAATGTTTCAATGATGGAAGAGTTAAATTTCTTGATAACATTTTTCATATTTTATGTCTCGTGATAATATTACTTTCTATATCCAAGTTAAATGATTCTAGAGTGCATGTGACATAGTTTGGTTGTACATTGGTAAGAGGGAATTTGTGTGGTTGCTAAAGGATCTCAGATTATGACTCTATTTAGGCTTAATACATTTTTTTGTAATTCGACCAATGTAACTATCATGTATGTTGTGGCACCAACATTTGGGTCACATAAGTGAAAAAAGTATAAGGGCCATTATTAATAAAAATTTGGTTGATTATCTTTCTAATTATTCTGTTGGTACAAAAATGATTTATGTGAGCATTGTGTTTTTAGAAAATAGAATAGGATCATCATTTCCTGTTGGAACTAATAAAGCTAAGAGACTATTAGAAATCATTCATTTAGATGTGTTTGTTCAAGTGGATGTTGGTTTTATTGGTAAATATTGATATTATGTTACATTCATTGATGATGTCTTTAAATATGAAGCTTTCACTAACTTTAAATAATTTAAAGCCTTAGTTGAGAAGCAAATAGATTAGAAGATAAGGGTGTTGAGATTTGTCAATGGTTGAGAATATTTCTCTAGGAAATTTGATGAATTCTATAAGAATGTAGGTATTATCTAGTAGAATACTACACCTTATACTCCCAAAAAAATGTGGTAGTATAAAGAATAAACCAAAACTTAATGGAAAGACCTAGAAGTATGCTAAGTGGTACAAAGCTAGATCAATGATTTTGGGTAGAGGTTGTACATATTGATTATTATTTGATTAATAGATCTCCTTTCTTAGCTCTTGTTGATAAAAATCCTTATGAAGTGTGGATAGGTAGAAAGCATTTTGTTTCACATTTAAGTGTATTTGGTGAAGCTTATGTTCATGTGCCTCAAGAAAAGCGATCTAAATTTGATCCAAAAGCTCAAAAATTCATCTTTGTTGGTTATTGTGACAATGCTAAAGGTTATAAGCTTTGGAATCCTTTGAATTAGAAAATGATATGTTTTAGAGTTGTCATTTGTAAGGATTTTATAGCTTATTCAAGAGAAGAACAACCAAAGGAAAAAGAAATAACTAAAAAAATGCACTTCGAAACAAAAATAGAAAGGAGAGAAGATGCACATGTGAAAGAAAAATTAGATGGATTGAAGGATGGAGAAGAAGAAGAGGGTTCAAATAGTTTAGATGTTGTGCAAGTTGAGCATACAACAAAACATGTAGATCCAATTATTCCTACCTTGATAAGATCCATAAGTCAACGAAATCTAGTTGATAGGTGTGGCCCACCAAATTTTTGTTTTGTATTTTCTTTGTTAAGCACTAACAATGAACCTAGATCTTAAAGGGAGGCTCTCTCTTCAAAGGATAGTGAGTCTTGGATGCAAGCCATGTAAGAGGAGATGTTGTCCTTGGATAGTTGTGATACCTAGGATTTGGTTAGTTTTCCTAAAGGAAGAAATCCCATCGGTTGCAAGTGGGTGTGTAAAAAGAAATATGGTGTAGATAGTTGGTTAGAGAGGTATAAGGCCAAATTGGTGGCCAAGGTCTACTCCTAGAGAGAGGGAGTTGATTTTTGTGATTTATTTCTCTTCTTGCTATGCTAACTTATATTAGATTCCTTTTATCTATAGTTGCAACTTGTGATTTTAAAATTGAGAAAATGGATGTTATTTTTTTCTTACATGGGGATCTTGAGGAGGACATTTATATGTGACAACCTAATGGTTTTGTTGTGAAAAGAAAAAAGATGGTTTGAAGTTTAAAATGGTCATTATATGGTCTAAAATATTCACCCAAAATGTGGTACCAAAAATTTGATGCCTTGCGTTGAAATTTAATTTTGGTAAGAGTGAGGAAGATCATTGTGTTTATATTAAAACTATTGATGATCAGATACTGATTATTGTCTTGTATTTGAATGTTATGTTGTTTATGGGTAAAATAAAGGTGATTATTAGGGAGCTCAAAAATTATATTTTTGGTACATTTGATATGAATGACTTAGGGGATACTATCTATATTATTGGGATGGAGATCAATAGGGATCAGGTACATAGAAATATTTGTTTAATTCAAAGTATGTGGATACTATCTTGTGAAGATTTACTATGAATGACTGTGAGCCTATAAGTATTCCATTTCTAGTTGACACTAAGCTTAGTTTAGACATGTTACCTAAATTTGATGATGATTTTGAAGGAATTTCTAAGGTATCTTATGGTAGTTTGATGTATACACTAGTTTGTGTTAGACTAGATATTACCCAAGAAGTGGGATTTTTTATCAATTTTATGTCTGACCTTGGTAAAAAACATTGAAATTTTGTTAAAAGAGTATTTATATATTTGAAAGGAACTTATAATTACTATTTGTATTATCATGTTAATGATGATGTGTTTAATTCATTGGAAATGCAAGGTTTTTTTGATGCGGTTTCATGGGTAGGTGACTTGGATAGTCAAAGGTCCATTAATGCTTGTATTTTTTTTCTCTATTTCAAGGTGCAATGAGTTAGATGAGAAAAATATAGCATATAGTTTCTTTGTCCACCATAGAAGAAGAGTATGTGGTTGCCACACATGCCTCTAAGGAGGTAATATGGTTATAAATACTTGGTATAGGTATTGGTTTTAATTGCAAGATTATTAGGATTGGATGTGACAGTCAAAGTGCTAAAGGTTTGGCCAAAAATATTATGTATCATGCTCATACTAAGAATGTTGATGTAAATCATCAATTTTTGAGAGAAATGGTTGAGAATAGTAGGGTCTTTCTAGAGAAGGTCGACACTCTAGATAATGGTGTAGATTCTCTCACAAAGCTAGTACCTACATATATGTTCTCTTGGTGTAGGAAGGCCATGGGTCTTGATCATTGTACTTGATTATTATTTATATCTTCTCATGGAGGTAATTGAAATGTATAATTTCAAGTGGGATAATGTTAGGATAAGGTGACATTAAAATTGTAATATTAAGTCATTTTCACATGTCTCCATGATCCTTGGAAGGTGTACTTGGATGCTTGTGGACATGATAGACAAATATTTAATATAAAATATTTCTATGGTAATTTGTAATTGCATTCATAAAGGAAGGTTAAGGTCATCAATGGTAGTTATAAGTTTAAAATATAAATTCCTCATACTAGGTGTCAAAATGGGAGATGAATAGTCATCATTGATTAGTGGACCCATTTCTCATTACATGTTGCATGTTATTGTATGATGAGGCACCAAGATGTGCATGCCATCCATCTAGATTAATGATATGTAATATTCCTTAAGAGTTACAATTTCCTCATTGGTTGTGGGTTTATAGTTCCCATGTGAAGACCATTGAACATTTAATAAATTAAACTAAGTTTATAGGTTGTCTATTGATAGGGGTGTGTGGTTTTTATAGGTGGTTTTATGCATCTTTTTTTGAGATAACACAATGGTATTCTCATCCCATCTCTTCTATATATTGGAACCTTGAGTTAGTAGATGCATATGTTGTTTTATAGGTATCCAAATGTTTTTGAAATTCTATAATAGGTCAGAGTGTTAGTGTGTTTATGTACATGTCTTCTTGAATATTAAAAACATACTTATCCTCTTTCTCATGTGGAGTTTTTTCTTGAAAGTGTTTTTGCACGTAAATTATGTGTCACATATGGTTTGATAATTTTAAGTTGTATTTTTATTTAACTATGATTTTTGATAATTAAAAAAAATTTAGATTTGCATCACTTTCATTTTTTATTGTAGTAGTTTCACCTTGTTTTACAACACCTTCATTGGCCTTCAAATTCTCCTCTTCTATGATCCCTTATTTCCTACAATTTTGTAGGTAATACTTGATATCTTAATATACACCAACATATCAAAAGTTATACATGAATACTCAATATCCCAATTTTTTGAATAAATTATCCCTACCCTTTGATAAGTATTGATTTAAGACCTTTTGGGTTTTCCATGCCTTCATTCCATTGTAATATTGATCATTAAGGTGTCACATGCCATGGAGCCTTGAATTCTTGCCACTTCTCCATTCTATATTCCATAGGCCTGCATATTTTTTTCTCACATCCATGAAATTATTGCATCATGTTCCTTGATTCCTCAACCCCTTCAATTACCTTGCATCCCTTGGGTATTATAATTCATAAACCCTAGAGCTCATGGCTTCATTTTTTTTTCCTTGTTCACTCCCTTGGCCATGAAATTTCTTGGATCCTACTATTTGAGCTATAAACCCCACTTATTGCCTTAAACTTTCAAGGATGCCATTAATGGTCTCATTTTTTTGTGATAACTAGGAAATAAGTGTCCAATTCCTCTATGCACTTGTGGGACCCTCAAAGGTGTGGTTCTTCTATAAATGGACATGGTTGTTGATGTAAGGATATGGTTTCATGTACATGGTTGTTGAAAAATGGAGGTAATTATGTAGCTTAAAACTTGTAAAACTATGAGATTGTAGATCTAATTAAGTGTTCTTTGTTACAAATTCTTTCTGTATGATTATCCGTTTAGATCAATTTTACCAATTGTAGAAAAAGATAGAAGATTGTAGAAGAATGCTTTTTTTCTTCATGTATAATGCAAGCCTGGGATGATTGTGAGTCAAAGGAGTGGGTTGAGAAATGGTCGTTAAGTTATCTTAGCCCACTTCACACGTATCACCCTCTGACAACATTGAAACTAACACAGATGGATTCATCAGTCGAATTTGACCACATATTAGATCTAGTTCAACCGGGTAATATATCTACTTGCTTAGTTTTTGAAATTCCTATTGTTATCTTACTTTGTAATTGTAATGATGACTAATTTCAAGAGATTTGCTACATATATCAATGTAGAGCATGTTTATGCAGTTATTGTAGATGAAGACAATGAAGAGGGAATGGACTATTACTTGTGTCATTTTTTTGAGGCCAAAAAGAAATTGGAGGCCCAAGTTAAAGATGGAGAAAACATCGAATAACCTAAAGGCTCAGTTATTGTTACTGAAACATGGCTTAGAAGGTACCCACATAAGAGTGTTAAATATTGGTTGTTTTAGGACTTTGACACACATTGGAAGATTCTTCATTACTTGAACCTTGTCATGGAATCCAATGTTCGTTTGACCAAATATGGGGGTAGACCTTTGAACAAGACCTTGTGGAAGGTCTGTGAGTCTGACCATGAGGCAATACTTGACACAGTAAAGAGTAGAGTAGACCCAGATGGTTTGTTGGATTAATTTTTAAGTATGCACATTGGTTCTTATTAATTTATACTTGTATGCACATTAATTTGTATGATTTCAATGCTATCATCTAATGTTTATATCATGTATGTAGGTGATTGATGAAGTTATCAAACTTGTAAATGTAGCACACTTTATGTTTAGAACTATGGCAAAGGATACAAAGTTCAATGGTATTTTATTTTTTCTCAAAAATATGCAAAAAAAATGATGTAGGATATTCTCAATAGATTAGTAAACTAGGTGGAAGATTAAATTGTGTTGTTTTTATAATAGGTTACAAGTTTCCAAAAGGTTGGAAAGTAATAGTTCGGTTACGTTCTATTCATGTTTTATTCATGAGAGGTTGTTGTGTGCAATAGGTATCTTGGAACTCCTAATGAAGATGAATGTCCAGGAGTGACTAAGTTAAGAGACTGACATGCCTATCCTCAATGGAAGCATCAAGATTTAAGCCTTGTTGTTCCTGACTTGGAACGAAATGGTGTGGATTTGTTTTCTGTAATTTTCTTCCATCTATTTTCATTTAATTTCCATTTTGGATGCTCTTTCTTTTTCTTCTTTTACTTTGCCTATTTGTAAGTAAAATACTAAAAATTTATTGGTGTCTCCTTGCAGAAAATACTAATTTATGAGCCATCCAACATAATCTTATCCAAAAAAGAAAAGCAACATCCTTATTTTGACGATCTTGACAAATCTCAAGTCTAATTTGAAGCCATTATAAAAGAGCGTGTGAAGCTTAGTGAGGGAATATTAAGTTATTCATTTGAAGTTAACCTCATCATGAGCACTTATGATATAAACATTATAAGAGAATCTTGAATGTATGAGTGACATTGTAAAAAATTTGTGAGAATGGAGTACCTAAGACATTATTCCTACAAGTATAAGCACTTGGGTTTCAGAATGGTGTATGAAGCATATTAGAAAATTGTAGCACAAACAAGAGAATTAGGACAACCAAATAAATCTCATTTTATTATAAGCATCATATTATTAATATAGTGAGTGTAATAACCATTGATGGTTACTAATCATTCTTTTTCTTCTTTTATTCTCTCCCTATTATAACTAGCACCAATTGACTAACTTATTATAAAAAAATCATTTATTAAAACAAATAAACCTAATGATTATATATCAATATCAATATAGCATATAGTCTATTCAAATAAATATTTGTAATGATATTTACTCAAATTTTGAAATTTATTTCTGCCCTCAAACATTTGCAATTCATGCAACGTAATCTCTTAACAGTCTAAATTGCAAAAGGGCAACAATATTTGATGACCTATTACCCGGATACCATCTCAGCTACAAGTATTATGTCTGAGGCATCGAGATCATGTAGGGAACCTCTATAGTAACCTCTCTCAATTTTTGTTATCTCGGAGTCATTTTTTCTTGGTGTCCAATTTTGACTTGATGGAAAAAGTGTCAATTGCAAGCAGTGTAAAGTTGTAAAGTGGTACAACTTTCGTTCTACAACTCGTGTGACCAAATAGAATGTTTCAATGCATCTAGATGGTACCTTTACATTAGTCATGTTCCTCTTTCACACCCAAACATGCCACATCGCTCTAAGCTACGTTCAACTAGCTCGATCCCTTAAGGGTCAAAAGTGCAAAAGGGCATCAATCTTTGGCGAGCTATTACTTAGAAATCACGATGCTTAAGAATTCTCTATCTAAGCCTATGGGATTGCATTGGGCCTCTATACAATATCCTCTCTCGGTTTTTGTTATTTTGGAGTCGTTTTCCCATGGTGTCCAGTTTTCACTTGATGGAAAAAGTGTCAAATGTAAGCAGTGTAAAGTTGCAAAGTGGTGCAACTTTCATTCTGTAACTCATGTGACCAAATGGATTGTTCCAACGCATGTGGATGGGTACATTTATGCTTGCCATGGTCCTCTTTAACATCCAAACATGCTGAATTTCTCTGAGCTACATTCAACTAGCTCGATCCCTTAAGGGTCCAAAGTACAAAAGGGTAGCAATCTTTGACGGGCTATTACTCAAAAACCGTGAAACTTACAAACTCTATGCCTGAGCCTATGGGATTACGTTGGGCCCCTCTACAATAACCTCTCTCAGTTTATTTTATCTCAGAGTCGTTTTCCCATGGTGTCCAGTTTTCACTTGATGGAAAAAGTGTCAAATGCAAGCAGTGTAAAGTTACAAAATGGTGCAACTTTTGTTCTGTAACTCGTGTGACCAAACAGAATATTCCAACATGTCTAGATGGGTATGCTTATGCTATTCATGGTCCTCTTTTAGACCCAAACATGACGAATCACTCTGAGCTATGTTCAACTAGTTCAATCCCATAAGGATCCAAAGTGCAAAAGGGAAGCAATCTTTGACGGGCTATTACTTAGAAAACATGATACTTACGAAATCTCTGTCTAAGCCTATGGGATCATGTTGGACCCCTCTACAATAAACTCTCTCAGTTTTTGTTATCTTGGAGTCATTTTTTCGTGGTGTCTAGTTTTCACTTGATGGAAAAAGTGTCAAATGCAAGTAGTGTAAAGTTGCAAAGTGGTGCAACTTTCATTCTGCAACTTGTGTGACCAAATGGACTGTTCCAATGTGTTCAAATGGGTACGTTTACACTAGGTATTTTCCTCTTTCACACCCAAACATTCTGAATCGCTCTGAGCTACACTCAACCTACTCGATTCCTTAAGGGTCCAAAGTGTAAAAGGGAAACAATCTTTGAAATGTTATTACTCAGAAACCGTGATGCTTACGAACTCTCCATCTGAGCCTACAAGATCACATTGAGCCCCTCTACAATAACCTCTCTTGGTTTTTGTTATCTCAGAGTCGTTTTCCCATGGTGTCCAGTTTTCACTTGATGGAAAAAGTGTCAAATGCAAGCAGTGTAAAGTTGCAATGTGGTGCAACTTTTTTTCTGCAACTCGTGTGACCAAACAAACTATTCCAACACATCCGGATGGGTACGTTTACGCTAGGAATAGTCCTTTTTCACACCCAAACATGTTGAATCACTCTGAGCCACGTTCAACCAGCTTGATCCCTTAAGGGTCCAAAGTGCAAAATGGATGCAATCTTTGATGGGTTATTACTTAGAAATTGTGATGCTTACAAACTCTTTTTCTGAGCTTACAAGATCCTGTTGGGCTCCTTTATAATAACCTCTCTCAATTTTTGTTATCTAGAAGTCGTCTTCTCGTGGTGTCCAATTTTCACTTGATGGAAAAAGTGTCAAATGCAAGCAGTGTAAAGTTGCAAAGTGGTGCAACTTTCACTCTGCAACTCGTGTGACCAAACGAACTATTCCAACATGTCTCAATAGGTACGTTTACACTAGGAATGGTCATCTTTTGCACCCAAACATGCCAAATCACTCTGAGCTATGTTCAACCGCTCGATCCCTTATGATGGCAATGAAAACAATCAGAAAGAGAAACATTCACATGACAGTTGAGAAGTCCAAGTTTTCCACACAAAAAGCATATGATCATCCTCAAGTCTAGCAAGTGCAAGAAGTTTCTTAATTATCCTCCTTTCCCTTACAACAATATACAACCAATTGTAAATGCACACAATGGTGGAACTTGGAAACACTTTATTTTTCCTCAATTAACTTTGGTTGTGAAGCATTTTGTCATTTATATTTGAAATGATTTGCTATGCTTGAAAATTGGAGTCTAAGAGAAACAAGTGATGCTCTCATGTGCATTTATTATTTAGTGTGATAAATATTTTTTTCATCCTTGAGTCCATTTCTTATTTGTATTATAAATTATAAAGCTTTCTCCCAAGTCCATTTCCTATACAAGAAATAATATTGCAAAAAATTGACAAATACATCTTTCGATGTGTTTATATGGTGATGGATCAAGAACATAACAATTCACTCTGTACTATGAGGATTATGTTGTGAAAATTGTTAAAGACTATTCAAGATAAATTTTTGTATGACAATGTGTCAAGAAGTTAACTACTCATCATCTACTATGAACATTATGTTTTGCAAGTGTTGTGAAGATTATGTATGCTTTGCTTAATTGAGTTGTTCCAATCAAAATATTAAATATACTAAAATCTTTTTATGAAACATCTCATGGTATACCAATTGAAAACGTTTTTTTTGCTTTTAGATAAAGAATTTCATGGAACTCTTTGGATTAAACTAAATTGAGATATGTAAGAACAAGGGATCATTAATAAATACATTGCTCAAGGATCTTAAATAAGCCTTCTCTCCCATTGAAATTTTGGGTGGATTATTGCTTTCAAAGTATTGGGAATGCTTTTCCTATTTTCTAGTTGGCAGTTTCCATTCTAGAAGGCTGATCTCTTGATATATATCACTCATTCTTAATAAATTATCAAGTTAATAATTAGTGCATTTATTTATGTTTAATCTTTTCTTTTCAATTTGTGCAATTTTGCAATTTGTAACTCTACTAGTATTCCTAGAAATATTGAAGTTGTTTAGCATCAAATAATAAAGTTGTTTAGCATCAATCAATAAATATTCAAGACAAACCATGAAGGACAACAATGATCAATGCTAGGGCTAACCAATTAATAAGTATACACATGAATAAGTCAAACATACATGTGAATAAGGGAAGCACAAGTACTCAAAAACATGTAAGCCTTGAAGTATACACATGAATACATAGTATACACAAATTAATACAAAGTATATGCATGAATACAAGGTATATGCATGAAAACACGTAAGTTGAAAACTATACATTGGAATACACGTAAGTCACAAAGTATACATGTAATTCATATCTATTAACCATGGATTTATAATGCAAATATGGACACCATCGATAAAAATGATTTGTATTAACCAAATATCCATGTAGGAATACATCAATATATGTCAATATAAGCATAAAATATATACAAAATAGCCACATAGGCTTATGAGAATGCCATATAGGCATACAATGTCAAATATATCCAATACAAAATATGTACAAAAATGCCATATAGGCATACAACAAAGGCTCTAGAATCAAAAGTCATTGCTTTGCGTCCTCTTGAAATAAATTCTTGCCCTTTGCTTGTCACCTGTATGGCGATAGGTTTGTCACTCATTTATTCTAAGGCCAAGGAGTGCTCTTGTGCTCCTCCTAGGGTTTAGTTCCTGGTCAAGCTTTATCTGTTACAATAAGAAGTCAAGACATTAATATATAGAAATTACTGCATTATAAAAATGATATATTTCACAAAATAATCTCTTACTGTCAGTAGACGATCTCTCTCCTCGATGGAAATAATCACATGCCCATGTTGTGGCATGCTAAAGCCCTATAGAAACCATCCAAAGAGAAATTAAACTGCAAATCAATAATGGTTTTATTTTTCACTAACTAACAGTTATAACAATGAATGTAAATTGAAATTTAGTAATTGGCCTCATACCTCCTTTGTGAGAGCCATCAAGGAGTCTATAGCAGATGAGACACCAAGCTCCATTTCCCTATGAACATTCAAAGGTGTATCCGCTTCCAACATCTGAAAATAAAACTACAAATTATTCAATCACGAAAAAATTACAATAGTGATCCACGTCATGGCTTATAATGTATGAGATAATGGACAAAATTTTGAGTACTTATTAAACTATATATTTTTGACTATCATGCTTACTATTTTCCCTATCCATAGTTTGTTCTAAAGCACCTATTTTTGGGCTTTTACCCATAGCAGCAAGGTAGTGAACCATTTGATAAAATGCTTTCGTAGACATGTACGATAACTATGGTAGCATAGAGAAGGTAGTGAATTGTTTGAAAAAATGTCTCAAAGAAATGGGGTCTCATGGTGATGGAATGCCATTACAAAAAAATGTGTCATGGCATTCCATCACCATAAGATCACATTTCTTTGAGGCATTTTTCCAAACAGTTCATTTCCTTCTCTATGGTATTATTCTGGGATGGGGTGGATGGTATAGTGTGGTCTTGGTTATGAGATGGAGAGCGATCATGACATGAAGAGGGAGGGGTGGGGACATGAACAAGTGGAATAAAAGGTGGAAGGTCCATGCATTGGTAAATTGAGGATGAGGATGAGGACCTTGAAAAGAATTTGGAGGGGAATTTTGGCTAAAGGGTTGGTTTCTATTCTTTAGGTAGTGAGTTGTTTGAAAAAATGCCTCAGAGAAATGTGGTCTCATGGTGATGGAATGGCATTCCATCACCATGAGACCACATTTCTTCAAGGAATTTTTTCATACTACTCACTGCATTGACTATGATATTGCTTACTATTATGTTTTGATAGATTTTTTCTAAGCATCCATAGTTTGTTGGAAAGCACCTATTTTAGGCTTTTAGCCATAGCAGCAAGCAAGTGAGTAGTTTGATAAAATTCTTTGGTACACATGTATGGAAAATGTGGTAGCATAGAAAAGGTGGTGAGTTTTTTGAAAAAATGCCTCAAAGAAATGTGGTCTTATGGTGATGGAACGACATTCCATCACTATGAGACCGCGTTTCTTCAAGGCATTTTTTCAAACTACCCACTGCCTTGTCTATGCTATTGCTTATTATTATACTTTAATAGATTTTTTCAAAGCACCCATAGTTTGTTGGAACGCACCCTTTTTAGGGTTTTAGCCATAGCAACAAGGAAATGAACTATTTGATCAAATTATTTAGTAGACATGTATGGAAAATGTGGTATCATAGAAAAGGCAGTGAGATGTTTGAAAAAATGCCTCAAATAAATTGGGTCTCATGGTGATAGACATCACCATGAGACCACATTTATTTGAGGCATTTTTTCAAACAACTCATTGCCTTGTCTATGCTATTGCTCACTATTATTCTTTCATATATTTCTTCCAAGCATCCATAGCATAGACAAGGTAGTGAATTGTTTGAAAATATGTCTCAGTAAAAAGTGGTCTCATGGAATGCCATGACAAGCAAATGCAATTGGAAGCTGCACCTACTCATTACTTATGCTATGTGAAGTTATTGCATCATTGCTTATGTTGAATTTCTAAACAACTATATTGTAGTTGAAATTTTGTCATCCATCAACATCTAGTTATTAGTTATGGAATGTCAAGTAATGCTTTGGGTTTGAAAGATGTGCAATGCAATGTAATCAATTATATGAATATAAACTACACAAATATATTAAGTAAAATTAATTAGTTAAACTCTTTATTCTATTACATGTGTGTAGGTTTGTCTAAATCCACTGGCATTAGGAGGTGTTCCCATGAAACCTCCAATATTAGCCTATTCAACATCCAAAATCAGATATTATAATACCATTCATATAGCAATGCTATTAACATGTAATAAATTTATAATTGTTTACTAGTTACATACCTCAATGGTAGACGCAGTGGAGTAATAAGCAAGTGTAGGGCCGGTGTATCCAGTATCAACACTGTGATCCTAAAATTTTATTACAATCATAAAACTAAATTAGTTAATCTTGCATTTCAAAATTGAAATTTAATAAATTAAATTCAATGAGCATGCTAACATTTACCTAAGTATCGATGCCATAAGCCTCATTCAAAATTTCAGCTGCCCTCGCCATCTCCATAGCTACAGACATATCATGCATAGAAACCTCCTGAGTGTCGGTGGGGTCATATGAACAAGTCACCTCACAAGTCTGACACAAATGGGATCGAAGCCCCCCACTTGAAGATTCCACTAGATGGCGTTGTAGTATAGGGTTGGCATGCTAGATGATACTCTAGGTCAAAGAGTTGATGGCTTGCAAAGTTTCTACCTCGGCACTCTTCTTCGCGATGGAATGGATAACGATGTGCTCATGAGGCAGCCTAGCGAGAGGTCGTCTCACTTGCCGCCTAGGATCCTGTTGTGCACTGGGTCTATCTTAAGCTGACCCCCCACCTCTCCCCTGGAAGTCCCTCATATCAAAATAATTTGAGATTTTATTTAGGATGAACTCACAGTATAGTTTCCTTGGGAAATAGTGTGGGACTTCACAATTGTTGCATGAAAGGTAATCAAAAACCTTGTACCACCTATCCCAAAAAAAATCATAATCTATTGGTGGTGGCACCAATGGATAGGAAACCTCTTCGCATTGAGGCTAAGATTTTGATTTGTGTGTGGGTTAGTGAATAATGAGCACAAATCTAATTTTGTAATTTTTAGATCTTTTACATCTTTATATGATACTTTATCTCGGTAAAAATTTCTAGTCGCCTGCCTCCTATCTTGCCAACCACTTAATTATTTGTTGATTGCATCTACATGTTTTAACATTTCTTTAAGTGAATTTGCAAGTGTTTTTATTTCCATGGTTAAATCGTTTGAATCGTTCAACCTCGTGATTAACACCTCAATTTTTTTATTGTTTTCAATTTCACTCATTAAATTTTGTTGAGTGCTAGGAGGATGTTGAGGGATTGGTGGAGGAGATTGTCTTTGTGGTTGTTGAACATGAGGATTTTTTTTATGTTATTGTTGCTCTGGTTGTTGAGGATTCTGAAGAGGGTCTTGAAGAGGGTTTCTAGTATCATTATCATCTCTTACAAATTCAACAAATGAATATAAAAAATAACCTAAAACTAACAAATTCACAAAAAAAAAAATCCTTACTTGTTTGACCTCCTCGTCAATGTGGTGGCATCCTGGTGATGAAATAGAAACAAATTGATGAAAAAACTGCAAGATTCACTCCTAGAACATGAGCACGCAAAAGAAGGGCTTTTGGTCGTGGGCAAAAAAAATGTCACAACACAAATGAGCTTGATTTCCTTTTTTTTTGGTTTTAATGGATCATAATGTGAGCGCAAAATAGGCTCAAGCGATGTGGAAAAGCCTTAGGCTTAGTACACCAAGCCATAAGGTGAGTGTGTTATAACATGCTCACGTTATGAGCTATCAAAACTTTTTTTTAAATTTGGCCACAATTCGGCCCCCCATCTTTTTGCACCCGCCCTGAGATGTGTTCACCAGTGTGTGAACTAGGTTTTAAGTGTTGTTTGTTGTGGTCTGGGAGAAATTTATTTGCTCTACATTTCTCCACAGTTTGGTTTCAGGTTGTGCAGATTTGGGAAGTTGTTCATGTTGATTGTATCTTCAAGAATTCAAGTTTCTTCTTGATTTGGTACAGTACAATGTGCGTTTCATGCATTAGTGTGTGCATAAGGTTAACTAGATGTTTTGGGTTGAAGTATTTCTATGATGCAAGTTTGGATGAATTCTTTGTTGGATCTTAGGTGGCTTGTGGATTGCTCTAGATCATGTAAAAGTTATTTTTGTGGTCTGTGTGTCATCTTGATCAAGTGGGAAGCGTGTATTGAATAGTTTTATGGTGTTTAGCATGGGTAACGATCGACCTGATGTTAACACTACATGCAAAGTGGCTTCAAAAGTTGTGAAAGTGTGTTGAGGTGTGTTAGGAAAAATTTGGGTCTTAACTAAGGATTTATGTGGGTCACCTTCTTTCCTATCCACCATGGGAATGTTTGGGTGCCAAACTAATTTGAAATTGTAAATGTAAACTCTCTGTGCTGTTGACCTTGGAGAAGGTTTTCAAGGTTGAGGATGATATAAATAAGAGTGGTGTTGTTGGAAGATCTCAAGATAGATGTGAAAGAGATATAAGTGATGAGTAGAGTGTGAATTTGAGCAGAGTAGTGTGAACTTCAAAGTGTTGGACTTCTAAAGGTAGTGAGTTGAAGGCATCCACAATCTTTCAAACAAGGCTGCAAAAGTGTTGAAGTAATTGTGGTGGATTCCTTATTTCATTGAGATAGTGTTCTCTATGTAACATTTCTCTTCTATCTTCTTTTATATTCTACCAGTGAGCTTTGGTTGTGAGCCCTATTGGAAATCATGTCCTATTCTGGTAGTGATCCCTTGTACTAATTTTGAAATTACTTATATTGTGAGCTAATCCTCACCGTGGTTTTTCCCTCATTGGGTTTTCTATGTAAATCTGGTGTTCTTTTCTGTATGGTGTTGTTTCATTTTTTTTTATCTGCATTTCATGATTAATCACTATAACAAAATAAGGGTTTAATGAATGCTTGTGGATTTGATTATCCTTGAGGGTTTTTGATGTTTTGATTTAATACAACAAATTCACCCCCCCCCCTCTCAATTGTCTTGTTCATTCAACATTTCTCATGAAAATTGTGAATGATTTTTATGAAGATGGCTTGTTTTATAGATTTCTAGGAGATTCAATCAACAGTGGAGATTAGAGGATAAAGATCAATGGTTGAGATTAGATCAAGAGATCAATAGATGAAAATGAATGAGAACTTCAGTTAACTGAGCATATCTCCTCATTTCAAGAAAATTAGTTTGAGATATTTTGGAGGGAAGATATTTTGAAAAAGGAATATTTCATTTTTGAAAATGGAATATGCCATGTGCAAGTTGGAGGAAAATTACTAATTAAATAATTAAGAAATTATTTAATTATGAGGTGAGAGGAAATTAGTATTTAATTAAATAATTCAATATTATTTAATCAGGTGGGTTTGAAAAAAAATAGCAATTAATTAAATAATTCAAATTATTTAATTAATGTAGAGAGATGGAAATTTGAATTTAATTAAATAATATTAATTATTTAATTAATGTGGATTTAGAGGAAAATAATGCAAAATAATGAATTGATCAAATAATATTAATTAATCAATTAATAGAGGAAAATAATGAATTTAATCAAATAATTAGAAATTATTTAATTAAAATTGAGGAATTAGGAGATAATAAGGAAAATGATGTAAAATAGTGAATTAGGAATGTGTGATGCATTTAGACAATTTTAGATGTCTACACAACATCATGTATGATATTGTATCAAGAAATGACCTTAAGTTGGTCTCAAATTTACAAAAAATTACAAAAATATACAAACACTCTTAGTGAAAGTGAAGAGAAATCATGAAGCGTGCTTAAAGTTAGCAATTCTTTAACTTAGGTCTAGAAATGATCAACAATTTCTAATCTATAAAAAGGAATGACCTTTTCCCTTTTATAGGGGAAGGGAGCCTAAAGTTGGTTACAATTTGAATAGCCAATATTACATAAAAATAATCAAATGGTAGTAATTCATTAGCAACATGTGGTTGACATCAATAAATCATCAAATAGTAGTTGGAATATTCTTTTAGGAATTTGCATCTTTACATCTCCTTGACAACTAGAATGAAATTTTTGAGGTAATTGAGTCTTCTCAAAGTATCTCCATTGGTTATGTGGCACTGTAGAAAAAATATCCTCAAAAATATATATTGGAAAAGTTTATCACAATCCTCCATTTTAGGCTTCACCATCAAATTTAACCAATACTTATTCCACCTTTATATCTTTCACAAAACATCCTTTTGGAAGTTGATGTATCATAAAACTCTGCAAAGCTATTTTTTTATGCTTCATTAGTGATGTCTTCAATCAAGACACCTTTCCTTTGTCTGAGCTTGTAATTTTGAAGGAAAATTAAATCTTTTCTTACTTCACTTCTATCAAACTCCTAGGAGATTTAAAAATTATTGATTTGAATAGCTTCTCATGTATTATTGTTAGTAGATTTTTGGTTGGTAGTTCTTTTATTGCCTTGTAGGGAGGCATTAACCCATTGGTGGTTGTTGCTGTTGAGATCCCTTATTCTTACACATTAAAAAAAACCTATAGGGGACTATGAAAATTGATTGTGCAACTTTTTGACTCTATACCCAATGGATGAAGACAACTAGTATTGTAGAGGTGCGCAATTTCAAGAAAGCTTCCCCAAGATGTTGCCAAATATGTATTGATTTTTATCACTATTTTCATATTTTAATAAAGTAATCTATTTATTTGAATCCTTTGGAGCTTCAACATGTTATTTAAATTATCATTTCTTATAGAAATGTAGTGATTTTCTCACAACATTTAGATTTCAAAAAACGTATTCTATTTTATTAAAATATTTTGGAGCTTTAGCATGTTATTTTAAATATCATTTGTTATGTTTTTCTTTAAAATACTTTTTTTTTTTTGGTTGGTAACATAGATGATTTTATTGATAAGAAAGAAAAGATTACAAAGCTAAACACATTACATTACCTAAGAAAGACCTCCCAAAGACTAAACAATTCCTAGCAAGCACCACTAAACCTACCACTCAATAATACTAGTTCAAAACTTAACGATCACTTGTCCTACCAACACCTACCAAACACACCCTGCTTTCCACCCCTAAAAAATCCAACACTGATTTACCATCCACAACCCCTAAGGATATGTTAATAGATCAAAAGAATGGGGCCTTGCTTGGTTGTCCTTTGGTCTATGAGCAGAGGACCATAGAAAATTCTTTCTTTGATTCCTTCTTTGCTTTCTTCCCCTGAACTATTTTTCATCTGTCCTCCAGCTTTGTAGCTTCCTTCTGCCACTCCAGAGCATTGTCCCAAGAACACATTTTATCTCCATTCCCTTTGATGTTTACCTGCTTGCCCTGACCATCTTCCATCCAATACCCCACCCCTGTCTCTTGTGGCCTAACCAGCCTACCTTTCTCCCTACATTAAGGAATTGTAGCTCTGTTTTTAAAATTTAACTCCTTGCTATTTCCATTAAAAGTAGCAATTTCAATGTTATCACTCTTGTTCCCTTCCCGAGTCAAGGCTGCAGTATTAATTTGTTGGTCCTCCCTTTCTAACTATTTCGACTATGACTTCTCTTCTTGGGTGTGAACCCCATCGCTCCGCCCCTCTTCATCTCTACTTTTCAATTGGGGTGTCTCTTGTTTCTCTTCCTGCTTCTCCACTATGTAATGTTACAGGTTCACATTTTTTCACCATGAGGTAGATTTGTTTTTCTTGTTTTTAGCGCATTCCGCTACCACATGCCCAATTTGGTAGCAAGTTATGCATCTAAAAGGAACCCCTTCATAATCCAGGGGCTACACCCAATAACCCTTCAAAGTTTTAAGTTGAATCTCTTCCGAGGGAACCTTGGAAACATCCATTTCTACCAAGATTCGGGCATAAGTCGAGTGTAGAAGATTTGAAGACCCCTCGTCCACCATTAAAAAACTTCCTAAAGTGTTATCCATAGCCTCCAGGCAGGACTCAAACCAAAACTCGAGAGGTAGATCAGGAAGCCTCACCCAAATGGGAGCCCTTTCAAAAACTTCACTGGATGGGTTAAAAGTTGGATGCCATGGTTTGAGCATCAAAGCGTGTTTTTCATCCCATTCCCAATGAAAATCACATAAGACCTTATTTACATCCTCTTCTTTTTCAAACACAATAATAAAAAAACCTTTTTCCATAGGATAAATTTGCACATACCCTTCCAGAATAGGCTTCCAATGAGTAGAGATCCACTGGTGAAGGTCAGGTAGGCTTGGCCAAAAACCCCTAAATTTACCAATCAAGCCTAGACCAAAAAACACTCTTTCATTAAAACTCACCTCTTCTTCCAACTCTTCATTCAGTTCTACTATGATTGATTTATAGGTGGGATAGCATTCTAAGTTTCCTAACCCCACTTCAGTCAATTTCTTTGCAAGGTGTTGCACTGCTAGAACATGTCCTATTACGTTATCCACTCTCTTAGGCAGCTTATTGCCCTTCCCAACACCTTTCTCTCAAAAAATGATTGTGCCTGAATGTTACCTTTCTGAACTTCCTGTGTAGCTCGTCCGCCATCGAGTGGAACAGGGTCGCCCTCATTTTGGCCTAAGGACTTCCCATCTTGAAGCAACTGACTGCCTCGTCCAACCTTTTTGCCACTGCCGACTCCATCTGGTCGAAAGCCTTCCGTCTTTCTCTGCCGAGCCAAGCCCAAGGGGGTGGAGTCGATCAAAACCCTAGCAACACCTCCCTCCAGCTTCTGACCGTTGTCGTCCATCTCTCTTGTATCTGTGTGAATTTTTTAAAATACATATATTCTTATACATCAAAGGAATACCTAAATACATGCCTAGAATTATCCATAACCCATGTTGCAAAAAGCTTGGTTGATGATGATCTTGATTCACAAATGTTGCTCAAATTCTCAAAACATGATGAAGAAATTCTCTTAAAAGAATATCAATTTCTCATGAGAATTGTGAATGATTTTTATGAAGAAGATGGATTGTTTTATAGATTTCTAGGAGATTCTATCAACAGTGGAGATTAGAGGATAAAGATCAATGGTTGAGATTAGATTAAGAGATCAATGGATGAAAATGAATGAGAGCTTCAGTTAACTGAAAATATCTCCTCATTTCAAAAAAATTAGTTTGAGATATTTTGGAGGGAAGATATTTTGAAAAAGGAATATTCCCTTTTTGAAAATGGAATATGCCATGTGCAAGTTGGAGGAAAAATAGTAATTGAATAATTAAGAAATTATTTAATTATGAGGTGAGAGGAAATTAGTATTTAATTAAATAATTCAAGATTATTTAACCACGTGGGTTTGAAGAAAATTAGTAATTAATTATATAATTCAAATTATTTAATTAATGTGGAGAGGTAAAAATTTGAATTTAATTAAATAACATTAATTATATATTTAATGTGGATTTAGAGGAAAATAATGCAAAATGATGAATTAATCAAATAATATTAATTATTCAATCAATAGAAGAAAATAAGGAATCTAATCAAATAATTGAAAATTATCTAATTAAAATTGAGGAAATGAGAGATAATTAGAAAAATGATGTAAAATAGTGAATTAGGAATGTGTGATGCATTTAGACAATTTTAAGTGTCTACACAAGATCATGTATGATATATTATAACAGAAAATGACCTTAAATTGGTCTCAAATTTACAAAACTTTACAAGAATATACAAGCACTCTTAATGAGAGTGAAGAGAAATCATAAAGCTTTCTTAAAGTTAGAAATTCTCTAACTTAGGTCTAGAAATGATCTAGCAATTTCTAATCTGTAAAAATGAATGACCTTGGTCCTTTTATAGGAGAAGGGAGCCTAAAATTGGTTACAATTTGAACAACCCAAATTACATTAAAATAATCAAATGGTAGTAATTCATTAACAGCACATGGTTGACATCAACAAATTGCCAAATACCAGTTAGAATATTATTTTAGGAATCTGCATCTTTACATATCCTTGACAACTAGAATGAAATTTTTGAGATAATTGAGTCTTCTCAAAGTATCTCCCTTGGTTATGTGGCACAGTAGAAAAATTATCCTCAAAACTATATATTGGCAAAGCTGATAGCAATCCTCCATTTAGGCTTCACCATCAAATTTAACCAATACTTATTTCGCCTTTATATCTTTCACAAAACATCCTTTTGGAAGTTGATACAAATCATAAAACTTTGCAAAGCTTTTATTTTTATGCTTCTTTAGTGATGTGACACCTTTCCCTTGTCTGAGCTTGTAATTTTTGAAGGCAATTAAATCTTTTCTTCCTTCACTTCTATCAAACTCCTAAGATATCCTTCATTTATACTTGCTTGTACCATAAACACTATATATCTTTTCCAAAATGGTATCCCTATCCTTGATACCTTTCTAAGATCCTTCAATTAGCATTCTTTTGTTCATTACACTATTTAACATATCCCCATTTAGCTTATTCATCAGGTCACTTAAGGCACTAACAAAATCTTCATTAAACTTTCTCAAAATTGGCTCTTCATGATCTAATCTTTTTGTATCATTGATTTGATCTGTCATTCTATTGCTGAAGGCGAACTCATCATATTTTAGGTCTTGTTCCTTTTTCTTTACAAACTCTGCGTTGCCTTGGTAGGTTCTGACCATATCTTTCTCCATCCTTAATTTTTCTACCCAAGTCTTTATTGTGTAAATAGTCTCATTGGTGACTATGCCTTCCTTTAACAAGATATCATCATCAGATTTCTCCGGTGCCTGCAACTTGGATATATCAATATCACATTGTTCTATTTGGTCATTGCAGCTCTTATATAATTCAATAGCTTTATCGTCCCATTTTGTTGCTTCCTGGTATCTTTGAATAACATTTTTAATCAAGTTTTCCAATTGCATCACCATCTCTTGAATCCACTCCTCTATCGTAGTCCCCTCATTTTTTATCTTCTCGAGTGAGGACACTTAGTTCTGTGATAGAAAATCTGGATGACAAGTTAATTGCTCAATGACTTGTCTTGGGAATATCAACTGCTTAATAATAATTTGAAGTTGGGAGATCTGCGCTTTCAGCTCCTGTTTCCTTTTCTTGTCCTTCCTCAGCCTAGCAGCAGTGACTTCCTTGTTGTTCTAGACTTCTTGTATTTCCCAATCCCTTGTGGTGTATCCCAAACCCGGCTTCACCCAAATTCACTGTCAACAATTCACCGTCGAAAATTCACCATCAATAATTCACCGTCATGACAAATTCACTTCATGGAAAATTCACCACTAGCAATTCACCGTCGTGGATTAACATCTTTTAATATATATTTTCAAAACCTTGAGATTTTTTTTGCAAAAGAATAATTTCGACCGCATTAATAGCAGAAATACAGAACTGTTATAATTTATTGACAATTTTACAAACAATTATAATTACAATTTAAGCATTAACATTCAGACATCTACGAAGGGATATGCGATGAATTATCCACGGCAGTGAATTGTTTGGTGAATTTTCCATGAGATAAATTTGTCATGGCAGTGGATTTTCTGAAGGTGAATTGTTGGCGGTGAATTTTCTGACAATAAATTATTGGCAGCGAATTTTCCTAAAACCCCCAAATCTATTGTAGTGATCTGTTAATCGACAAATTATATTTCTCCCTTATCTTTATGAACTAGCAGTGTAGCAGTTTCATGGGTTCTTGCACATGAATCATTTCTTTTTAACTCTTGCCATATTTCTAGTCTTCCTCTTAGGCTTGGGAGTCTATTTTCTGCATTAGACTTTTGAATTCTAATGGCACTATCCCCACTTGCATTGATTGTTGAAGTTCACTAGTACGACAATTGGGAAAATCTTCAGATGTGATTTCCAACTGTTGCCGTTGTTGTTGGGCATCCTTTATATGCTCTAGTGGTGGAACAGAGGATTTAAAATGATGAGAAATTATTTCTTGTTCTATTATAATATCTTCTTGATGAGAAGGAATATCCTTCTATATTGGTTTCTCTTTTGGAATTACCTCAAGATGTACTCATTCAACTGTGATGAATATCTTTCTATATTGGTTTGGCTAGCTTCTACAACTATATTTGAGATTTCCATGATGGATGCGATCTCAGGTTGTGACTAATTCAACTCTAGAATGGATTCATCAAATATCCATTTCCTCTCATAATCCGAGTGCAAGATATTTTCATCATATTTTATTTGTTGTAGTTTAATATGGATGCCAATTATTATCCTTAGATAAAACTTATTTCTCGTAGAAAATTCATCCTCGCAGTCTACCCAATAATCCCCAATATGAGGTTTATGCCTTTTGTATTTGGAGATCCACTTCTCCATTATCTTGTTCGGATCATAGTTAGGCCTAGCTAATTCAAAGAGTTTTAATCCCAATGAATGCAATTCAACATCTGAGGCCTTGGAATTACTTACGTTGTTGCAAAAATACCATCCTAAGTGGATATGAAACTTTAGGCTTCGTCCTCAATGCTTAGCCTTAAAGGCTTTGTGATATTCTATTATTTGTCTAGAAACCTCCAATAGGAATACCTTTATCTTTTGGGTATCTTGGTAGCATGTAAGGTCTACCTGTGAAAGCTTCTATTTTGCTGTATGAAAAAATTAGGAATTGGATTGGATAAACCAACACCCATGTAAATCAATAATACTTTGTGCATCAACATATAGTTTTTTTTTATTTATCTCCTTCAATGGTCTTCACTAGCTACATTGAGAATAGATTTTACACACTTGTAATTTCTATTGGATTCTAGTAGTTACAATTGTGGATAATGTCCATACACAAGTTATTGGCTAGGTCAATGCCCCAACACTTCTACTCTATTAAATCCTACAATGTTTTCTTTGATTGAACAACAATATACCACATAGGAGATCATATAGAACATCCTCATCCTTTTGAAATTGAACATTTGGTTATGAATGGCATTGTTTATTGCTTGATCCTAGTGGATCATCTTGTCTCCATTTAGTATGAACTAGATGTATGCATACATCCATGGTTAAAATGTACCAAAATTTGGCAAACTAGCCACTCTACATAACAAGGTGATGATACCATTATTTCATCTTTAAAATCACTCTTGTATGAGGTCTTAGGATTTTTTGAGATTGTCTTTGGTTTCTTCTCTTCATTCATCCAATGGCATGGATAACCCATTTAGATATATCTTTAGCTTCTTTGTATTTTTTGTTGATTGTTCCATCTCAAATGGATGCATGATGGGATAAATGGGAATATTGATTTTTCTTCTTATTCATTTAGGAGTTAAATCCACATGTACCCAACTTCCTTCCTTTACCACTAACCTTCTTCTTTCATCATAATAATGAATGATATCAAGCATTAGTTCTAGGTTCTCCATTGGCATAGGGAATCCCACAACCTTGTACAGTCTATTTGCTATAATTATTTTCACCCTTTAAGTAGTAGTTGGTGCCATCACTATCATTCTTTTGTGAAAATCCTCCATGTTGATATGCCCTAAGTTGGTGTTGGTAATGACTCCAAACTTAGGGATAATCTTGGATGAGGAAGCAACTCCTTGATATTTGAATTTCATATCCTTTTCCCTTTTTCTCATTGATCCTACATATTATAAAAAGTCAGCAATCACCCTAATTTGTGTCACTAGGGTTTGAGTTGATTTTATTCCAAATTAGGGCTTAAAAAATCATTTTTACCATAGTTAGAAAAAATTACATTTCTAGAATGGCTTAAAATCATATTCTAAATGCAGTATAATTTAAATAGAATTTAAACCAATCTGTGATTTTATAGTAGAAAAATTTGTAATTTATATTATGGTTTTAGCTGGGTGTGCACCTGATTATAGCGAGAGTTATCAAACCTTTAAGATAATTGATTGCATAGCTTTGTAAACCTTAGTGATCCTTGTGGGTTATGCTTTTAACAATTCTATATTGCGTTCAATGTACTCACCTTTGTATTCACTCTTCTCTCTTTTCTCTACTCTTCAATTTGCCTTTGTTAAATTTTCTTTTGTGATGAAATGATATATGATAAAACACATTTTAAAGATAAAATTTGGATGCATTAAATGTAGTTGTGGAGTAGGTGATCATTAATTGAAGCAGGTGGGAACAACACTTTCAAATATTTAAGAAAACATTGACAAGTTGCCTTTTTATCATTCAAATTACTTAAGTTTAGATGGTCACTACTTTTTTGCAAACTCTTTATAGTTGACTTTTCAAAGCTTATGTTTAAAATTTGAGCTCAAACGGTTATGTTTTATTACTTTTGGTTTTGATCACATGATTAGGAGTCATTTTTTGACATTTTAGGGAACTTTGGTTGCTATAAGATGTAGGGGATTTCAAAGGATTAGGTTATGTTAATGTTAAATATTAAGTTCAGATGGAAATCCCCAATAATGACATCATCAAAAGGAAGTTGATGTCATCCCCTTGGAATAGATCATTAAGTTGGTATGTGGGAGTAATGATGAAAATACAACATATTGATGATGCCATCAGTGTACAATTGTGGGGAAATTGAAGTGAACTATAAAATTATGTTCAAAATAGGTTCAGTTCACTTGGTAATGAAATGCCCACAAAATACATCAACATGACATAATTATTATATGTTTATGAGGGATTTAAGTGAACCAAAAAATTATGTTTCTTTGACATGTCTAGTTCATATGGACTTTAGACTTCCACAAAAAAGAGTTAAATTCACCTCATTCATATTTCAAGTCTTGAAGGTAAAATATAAATTTTGAAAAGATGAAGTTCAATATCAACTCGAAACCCCACAATCACGAGTAAATTGAAGTGAATTAGAAAAAGTGGAAAAACTTAAGTGAATAGGAAAATTAAATTTCAAAAATTCAATTCACTTAGGACTCAGATCCCTACAAAGCATTAAACTCAATTTTATGACTAGCTCAGTCCAAAAAAAAGCCTTACATTCTAATATTTAAAGCTCGAAAACATTTATCTCATGTACCAATACAAAGAAATAAAATATAGGAAATCTAATTGAATAGAAAATTATGGGAATATTGTAGTAAACCAAAAAGTTGTGGTGGTAGGGTGGAAACCACTCGTAGGTCCATAACTTGAAAATTATTGCAAATTTTAGAGAACTCCAAAAGACAACTAAGGTTAATTTTTGATGCTCTATTCACCCATAATGGAATTTTTAATTCTCTTACAAGATCAAGTCTAGGGAAAGTATTTTAAAAGGAAATTTTCTCTTAACCACAAAAATTTAAGAAAAATGAAAGCAAAGCACAAGCAAAAGATGGGGTCCTCATTTTTCTAAGAGAAAATGGGGCATGTTGCGTGAACACACGAAAAATTCCATCTAGTTATATGTCTTCCTTCTAGAAAACCACTTTTTTATTTAAATATAAACCTAGCTAAAACCTTCTTTGATATTAGATTAATAGATTTAGTAATTATTTTATAAATTGTGTTGCACAGGGATATCAATCTAAAATCATCAAAATACCTTGGGTTTATAACCTTTGATATGAGTTCCACAATTGTTTAATTATATCCCCTTAGCATGGCCCCTCTCTTCTTACTTCCATCTATGACTTCCCAAACATCTTCCTCCACCAAATGCCAAAAATTATGAAAAAATATTATCTAAAATCTATCTAGACCTAGAGCTTTCTTTTCTCCCAAAGAAAACATTTCCTGTTTGATTTCTTCTATAGATAAAGATTAAAGAAAATATTCACTATCCTCTTGAATGACCATATAAAGGATTCTTCCTAGGAGGAAATCTTAGGTAGCCACATCCACTCCCTCTCATTTTCCAATTAATCCCTAAAAAACTATAATTATAATTTTATATCTTTAATTTTCATGATTTCAATCCCTATCAAGGGAAACATTTTCTCTATCTTGTTGATTTTTCTTCTAATGATAATGGATAAGTGGAATAAATTGATGTTGTAGTCTCCCTCCTTCAACCATGTATCCTTTCTTGTTAGACCTAAGATCTTTCATTTATGAAATTTTAAAAGTCTTTTGTAACTTCATCCTAGTTAGCATTTTAAAATTATCATAGGTTTTTATAAATCTTCTTCTTGATTGCACAATACAAATTCCTTCACATTTGATGGCATGACATTAGCACTAGCCTACTATTCCTAGTGACTATTATGTTTGGTGCTTTTAAAAAAATGTACTTACTTCCTATTCAATATCTAAAAGGAGATATGGGTCATTAATCTCCATTAAGATCTAATGGCATGAATAATAGCTTTTGATTGGTGGTGTAGGTGGGTTTGCACCTTGGTTTTCATTGCCTTTTAGTTGAGCTCCCATAGTTTTCTTTTTGGAGAACCACACACTCACAAGTCATTAATCTTTCTTAGATCTAAGGATTTGGGTGGTGTCTTTGTTTCCTTTGGACTCAAATCCTACATCACACCCATCATTGTTCTTGATTCCTTTGTTCTACTTTCTTGGTTTATCCTTTTTGTTGGCAAGTACCTCTAAATTGCACCCAACACCTTCTTTAGTTGTTTCCTCTTACCAACACTTTTTGTGCACTTTTTGAGACATTTTATACTCATTTTTACTATAGCCAATAACTTTCAAATCATTTATCCAAATAGATTCTAATACATTGTTGTTAGTATTTTTATGCTTGGTAGGTCTTCTAGTAGCCTGCAAAGGGACATTGATCCACTAGCAATTGTTGCCCTTGAGCCCTAACTTTCACACTTAAAAAAATACCTATAGGGGACTATAACAATTGATTGCATAACTTTTTGACTCTTCACCCTATAGATGTGAGCAATTAGTTTTGTAGATTTGCCACTTGTGAGCAAGATTATCCAAGATGTAGCCAAATGTGTATCAATTTTCACACTTTGCTTGGATTTCAACAAACTCTTCTATTTTATTTCCTTTGGAGCTTTAACATGTTATTTAAATTATTTCTTATAGAAATGTAGTGATTTTATCATAACATTTATATTTCAATAAAATTTCCTATTTTATTAAAATATTTTGGAGTGCATGTTATTTAAATTTGCATTTATTATGTTTGCCCTTAATTTTTTTATTATAAAACTCCGCCATCCTCTTTGAGATATGTGAGGCAAGTTATCTAAAAACAAGGATGCAATTTTAGATTTAGCATGGGAAATTATTTTGGTTCCTTAAATTAACCCTATTGGATTTGTAGTTCAAATTGTTTCTTTTAACAATCTATATGTACATGGTTTTTCTCACGTTAAACATCATTTGATTGTGTTTTGTAATTTTAGCTTTTCTAGCTCTTGTAGAGAGTGGCCCTTGATTTGATTTATAAATGTGCCTTGTACTAACCTACTTTTTCCCTAGGATGGAAGTGTATTTTTTATGCTTTTTACATAAAATGTTTGCATAATGTATGTTGAGCCAACTTTTCCAAAGGGGTTTGCATGTTCATGGATGGGGATTAGTTGTGCATTGAAGGGAGGGCCAATTGATCTCTTTCTTTGGTCTACCCACCATTTTTATTCTATTTTTCTAACATTAATCTCTTCTTTTGAACAATATGCCTCCTCATATCCCTTTTCCTTCTAAGCATTACTTGAATTTTTTAAATTTAGATAAGACTTTAATCTTCTTTGAAGCTTGTTCACACATTTGAAAGTTGTGCATGAGCATCTACAGCTATGTCATCCCCTCATTTTGGTGTCTTTGGCCTTCTTGACCTCAACTATTCATTTGGAGCAACCATAATATCCAACTACTAGATTGTTGGTACAAAGCTCATAATTCACTATCTCTGGGCTTTAATACTTGATTAGATTTTAAATTTTACATCTCATTTATCCATCACAACATTACAATAGTTAACATCAACAAACACCACATTTACAAATGAACCTAGTCCATCTCAACTATTTCAAATTTTAATCAACTTCTTAATTTATCACTTGCTCTGGTTTCTAAATACTTGATTCAATATTAAATTTCATTTCTTAGTTATCCATCACAACATCATAGTAATTGACATCAACACAACACCACAATTTTAGATGAACCTAATCCATCACAACTATTTCAAATTTTAATCAGATTCTCAATTTACCAAAATATATATATATATAAAAAATTCAATCATTAAGTTAAAACCATTCTAAATTACATTAGGGTTAGTTTATTCCGAAAGATACACAAAACTACTCATTTTCGAAATTAAGCAACGCCGCCTAATCCAATTGCTATTATTAAGCCTTGCAATTTTAGTATTTATTGCGTTGTGTGAAGGCCCACCTACTCTCCGTTGCGATTGGGAACACTATCATCCAATCTTCGCCCACAAAACCCCTGCTCTAGGCCTAATTCTAAATTTCTCGCTACTTCCTTCTTATTTGAGAAGATTGGGCGCTATTATTATTATTATTTTTCTTTGATTCGAGGAGTTCCGTTTGTTTAATGTGCAAGCCCATATTATTGGATTCTTCAGGATCGTTCATCAATGCAGGAACACCATGAGCGCTTAACCCAGAACTTTACTCGTCTCTTTTAAGGGGTGGGTTTCAATAAAGATTGTAAGTCCTTGGCCTCTCAGACCATATTTTCATTTCGCAGGTTTCTCTGGTATTTTAACCTCTGCTTGGAGTTTTTTTCGTTTCGCTGAACATTCTGGTATTCATGCGCTCTGTATTTTTTGGGATTTTTGAACAGATTGGGCCTCTGGTTTTCATAATATCTCGGTTTTGTTGAACACCCAGAAGTGCAGGGTTCGAATCCCATGGATCTGAAGAAGATTTCTGAGGCAGAGGCGAAGATAAAGGCGCTGGAAGCGGAGAATACAGAGATGAGAGAGACATTGAATGCTGTAAGGAAGCAATTAGCAGTATTTGAGAGCTTGATTTTATACCCAACTTATTTCTATGAGTTGGAGCGCTACCCCGAGTCCCAGAAAGGTATGGTGGAGTTAGCCATGAAGGCCAACTTCTTCAAAACCTCGCATGAAATACGGCAGAAGACGGAGGAAAACATGAAGGAAATATGGTCCAAAAGGGGGTCTCATTAATAAGGAAATTGCTTCAATTCTGTAATGCAAAAATCCCTTTTTTGGGGCCATGACAAAAGGTGTTTGTGGCCCCCTGATGATGATGATAAGAAGTGCACAAACTAATGTTGAGCATGTACAGTACAGTAGAACAGATTTAACACAACTTTGTGAAAAGGGTTTCATGGCAGCAGTATTTTGTTGATTAGAGGTATGGCTTTAGGATTTTATTTCATGTAATTCTGGTACTCATCTTGTTTCATGGCACATTGGAATGTTTGCTCTCTTTCCTTGTTTTTTTCAAAAGCAGAGTTTTATTGTGATTTTAATTATTATTAAGCTTTTATTTTGTAAAAGAGTTTGGTTTAAGTCATTTGTATAACTGAAAGAAAAAGAAAAATCTACTACAGGGATGGTTTTGGGCTGCTTTAAGGGAGAGATTTGCTTTGCTTCTTAGAATATAAGCTTATTATAACCATTCTTTCTTAGAATATAAGCTTATTATAACCATTCTTTATGAGAAACACTGAAAAATAAGATATTAAAGAGATTAGTTATATATTGGGGCTTTTGGTTTTATAATTATAAGGAAAATTGTTTATGATTATGAAGTGGAAATTGTATCGGATAGATTGAAATTTATTTTGAGAAATAGGATTTCAATTTTTGGTTTTTATATTCAGAATAATTGCTTGTAGGATTGGTTGGAAATTTCTTGGAATCTACTTAAAGGAATTGTAAATCCACATTATTGAAAGTCACTCACTAAATTTAATTATTTTTTCGATGATTTTTTTCATATATATATATATATTCTGGGATATGATTTTACATAATTTGTAGCTTTTGAAAAATTAGTTTTATGTTCAGATTTTAGGATTTATAATTATAGAGGAAAAACTTCATGATTGTAAAAGGAAAATTTTATTGGATAGATTGAAAATTTATTTTGAAAAGTAGGATTTCAATATTTATAGTTTTTAGATTTTCAACAATTGTTTGTTTGTAGAGTGGGGTTGGAAATTTCTTCCAGTCAACTTAATGTTTTATTAAATTCACATTGTTGAGACTCATTAAAATTTAAATATTTTTTGGAGGATTTTTTTCCTTTATATAAATATGATGTTGGATATCATTTTATATAATTTGTTGATTTTTGAAAATTCCTAGTTAATTTTTATATCATCTGAAACTTCTTATTGATTACAATAATACTAACTAAAAAATTTAACCTACACCCACTTAAGACTATAATTCTATGGAGAGAGGCTAACTTAAATTTCTCATAGATATTGTAAAAAGTTAGAAACTTTTTTAAATGACTATAATTTTTTGTTTTTCTATAATAAGAAATTTTAAATGAAAATAAATATTTTTAGATGATTTTTTTAATAATAATATATTTTTTTTAAATGATATAAAATGTAGACCAAAAATAATATATCAACTAATTAATAACCTAAAAATTATTTTTAATATCAACTTAAACTTTCAACTAAAAAATCATTTTAATCTTATAAATATTTTTTAATTACATTCCAAATTCCTTCATCTAATAAAAAATAAACACAACAAACAAATTAGATTAAAAACAAAACCACCATCTATAAACAAATTAGATTAAAAACAAAATTACCATCTATTCTAAAAACAAAGGCAAAAAATGCTTGATAATGATCAAAACAAAATAGAGAAAGGAGCAGCAAGAAAATCGAACAAGACCAGCACCATCAAAACAAAATTGTAGCAACTGCTTGTAGCCAACATTTTAAGAAAGTGTCGCATATAATTATTATTCTATAGTTTTTAGCTTGCTAGTTTTAGCATGGGAATGGAATGATTTTACCTATGTTTTTAAATTAAGTTTAATTTTATCTATAAACTAGAAAAGAAAGTCTTAATGAATATATATCATATTCTTTATTTTTAAAATTGTTAGTTTTTTATGTTTTTAAAAAATCTTTGTTTATATAATAAAAATGGAAAAAATAGATTTTCATAATAATTAAAAGATTCTTATAAATAATTTTTTATTTTTTATTTTTAAATTTGAGTTTTTGGACTGGTTCAAGTTCAAAGAGAGGATTTATAGGATCTCTTCTCAATGGTTTTATCATTGAGATCATTATTGGGGAGCTTTAGTCCTCAAGGGAGTATCACCTTGTTCAACTTCATGAGCACAATGATCTAGTGTCGGCACATAGCTTGCAAGCACAACTACCCAATGAAGGCATGCATATTGTGAGCAATCACCATGGTCCATTTAGTTGAGTAGTAGAGATTTACAATGGTTTGATTCATCATGCATATTCTATCATTCATTGGACTTTTTTTTTTTTTGGATAAAAGGCAAAGCCTTTATATTATATTGATTATAAATAGATATTACATATGTATGCCAATAGGAACAAAAACTGGTTGATATAGTCTAAATTACATCATCTGGATAATATGCATGAAAACTACAATGGGTTTATATGCATGAGAACTTAAAGTAAAAAAACCAACTAGATATACAATAGCATTCATCACCTCTATTCTTCCATATGGCATATCTCAATCGAATTCTTGCCTTGCTATTCTTGGAATTCATTAGACTTATTGCATGTTTTTATTGCCTATTTCTCTTCCCCTAGTGTGCTTGAGTATAATATAGACTTAATTGAGTCTTCTCATGACCCAAATTTTTTATATTTGTCCACTTTCTCCTACTATCCATATGGTTTATACGATTACTTACCATGCCTTTCATGTCTTGCCATCTCTTAGAGAGATACCTATTTTTCATGCTAAGGATATTTTACATGTTACTATATAGTTGGGCATGCACATAAAATCCTAGCTGGAGGCCAAGATGTTACAGTTCAACTACCAAAAATATTACCTAATTGTAGTAATAGAGATTATATGCCTTGCAACTCCTTTTACTTTGTTTTACACTTTAGTGGTTTCCATAGTTTTCCCTTTTTGACCCCTTTCTAGCTTTACCTTCTTTCTCCTTCCTCTTTTTGTTAGATTGTGAATAATACGAGACACAAGATCAAACAATGAACAAAACACCTTCCACCCAAGAGCTTTGCAAAAAAAAAAGATTTTCTATTTCTCAAAAAGAAAATACTTACATAATGAATAATACAAGAGAGAATGAATGCTTTATAAGAGCAACCTAATGATAAAGGGATTTTATCATGACAAGTATCAACATCCTATGGCATGAGACAAAGTTATTTAATATTAGCTTTGTAGTTAACATAAATAAAGCATTGAGTTAACTAATAAAGCAATCATAAGTTTAGCATAAGTGCATGAGAGTTAGAATAATAATTAATTAAAGATTAATTAATTATTCTATAATACATGATAGCTCGAACACTCCCCCTTAAGTGTAACTTAGGGAGTAGCTATAAAACTCTAATTTAACCAATGCATAAAAAGCAAAAAAAACATGAATGGGTCCCAACAACTTGGCTTGATGAGGCATCCATGTACAACAAAGGATTTGTGAAAAAGTGGAGAAATGAAGAAAACCTCATGGGAAAAACACCACTCCAAAAAGAGATGAAAGCATGCATGAAAACAAAAAATGAAGGAAGACCTCATGAAGAGCCCTCAAGGACAACTTCCTTCACCCCAAGCATCGATCGCAATTGAAGATAATGAGGTGATGCCAAAGGTTTCGTGAAGATGTCTGCAACCTACTTCTCTATAGGCATGTACTCCAAGGTGAGAAAAACATCCTGAATCAACTAACGTATGAAGTGCATGTGGATCTCTATGTGCTTAGTATATTGATGCTCCACTGGATTGCGAGAAATGTGTATGGCACTTTCATTGTTGCACCAAAGCATAGTGGGACTATCAAGAGGAAAACTCAACACGGTTAATGACTATCAAAGCCACACAACCTCCTAGCTGGCCAAAACTATTGCATGATACTCAGCCTCTATGGATGATAATGCAACAAAAAATTGCTTCTTGTAAGACCATGTAATGGGGCTAGAACCAAGGCACAAAACAAACACAAAAGTGGACTTCCTATCATATCATCACCAACCCAATTTGAGTCAGTGAAGCCAATAATCTGAGGATCTCCTGATGTATAGTGAATACCCTAATGTGAGGCGTCCTGAATATATCTCAAAATTCATTTGGAAGCTTTCCAATGAGTCTCATGTGGATCATGTGAGAATCGAGAGACGAGACCAACTGCAAATGAAAGACCAGGATTTGAATGTGTTAGGTACAAAAAGACTGCCAACCAATTGCACATGTATAATGTAACATCTACTGAAGGAGTAGTACAAGTGGAAGCCAATACAACAGCTAACTAGAATAGTGTGGGGGAAGGCTTACAATCAAGCATGCCAAATCTTTGAAGCATGTCAAGAGCATACTTCTGCTGAAATATGGAAATCCCATCTGAAGACTGAATAATCTGTAAACCAAGAAAGGCCAAGATATATCATCTCAAACTGCTCCATCAAAGCTCGATGAAAATTCTAGATCATGGATGATGAACCACTTGTAAGGATCAAATCATCCACATATAACATAAGGATCAAAAGATCACCCTCCTATCTCTGAATGTAAACTATAGGATCAGAATGACATCGTGTGAAGCCAAAAGAAAGAAGAAATGTGTTCATCTTCTCATACCAAGCCCGAGGGACCTGTTTGAGACCATATAGTGAACGAAAAAGTCTACAAACCAGCGAAGAGTCCTCAGTAAAACCATGTGACTACTCCATATAAATCTCCTCATGAAGATCACCATGAAGAAAGACACTTTTCACATCCATTTGAGATATTGACCATCCCTGTGAAGTTGCAAGGGAAAGTACAAGGCGAATAGAATTCATCTTGGCAACAAGGTCTTAGAATAATCAATGCCTTCGACCTAAGAGAAAGCATTTACAACAAGAAAAGCCTTACAATTATCAATAGAACCATCTACAACATATTTGGTATGGTACACCCACTTGCAATGAACCAAATTTATTCCCTTAGGAAGAGGAACCAAATCCCAATTATGGTTCTCCATCAGAGAAGAACACTCATCTACCATAGCACTATCCCACTTAGGAATACCAACCGCCTCTAAAAATGTCTAAAGATCATCCAAAATGGTATGACTCAAAAGACTAATGCTTGATGTCTATGCATGAGTGCAATGAGAGTCTGAAGGATCACATGCCAAAGGTCCAACAACATCAATAGTATTGCAGGCCCACTTGGGTAAAGGCTGAATATTTGGAGTTGGTGGGATAGTTGGAGCATCATCTTCATACTCAAGAGATGAGTAATCCTCAAGATATGAGTAGTAAGAGATGGGGGAGAAGTTGGGGATGGAGAATTCCATCAAAGGAAAGTGCTCATCAAACTAGACATCTCGTTGAAACAAGACCTCTCTAGAATCAGGATCAAACAACTTGTATGCCTTAACATCCTCACAGTAGCCAATAAATATGAGTGGTCGACTCTTCCTCTCCATAGCTTTTTGTTGAGCTTCAGGAATGAATTCCCAAGCCTCACTACCAAAGAATTTGAATGAAGGTACATGAGGCTTGACATGGGACCAAGCCTCCTTAGGAATCATATGTCGCAATGCCTTGTGAGGCATACGATTCTAAATATAATTGGCATAATTAATTGCATCAGCCTAAAAGAAAGAATGCACATCTCATGACTAAATCATACAGTTGGCCATCTCCCATAAAGTTATGTTCTTTTTCTCAGCAACACCATTCTGCTGAGGGGTGTATGGAATTGTAATCTGATGCTACAAACCATGCTTAGTAAAAAAGCCCCTAAAATTATGATTAACATACTCTCCCCATTATATGTGTGTATCCATCTGATAGAAAGACTGGATTGCTTCTCCACAAATTCCTTAAAGATCCTGAAAGAATCAAAAGCATCACTCTTACATACTTAAGAAAGTACACTCATGTACACTTGGAGAAGTCATCAATAAATGTGATCACATATTTGGCCCTTGAAAAAAAGAAGTCAAAAATGACATAAGGTCACTATGAACCAACTCCAATGGTGCCTTGGCACATGTAGCTCTAACTATAGTAAAATAATCCCGGTGATGTTTGCCAAGAACACATCCTTGACAAACACCATTAGTACATAAAATCTTAGGGAGCCCAAACACTAATGCATGTGTACTCATCTGTTGGAGATTTTTGTAATTGACATGACCAAAATTTTCATGCCACAACATGCTCACAATGTATGCATGTACTAAGAAGGATGAACCTAAACCAACTGAACTCTCAAAACCATCAAATCAGTATAAATGAGAAGAAGTATCAACATTCTCAATAGTCATGTAATAATATTAGGATCATGAAGGTCACAAATAACTACATCATGAGGTGTAAACTCAATTGTCCTATTGATACCAGATTGAAAAATATGATACACTGAAAGAAGGTTGGTGGAAATATCAGGAACTATAAGTATCTCTTGAAGAAAACTACCCTCAAGTGTGACAGTGCTTGAGCCCAAAATCAAAAGCTGTGTAGAATCCCCAACTACAATTTGAAAGGGATGAGACCAAATCCTAAGAATGTGTCATGTGATGTGTCGTGCCAAAATTAGGTATCCATGGAATTGCAAAAGGTAAGGCTCGTGCAAAAACATCATGACCTTTACTTGTAGATGAGGAAGAAGATTTAGGGGTGGAGATGTTATGTTGCTACATGGATTCCTCCAAAGCCTCTAATCTCTTCCAACATCAATTGACTAGATGTCCCTCCTTACCACAAAACTACAAGGTTCACCTAATTTCTTCTTTGTCTTGGACGAAGACTCGCTAGACTTAGAAGTTTTATCATACTAAGGAATGGCTTGAGGTTTTTGTTCTGACTTCTGAGATGTTTTGGAGGAACACTCACTACGTGATGAAGAATCTATCTTGAGCTTTTGTTTCTTCTTGTCTTTCCCTTTGGATGTTTATGCTACCAATGCTTGGGTTTTGGAACTAGAAAGAGATTCAAACTAAACCAACTTTTCTTGTTCACGAGTCAAACACTCACAAAAAACCTCAAAAGTGGGCATGGTAAATGCATCACCCAATGCATCCATAGTAGAGTAGAAAGTAGAAGAGAAGACCCGAAATGACCCTCAAAGCTTAGAAAAAATTAGGAAAATACATTCTTTGTCAGTTTTATTCTTCCGACAACCCTGCAAAAGAGATCTTAGTGACTTAAACCTTACAGGAAGTGCTTAATGGAGGGGAGAGAATCGGGTACAAGTGATGTTAATTCTGCCTCAATCTAGAGAGTTTTATACTCATTGATGGTGCCAAAAATATCACTGAACCTCGTCCACATAGCCCTAAGAGTGTTGCAAGGCTCCAAATGAAATAAGAGACTATCTGAAACATGTAGTGAAATCAAACCCATAGCCTCATCTATCTTGTTCCTATGCTGAAATATCTCAAATTGACGAGTCAATGTTGGTTGTACTTCATCTAAAGTGGACCATAAAACCTTAGACATGAGAATTCTAGCCATTTGAGCTTTCCAGGTATGATAGTTGTGTGGCATAAGACGTTCAAATGAAGAGGTATCAGCCATGATGGTTGAGGTTTTCTAAACAATGTGTGGTATAGGATTTTTGATCTCTCATGTATATAGATATTGAAAGTGAGAAATATACCCCCCCCACAACAGGAAAAACCAAACCTTAATATGAATTTGAGAGTAGACAAGCTTAAAAAAGAAAAAATCGCATTGGAGAGATCTTTGTGTACCTAATGAATATTCAACAAAATTATATTGCATGACTATGTAGAGCACTGAAAGAGCTTTCCAACACCTATTCCTTCACAAAAAACGGATTTTGTTTGCCCAAGATATGGCCCCAGAAGTGCAAAAAAGAAGATTTTCCTTCAACTGTCTGTAAATTTTTTGGGATAGAATTAGGAAAAAGTTCCTCCACCATTGGATCGGGCTTGGAACCAACTTTCCAATGCCTATTTGTTTGTAAAAAGTGGACAAGCAAGGCCTAAGTTATAGCCAATTTAGTGAAGGGTGCTCCAATTTGGCTTGAAAAGGCACTCAAGGGGCTTAAAATTCTGGCCCCTGGGCATATGAGCACCCAATCTCTAAGGTTGGGGGCTGACATGGGAATATTCTATAGAATATTCTCCTATACATAAAGGTTAAAATGTCATTGGTTATTGATTTGTTTGGATAATTTTTTGAAAAAGGATTTCTTTTTGCATGAAAAGTTTATCGAAACCTACAATTTTTTTTTGAAACTTGCATGATTTTTCAAACCCGCCTCCAAAATTTTTTATGCCTATGTAGATTTAATGGCACCAATATAGTACAAATCCGTACATATTTTTCCTCGTAAAGTGTGCCCTTTAAAAATTTGCTCCAATTTTTTTCTTCATATTTTCACCAAACGATAGTCGTTCTTAAGGTTTTTGGCCACTCCAAACATGATGGCAAAGTCTGTTTTGTGTCAAAGTGCTCTAAAAATTCGCCCACCTCCAAAAATTGCAATAAAAACATTAAAATTTCTAGATTCAATCTTGTAACCTTGGGTGAGAAAAAAACTCATAAATGGAAAAGGGGTTTGATGAATCCTCGCTCTAATACCATGTTAGATCTGTGAATAATACGAGACATGGGATCAAACAATGAACAAAACACCTTCCACCCAAGAGCTCTGCAAAACAAATATTTGCTATTCCTCAAAAAGAAAACACTTACAAAATGAATAATACAAGTGATAATGAATGTTTTATAAGAGAAAACCTAATGATAAAGGGATTAGATCATGACAAGTGTCAACATCCTGTGAGATGAAACAAAATGATCTAATATTAGCTCTATAGTTAATATAAATAAAGTATTGAGTTAACTAATTAGTGTAGGAAAAAGTACCCCTTTTTCACACTTAATTTGGGAATAATTAATAATAAAATGAGCTTAATTATGTCTTAATTTAGTGTTGTAATATGTTTCTCATATTCACATTAAGTTTAGGGCCCTTCTAAATTAAATGGACTTAATTGTGCCTTATTTTTCGTGTTGTAAGGTGTACCTTTACACTTTCACATTAATCTAGGGTTTTATTAATTGATTGAGGTTAATTTTCCTTAATTGGCCCCTTTAATTAAAATCCAAGCCTAATTAAATACTATTTTTTAGAGATAAAACCCGACATTCATAAATGCCATTACACAACACTTAACTTTGGAAGATGTGTGTCCTAGGTAAGTGACCTAGGACCCATTCGCTATAGGGCGAATGGGCCCTCGCTTAGACCTATGACCCTATTTTTACATAATGTTTAACATTGCCCAATGTGTGTCCTAGGTGAGTGGCCTAGGATCCATTCACCCTATGGCGAATGGGTCCTCACTTAGAACTAGGACCCCTCTTTGAAATATGTTTTTGGTGGTATTTTAATGATTTCAAATCTATAATTCAATGCCAGCTTGTGATATTTGAATTTCAGGAATTAATCTTAAGATACATATAAATACAAGGTTATTTCATTAAGTTCATCCTAAATTTTCAAGCTAAGATCCTAGAATTTCATAAGCAATCAAGAGTGCTTTCACAAGAGCACTTCAAGAACATTCAAGAGTAATTTCAAGGCATTCAAGTGCAGATGTATAGAAGATTATTGCAGCAATCAAGATTCCATTTTCATGTCAAATATGTCTTGCATCATGCATGTTGTTTGAGCTAATATGGTGATGTAGTGTTATTTAATTACCAAAATGGGGTTTGACCAAGGAAAACCCCTATTCACCTAACAAACAACATTGTTCTCTCTTTGATGTGTGATTGCAGATTTTAGGTTGAAGATCATTTGAAGAGAAAAATTGAAGAAAGTTGCAAAGTTGCAAGAAAAGTTGCAAATCATGAAAAGTCTTCTACAAATTTTATTTCCGTATTTTCGACAGTGAGCACCTAGAATTTGGGAGTGCAAACTAAGCAAAAGAGAACTTGGAAAACCATTTTCATAAACCCTAGCCAGGACCCATTCACCATAGGGTGAATGAGTCCTCAGTGAGCTTTAAAAGGTGACTTTTGGTGAAAGGTACACAACATTTTACCCTTTCTAGATCTACTTTTTGACTGTTGTTTTGGTTAGATTTGATTATTATTCTTCATTTGCATTTTATAGCACACATTTTGAATGAAATTAGAGAAATGGGGGCATTTTTTATCAATTCTTTTTGGTGAACCTATTTTTCTATGTTTCAACTAATAAAGCAATCCTATGTTTTAGCTTAAGTGCATGAGAATTAGAATAATAAATAATTAAAGATTAATTAATTATTCTCTAATACATGATAACTCTAACACTTTCCCTTAGTTTGTCTATTTTCATGTGCCTTGACCTTTTCCTAAGCCTTTTATCGTATCCCTATGGAATTCTTTGTCCTTCCCATATTTTTCCCCCTTTCTATGTGTCTTTTCCCTGTCTTATGTGTTTCTTCACCCTTAATCTGTTTATTTTTCTATTTTCGAGATGATTGATCCCAAAATTCAATGCTCTTATGCCCTCTCATGACAAGTAGGTACCATCTCACCATTTATTCTATAACCTAAACATCAAAACTCCAAATGAGTTGAAACCACTTCCAATGATATTTTTCCATTGTCTCTTTCTCTCCATTTGATCTAATTCCTTGGGATATGGTTGCATTTTCCTACCTTCCCTTAGATTCAAAAATTAAATGACAAGTAGCCTTAGGGTAACTAAGACCATTTCAAATTATTCACACTAAAAAAGATGAAATTTGGCCCATAAACATCCATAAAAGAAGGTTCTCTTCTCTTATCTTAACAACCACTTGTGAATTACTTGCATACATCACTCATAACAATTAAGCAATTTTTATTGAAATGATGGATCTTTGAAGCATCATCGTAGAATTACTTAGATCCAGTTCATGTCATATTTTAGGGGCATATAATAGCTTTTACATAAACTAGTTCCTCTCTTCCTCTTATAGCCCTTCTCCTTTCCTCCCAATTTATTTTCCAACCTAGCATATTTTTCCCCAATCCTATGCTTTCTTCTCCCTATTCAACCCCTATTTAAATCCATATCATGTTTGTTGTTTTTTTCCATATTTCCTTTCGATTCCTTCTCCTAACAAGCCCTAATCTCCTTTCTTCTCATTCTCTCTTAGTAAGCGCATTAGTGTTTTTATCTCCCATTTCAATTTATAAATTTACTTCAAAATTGATTTTAGTATATTATGTCATACTCATTAACCTATGGATTTATATTTGAGTTATCTACAAAGGGTTTGACTGAGGGATCTTTTTCTTTAACCAAAATACCTTGTAAGGTTTCCATTACAAAATTTAACTTGTAGGGGATTTGTGGAAGTTTCTAACCAATTTGGATTGTCAAGAAAATTACAAGTGTTTAGGAGGTGAAAATGCACAATCTCTAAAACATCTAGGCCATTCTAATAACCTTTAATAGTGCCTCCTTGGGTCACTAAACTAGTGCCCCTACCCTAGTACTAATACATATATTTTTTCTAAATTATTGATTATACAACTACAAAATTCATCAAGGATTTTTTGACATATCTACAGGCTCATTTCCTTTGTTTTCAATTTTTTATTGGATCATTTATTGATTTTCACTCTTCCACATGCATGCAATTACCTTCATTAATTTACACTAGGTTCTCGTCATTTTATTATTTTTCTTTTGTTTCTAATCTCTCTAGGCACCTAGACTTAGTGGATATGGTATACTTGGAATTGTATCTAATAGTTCTTGAGCAACATTTCAAACATTTTCTACAACTAGCTCAAATATCACTAGATTCATCAATACCCTCTTATTTTATGTTTTTCTCTCTTATGCACTATTTATTTCATGTTTTCTATCTCTAAGTTATCTTGTCTAGTTGTTGGTCCATGCTCCATGTACTAGGTTAGTGTTGAACTAGTTGGAGATATTTCATTCATATGCGCTAACATATTGTACATATAAAAGAGAAAAAAATATTAAAAACACATCTAACCTCAAATAACCTAATTTATTTTATTTCATTTGGTGCACCCATTAGATATTACTAGTTATTTATTTTATACGTATTCCAAATTGAAACTTTTCATGTTGTTAGAATAGCCCCTGTTACATTTGGCTCCATCTTGAAAACCCTAGTATTCTCTTTAGTCATGGTCTCATCCTATTCTATCCATGACAACTTTATTGAACCCTAATTTTACCATAAACTTTTTTACAAGAAGACTCACATTCTTACACATATCCTAACTTCCCTAAATTGAACCTTGCCTAAATATCCTCCTATGACCTAATTTCCTTCTCTATTAACAATCACCCTTATTTTCATTTATTCCCAAACTACTACCCTAATATTATTACTCCTCTTACTCTACCACCCTTGAGTTCACATGCTTCCCTTATTTTCCTAGCTTTTGATGATCCTATTAACTCTTACTCTAAAGATAACATAATATATTCCACAGGTGGTGATGCTACCACTAAGTCTCTAGTCTCACTTTTACTCATTTTATGTTTCGAAGGATTCTCTTCCCCTTGTGGATCCTACTCCACTCCTTTCAATTATTCCATTAGAAAATACACATGAAACCCACAACTTAGCTTCCCTTTATTATTTCTCTTCAATAAATGGTATAGATCTACTTCATCCTTTCTATAACCCCTATTACCCCCTTCCATTGTTACATTTACCCCACTTAGTGCACTTATGATTACCAATTCATAAAAGACCACCTTACCCTTGACCCCTCTATATTGTTCTAAATTTTCCCTTATCTCACCTTACAATTATGGCATTCAACACATTTTACCTCTTGACATCATCTCATCCTCCTCTTAGTTTGCTCTCTTCTATCCTTCATCCCACATCTTTTTCATATGTGTAACTCATACATGAGGATGCACATTTTAATTCTTATGATGAAAATAATATTATTGTTACATTCATAAACAACAAATTAGGTTTATTTGATCATTGTTGTACACATGGTGTGCTTCTATTGCTTCAACACATTTTAATCAAAATGGATGGTAAAGTGCAATAAATTTTGTTCATACGAATGATTTATGTTTTAATGAGTCTCTTAATATGATGACTTATTTGTCATATTCTTCAAATGATAATGTACTTAGTAGGATTCATAAAATCATAATTACACTTACCATTTTTCTACTGCCTCTTTTCCCCCTCACACACTAGACATTAGAAATCTTCACATATCACCGCCCATTATTAAATCCACACATCCATCCCACCTCCCCTCTACCCCCTAAAGTTGTGTAGCTCATCCACTTCTTTTACTACTACACCTCCTCACACATATGTTACATACTCTTACCCCCAAGGTAATGTCACATCCCCTTCATTCTAATTTTATTATTGCCTATGATTGATTGGACATAACAACACACACATGTTGAGTATAAGCATATATAGGTATAATTGAAGGCCTTTGTATCCACACCTCCATCTCATCCAATATCTTTGTGGGTAATTAAATCCATTTTATTTACTATTATTGCATACCTACACTTGGATAGCATGACCTTATTGCATTTTGATAAATAAAATGGCCACAAAGATCCTATTTGACATGCATGGCATTTTTATGTCCTTTGTTCAATAATTTCCTAAGATGCATTGGTCGTGACTAAATTCTTCCCTTGTATACTTACAAACATAAGATTAGTTTTATAATTTATTGTCTATTTACATTCTTTTTGGACCTTGTGCACACCTTCATGCTTTATTATCAATTCAACACAAAACCCAATGTTCTCTCACACAATTAGGGTGATCACACAATAATGAGTTCCACTTCTAGGTCATCCTAATTTTTGCCTGAAATCACACATTATTTTAGAAGATTTAATGATTTAAGTCTTGAGGGGTTTCATTTAAAGGGTTTCAATTGAAGAGGGTTAGATAATATCTCCTTAGATCAAATCCCCTTTGTTAGAGCCCCTATAGTCTTAAATCCTATGCAAAATAGAGTTTCCTTCACACATCAAAATGCTGACAAAAAAACACTTTTTCTTACCTTTTGAGGGATCAAACAAATTCATTTAGAAATTATGTTATTATAATTATGTAGCCCTTATTATACAATTTCCAAAAAATATAATTTTGAATACTTTTAATTTTATTATGTAATGACCCTAACAAATAATTTTAACAAAGATGATTTGCAAATTGTATTCAATACACATAACATATGAACACAAAGATAATTCTCCAATATATTGACAAACTTCATGTCATGTCCCCTTTTCTTGCCCTAATTCCACCCTATTTTAATAGTGTTTTTAAACACTAGTGTCTATATGTGTGTGTAATATATATATTAAAATTTTAATATTTATAATTTATAATTATAAATAACATATTATATATATATTAAAAATAATAAATATAAAATATAAAATAATGCTATTAGGGGAGAGGACTTGGTAGTTGAGCACCCTAACTTCAGGCTTCTCAAAATCCTATATGAAAATTTCAAAAAATTCTCAATTTTTTAAGCAAATGCCCCTCTTTATAATTAAGTTTTTCGGGTCACATAATCAAATATGATGCCACATCATCATGTTTTTTGTCGAGGTGTCCAAAAAGGTCCAAAAAAATGTGTGACCAATACTCATGCACTTAATCATGTTTTATTGGTATGCTGATGTGGCATCACGTGATTTGTTGCTTTTTACATCTAAGGAATACATATTATTTAATTATTGGTAGTTATCATCAACACTAACAACTTTAAAGTCATAACTATTGGTTCAATATTATTAAAAATATTAGACATTAAATCAACAAATATACTATAACAACTATTGAAACATGCTCGTTCCCCTAATTAATTTTCAAATTTTGAGCTGGCCTTAGTTTCATCATTTGACAACCGGAAGATTTTTATTATGGAGGCCAACTTCCCTTTTTCATCTGAAAATTTGATTGAAATTTTGGGAGAAATCCTGCCAATCGATTAGCTGGGACACAAACCCAGTTATCCTCTAGAGGTGGGACGAAAACCCCGCTTTTTTATGTGCAGATCCGAATCAGGGTTTGCAATTGGGCTCACAATCTCATTGTTGATCCATGCGTCGAATAACTAGGGTACAACAGTCAGTTACAACGCTGTAACCTACAACATGCGCCATCAATAAGAGCAAATAAGCTACACGCCTTCACCCAGGACAGTGGAAATTACCATTTCCCGGCAGTGAATGAGGAAATCCTGTTAGCAACCGACCATGGCGCCATTTCCAGTCACAGGAGACCACCCGGCTGCATAAATATCTTGGTTTTGTTGAACACCCAGAAGTGCAGGGTTCGAATCCCATGGATCTGAAGAAGATTTCTGAGGCGGAGGCGAAGATTAAGGCTCTGGAAGCGGAGAATACAGAGATGAGAGAGACATTGAATTCTGTAAGGAAGCAATTAGCAGTATTTGAGAGCTTGATTTTATACCCAACTTATTTCTATGAGTTGGAGCGTTACCCCGAGTCCCAGAAAGGTATGGTGGAGTTAGCGATGAAGGCCAACTTCTTCAAAACCTCGCATGAAATACGGCAGAAGACAGAGGAAAACATGAAGGAAATATGGTCCAAAAGGGGGTCTCATTAATAAGGAAATTGCTTCAATTCTGTCTAATGCAAAAATGGATTTTTGGGGTCATGACAAAAGGTGTTTGTGGCCACCTGATGATGATGATAAGAAGTGTGAATGTTGAGCCTGTACAGTACACTAGAACAGATTTAACACAAACTTTATGAAAAGGGTTTCATGGCAGCAGTATTTTGTTGATTAGTGGTATGGCTTTAGGATTTTCTTTTATGTAATTCTGGTACTCATCTTGTTTCATGGCACATTGGAGTGTTTGTTCTCTTAACTTGTCTTGTCAAAAGCAGAGTTTTATTGTGATTCTAATTGTTGCTAAGCTTTTATTTTGTAAAAGAGTTTCATTAAAGTCAGTCACTTGTATAACTGAAAAAAAGAAAAATCTACTACAGGGATGGTTTTGGGCTGCTTCAAAAGTTTATCAAGGGAGAGATTTGTCTTAGAATTTAAGTTTATTGGAACCTTTTTCTATTGGGAAACATACTGAAAAATTAGATCTTTAGATCTTTGGTTTGACAATTGAATGAATTAGTTTTATAGTGGGGCTTTAGGATTTATAATTTATAAAGAAAAATGTTGTATGATTGTGAAGGGGGGAATTGTATTAGATATATTGGAAATTTATTTTGAAAAATAAGATCTTAATTTTTGGTTTTTATATTTGGGGTAATGATTTGTAGGGTCAGTCTTAAAGGGTTTCTAAATCTACATTATTGAAAGTCATTAAATTTAAGTATTTTTGAAGAATATTTTTTCTGATTTTTTCTTTTTTTAATATATATGTGATGTTGAGATGTCATTTTGCATAATTTGTAACTTTTGAAAAGTTAGTTTTATGTTGGGGCTTTAGGATTTATAATTATAGAGGAAAAAGCTTCATGATTGCCAAGAGAAAATTTTATGGGATAGATTAGAAATTTGTTTTGAAAAATAGGATTTCAATATTTTTATTTTTTAGATTTTCAGCAGTTGTTTGTAGGATGGGGTTGGAAATTTCTCCTAGTCAACTTAATTTTTCTTTTAAATCCCAATTGTTGTTAAAGGGGCTCACTAAAATTTAAATATTTTTTGGAGGATTTTCTTTTTTCTTTATATAAATATGATGTTGGGATATAATTTTACATAACTTGTTCATTTTGAAATTTCCAAACTAATTTTTTTTAAATATATGTTCTTATAAAATTTCTAATTGTTTTCAATAATACAAATTAAAAAAATTAACCCACACCCACTTAAATCATTACTTAAGGTTATAATTCTATGGAGAGAGGCTAACTAAATTTCTCATTCATATTTGAAAAAGTTAAAAACTTTTTTAAATGATTATAATTTTTTGTTTTTCTATATTAAGAAATTTTAAATAGAAATAAATATTTTTAGATGATTTTTGTAATAATTAGAAATTAGATTTTCTTAAGATCACAGACCGAAAATAATGATCTCAACTAATTAATAACTTAAAAGTCATTTTTAATATCAATTTAAACTTTCAACTAAAAAATCATTTTAATTTTATAATTAATTTTTTTATTACATTCCAAACTCCTTCATTCAAATAAAAAATAAGTACAATAAACAAATTAGACTAAAAACAAAATTACCATACATTCTAAAAACAAAAGCTAAAACGCTTGATAATGTTCAAAACAAAATAGTAGGTAGGAGCAGGCAAGAAAACCGAACAAGACCAGCACCATCAAAACTAAACTGTAGCAACTGCTTGTAGCCAACATTTTAAGAAAGTGTCGTATATAATTATTATTATTATATATATTTTTGGCTTGCTAGTTTTAGTATGGTGATGGAAAGAATTTATGAAGTGATATCGTATGTTTTTAAAATATATATTTTTTAAAATATTTTTTTTTGGATTTTTTTAACCATAAAACTTTGAAGTTCAGAGGAGGCTTTGTTGCCATTTCTATTATTATTTTTTAATTTTCTGTTGGAAAAAAGGAAAGTTATATATATAAGTTTTTTATTTTGGAAAATAAAATCTTAATAGAATATATATCATACTTTTATTTGAATTTTTTCCTTAAAATTGTAGTTTTTTTTAATGTTATTAAAAAATAATATTATTTAAAAAATTCTTTGTTAATATAATAAAAATGAAAAAAGGAGAGATTTCTATAATAATAAAAAGATTTTTATAAATAAGGTTATGCGTTTTTTTTTGGTAAATTTGAGTTTCTGGTTGGTCCAAGTTCAAAGGATCTCTTCTCAATGACTTTATAATCAATATCACTATTAGAGAGCTTTAGTCCCCAAGACATTATCACTTTGTTCAAATCCATGAACACAATGACCTAGTGTGGGCACATAGCTTGTAAGCACAACAACACAATGAAAGGCACACAATACGCGCAACCACCATAATCCATTTATTTGACTAGTAGAGATTTACAATGGTTTGGTTCATCATGCTTATTCTATCATTCATTTATGGACTTTACACATGTTTTTATTGCCTATTTCTCTTCCCCTAGTGTGCCAAGAGTATAATATAGACTTAGTTGAGTCTTCTCATGATCCAAATTTTGATATTTGTACACTTTCTCCTACTATCTATAAGGTTTATGCAATTACTCATCATGCCTTTCATGTCTTGCCATCTCCCAGAGAGATACCTACTTTTCATGCTAAGGATACTTTACATGTTACTATGCAGTTGGGCATGCACATAAAATCCTAGCTAGAGGCCAAGATGTTACAATTCAACTACCAAAATTATTACCTAATTGTAGTAATAGAGATTATATGCCTTGCATCTCCTTTTACTTTGTTTTGCACTAATTTGAGTGTTTTCCATAGTTTTTCCTTTTTGAGCCCCTTCTAGATTTATCTTCCTTCTTACCTCTTTCCCTTACTTTCTTCCTTTTCATGCACCTTGACCCTTTCTTAAGCCTTATATCCTATCCCTATGTCAACCCTTTACCCTTTCCATGTTTTTTCCCCCTTTCTATGTGTCTTTGCCCTCTCTTATGTATTTCTTCACCCTTAATATATTTATATTTCTATTTCCAAGGTGATTCATCCCAAAACTCAATGCTCTTATGCCCTCTCATGACAAGTAGGTATCATCTCACCATTTATTTTATAACTTGAACTTCAAAACTCCAAATGATATGAAACCACTTCCAATGATACTTTCCATTGTCTCTTTCTCTCCATCTGATTTAATTCCTTAGGATATGGTTGTTGAACAAACAAGACAACTGGGGGGGTTGAATCAGTTGCATCTTATCAAAACATCAAAACCTTCATTAACATTTAGATCCACATGCATTCATTAAACCTTTAATCTGTTATGATGAATTAGAATGAAAAGAAAATAACAGAAACTGAAACAACTTTAACACCATGCACAAGAGAACACCAGATTTACGTGGAAAACCAAAGGAGGAAAAAAATGGTGAGGATTAGCTCACAATATAAGTAATTGAAAAACTGGTTACAAGGGCCCACTGCTAGAAGGGGCACACTGCCCTGAAAGCCTCACAATCAAGGCTCACTGCCAGAGTAGAAAAGGAAGATAGAGAAGAAATGTTACACATAGAATATGATCTCAATACAATAGAAAATCCACCACAATAGCTCCAACACCTTCGTAGTCTGTTTGAATGATTGCAGACACTTGCCTACTGCATCTAGTAATCCAACATTTGAAAGATCACACTGCTTTGCTCAATTTTGCATCGTACAATTTGCAATTCGTATCATTCACATTACACACTTCACACTTTCATCTATCTTGACCTGCTTCAACAATTCAACTCATACTTATACCATCCTCAACCTTGAAACCCTTTCCAAGGTCGATAATGCACCTCAAATGTGTAAATTCAAATTAGGTCAACGCTAAAACACTTCTGTGGCGGATAGAAGTGAATGCATACCACATCAAAACTTAATTGGGATCCAAATCAACAACACCACTTGACCACACACTACCACAAACAATATTTATCCTTCGCATGCAGTGTAAACACCAGGTCGGTTGTTACCCATGCAAACACCATTAATCTTTTAAGTACACACTTCCTCAAATCCAAAGGCAACTTGCGAACCACACACCATGCTTGAACATGATCTAGAATATTGCTCAACCATCTTAAAATCCAACAAACTCCTTCACAACAACTTTGACCTAAAAATGTACAAACCTAGTACACTCAGACAACTTTGCCATACATTGTTACTTGAAAAACTATCTTCCGAAGCACCAAACCTGAAATCCTCTTGAATGAGGTAAACTACCAACATCATCAACACACCTTCAAAATCCCAAGACCTAAAGCATACTTGTAGAGAAACACAGAGTAAAAAAAAATTCTCCCAAACACCTCTACAATGCATAGTCACACACTGGTGAACACAACTTCTACTATACGATGATTCAACATACCATGTTTTGAATAAACACTTCTGAACACCTCTCACCAACATATTTGAATCGGACAGGAAAATCTTCAACCTAGAAGAAATGCAGAGCAAAACCAAAACATCTCTCTGCAATATAGAACAACACTACAACACACTATTTCCTCTTTTTATCAAATTTTCTTGAAAGCATTTGGAAACCAAGCACCAAAGACACATCCACATCATCTTCATCCATAGATAGAATCTTATCAAAGTAACACCAAAGGTTAACACCAGTAGCTTAACTGATGACAACATAATGCAACAAATCAAAGCATAGACAACACCAACTATTCATCTTCAACATCAATCTCCCTCAACACATACAATTGACACTAATGACAACACAAGCTTGTTGACATCAAAGACAACACCAATTTGCAGATACTTGCAACAGTGATTACATTTTCCTACCTTCCCTTGGATCCAAAAACCAAATGACAAGTACTCTTAGGGGAACTAAGATCATTTCAATTTGTTCACACTCAAAAAGATGAAATTTGGCCCATCAACATCTATAAAAGAAGGCTCTCTTCTCTAATCTTAACCACCACTTGTGAATTACTTGCATACATCACTCATAACATTCAAGTAGTTCTTCTTGAAATGTTGGATCTTTGAAGCATCATTGTAAATTACTTAGATCCAATTCATACCATATTTTAGGGGCATATAATACTTTTATGTGGACTAGTTCCTCTCTTCCTCTATAGCCCTTCTCCTTCTTTTCTCCCATTTTCTTTGCCAATGCATCATTTTTTCCCTAATCCTTTGTTTTCTCCTCCCTATTCAACCCCTCTTTAAATCCATATCATCTTTGTTGTTGTTTGTTTCCATATTTCCTTTCAATTCCTTTTCCTAACAACCCCTAAGCTCGTTTCTTCTTATTCTCTCTTAGTAAGCATATTAGGGATTTTATTTCCCATTTCAATTTGTAAATTTATTTCAAAATTAGTTTTAGTATATTAGGTCATACTCATTATCCTATGGATTTATATTTGAGTTATCTAGAAGGGGGTTGACTAAGGGAGCTTTTTCTTTGACCAAAATTCCTTGCAATGTTTCCATTACAAAATTTAACTTCTTGGGGATTTGTGGAAATTTCTAACCACTTTCGATTGTCAAGATAATTATAAGAAGTGTTTAAGAGGTAAATATGCATAATTTCTAAAATATCTAGGTTATTCTAATAATTACTAGTGCCCCTACCCTAGTACTAATACATATATTTTCTCTAAATTATTTATTATACAACTACAAAATTCATCATGTAGTTTTTGACATATCTAGAGGCTCATTTTCTTCATTGTTTTCATTTTTTTATCAAATCATTTATTGATTTTCACTCTCTCACATGCATGCTATTATAATGCAGGGCACCATAGATCTTTAGGTAGAAATGTTACAAAGTGATTAGGATTTTGGTTTGGATTTTAGTTGTCATGATGTAATAAGGTCTATAAGACCATTTCTTGTGTTTGCAAGTTGTTTTAGGTTGTCTTGGATTATTGGGAGTCAATTTTTTAAATGGTGTAAAAAGTTGCAAAAAGTTGCACAACTTTTGCATTTTTGTATGTAAGGGGAAGTTGAAAGGTCATGTTGTGTTTTTGGTGGGAAAATAGTTGGAACCAGTTGGTTATGGTTTGGAATGCTTTAAAAAGCCTTTGTGAACATTGTGGTAAGGTTGGAAGTGTAAAATTTGAATTTGAAATACAAAAACTCTGTTTTTCCTGCATTTTAAAGAAAATTTGCTGCTCTAGCATGTTGTACGGCCTTGTACGGCCTGTAAGAGCACATTTAAGCATTGGAATTTGTGAAGGGATGAATTATTTCTTTTTTGCACTTTGTTTCATCTGATTTCATCTAGGTTTGAGTGTTTTAAAGCAATTTTTCTGTAAACTGCCTTGTAACCACAGCTTATAGGGTTTTGAGTCAAAAGAAATGAAAATTTGAACCATTCCATTGGTGAAATGGCCTGAGAACCGGTGGAATGGAGGTATTTAGGTTGTATTTTGTGTTTTTGAAGTTTGCAAGAGCAGGGGAGGTGGTTTGATGAAGAATAGGTGATGCCCTAGGTTGAAAACCTCTTATTTTTGGGTGAAAAAGTTGCTTAGGAGTAGGGTTTCATAGAAAAGGTGTTTGGGAATCATTCTAGTTGATAAAATGTGAATTTGTAGACCCAATATTATGTGTGGATGGATTTGGAATGAAGAATTGAGGTTGAGAGAGTGAAAACTAAATAAGTGCCTTGTTGGAGGAGCCTAATTAGGCCTTGGTGAAGCGTAGCAGCAAAATTTTGAGGGTTATGTTCCAAAAAACCCTATGAGAATTTGAGATATGTTATTGAAGGGGATAAAGGGTATCCTAAATTGTGATTAGATTTTGGGTTTGAGATCTAGTCTGTAAATTAAGTGAGAAAAACCCCTTTTGCTGTGCTACAAGGAAATGTGTCAATTTGTGAAGGAAAACTTTGTGTTTGAGAAGTTATGAATTGTTCAAGGGTTTGATTGAGTTGATTTGTGTTATGCCACCCTAATTTGCATCAACTTGGTATGAAATCATAGGTCTGATCTGAAGAAGGGAGAGAAAGTGTGAAAGAAGAAGGAAAGTGTGAAGCAAAAAGTGAACAAAATACCTCCAAAAGGGAAAACCATTGCTAGAGAAGTGAATGAGTTGAAGGACAAGCATGCTAGAGAGATGAGAGAGTTGAAAGAGATGCTTTCTACTTTGGAAAAAAGTCAAAAGAGAGGTATGATCATGGGTGATGAGAGTGACTCCGAAGAAGAAGAAGAAGAGGAGACTGCAAAAGAAGAGGAAGAGGAATTGGATCATGATGATTTGAGGATGGCTAAGTTGCTGAGAGCAGTCAAGATAAACTCAAGGTGAAGATTGATGTACCCAAGTATGGATGTAATTGTAATGATGAAGAAATTTTAGATTGGATTGTAACACTTGACAGTTACTTTAAGTGTGAAGATGTATTTGAGGAGAAAAGGGTGAAGATTGCAAAACAAAGTTGAAGGGTCGTGCACTATTGTGATGGGATTATGAGCAGACTGAAAGGAGGAAGAGAGGTAAGTCAAAGATTGTTTCTTAGGACAGAATGGTGGCTAAACTTAAAGGTAAGTTCTTACCATTTGACTATGCAATTTAAATGTTTAAGAAACTTCAAGGTTTGAAATAAAAAGAAACGGATGTCAAAGCTTATACTGAAGAATTTTACAAGTTGAGTATAAGGGCAGGTCACATGGAGGATGAAGTGGAGAAGGTGGTTAGGTATCTTAGTGGATTGATATTCAACATTCAAGATGAGTTAAATTTGGCAAATCCAAGAACGATTGAGGAGTGTTATCAAATGGCAATAAGGGCAGAAGAAAAACTTAAAAGAAGGAAAGACAAACAAACTAGGGGAAAATGCAACACTTTTAGAGGAAGAGGTTCATTCTCTACTCCAAGGCAGTCCTATGAAAGTCAAGAAGATACAAGAAGGGACAAAGAACAAGTTGTTGATGCAAGAGGTGGATTTAGAGGTGGTAGATTAGGCTTTAGAGGTAGATTTGGAGGTCAAGGAAGAGGCTCACAAGGATTCACAGGAAGGTGCTATCAATGCAACAAATTTGGAGACCAAGCATGGTAGTACAATGAAGGAAAAGCCTCTAGTTCACATGGAGGTGAAAGAAGGAATCAATTGGTGCAAGAGGAGAAAATTGAGAGTGTAAAATCTCTATCACAACATGTTGCTCCTGAAGTTGGAGAATCACTAATGGTAAGAAGAACACTCATCAAAGCATCAAAGGAGGAGCCATCACAAAGGACACTCTTTAAAACCACTTGTAAGTGCATGGGTAAGGTATGTAAGGTTGTAATTGATTCAAGAAGCACAAATAACATGGTTTCTAATCAAATGGTTGAGAAACTTAGATTGCCTAGAATACCACATGATACTCCTTATAAAGTTTCTTGGTTGAATGAGGGTTAGTATGTTTTGGTTAATGAGCAAGTTTGGGTGGAGTTCAATAGAGGAGGGTATAAAGATAAGATTCTATGTGATGTGTTACCTATGGATGTGTGCCATTTGTTGCTAGGTAGGTCTTGGCAATTTGATAGGCATGCAATGTATGATAGTAGGAAAAATACTTATGAGATAGTAAAGCATGGAGTTTCTTATACCTTGACACCATTGAAAGAAGATGGTAAAGGACAAACTAAGCAAGCTAATGTGATGATGGTTGGTAGGAAAGAGTTTATAAAGGAAGAGGAAGAAAATCATATGGAGTTTGCAGCCACTTCTAAACTTGGAGGTACTGAGACAACAGACATGAAGAATCTAATTTTGGAGGGAAATAATATTGAGTTAATGTCAAAATTTGATTTGTTGAAGGTCAAGGATGAATTGATTCTTGGGATTCAAGATTATTTCAAGGAGTATGTTGATATAAGGCTAAAGGAGGTGTTTCACTCATTGTTTTCAAAAGAGGACACTGGACACTCTATTCCTTTTAAGTCAGAGGTTGGTATGCATGGACAACCAACAATCATAGAGGCAGAACATCAAATGGAAGAAATGAAAGGAAAAGTTGAAGAGGTTAAGGGTAAGTTGCAAAGAGATGTGAGAAAATCCAAGCACACCACGGAAGGGATGAAAGAGAAAGTGCATTACAAGGATGGAAGAGGTATAATTGCAGGTACTAAAGCAGGTTCAACAATGTTTTCAGATGAGGGAAGAGACAAAGAACATCCATCAGGTCAACCTATGAAGTTAGAGCTTTTTCTAGGTACCAAGGAGCTCAACAAGACAAGGGACAATGCCTACTTCAAGTACTTGGTTCATTGGAAGGGTGTACCACAAGAGGATATCAATTGGAAGTCAGAGAATGACATGGACAGGAGTTTATTGTTGCTACATAGTCCTCAAGGGGACTTAAGCTCCTTTTTGCTCGGTAGTATGGTGTAGGGCACCATACATCTTTAGGTAGAAATGTTGCAAAGTGATTAGTATTTTGGTTTGTATTTTAGTTGTCATGATGTAATAAGGTCGATAAGACCATTTCTTGTGTTTTCAAGCTGTTTTAGGTTGTCTTGGGTCATTGGGAGTCAATTTTGTAAATGGTGTAAAAAGTTGCACAACTTTTGCATTTTTGTATGTAAGGGGAAGTTGAAAGGTCATGTTGTGTTTTTGATGGGAAAATAGTTGGAATTGGTTGGTTATGGTTGGGAATGCATTAAAAATCCTTTTTGAACATTGTGGTAAGGTTGGACGTGTAAAATATGAATTTGAAATACAAAAACTTTGTTTTTCCTACATCTTAAGAGAAAATTGGTTGCTCCAGCATGTTGTACAGCCTTGTACAACCTGTAAGAGCACATTTAAGCATTGGAATTTGTGAAGGGATGAATTATCTCTTTTTTTCACTTTTTCTCATCTGATTTCATCTAGGTTTGAGTGTTTTAGAGCAAATTTTCTAAAAACTAACTTGTAACCCTAGCTTTTGGGGTTTTGAGTGAAAAATAAATAAATTTTGAACCATTCCCTAGGTGAAATGGCCTGAGAACTGGTGTAATGGAGGTATTTAGGTTGCATTTTGTGTTTGTGAAGTTTTCAGGAGTAGGGGAGGTGGTTTGATGAAGAATAGGTGATGCCCTAGGGTGAAAACCTCTTGTTTTTGGGTGAAAAAGTTGCATAGGAGTAGGGTTTCATAGAAAAGGTGTTTGGGAATCATTATAGTTGATAAAATGTGCATGTGAAGACCCCATATGATGTGTTGATGGATTTAGAATGAATAATTGAGGTTGAGAGCGTGAAAAATCAATAAGTACCTTGTTGGAGGAGCCTAATTAGGCCTTGGTGAAGTGTAGGAGCATAATTGTGAGGGTTATGTTCCAAATAAAGCCTATGAACTTTTGAGATATGTTATTGAAAGGGATAAAGGGTATCCTAAATGGTGATTAGTTCTAGGTTTGAGGCTTGGTTTGCAAATTAAGTGAGAAAAAACCCTTTTGTTGTACTACAAGGAAATGTGTCAATTTGTGAAGGGAGACTTTGTGTTTGAGAAGTTATGACTTTTTCAAGGGTTTGATTGAGTTGATTTGTGTTGTGCCACCTTGCTCTGCGTCATATTACCTTAATTAATTTACACTAGGTTCTCACAACTTTATTATTTTTTATTTTATTTCTAATCTCTCTAGGCACCTAGACTTCGTGGATATGATATACTTGGAATTATATCTAGCATTTTAGAAATTTTCTACAACTAACTCAAATATCACTAGATTCATCAATACCCTCTTATTTTATGTTTTTCTCTCTTATGCACTATTTTTTTCATGTTTTCTATCTCCAAGTTATCTTGTCTAGTTGTTGGTCTACTCTCCATGTAATAGGTTAGTATTGAACTAGTTGGAGATATTTCATTCGTATGCACTAACGTATTGTACATAAAAGAGAAAAAAAATTAAAAACACATCTAACCTAAAATAACTTATTTTATTTTATTCCATTTGGTGCACCCATTAGATTCTACTAGTTATTTCTTCTATATGCATGCCAAATCAAATTTTCATAGTGTTATACTAGCCCCTCGTACATTTGGCTCCATCTTGAAAACCTAGTATTATTTTTGTTGAAATGCGCAAGACAACTAAGAGGGCGGGGTTGAATCAGTTGTAACCTAAAACTTCACAACCCCTTATTAGCATTCAGATCCACATTCATTCATTAAACCCTTAAGTCTGTTATGATGAATTAGCATGAAAAGAAAATAACATAAACTAAAATAACTCAACACAGAACACAAGAGAACACCATATTTACATGGAAAACCCAAGAAGGGGAAAACCACGGTGAGAATTAGCTCATGATATAATTAATATCAACACCGAATACAATAGGGCTCACTGCCTAAAAAAGAAAGGTTCATTGCCAAAATGAAAAAAAGATAGACAAGAAATGTTACAAAGAGAACATGATCTCAATGTAGTAGAGAATCCAACACAATAGTTCCAATGCCTATCCAACACTTGAAAGTTTGCACTGCTCTACTCAATTTCACACTCAACTCTACACTTCGCATCATTTGCATCACACACATCTATTCTCACCTATATTATCCTCCTTCAACAACTTAACTCATACTTATACCGTCCATGACTTGAAAAACGTTTTGAAGTCGGCCACACACATCTCATACTTACAAATTAAAAATATTGCTTGCCACTAAACATTCCCATAGTGGATAAGAATGTAAGTGGACCATAATACAACATAGCTCAGACCCAAATTAACTTTCACACACCACGCTATTCCTCCATTAATACTTAAATGCCTTTGCATTTAATGTAAACACCAAGTCAACCGTTACCCCTGCAAACACCATTAATCAATTAAGAACACACTTCCTCAAACCCAAAGATGACTTGTGAACCACATAACACACTTCTAGACAAACTAGAACAATCTACAACCCACCTGAGATCCAACAAATTCTTCGCATCAACTCGCATCAGTAAAACACATTCATCTTGAACACCTAGTTTACCTTCTATGCACACTAACACATGAAACTCACTCTGTACTACACCAAATCATGAACATTCTTGAATTATGAAATATATATTAAACAATATGAATAACTCCCCAGATCTGCAAGACCAAATATCAACTCGTGGAGAAATGCAGAGCAAATACATTTCTCCCATACACCACTACAAACAACACTGCAAACTCATTTCACATATTGGTGAACATATCTCTCTCTATACATCAATCCAAAAGCCCAAATTCTAGATACAGAATCTCTGAACACATCTCACCAAAACATCCAAATCACATAGGTAGATCTTCAACCTATAATAAATGCAGAGAAAAATCAAAACATTTCTATAACCCAAAACAACACTACAACACACTATTTCCTATTTTTATCAATTTTTCTTAAAAGTACTTGGAAACCAAGCACCAAAGACACATCCTCATCATCTTCAACACTACTACATCCATAGATATAAGCTTATCTAAGCAAAAATATCAACTTAGTTGCAATCCCTCTAGTGTTTCTTTACTTTACCAACTATTCATCTTCAACACCAATCTTCCTGACAACTACTCATACTCTTGCAACAATCTTATTCACCAATAGACATCAATGACAACATAGGCTTGTTGACATCAATGACAACACCAATTGCTCATACTTGCAATAGTCTCCCCCCCTTTGTCATTGATGAGAACACATGATGTGAAAACCCATCAAAGACACAACTTTGAAAAATACCTATTTCCTTTTCTCTTTTCTCCCCCTTTGTTTATGATTCTCTCTCCCCCTAAGATCTTTCACATTACTTTCTCTCCCTTTGACATCAATGGAAAAGGACATAATATTTGTACTGTTTTATTCTATTCCTTTGTCATTAAACAACATACTTACAACTGCTCTGCAACACTTTTCCTTTACTACTTTGAATACTCCCCATTAGGAGCATAGACCAATTTGTATTAAATCAACAACCATTGCATAATGACAACATCTACTCCCCCTAGCTACAAAAATCAATGCCACTACCTACTCCCCCTAAGAGGTAGCCATCAACATCAAACCAAAAAAGAATGAATCTTGAATTCCACTAGACTGATGCATCTCCTTATGCATATAGTTCAAAGGAGGGGCAATAACCCCCAACTTCTTTCAGAGATACTCAAAAGTATCCGCAGGAAGAGACTTAGTGAATATATCAACAATTTGATCTTTTGCAGGCACATATTCAAGATTCACTTCATTCTCCACAACCTTCTCTCTCATAAAGTGATATCTGATTGAAATATGTTTTATTTTGAATGCATCATTGAATTCTTTGAAATGTTTATTGCACTTATATTGCCACAAAAGATAGAAATAGACTCATCATACACTACTTTGATATCCTTCAATGTTTACCTCATCCACAACACTTGTGTGCAATAAGATGCTACTGCAATGCACTCAGCCTCTGCAGTAGATAAAGAAACTAAATCTTGTTTCTTACTTATCCATGACACCAATCTACATCCAAGAAAGAATGCACTACCACAAGTACTTTTTTTTTAATCTAGACAACCA
>VDFB02271358.1:880842758-880889124 GCA_007258455.2 Sequoia sempervirens
TGGATTGCTTCTCCACAAATTCCTTAAAGATCCTGAAAAAATCAAAAGCATCACTCTTACATACTTAAGAAAGTACTCATGTACACTTGGAGAAGTCATCAATAAATGTGATCACATATTTGGCCCTTGAAAAAAAGAAGTCAGAAATGACATAAGGTCACTATGAACCAACTCCAATGGTGCCTTGGCACATGTAGTTCTACCTATAGTAAAAGAATCTCAGTGATGTTTGCCAAGAACACATCCTTGACAAACACCATTAGTACATAAAATCTTAGGGAGCCCAAACACTAATGCATGTGTACTCATCTGTTGGAGATTTTTGTAATTGACATGACCAAAATTTTCTTGCCACAACATGCTCACAATGTATGCATGTAATAAGAAGGATGAACCTAAACCAACTGAACTCTCAAAACCATCAAATTAGTATAAATGAGAAGAAGTATCAACATTCTCAATAGTTATGTAATAATATTAGGATCATGAAGGTCACAAATAACTACATCATGAGGTGTAAACTCAACTGTCCTATCGATACTAGATTGAAAAATATGATAGACTGAAAGAAGGTTGGTGGAAATATCAGGAACTATAAGTATCTCTTGAAGAAAACCACCCTCAAGTGTGACAGTGCTTGAGCCCAAAATCAAAAGTTGTGCAGAATCGCCAACTACAATCTAAAAGGGATGAGACCAAATCCTAAGAATGTGTCATGTGATGTGTCGTGCCAAAATTAAGTATCCATGGAATTGCAGAAGGTAAGGCCCATGCAGAAACATCATGACCTTTACTTGTAGATGAGGAAGAAGATTTAGGGGTGGAGATGTTATGTTGCTACATGGATTCCTCCAAAGCCTCTAATCTCTTCCAACATCAATTGACTAGATGTCCCTCCTTACCACAAAACTACAAGGTTCACCTAATTTCTTCTTCGTCTTGGAGGAAGACTCGCTAGAATTAGAAGTTTTATCATACTGAGGAGTGGTTTGAGGTTTTTATTCTGACTTCTGAGATGTTTTGGAGGAACACTCACTACCTGATGAAGAATCTATATGGAGCTTTTGTTTCTTCTTGTCTTTCCCTTTGGATGTTTATGCTACCAATGCTTGGGTTTTGAAACTAGAAAGAGATTCAAACTAAACCAACTTTTCTTGTTCACGAGTCAAACACTCACAAAAAACCTCAAAAGTGGGCATGGTAAATGCATCACCCAATGCATCCATAGTAGAGTAGAAAGTAGAAGAGAAGACTCAAAATGACCCTCAAAGCTTAGAAAAAATTAGGAATATACATTCTTTGTCAGTTGTATTCTTCCGACAACCCTGCAAAAGAGATCTAAGTGACTTAAACCTTACAAGAAGTCCCTAATGGAGGGGAGAGAATCAGGTACAAGTGGTGTTAATTCTGCCTCAATCTGGAGAGTTCTATACTCATTAATGGTGCCAAAAATATCACTGAACCTCGTCCACATAGCCCTAAGAGTGTTGCAAGGCTCCAAATGAAATAAGAGACTATCTAAAACATGTAGTGAAATCAAACCCATAGCCTCATCTGTCTTGTTCCTATGCTGAAATATCTCAAATTGACAAGTCAATGTTGGCTGTACTTCATCTAAAGTGGACCATAAAACCTTAGAAATGAGAATTCTGGCCATTTGAGCTTTCCAGGTATGATAGTTGTGTGGCGTAAGACATTGAAATGAAAAGGTGTTTGCCATGATGGTTGAGGTTTTCTAAACAATGTGTGGTATAGGATTTTTGATCTCTAATGTATATAGACATTGAAAGCGAGAAATATACCCCCCCCCACAATAGGAAAAACCAAACCAATATGAATTTGAGAGTAGAAAAGATTAAAAAAGAAAAAATTGTATTGGAGAGATCTTTGTGTACCTGATGAATATTCAACAAAAATATATTGCATGACTATGTAGAGCACTGAAAGAGCTTTCCAACACCTATTCCTTCACAAAAAACGGATTTTGTTTGCCCAAGATATGGCCCCAGAAGTGCAAAAAAGAAGATTTTCCTTCAACTGTCTGTAAATTTTTTGGGATAGAATTAGGAAAAAGTTCCTCCACCATTGGATCGGGCTTGGAACCAACTTTCCAATGCCTATTTGTTTGTAAAAAGTGGACAAGCAAGGCCTAAGTTATAGCCAATTTAGTGAAGGGTGCTCCAATTTGGCTTGAAAAGGCACTCAAGGGGCTTAAAATTCTGGCCCCTGGGCATATGAGCACCCAATCTCTAAGGTTGGGGGCTGACATGGGAATATTCTATAGAATATTCTCCTATACATAAAGGTTAAAATGTCATTGGTTATTGATTTGTTTGGATAATTTTTTGAAAAAGGATTTCTTTTTGCATGAAAAGTTTATCGAAACCTACAATTTTTTTTTGAAACTTGCATGATTTTTCAAACCCGCCTCCAAAATTTTTTATGCCTATGTAGATTTAATGGCACCAATATAGTACAAATCCGTACATATTTTTCCTCGTAAAGTGTGCCCTTTAAAAATTTGCTCCAATTTTTTTCTTCATATTTTCACCAAACGATAGTCGTTCTTAAGGTTTTTGGCCACTCCAAACATGATGGCAAAGTCTGTTTTGTGTCAAAGTGCTCTAAAAATTCGCCCACCTCCAAAAATTGCAATAAAAACATTAAAATTTCTAGATTCAATCTTGTAACCTTGGGTGAGAAAAAAACTCATAAATGGAAAAGGGGTTTGATGAATCCTCGCTCTAATACCATGTTAGATCTGTGAATAATACGAGACATGGGATCAAACAATGAACAAAACACCTTCCACCCAAGAGCTCTGCAAAACAAATATTTGCTATTCCTCAAAAAGAAAACACTTACAAAATGAATAATACAAGTGATAATGAATGTTTTATAAGAGAAAACCTAATGATAAAGGGATTAGATCATGACAAGTGTCAACATCCTGTGAGATGAAACAAAATGATCTAATATTAGCTCTATAGTTAATATAAATAAAGTATTGAGTTAACTAATTAGTGTAGGAAAAAGTACCCCTTTTTCACACTTAATTTGGGAATAATTAATAATAAAATGAGCTTAATTATGTCTTAATTTAGTGTTGTAATATGTTTCTCATATTCACATTAAGTTTAGGGCCCTTCTAAATTAAATGGACTTAATTGTGCCTTATTTTTCGTGTTGTAAGGTGTACCTTTACACTTTCACATTAATCTAGGGTTTTATTAATTGATTGAGGTTAATTTTCCTTAATTGGCCCCTTTAATTAAAATCCAAGCCTAATTAAATACTATTTTTTAGAGATAAAACCCGACATTCATAAATGCCATTACACAACACTTAACTTTGGAAGATGTGTGTCCTAGGTAAGTGACCTAGGACCCATTCGCTATAGGGCGAATGGGCCCTCGCTTAGACCTATGACCCTATTTTTACATAATGTTTAACATTGCCCAATGTGTGTCCTAGGTGAGTGGCCTAGGATCCATTCACCCTATGGCGAATGGGTCCTCACTTAGAACTAGGACCCCTCTTTGAAATATGTTTTTGGTGGTATTTTAATGATTTCAAATCTATAATTCAATGCCAGCTTGTGATATTTGAATTTCAGGAATTAATCTTAAGATACATATAAATACAAGGTTATTTCATTAAGTTCATCCTAAATTTTCAAGCTAAGATCCTAGAATTTCATAAGCAATCAAGAGTGCTTTCACAAGAGCACTTCAAGAACATTCAAGAGTAATTTCAAGGCATTCAAGTGCAGATGTATAGAAGATTATTGCAGCAATCAAGATTCCATTTTCATGTCAAATATGTCTTGCATCATGCATGTTGTTTGAGCTAATATGGTGATGTAGTGTTATTTAATTACCAAAATGGGGTTTGACCAAGGAAAACCCCTATTCACCTAACAAACAACATTGTTCTCTCTTTGATGTGTGATTGCAGATTTTAGGTTGAAGATCATTTGAAGAGAAAAATTGAAGAAAGTTGCAAAGTTGCAAGAAAAGTTGCAAATCATGAAAAGTCTTCTACAAATTTTATTTCCGTATTTTCGACAGTGAGCACCTAGAATTTGGGAGTGCAAACTAAGCAAAAGAGAACTTGGAAAACCATTTTCATAAACCCTAGCCAGGACCCATTCACCATAGGGTGAATGAGTCCTCAGTGAGCTTTAAAAGGTGACTTTTGGTGAAAGGTACACAACATTTTACCCTTTCTAGATCTACTTTTTGACTGTTGTTTTGGTTAGATTTGATTATTATTCTTCATTTGCATTTTATAGCACACATTTTGAATGAAATTAGAGAAATGGGGGCATTTTTTATCAATTCTTTTTGGTGAACCTATTTTTCTATGTTTCAACTAATAAAGCAATCCTATGTTTTAGCTTAAGTGCATGAGAATTAGAATAATAAATAATTAAAGATTAATTAATTATTCTCTAATACATGATAACTCTAACACTTTCCCTTAGTTTGTCTATTTTCATGTGCCTTGACCTTTTCCTAAGCCTTTTATCGTATCCCTATGGAATTCTTTGTCCTTCCCATATTTTTCCCCCTTTCTATGTGTCTTTTCCCTGTCTTATGTGTTTCTTCACCCTTAATCTGTTTATTTTTCTATTTTCGAGATGATTGATCCCAAAATTCAATGCTCTTATGCCCTCTCATGACAAGTAGGTACCATCTCACCATTTATTCTATAACCTAAACATCAAAACTCCAAATGAGTTGAAACCACTTCCAATGATATTTTTCCATTGTCTCTTTCTCTCCATTTGATCTAATTCCTTGGGATATGGTTGCATTTTCCTACCTTCCCTTAGATTCAAAAATTAAATGACAAGTAGCCTTAGGGTAACTAAGACCATTTCAAATTATTCACACTAAAAAAGATGAAATTTGGCCCATAAACATCCATAAAAGAAGGTTCTCTTCTCTTATCTTAACAACCACTTGTGAATTACTTGCATACATCACTCATAACAATTAAGCAATTTTTATTGAAATGATGGATCTTTGAAGCATCATCGTAGAATTACTTAGATCCAGTTCATGTCATATTTTAGGGGCATATAATAGCTTTTACATAAACTAGTTCCTCTCTTCCTCTTATAGCCCTTCTCCTTTCCTCCCAATTTATTTTCCAACCTAGCATATTTTTCCCCAATCCTATGCTTTCTTCTCCCTATTCAACCCCTATTTAAATCCATATCATGTTTGTTGTTTTTTTCCATATTTCCTTTCGATTCCTTCTCCTAACAAGCCCTAATCTCCTTTCTTCTCATTCTCTCTTAGTAAGCGCATTAGTGTTTTTATCTCCCATTTCAATTTATAAATTTACTTCAAAATTGATTTTAGTATATTATGTCATACTCATTAACCTATGGATTTATATTTGAGTTATCTACAAAGGGTTTGACTGAGGGATCTTTTTCTTTAACCAAAATACCTTGTAAGGTTTCCATTACAAAATTTAACTTGTAGGGGATTTGTGGAAGTTTCTAACCAATTTGGATTGTCAAGAAAATTACAAGTGTTTAGGAGGTGAAAATGCACAATCTCTAAAACATCTAGGCCATTCTAATAACCTTTAATAGTGCCTCCTTGGGTCACTAAACTAGTGCCCCTACCCTAGTACTAATACATATATTTTTTCTAAATTATTGATTATACAACTACAAAATTCATCAAGGATTTTTTGACATATCTACAGGCTCATTTCCTTTGTTTTCAATTTTTTATTGGATCATTTATTGATTTTCACTCTTCCACATGCATGCAATTACCTTCATTAATTTACACTAGGTTCTCGTCATTTTATTATTTTTCTTTTGTTTCTAATCTCTCTAGGCACCTAGACTTAGTGGATATGGTATACTTGGAATTGTATCTAATAGTTCTTGAGCAACATTTCAAACATTTTCTACAACTAGCTCAAATATCACTAGATTCATCAATACCCTCTTATTTTATGTTTTTCTCTCTTATGCACTATTTATTTCATGTTTTCTATCTCTAAGTTATCTTGTCTAGTTGTTGGTCCATGCTCCATGTACTAGGTTAGTGTTGAACTAGTTGGAGATATTTCATTCATATGCGCTAACATATTGTACATATAAAAGAGAAAAAAATATTAAAAACACATCTAACCTCAAATAACCTAATTTATTTTATTTCATTTGGTGCACCCATTAGATATTACTAGTTATTTATTTTATACGTATTCCAAATTGAAACTTTTCATGTTGTTAGAATAGCCCCTGTTACATTTGGCTCCATCTTGAAAACCCTAGTATTCTCTTTAGTCATGGTCTCATCCTATTCTATCCATGACAACTTTATTGAACCCTAATTTTACCATAAACTTTTTTACAAGAAGACTCACATTCTTACACATATCCTAACTTCCCTAAATTGAACCTTGCCTAAATATCCTCCTATGACCTAATTTCCTTCTCTATTAACAATCACCCTTATTTTCATTTATTCCCAAACTACTACCCTAATATTATTACTCCTCTTACTCTACCACCCTTGAGTTCACATGCTTCCCTTATTTTCCTAGCTTTTGATGATCCTATTAACTCTTACTCTAAAGATAACATAATATATTCCACAGGTGGTGATGCTACCACTAAGTCTCTAGTCTCACTTTTACTCATTTTATGTTTCGAAGGATTCTCTTCCCCTTGTGGATCCTACTCCACTCCTTTCAATTATTCCATTAGAAAATACACATGAAACCCACAACTTAGCTTCCCTTTATTATTTCTCTTCAATAAATGGTATAGATCTACTTCATCCTTTCTATAACCCCTATTACCCCCTTCCATTGTTACATTTACCCCACTTAGTGCACTTATGATTACCAATTCATAAAAGACCACCTTACCCTTGACCCCTCTATATTGTTCTAAATTTTCCCTTATCTCACCTTACAATTATGGCATTCAACACATTTTACCTCTTGACATCATCTCATCCTCCTCTTAGTTTGCTCTCTTCTATCCTTCATCCCACATCTTTTTCATATGTGTAACTCATACATGAGGATGCACATTTTAATTCTTATGATGAAAATAATATTATTGTTACATTCATAAACAACAAATTAGGTTTATTTGATCATTGTTGTACACATGGTGTGCTTCTATTGCTTCAACACATTTTAATCAAAATGGATGGTAAAGTGCAATAAATTTTGTTCATACGAATGATTTATGTTTTAATGAGTCTCTTAATATGATGACTTATTTGTCATATTCTTCAAATGATAATGTACTTAGTAGGATTCATAAAATCATAATTACACTTACCATTTTTCTACTGCCTCTTTTCCCCCTCACACACTAGACATTAGAAATCTTCACATATCACCGCCCATTATTAAATCCACACATCCATCCCACCTCCCCTCTACCCCCTAAAGTTGTGTAGCTCATCCACTTCTTTTACTACTACACCTCCTCACACATATGTTACATACTCTTACCCCCAAGGTAATGTCACATCCCCTTCATTCTAATTTTATTATTGCCTATGATTGATTGGACATAACAACACACACATGTTGAGTATAAGCATATATAGGTATAATTGAAGGCCTTTGTATCCACACCTCCATCTCATCCAATATCTTTGTGGGTAATTAAATCCATTTTATTTACTATTATTGCATACCTACACTTGGATAGCATGACCTTATTGCATTTTGATAAATAAAATGGCCACAAAGATCCTATTTGACATGCATGGCATTTTTATGTCCTTTGTTCAATAATTTCCTAAGATGCATTGGTCGTGACTAAATTCTTCCCTTGTATACTTACAAACATAAGATTAGTTTTATAATTTATTGTCTATTTACATTCTTTTTGGACCTTGTGCACACCTTCATGCTTTATTATCAATTCAACACAAAACCCAATGTTCTCTCACACAATTAGGGTGATCACACAATAATGAGTTCCACTTCTAGGTCATCCTAATTTTTGCCTGAAATCACACATTATTTTAGAAGATTTAATGATTTAAGTCTTGAGGGGTTTCATTTAAAGGGTTTCAATTGAAGAGGGTTAGATAATATCTCCTTAGATCAAATCCCCTTTGTTAGAGCCCCTATAGTCTTAAATCCTATGCAAAATAGAGTTTCCTTCACACATCAAAATGCTGACAAAAAAACACTTTTTCTTACCTTTTGAGGGATCAAACAAATTCATTTAGAAATTATGTTATTATAATTATGTAGCCCTTATTATACAATTTCCAAAAAATATAATTTTGAATACTTTTAATTTTATTATGTAATGACCCTAACAAATAATTTTAACAAAGATGATTTGCAAATTGTATTCAATACACATAACATATGAACACAAAGATAATTCTCCAATATATTGACAAACTTCATGTCATGTCCCCTTTTCTTGCCCTAATTCCACCCTATTTTAATAGTGTTTTTAAACACTAGTGTCTATATGTGTGTGTAATATATATATTAAAATTTTAATATTTATAATTTATAATTATAAATAACATATTATATATATATTAAAAAAATAAATATAAAATATAAAATAATGCTATTAGGGGAGATGACTTGGTAGTTGAGCACCCTAACTTCAGGCTTCTCAAAATCCTATATAAAAATTTCAAAAAATTCTCAAATTTTTAAGCAAATGCCCCTCTTTATAATTAAGGTTTCTGGGTCACATCATCAAATATGATGCCACATCATCATGCTTTTTGTCGAGGTGTCCAAAAAGGTCCAAAAAAAAGTGAGACCAATACTCATGCACAAAATCATGTTTTATTGGTATGCTGATGTGGCATCACATGATTTGTTGCTTTTTACATCTAAGGAATACATATTATTTAATTATTGATAGTTATCATCAACACTAACAACTTTAAAGTCATAACTATTGGTTCAATATTATTAAAAATATTAGACATTAAATCAACAACTATTGAAACATACTCGTTCCCCTAATTAATTTTCCTCTATTATAACAACATATTATAACAACTATTGAAACATACTCGTTCCCCTAATTAATTTTCAAATTTTGAGCTGGCCTCAGTTTCATCATTTGACAACCCGAAGATTTTTATTATGGAGGCCAACTTCCTTTTTCATCTGAAAATTTGATTGAAATTTTGGGAGAAATCCTGCCAATCGATTAGCCGGGACACAAACCCAGTTATCCTCTAGAGGTGGGACGAAAACCCTGCTTTTTTATGTGCAGATCCGAATCAGGGTTTGCAATTGGGCTCACAATCTCATTGTTGATCCATGCGTCGAATAACTAGGGTACAACAGTCAGTTACAACGCTGTAACCTACAACATGCGCCATCAATAAGAGCAAATCAGCTACATGCCTTCACCCAGGACAGTGGAAATTACTATTTCCCGGCAGTGAATGAATAAATCCTGTTAGCAACCGACCATGGCGCCATTTCCAGTCACAGGAGACCACCCGGCTGCATAAATATCTTGGTTTTGTTGAACACCTAGAAGTGCAGGGTTCGAATCACATGGATCTGAAGAAGATTTCTGAGGCGGAGGCGAAGATTAAGGCTCTGGAAGCGGATAATACAGAGATGAGAGAGACATTGAATGCTGTAAGGAAGCAATTAGCAGTATTTGAGAGCTTGATTTTATACCCAACTTATTTCTATGAGTTGGAGCGTTACCCCGAGTCCCAGAAAGGCATGGTGGAGTTAGCCATGAAGGCCAACTTCTTCAAAACCTCGCATGAAATACGGCAGAAGACGGAGGAAAACATGAAGGAAATATGGTCCAAAAGGGGGTCTCATTAATAAGGAAATTGCTTCAATTCTGTCTAATGCAAAAATGGATTTTTGGGGTCATGACAAAAAGTGTTTGGGGCCACCTGATGATGATGATAAGAAGCGTGAATGTTGAGCATGTACAGTACAGTATAACAGATTTAACACAAACTTTATGAAAAGGGTTTCATGGCAGCAGTATTTTGTTGATTAGAGGTATGGCTTTAGGATTTTCTTTTATGTAATTCTGGTACTCATCTTGTTTCATGGCACATTGGAATGTTTGTTCTCTTTCCTCGTCTTGTCAAAAGCAGAGTTTTATTGTGATTCTAATTGTTGCTAAGCTTTTATTTTGTAAAAGAGTTTCATTAAAGTCAGTCACTTGTATAACTGAAAAAAAGAAAAATCTACTACAGGGATGGTTTTGGGCTGCTTCAACAGTTTATCAAGGGAGAGATTTGTCTTAGAATTTAAGTTTATTGGAACCTTTTTCTATTGGGAAACATACTGAAAAATTAGATCTTTGGTTTGACAATTGAATGAATTAGTTTTATAGTGGGGCTTTAGGATTTATAATTTATAATGAAAAATGTTGTATGATTGTGAAGGGGGGAATTGTATTTGGATATATTGGAAATTTATTTTGAAAAATAAGATCTTAATTTTTGGTTTTTATATTTGGGGTACTGATTTGTAGGGTCAGTCTTAAAGGGTTTCTAAATCTATATTATTGAAAGTCATTAAATTTAAGTATTTTTGAAGAATATTTTTTCTGGCTTTTATTTTTTTAATATATATGTGATATTGAGATGTCATTTTGCATAATTTGTAACTTTTGAAAAGTTAGTTTTATGTTGGGGCTTTAGGATTTATAATTATAGAGGAAAAAGCTTCATGATTGCCAAGAGAAAATTTTATGGGGTAGATTAGAAATTTATTTTGAAAAATAGGATTTCAATATTTTTAATTTCTAGATTTTCAGCAGTTGTTTGTAGGGTGGGGTTGGAAATTTCTCTTAATCAACTTATTTTTTATTTTTTTAAATCCCAATTGTTGTTAAAGAGGCTCACTAAAATTTAAATATTTTTTGGAGGATTTTCTTCTTTCTTTATATAAATATGATGTTGGGATATAATTTTACATAACTTGTTCATTTTGAAATTTCCAAACTAATTTTTTTTAGATATATGTTCTTATAAAATTTCTAATTGTTTTCAATAATAGAAATTAAAAAAATTAACCCACACCCACTTAAATCATTACTTAAGGCTATAATTCTATGGAGAGAGGCTAACTAAATTTCTCATTCATATTTGAAAAGGTTAAAAACTTTTTTAAATGATTATAATTTTTTGCTTTTCTATATTAAGAAATTCTAAATAGAAATAAATATTTTTAGATGATTTTTGTAATAATTAGAAATTAGATTTTCTTAAGATCATAGATCAAAAATAATGATCTCGACTAATTAATAACTTAAAAGTCATTTTTAATATCAATTTAAACTTTCAACTAAAAAATCATTTTAATTTTATAATTAATTTTTTTATTACATTCCAAACTCCTTCATTCAAATAAAAAAAAGTACAATAAACAAATTAGATTAAAAACAATATTACGATACATTCTAAAAACAAAGGCTAAAACGCTTGATAATGTTCAAAATAAAATAGAAGGTAGGAGCAGGCAAGAAAACCGAACAAGACCAGCACCATCAAAACTAAACTGTAGCAACTGCTTGTAGCCAACATTTTAAGAAAGTGTCGTATATAATTATTATTATTATATATATTTTTGGCTTGCTAGTTTTAGTATGGTGATGGAAAGAATTTATGAAGTGATATCGTATATTTTAAAAATATATTTAAAAAAAATAAAATAATTTTTTGGATTTTTTTTAACCATAAAACTTTGAAGTTCAAGAGGAAGCTTTGTTGCCATTTCTATTATTATTTTTTAATTTTCTGTTGGAAAAAGAAAGTTATATATATTAGTTTTTTATTTTGGAAAATAAAATCTTAATAGAATATATATCATACTTTTATTTGTTTTTTTTTCTTAAAATTGTAGTTTTATTTATGTTATTAAAAAATAATATTATTTAAAAAATTCTTTGTTAATATAATAAAAATGAAAAAAGGAGAGATTTCTATAATAATAAGAAGATTTTTATAAATAAGGTTATGGGTTTTTTTGGGGTAAATTTGAGTTTTTGGTTTGGTCCAAGTTCAAAGGATCTCTTCTCAATGACTTTATAATCAATATCACTATTAGAGAGCTTTAGTCCCCAAGACATTATCACTTTGTTCAAATTCATGAACACAATGACCTAGTGTGGGCACATAGCTTGTAAGCACAACTACACAATGAAAGGCACACAATACGTGCAACCACCATGATCCATTTATTTGAGTAGTAGATATTTACAATGGTTTGGTTCATCATGCTTATTCTATCATTCATTTATGGACTTTACACATGTTTTTATTGCCTATTTCTCTTTCCCTAGTGTGCCAAGAGTATAATATAGACTTAGTTGAGTCTTCTCATGATCCAAATTTTGATATTTGTACACTTTCTCCTACTATCTATATGGTTTATGCAATTACTCATCATACCTTTCATATCTTGCCATCTCCCAGAGAGATACCTACTTTTCATGCTAAGGATACTTTACATGTTACTATGCAATTGAGCATGCACATAAAATCCTAGCTGGAGGCCAAGATGTTACAATTTAACTACCAAAATTATTACCTAATTGTAGAAATAGAGATTATATGCCTTGCATCTCCTTTTACTTTGTTTTGCACTAATTTGAGTGTTTTCCATAGTTTTCCCTTTTTGAGCCCCTTCTAGCTTTATCTTCCTTCTTCCCTCTTTCCCTTTCTTCCTTTTCATGCACCTTGATCCTTTCCTAAGCCTTATATCCTATCCCTATGTCAACCCTTTACCCTTTCCATGTTTTTTCCCCCTTTCTATGTGTCTTTTCCCTCTCTTATGTATTTCTTCACCCTTAATATATTTATATTCTATTTCCAAGGTGATTCATCCCAAAACTCAATGCTCTTATGCCCTCTCATGACAAGCAGGTATCATCTCACCATTTATTTTATAACTTGAACTTCAAAACTCCAAATGATATGAAACCACTTCCAATGATACTTTCCATTGTCTCTTTCTCTCCATCTGATTTAATTCCTTAGGATATGGTTGTTGAACGAACAAGACAACTGGGGGGGGGTTGAATCAGTTGCATCTTATCAAAACATCAAAACCCTCATTAACATTTAGATCCACATGCATTCATTAAACCTTTAATCTGTTATGATGAATTAGCAAGAAAAGAAAATAACAGAAACTGAAACAAATTAACACCATGCATAATTTGAGAATTTGAGAATCTGTTATGTTCCAAAGAAACCCTATGAGAATTTGAGATATGTTATTGAAGGGGATAAATAATATCCTAAATGGTGATTAGATTTTGGGTTTGAGATCTAGTTTGTAAATTAAGTGAGAAAAACCCTTTTTGTTGTGCTATAAGGAAATGTGTCAATTTGTGAAGGAAAACTTTGTGTTTGAGAAGTTATGAATTTTTCAAGGGTTTGATTGAGTTGATTTGTGTTATGCCACCCTAATTTGCATCAAATTGGTATCAAATCATAGGTATGATCTCAAGAAGGGAGAAAAATTATGAAACAAGAAGGAAAGTGTGAAGCAAAAAGTGAAAAAAATGCCTCCAAAAGGGAAAACCATTGCTAGAGAAGTGAATGAGTTGAAGGACAAGCATGCTAGAGAGATGAGAGAGTTGAAAGCGAGGCTTTCTGCTTTGGAAACAAGTCAGAAGAGAGGTATGATCATGGGTGATGAGAGTGACTCTGAAGAAGAAGAAGAAGAGGAAGAGGAATTGGATCATAATGATATGAGGATGACTAAGTTGCTGAGAGCAGTCAAGATAAACCCAAGGTGAAGATTGATATACCCAAGTATGGATGTAATTTGAAGTATGAAGAACTTTTAGATTGGATTGCAACACTTGACAATTACTTTCAGTGTGAAGATGTATTTGAGGAACAAAGTGAAGATTGCAAAAACAAAGTTGAAGGGTCATGCACTATTGTGGTGGGATTATGAGTAGACTGAAAGGAGGAAGAGAGGTAAGTCAAAGATTGTTTCTTGGGATAGAATGGTGGCTAAACTTAAAGTTAAGTTCTTACCATCTGACTATGCAATTCAAATGTTTAAGAAACTTCAAGGTTTGAAACAAAAAGAAATGGATGTCAAAGCCTATACTGAAGAATTTTACAAGTTGAGTATAAGGGCAGGTCACATGGAGGATGAAGTGGAGAAGGTGGCTAGGTATCTTAGTGGATTGAGATTCAACATTCAAGATGATTTAACTTTGGAAAATCCAAGAACGGTTGAGAAGTGTTATCAAATGGAAATAAAGGTAGAAGAAAAAATGAAAAAAAGGCAAGACAAAAAAACTAGGGGTAGATGCAACACTTTTAGAGGAAGAGGTCCATTTTCTACTCCAAGGTAGTCCTATGAAAGTCAAAAAGATACAAGAAAGTACAAAGAACAAGTTGTTGATGCAAGAGGTGGATTTAGAGGTGGTAGATCAAGCTTTAGAGGTAGATTTGGAGGTCAAGGAAGAGGCTCACACAAATTCATAGGAAGGTGCTATCAATGCAACAAATTTGGACACCAAGCATGGGGTACAATGAAGGACAAGCCTCTAGTTCACATGGAGGTGAAAGAAGGAATCAATTGGTGCAAGAAGAGGATGTTGAGACTGTAAACTTTCCATCACAACATGTTGCTCCTGAAGTTGGAGAATCACTAATGGTAAGAAGAACACTCATCAAAGCATCAAAGGAGAAGGAGCCATCACAAATGATACTCTTTAAAACCACTTGTAAGTGCATGGGTAAGGTATGTAAGGTTGTAATTGATTCAGGAAGCACAAATAACATGGTTTCTACTTAGATGGTTGAGAAACTTAGATTGCCTAGAATACCACATGATACTCCTTATAAAGTTTCTTGGTTGAATGAGGGTTAGTATGTTTTGGTTAATGAGCAAGTTTGGGTGGAGTTCAATATAGGAGGGTATAAAGATAAGATTCTATGTGATGTTTTATCTATGGATGTGTGTCATTTGCTGCTAGGTAGGCCTTGGCAATTTGATAGGCATGCAATGTATGATGGTAGGAAGAATACTTATGAGATAGTAAAGGATGGAGTTTCTTATACCTTGACACCATTGAAATAAGACGATAAAGGACAAACTAAGAAAGCTAATGTGATGATGGTTGGTAGGAAAGAGTTCATAAAGGTAGAGGAAGAAAATCATATGGAGTTTGCAACCACTTCTAAACTTGGAGGTACTGAGACAACAGACATGAAGAACCTGATTTTGGAGGGAAATGATATTGAGTTGATGTCAAAATTTGATTTGTTGAAGGTCAAGGATGAATTGATTCTTGGGATTCAAGATTGTTTTAAGGAGTATGTTGATATGAGGCTAAAGGAGGTGTTTCACTCATTGTTTTCAAAAGAGGACATTGGACACTCTATTCCTTTTAAGTCAGAGGTTGGTATGCATGGACAACCAACAGTCATAGAGGTAGAACATTAGATGGAAGAAATGAAAGTAAAAGTTTAAGAGGTTAAGGGTAAGTTGCAAAGAGATGTGAGAAAATCCAAGCACACTACAGAAGGGATGAAAGAGAAAGTACATTACAAGGATGGAAGAGGTATAATTGTAGGTACTAAAGTAGGTTCAACAATTTTTTTAGATGAGGGAAGAGACAAAGAACATCCATCAGGTCAACCTATGAAGTTAGAGCTTTTTCTAGATACCAAGGAGCTCAACAAGACAAGGGACAATGCCTACTTCAAGTACTTGGTTCATTGGAAGGGTGTACCACAAGAGGATATCAATTGGAAGTCAGAGAATGACATGGACAAGAGTTTGTTGTTGCTACACAATCCTCAAGGGGACTAAAGTTCCTTTTTGCTCGGGAGTATGGTGTAGGGCACCATAGATCCTTAGGTAGAAATGTTGTAAAGTGATTAGGATTTTGGTTTGGATTTTAGTTGTCATGATGTAATAAGGTCTATAAGACCATTTCTTGTGTTTTCAAGTTTTTTTAGGTTGTCTTGGGTCATTGGGAGTCAATTTTGTAAATGGTGTAATAAGTTGCACAACTTTTGCATTTTTTGTAAGGGGAAGTTGAAAGGTCATGTGTTTTTGATGAGAAAATAGTTGGAACTGGTTGGTTATGGTTGGGAATGCGTTAAAAATCCTTTGTGAATGTTGTGGTAAGGTTGGACATGTAAAATTTGAATTTGAAATACAAAAACTTTGTTTTTCTTGCGTCTTAAGAGAAAATTGGTTGCTCCAGCGTGTTGTACGATCTTGCATGGCCTGTAGGAGCACATTTAAGCATTGGAATTTGTGAAGGGATGAATTAGATCTTGTTTTCACTTTGTCTCATCTGATTTCATCTAGGTTTGAGTGTTTTAGAGCAATTTTTCTAAAAATTGCCTTGTAACCCTAGCTTTTGGGGTTTTGAGTGAAAAAAAAAAAATTTGAACCATTCCACAGGTAAAATGGCTTGAGAATTGATGTAATGGAGGAATTTATGTTTTATTTTGTGTTTGTGAGGTTTTCAGGAGCATGGGAGGTGGTTTGATGAAGAATAGGTGATGCCCTAGGGTGAAAACCTCTTGTTTTTGGGTGAAAAAGTTGCTTAGGAGTAGGGTTTCATAGAAAAGGTGTTTGGGAATCATTCTAGTTGATAAAATGTGCATGTGCAGACCCCATATGATGTGTTGATGGATTTAGAATGAATAATTGAGGTTGAGAGAGTGAAAAATCAATAAGTGCCTTGTTGGAGGAGCCTAATTAGGCCTTGGTGAACTGTAGGAGCAAAATTTTGAGGGTTACGTTCCAAATAAACCCTATGAAAATTTGAGATATGTTATTGAAGGGGATAAAGGGTATCCTAAATGGTGATTAGATTCTAGGTTTGAGACTTGGTCTGCAAATTAAGTGAGAAAAAAACCTTTTGCTGTGTTACATGGAAATGTGTCAATTTGTGAAGGAAAACTTTGTGTTTGAGAAGTTATGAATTTTTTAAGGGTTTGATTGAGTTGATTTGTGTTGTGCTACCCTACTCTGCATCATATTTATTTCATTAATTTACACTAGGTTCTCACAACTTTATTATTTTTTATTTTATTTCTAATCTCTCTAGGCACCAGACTTCGTGGATATGATATGCTTGGAATTGTATCTAACATTTTAGAAAATTTCTACAACTAACTCAAATATCACTAGATTCATCAATACCCTCTTATTTTATGTTTTTCTCTCTTATGCACTATTTGTTTCATGCTTTCTATCTCCAACTTATCTTGTCTAGTTATTGGTCTACACTCCATGTAATAGGTTAGTATTGAACTAGTTGGAGATATTTCATTCGTATGCACTAACATATTGTACATATAAAAGAGAAAAAAAATTAAAAACACATCTAACCTAAAATAACTTGTTTTATTTTATTCCATTTGGTGCACCCATTAGATTCTACTAGTTATTTCTTTTATATGTATGCCAAATCAAATTTTCATAGTGTTATACTAGCCCCTCTTACATTTGGCTCCATCTTGGAAAACCTAGTATTCTCTCTGTTGAAATGTGCAAGACAATTGAGAGGGCGGGGTTGAATCAGTTGTAACCTAAAACTTCACAACCCCTTATTAGCATTTAGATCCACACTCATTCATTAAACCCTTAAGTCTGTTATGATGAATTAGCATGAAAAGAAAATAACATAAACTAAAATAACTCAACACAAAACACAAGAGAACACCAGATTTACATGGAAAACCCAAGAAGGGGAAAACCACGGTGAGAATTAGCTCACAATATAAGTAATATCAACACCAAATATAATAGGGCTCACTACTGGTAGGGCTCACTACCTAAATAAGAAAGGTTCATTTCCAAAATGAAAAGAAGAAAGAGAAGAAATGTTACAAAGAGAATATGATCTCAATGTAGCAGAGAATCCAACACAATAGCTCCAACACTTGAAATTTTGCACTGCTCTACTCAATTTCGCACTCAACTCTGCACTTCACATCATTTGCATCACACACATCTATTCTCATCTATATTATCCTCCTTCAACAACTTAACTCACACTTATACCGTCCATGACTTGAAAAATGTTTTCAAGTCAACCACACACATCTCATACTTACAAATTAAAAATATTGGTCACCACTAAACATTCCCATAGTGGATAAGAATGTAAGTGGACCACAATACAATATAGCTTGGACCCAAATTAACTTTCACACACCACACTATTCCTCCATTAATACTTAAATGCCTTTGCATTTAATGTAAACACCAAGTCAACCGTTACCTGTGCAAACACCATTAATCAATTAAGAACACGCTTCATCAAATCCAAAGATGAATGTGAACCACATAACACACTTCTAGAAAAACTAGAACAATCCACAAACCACTTGCAATCCAACAAATTCTTCGCACCAACTCGCATCAGTAAAACATATTCATCTTGAACACCTAGTTTACTTTCTATGCACACTAACACATGAAACCCACTCACATGAAACCCACTCTGTACTGCACCAAATCATGAACATTATTGAATTATGAAATATATAAACAATATGAATAACTTCCCAAATCTGCAAGACCAAATATCAACTCATGGAGAAATGCAAAGCAAATAAATTTCTCCCAGACACCACTGCAAATAACACTACAAACTCATTTCACATATTGGTGAACATATCTCTCTCTATACATCAATCCAGAAGCCCAAATTATAGATACAAAATCTCTGAACACATCTCACCAACACATCCAAATCACATAGGTAGATCTTCAACCTAGGAGAAATGCAAAGAAAAATCAAAACATCTCTATAACCCAGAACAACACTACAATGCACTATTTCCTCTTTTTATCAAATTTTCTTAAAAGCACTTGGAAACCAAACAGTAGAGACACATTATCATCATCTTTAGCACTACTACATCCATAGATATAAGCTTATCTAAGAAAAAATCTCAACTTAGTTGCAATCCCTCTAGTGTTGCTTTACTTTACCAACTATTCATCTTCAACACCAATCTTCTTGACAACTACTCATACTCTTGCAACAATCTTATTCACCAATAGACATCAATGAAAACATAGGCTTGTTGACATCAATGACAACACCAACTGCTCATACTTGCAACAGTCTCCCCCTTTGTCATTGATGAGAACATATCATGTGAAAACCCATAAAAGACACAACAACTTTGAACATACCTATTTCCTTTTCTCTTTTATCCCCCTTTGTTTATGATTCTCTCTCCCCCTAAGATATTTCACATTACTCTCTCCCCCTTTGAAATCAATGGAAAAAGACATAATATTTGTACTATTTTATTCTATTCCTTTGTCATCAAACAACATACTTACAACTGCTCTGCAACACTTTTCCTTTACTACTTTGAATACTCCTCGTTAGGAGCATACACCAATTTATATTAAATCAACAACCATTGCATAATAACAACACCTACTCCCCCTGGCTACAACAATCAATGCCACTACCTACTCCCCCTAAGAGGTAGCTATCAACATCAATCCAAAAAAGAATGAATCTTGAATTCCACTAGAGTGATGCATATCCTTATGCATATAGTTCAAAGGAGGAGCAATAACCCCCAACTTCTTTCGGAGATACTCAAAAGTATCTGCATGAAGAGACTTAGTGAATATATCAAAAAATTGATCCTTTGTAGGCACATATTCAAGCTTCACTTCATTCTCCACAATCTTCTCTCTCAGAAAGTGATATCTGATTGAAATATGTTTTGTTCTTGAATGCATCGTTAAATTCTTTGAAATGTTTATTGCACTTATATTGCCACAAAAGATAGAAATAGGCTTATCATACACTACTTTGATATCCTTTAGTGTTTACCTCATCCACAACACCTGTGTGCAACAAGATGCTACTGCAATGTACTCAACCTCTGCAGTAGATAAAGAAACTAAATCTTGTTTCTTACTTATCCATGACACCAATCTACATCCAAGAAAGAATGCACCACCACATGTAATTTTTTTAATCCAGACAACCAACCAAATTTGCATCTATGTAAGCACTCAATGTGAGATTAGTATCCTTTGGATACCACAACCCATGATCCAGAGTGCCCTTCAAGTATCTAAATATCCTCTTCATTGCTACAACATGTGACTCTCTAGGATCTTCTTGAAATCTAGCCACAAGACAAATTGCATGTATGATATCCGATCTAATAGTAGCTAGATATAGTAGTCCAAAAAATCATTGATTTGTACTTGCTCTGATTAGCCTTAGGGGATTCATCATTCTTTCTTAGCTTGCAACCAACAACCATAGGAGTACATATCGGTTTGGAGTCTTCCATTATGAACTTCTTTAACATCTATTTGACATACTTTGATTGTGAAATGAATATTCCTTTATTTGTTTGATTGATTTGCAGTCCAAGGAAGAAATTCATCTCCCCAAACATAGACATCTCAAACTCTTTCTACACCTCTTTTGCAAACTTCTTGCACATAGCTTCATTGCCTCCAAAAATTATGTCATCAACGTACACAACTATAATCAAGATTTGATCTTTACCAACCTTAAAGTAAAGGTTAGTATCTATGATACTTTTATTGAATCCTTGCTATATCAAATACTTATCCAACCTTACATACCAAGCTCTAGGAGCTTACTTCAATCCATACAATTCCTTCTTCAATCTACATTCCATATTAGGTTTATCTGATTATTGAAATCCTTTCAGTTGTTCCATGTATACTTCTTCCAACTCTCCATTCAAGAAAGAAGACTTCACATCCATCTAATAAACTTTGAAATCCTTATGTGTTGCAAATGCCAAAAACATCATGATAGATTCCATTCTTCCCACTAGTGAAAATGTCTCTTCAAAATACATTCCTTCAACTTGTGAATAGCCCTTACACACAAGCCTTGTTGTTCCTTACCACTTCTCCATTCTCATTCAGTTTGTTTCTGAACACCCACTTAGATCCAATTATGTTTTTATTTGATGGTCTTATGACAAGTTCCCAAGTCTAATTCTTCTTAATCTACAGTAGTTCTTCTTCCATGGCTTTCATCAAATGTTCATCTTTGCATGCCTCAATCACTATCTTAGGTTCAACTTTAGAAAGTAAACATAGATTTACCTCTTTTTCAATAACTTACCTTATTTTCAATACATGTTTGCTCTTGTCTCCAATGATTTTTTCTTCAAACTGATTTCTTTGCACATAATTAGGGGTTCTAGGAATCTTTTTCAAAGCTTCTTCCTCTTCATCCTGCACTTTCTGTTCCTTATATTTTTCTTCTTCTTCTCTACAAGCATGTTCATCTAATTCATATCCATCTATAACCACTGAGTTCCTAAAATATTCATCAACCTTGACACTTGCACTTTCAACAATCTTTGTCAATATTTTATTGTAGCTCTGCTAAGCTTTTCTTTTAGTAGGATATCCAAGGAAGATACCTTCATCAGAACCTACATAAAACCTTCCCAAATTTTTTTCATCTATTATGATATAACATTTTTCTTCCAAACACTCTGAAGTATTTAATAGTAAGTTTCCTTCCATACTACAACTCATAGGGAGTCTTTGTACTGTTTGCTTTTGCTTGAACTCTATTAAGTATGTAAACATCAATATGCATTTCTCTTCTCCAATAGAATTTTGGTAGGTTAGCTTCTTTCATCATAGTCCTTGCAGCTTCTTGAATAATTCAATTTTTCCTTTCAACCACTTCATTTTGCTGAGGAGTCCTAGGGGCAGACAAGTTCCTCTTTATGCCATGATTCTCAAAAAACATGTTAAACTCATTGGAGGTGAACTCTCCACCTTTGTCAAACCTCAAACATTTGATCTTCAAATCCATTTCATTCTCAACCATAACTTTAAATACTTTGAATCTATCTAGGGCTTCAAATTTTTCTCTAAGAAAAGTAACTTATGTCATCCTTGAATAATCATCAATACAAATCATGAAATACTTATCACCTTGAAGGATTCTTGTTCTTGTAGGACCACAAAGGTATGTATGAAAAAAATCAAGTAATCTGATAGAAGATTGTTCTTTTCCTTTGAAACTTATTCTTGTTTGCTTTCCAATCTGACGCTCCTTGCAAACAACATTAATAGGCCTTGTAATTTTTGGTAGATCTCTCACTACTTGAACTAAATTGATTCTTACCAACTTATCAAAGTTAATGTGACAATCCTCCTATGCCATAGCCAACTTTCATTAATCCGAGTCATAAAAAATGGCCATCAACACCCTTAAGCTAATAAACATTTCCATTTGTCCTTCTTCCAACAACAATCATAGTTCCAAACATTTTTTTGATCTCACATTCATCATCCTAAAACATAACATTATATCCTTTGCTACACACCTATCCAACACTCAATAGGTTATACCTTAGAACTTTAACATAGTGAACATCTTCAACATTATGCTTTCCATCAAAACCAACTGAACCTATTCCATATATCTTAGCACTTGAATCATCTCCAAATCTAACAATTCCTCCATCATACTTTTCAAGTTTAAAAAACTTAATCTTGTATATAGTCATATGATTAGAGCAACCACTATCAATGATCCAATAGTTATTACCTTGTCTAGCATGAAAAGAAGGTACCAAAGTACTTTCAGTCTTATCCTTTCTCTCTAGAGGGCATTCCTTCACACATCTTTCAGAGTTAGCAGAAAAAAATTCACCTTTTAAGGCCATGAACAAGCATTCATCCTTATCAACATCTCCATAATCAGATTCATCATAAAAAATACTTGCATCTTCTCTAACATAATAGATTTTCTTAACTTTGTTACCTTTATTCTCCTTATTTTTGTCATTCACAACTCTATTTGGACACCTTGAAGAATAATGACCTATTTGTCCACAATTAAAGCATTTGAAATATAATTTACCTTTATACTTACTAGTACATCTTCTCATTCTTCTCATAAAGTTAGCCTCCACATCATCAGTATCTTCCTAATCTTGTTCTTCAATCTTCATTGTTTTTATAGCCTTAAAAGCAGTCTCAACTTTTGCACCACTGTTTGTACCAAACTCTCATTTCAAATGTAGTTAAAGATCTGTATAATTGATCTAGATTTTGAGATTCCTCAATAGCAACAACTTTATAATTGTAAGCTTTACTAAGGGTTCTAAGAATTTTCTTTACCACTTTAGGTTCTTTGACTTTTCCTCCAAGACCTCTGATGGAACTCACCACTTCATCTACCCTATGCATATAGCTTGTAATGTTTTCATTTTTAGACATCCTTAGGTTCTCAAATGTGGTCTTTAAGTTCTACATCTTAGTTTTTTTACCATAACATCTCCTTCATAAATACTTTCCAACTTATCGTAAATTTCTTTAGCAATTTTTAGATCCATGACTTCCACTAATTCAAAATTTGCAAGACTACTCAAGAGAACAAATCTTGCTTTACCATTTTTTTCATAGGCCTTGGTCTCATCACTTGTTCTCAGTCCATTTGTAGGTATGGTATATTGATTCTTCACTAACTTCCAGACATCATATTCAAGGTAAACCAATTAGCCTTCCATATTTTTCTTCTAGAATGCATAGTCTGTGTCATCAAACATAGGGATCTCCTTCTTATGCATCATCCCAAATCTACCTCAAGTGGTTGAGCTTTTTGTAAGGAAATTTAGGAGCGCATCTAGTGAAAAATCCATGCAGTAGTGCCTTCAATAACTTTCATTTCCACTTAGGTTGCCACAAAGACATGTACAACTATGTCCAAATGCGGAACAAACATAGTTAATTTCCTACATTGATCCATCTGAGAGAAACACATGTAAATTCAACAACAAGCATTAACAGATTCTACTATACGAACTAGCAGACATGAAAGATGAAAACAGAAAACCAGAACACAAAGATTTATGTGGGGAAAATCCTTTCGGATAAAAAACCCCACACTCTAAAGATCGAGCCATTGTATTATTCAACAACAGAAAGGTTACAATACAAATTTAGGCTCATAGCCTCTTTAGAGATTCATCTTGTTCATTCTAGATACTATATGGTAATCAACTCTCCCTTTGTACATTTCCTAATCAACCTCTCAAACAAAACTCTTCATAATGTTGCAATACCCTCACATAGGTTACAATACTAACCAACATGAGAGGTCAACCATGGCATTCAATCCTTGATCAGGAGAGAAATCGACAACATAACCCTGCCTCTCACTTTCTCTGTTTTGACCTCATGGCCTCGGCCTCATGGCCTCAGCCTTCCAGCCAGCCTTCTAGCCAGCCAACAAGTCTCCTCACTATTTGCTCTATTTTCCTTCTCTTTGGCTTCAGCTCTATGAAACAGTTTGTTTCCAACTGTCGTATCACAACTGTCGAATCATCCAGCTCAGCAATGGTTCACATTCTGCTTTCTCTGATTTGTCCATATTACACCACGTCGGACAATCTTCACTCGGTCAATAGCAATCAACTTGTGTCACATGTCGGTGAGACACTAGAAGTGTCTCCCCGATGCCACAAGACCCGATTACATGTTGTTGCCAAGAGTCATCTCCATCGGCAAGAGGTTCTACTAATATCCACAAGTCATACCCATTTCAACATTCTCATCAGCGAGACAATCTCCATTCGATGAGACATCACACCGAGCTCATAAGTCATTTCGAAGTGTTCTTTAGTCGCCAAGACTTTAGTCATTCGCCAAGAGATCATATCGAGTCTTCAAGTCATGCTGAAACCCATTGTATTCCTATCGACATCCATCTATCAACAAGACTATCATCTTTTTCCAAGACGTCACAACGAGCTTCATGTTATACTGAACTCAGACTGCTTCATTGGCGAGACAATTCCACTTCACCAAGACATCATATCAATGCCTTCATGTTATACCGAAGACCTACCGTCGGCTAGACATTCAACATTTTCCAAGAGATCATATCGATTCCTTCATGTTATACCAAACACTGACCAGTCGCCAAGAGTCATAGTGACAATAGGATTCCCATTGGCAAGACAATTGCTCTTCGCCAAGACATCACCCCATAGGTTCCAAGTCACCTTGATTCAATCTTGTCGGCCAGACTTACTGCTTTCGCCAAGACTTCATACTGAAGCCTTTAAGTCATATCGATGTGTTCCACTGTCGGTGAGAGAATCAACCTTTGGCAAGGCTTCTTACTGAGGCTTCCATGTTATTCTGAAACAACAGTTTGCTAAGAGTCACACCAAACTGATGACTCCACATGTTGTCGGCAAGACTTCCAATATTTGATGAGACATCATATCAAAACAATACGTTACACCGATGACCCCTAACAGTGTCGCGGAGACCTCCCGGTCACCAAGAGATCATGCCGATAGGAACAAGTCATATCGATTTCTTCATTGGCTAGATAGACCGAAGGTCATGTCGATATCGACAAGACTTCCTATCGTCGCCGAGACTTTTCACCAAGACCCTTGAGTTACACTGAGTGAATACCGTCGGTGAGACATTCCTCAATCGCCAAGAGATCTTCCTGAGAGTTCAAGTCACCCTGAACCTACTTATTGGTGAGACTTCTCCTGGTCGCTAAGACTTCGTGCTAAATCCATTTGTTATCTTGAAGACTCTAAGTCACCATGAGTCTCCCCGAAGCCCGATAACAAATCCTTATGTTACCAAGACATTCCACTCAATAGGAGATTACAACGAAGGCCACAAGTCACAGTGATAGGCTTCTTCGGCAAGACAAAAGAATTTTCTTGGCGACATGAGTAAAACACAAGGTAAACTGTTAGTCGGCCAAACAACAGAAATGTCACAACGACTAAGCTTTCTCAGAGGTTTCAGCTTGTGAGATTGAGGCATATATTCCAACAATCTCCCACTTGACGAAGATCACATAGGCACTTCCAAAGCAACTAGGAACTAAGAACACACTAGCTCCACCAGTTCAAACCCTGCACTACTCAAGACACCCAATCAACATGATTCCACAGATAACAATCCATTAGACAATCTGCAACAAATACCAGGCAACCAACTGCAACTCACTATCCAACAAAACAACCGATCATATCCTTTCAGGACATAGACCTCAAACATGCTCTCATGCTCCATCAAGAATTTTGCTCCAACATCCAATATGTTCACCATTCAAACAACAATCCTGTCATCTTCCACATGTGGAAGAAAGATACAAATCCAAGGTGCATAAGCACCATTCCAATGAACACAAGCAAAAAAGAACCTAGTGATATCTTCAACAAGATACTGCTACCACTTCACTGTGCTCAATCGCTATATAGAAGTAATATCAGCTTCAGAGCTTCAATCAGAACACAACAGTGAAGTCATTATCCAGAAACAAGAAACCAAACATTAGTTAGAACAACAATCAGACTAACTGCTTCCATCCAACTGATAACCCACACGACTGAAAATAGCACCCACAACTTGTGCTATACCATCCAATTTCACATACCTTAAAGGTATCACCATTAGTAAACTTTTTCCAATCCATTAACAACAAATACAAGTTCTAGTGTCAACCAGTCGAAGAAGACAAGACACATACATGAACTCCCACTACCTGAGAAATCCAGATCTGAAAGATCAGAGGGCATTGCAAGCCTACCAATACTAGCACATAGAAAATGTAACCCTATAGTACCAAGGAAATATCCACAATGACATGAGCAACCTGCAACAAACTGCTACAAGAAACATTTCTCTCATCACAAACCTTCATGGCCATAGAGAGAAACACCGCCCATCAACTTCCTATAGAAACATCCTCCTACATATACTTCTAATAGCCAGTTGTGTCAAGAATGATCTTCTTCACATCCCAAAAGAAAACCTTAACAACATCCATCTGTTCAATCATCAAGATCAAACCAACTTAAAAAATATGGATGTAACCCTCTCAAAGAAGATCAAGCTAAAACATTTCCCATTTCAGGAAATCAGCCCATACATCATCTCCTACCAATTCTCATCAGTAAATGACATAACACAAAAGCTCAAAGAGATAATATAGCCTGTACAACTTCCACTATGAATCCTCCAGAACCAAATGTTAAACAGTAATTCAAGATCCATATCATGAAAATGAACTTAAATACATCTGAAAGATATAATGAGCCAAATACCTCTCAGATAAACTACCGAGTAGACCAAGAGAGGGAACAAGAATACTCCTTCAAGATATATAAGCCATCATGACTAATCCAAGAGCAATCTCCTCATAGATCTCTTATTGAACTCACGTTCAACCTAGGTGTAGGCTTCTCAGACTTTCTCCTAATAAACTTTAACAAGAGTAACTAGCAACAACACATCTCTCATAAGAGAAAAACAACCTCACCTTATTCTTCATGTATCCATGAGTACTAGCAATTGACCATCTCATACTAAACTCCATCTACATTACTACAATATCATGAAGTATCAAGCAAGTAATCAAAAGCACCCAATACACAAAGAATTACCAGACCACTGTCAAAGCTCCAATCATGTGAATCATGAACTTATCATGACACCATGATCTAGTCATCCCCATAGGAGATACCATGCTTCAAGTGAATCTACCATTGTCTCAAGTACAATGCACAATGCCAAAAATCTAGTGCACAAACAAGAGTATACCATGACATAAAGCAAATAAACTCAAAACAACATCACCTGTCAAGCACCACCAACACCTTAGCCAAAGACTCCAAGTGCCCTCCATGGTTCCAAGATGTTGCACATCTTCAAATAATGTCCATGCAAAAGAAAAAAGCATAAGAACCATTCTGCAACACTATAGAAGACCATTCACCACCATGTGATGAATCCACAGTCACTGCTAGAGCTTCCACTGAAACGTGATGCCTGAGCTTTCCAAGCATTATGACCAACTATTTAAGGTACTCAAGAATATCCATCCTCTCATCTCAAAACAATCACACCAATGTACAAGTGACCACAGACAAGGCCAACTAACAAATCTGCACCACCAATGAATCAACCTCATGGATAAAGATAGTCCACATCCAAGTTATCTCACTGCAGCCAGCCAATGGGTAGCTAATCCACCAACCGCATAACTCATAGATCACAAACATCGAAATGAAAACCCGTTATCACATTGAAAATTGCAACACTGAGATATCAAAGAGAATAACCACGTAGACAACATGACTCAAACATCAAATCATGCCAGATCTGATTTTCCAATCATGTCCACAATGAGCACCATAAGCAAGGACCCCACAAGCATTACCACAAGAATGCTGAGTAACAAAACACTTACCAACACTCCCATGTGGAGAAAGAGTCATACCTCCTCAAAACCATGCATCAAGCATGCATGCAAACCTACAACTATCTCATCTAGCAACACCCCAAAAGGTCAGTGTCTAGACAATAGCTTAAAAATTCCACATGATCACAAGTTTTTCTTAACCGTGTAAAACCTGCAAAACCATAGAACCATGTAAGTACAAATCATCCTTAGAAAGAAAACAACAGTTCAAGAGAATCCAGGCCCCCTTCAGGCCAACTTTAAACCACCACCATGTACATGCATTTGAGAAAGAGAGAAAGGCTATTTCAGAAGCTTTCCAATCATCTAATGATTAAATCTATAGCCTTCAAGCATTCCAGGTTAACAAGAAACAATGCTTTCCAACACCAGGAACCACCACCTAGCATAAGCACTCTCTTCCATGACTGAGAAACAATCTAGGCTTCTTCATATCACCCAGGAGCCTGTCACACAGACACCAATATGAAAGCTTTACTGCTACACAACCATAGAGTAAGAAAATCCACCTCATACTCCAAGGTTATACCTCTACCAGCCAGGAGACACAGATCACAACATGATCAACTCCCTTTTCCATCTTGACCATCCTTCAAGCTGCATGTTGTCTTAGAATACCACAAGGCTTCCACTCATCAAAGGATCAATTCATCAGTCCATTCCTCCAGATTTCTTCCAGCCTATCAAGCTAAGAAATCTTCATAGGAGAAATAACCAGAACCAACAACCAGAAGAAGGATTTGATACCATTTGTAAGGAAATCTAGGAGCGCATCTAGTGAAAACTCCATGCAGTAGTGCCTTCGGTAACTTTCATTTCCAATTAGGTTGCCTCAAAGACACGTACAACTATGTCCAAATGCGGAACAGACAGTTAATTTCCTACATTGATCCATCTGAGAGAAACACATGTAAATTCAACAACAAGCATTAACAAATTCTACTATACGAACCAGCAGACATGAAAGATGAAAACATAAAACCAGAACACAAAGATTTACGTGGGGAAAATCCTTTCTGATAAAAAACCCCACACTCCAAAGATTGAGCCATTGTATTATTCAGCAACAGAAAGGTTACAATACAAATTCAGGCTCATAGCCTCTTTAGAGATTCATCTTGTTCATTCTAGATACTATCTGGTAATCAACTCTCCCTCTGTACATTTCCTGATCAACCTATCAAACAAAACTCTTCATACTATTGCAATACCCTCACATAGGTTATAGTATTGACCAACACGAGAGATCAACCATGGAATTCAATCCTTGATATGGAGAGAAATAGACAACATAACCCTGCCTCTCACTTTCTCTGTTTCGACCTCATGGGCTCAGCCTTCCAGCCAGCCAACAAGTCTCCTCACTATTCGCTCTATTTTCCTTCTCTTTGGCTTTGGCTCTATGAAATGGTTTGTTTCCAATTGTCGGATCACAACTGTCGAATCATCTAGTTCAGCAACGGTTCACATTCTACTTTCTCTGATTTGTCCATATCGCACCACGTCAGACAATCTTCACTCGGTCAACAGCGATCAACTTGTGTCATATGTCGGTGAGACACTAGAAGTGTCTCCCTGATGCCACAAGGCCCGATTATATGTTGTTGCCAAGAGTCATCTCCATTGGCAAGAGGTTCTACCGATATCCACAAGTCATACCGATTTCAGCATTCTCATCGGTGAGACAATCGCCATTCGATGAGACATCACACCGAGCTCATAAGTCATTCCAAAGTGTTCCTTAGTCGCCAAGACTTTAGTGATTTGCTGAGTGATCATATCGAGTCTTCAAGTCATGCCAAAACCCATTATATTCCTATTGGCATCCATCTATCAGCAAGACTATCGTCTTTTGCCAAGACGTCACAACGAGCTTTATGTTAAACCGAACTCAGACTGCCTCATCAGCGAGACAATTCCACTTAGCCAAGACATCATATCAATGCCTTCATGTTATATCGAAGACCTACCATCGGCCAGACAATCAACATTTTCCTGGAGATCATATCGATGCCTTCATGTTATACCAAACACTGACCAATCGCCAAGAGTCATAGCGACAACAGGATTCCCATCGGCAAGACAATTGCTCTTCGCCAAGACATCACCCCACAAGTTCCAAGTCACCCTGATTCAATCTCGTTAGCCAGACTTACTGGTTTTGCCAAGACTTCATACTGAAGCCTTTAAGTCATATCGATGTGTTCCACTATCCGCAAGAGAATCAACCTTTGGCAAGACTTCTTATCGAGGCTTCCATGTTATCTCGAAACAACAGTTCACCAAGAGTCACACCGAACTGATGAATCCACATGTTGTTGGTGAGACTTCCGATATTCAATGAGACATCATATCAAAACAATATGTTACATCGATGACCCCTAACATTATCGCCGAGACATCTCCCGGTCGCCAAGAGATCATGTCGATAGGAACAAATCATACCAATTTCTTCATCGGCCAGATAGACCGAAGGTCATGTCGATATCAGCAAGACTTCCTATCATCACCGATACTTTTTCACTGAGACCCTTGAGTTACACTAAGTAAATACCATCGGTGAGACATTCCTCAGTTGCCAAGAGATCTTCCCGAGAGTTCAAGTCGCCCTGAACCTGCTTATCAGTGAGACTTCTCCTAGTTGCCAAGACTTCATGCTGAATCCATTTGTTATCCTGAAGACTCTAAGTCTCCATGAGTCTCCCTGAAGCCCAATAACAAATCCTTATGTTGCCGAGACATTCCACTCAGTAGGAGATTACAACGAAGACCACAAGTCACAACGATAGGCTTCTTCGGCAAGACAAAAGAATTGTCTTGGCAACATGAGCAAAACACAAGGTAAACTGCCAATCGGCCAGACAACATAAATGTCACAATGACTAAGCTTTCTCAGAGGTTTCAGCCTGTGAGATTGAGGCATATATTCCAACACTTTTCTCCAAGGAACCTTGCTTTGATACCAATTTTTTAAATGCACAAGAAAACTAAGAGGTGGGGGTTGAATCAGTTGGAACCTAAAACTTTAAAACCCCTTATTAGCATTTAGATCCACATTCATTCATTAAACCCTTAAGTTTGTTACGATGAATTAGCATGAAAAGGAAATAAAAAAACTTAAATAAATCAACACCAAACATGAGAGAACATCAGATTTACATGGAAAACCGAAGAAGGAAAAAACCACGGTGAGGATTAGCTCACAATATAAGTAATATCAACACCAAATACAATAGGGATCACTGTTGGTAGGGATCACTATCCAAAGAAGAAAGGCTCACTGCTAGAATGAAAATAAGATAGAGAAGAAATATTACATAGAGAACATGATCTCAATGTAGTAGAGAATCCACCACAATAGTTGCAACACCTTCATAGTCTCTTTGAATGATTGTAGAAACCTTATTCTCACTAGATCTGGTAATTCAACACTGCTCAATTTCACACTCTACAACTCTACACTTTGAATCATTTGCATCACACACCTCTATTATCATCTATCTTATCCTCCTTCAACAACTTAATTCATACTTATATCATCGATGACTTGAAAAAAAACTTCAAGTCAACCACACATGTCTCATACTTACAAATTCAAAAGATAGGTTGCCACTAAACATTTCGGTAGTGGATAAGAATGAAAGTGGACCACAATACAACATAGTTCATACCCAAATTAAATTTCACAAACCACACTACGCCTCCATTAATACTTAAATGCCTTCGCATGTAGTGTAAACACCAAGTTGACTATTACCTATGCAAAAACCATTAATCAATTAAGTACACACTTCCTCAAACCCAAAGATGAATTGCAAACCACATAACACACTTCTAGACAAACTGGAACAATCCACGAACCACCTGAGATCCAACAATTCTTCACACCAACTTGCATCAGTAAAACACATTCATCATGATTACCCAATTTACCTTCTATGAACACTAGCACATGAAACTCACTATGTATTTCACCAAATCACAAACATTCTTAAACTATGAAAGATATAAACAATATGAACAACTTCCTAGATCTGCAAGACAAAATATCAAGTCAAAGAGAAATGCGGAGCAAATACATTTCTCCTAGACACCACTGCAAACAACACTGCAAACTTAGTTCACATACTAGTGAACATATCTCTCTCTGCACATCAGTCCAAAAGCCCAAATTTTGGATATAGAATCTCTTAACACCTCTCACCAACATATCTAAATCACACAGGAAAATCTTCAACCTAGAAGAATTGTAGAGAAAAACTAGAACATCTCTCTGTAACCTAGAACAACATTGCAACACACTATTTCCTCTTTTTATCAAATTTTCTCAAAAGCACTTGGAAACCAAGCATCAAAGACATATCCTCATCATTTTTAGTACTACTAAATCCATATATAGAAGCTTATCTAAGAAATAATCTCAACTCATTGCAATCCCTCTAGTGTTACTTTACTTTACCAACTGTTCATCTTCAACACCGGTCTTCCTGACAACTTCTCATACTCTTGAAACAATATTTTTCACCAATAGACATCAATGACAACACAAGCTTGTTGACATCAATGACAACACCAACTTCTCATACTTGTAACACTCTTTGGTCATGGTCTCATCCTATTATGTCCATAACAACTTAATTGAACCCTAATTTTACCATAATCTTTTTTTTAAGAAGACTCACATTCTTACACACATCCTAACTTTCCTAAATTGAAAATTTCCTAAATATCCTCCTTTGATCTATTTTCCTCCTCTCTTATTAATCACCCTTATTTTCATCTATTACAAAACTGCTTCCCTAATATTATTGATCCTATTACTCTACCTCTCTTTATTTCACATGATTTCCTTATTTTATTAGCTTTTGATGACCCTATTAACTCTTACTCTAAATATAATATAATTCATTCCACATGTGGTGATGTTACCACTGAGGCTCTACTCTCATTTTTACTCATTTTATGTTTCTAAAGATCCTCTTCCCCTTGTGGATACTACTCCACTCCCTTCAATTATTTCATTAGAAAATACACAATGACACCCAAAACTTAGCTTCCCTTTATTATTCCTCTTCAATCAAGTATAGATCTACTTCATCCTTTCTATAACCCCTATTTCCCCCTTTCATTGTTACATTTCCCCCAATTAGTGCACTTATGATTACTAATTCATAAAAGATCACCTTACCCTTGACCCCTCTATAATTTTTTAAATTTTTCCCTATGTCACATTACAATTACGACATTTAATACATTTTACCTCTTGCCATCATCTCATCCTCCTACTCTTAGTGAACACTCCCTTCTATCCTTCATCACACATCCCTTTCATATGTGTAATTCATACATGTGTATGCATATTTTAATTCTTATGATGAAAATAATATCATTGTTACATTCATAAACATTATCTTAGGTTTATTTGATCATTGTTGTACACATGACATGCTTCTATTGATTGAACATCTTTTAATCAAAATGGATGGTGAAGTGCAATAAATTTTGGTCGTATGAATAATTAATGTTTTGATGAGTCTCTTATGATGACTTATTTTCCATATCCTTCAAATGATAACATACTTAGTAGGTTTCATAAAATCATAATTACACTTACCATTTTTCTACCGCCTCTTTCTTCCCTCACACATCATACATTAGAAATCTTCACATATATCTGCCAATTGTTAAATCCACACCTCCACCCCACCTCCCCTCTACCCCATACGAGTTGTGTACCTCATACACTTCTTTTACTACCACACCTCCTCACAAATATGCTACACACTCTTACCCCCAAGGTATTTCTAAATCCCCTTCATTCTAATTTTATCCTCGTGTATGATTGATTGGACATAACAACACACACATGTTGAGTAAAAGGATATAGAGGTATAATTGAAGGCCTTTTTATCCCCACCTCCATCTCATCCAATACCTTTGTGGGTAATGTAACCCATTTCATTTACTATTATTGCATACCCATCCTTGGATAGCATGACCTTATTACATTTTGATAAATATAATGGCTACAAAGATCCTATTTGACATGTATGACACTTTTATGTCCTTTTTTCAATATTTTCCTAAGTTGATATGGTCATGACTAAATTCTTCTCTTGTATGCTTACAAGCATAAGATTAGTTTTATGATTTACTTCCTATCTAGTTACATTATTTTTGGACCAAGTGTGCACACCTTCATGCTTTATTATCAATTCAACAAGAAACCCAAGGTTCTCTCACATAATTAGGGTGATCCCACAATAATGAGTTGTCCTTTTGAGACATCTTGACTTTAAGCTGAAATCACATAGTTTTTAGAAAATTTAATTATTTAATCCTTGAGGGTTTCCATCTAAATATTTTCAATTGAAGAGGGTTAGATAAGACCCCCTTAGATCAAAGCCCCTTTGACATAACCCCTATAGTCTTAAATCATACTCGAAATGGAGTCTCCTTCACACCTATCAAAATGTTGAAAAAATACCACTTTTCTTTACCTTTCTAGGGATCAAATAAATTCATTTAGAAATTATGTTTTATAATTATGTTGCCCTTATTATAAGATTTCCAAAAATTATAATTTTGAATATTTTAAATTTATTATTATATTTATTTTTTTATTTCTTGTAAATGTAGGTTTTTCACCAAATATCAAGGTTTTTATTTCACACACGAAAAAATAGATAAATCAAGATTTTTTTTAGAAAATCTATTCTTGAGGTATTAATGTACTTGTTTCAGCAACAAAAAAAGAATTTTGATACATACAAAAAAAGTTATGTGTTATGGCATACACCTATGTTCAAATTTTGACTTTGAAAATTAATGTAAAAAATGCAACAAAAAAATATGAAAAAAATCATGCACTAGATTTGATGTTACAAACTTATATTTTAAAAATTGTAATTTTATCCTTTCTATAAAAAAAATTATTTGTTACGACATAAACATCACTTTTTAAAAATGTTGTTTAGTATAAAGATCAAGCTATAAGAGTTATGTAAAAAATCATAATCTATTTCTATTTTTTAATATATTTAGAATCTACACACAAATCCTCAGAAATCACTAGTTCACATCATCTCCAAATTATAAATGGCTTAGTTTTTATAGTTTTCATAAAGTGAACATTTGTTGAAAATTATCGATTTCAATGTCCTACTCTAGCCAAAAAGTGGAACATAGTATTATGGGCTGACCCTTTAATACATTGTAAATAGGAAATTTCTAAAACTATTCATGAGTATTTCTCACTTATTCTCATTCGTCACTCACATGTAACTTCAACTTCCTAGTGACATTTTTTAACCGATTTTTTTAATATCTTACCTCATATCCAAGAGAAACTACTCTTGACTTGTTACACTTCAACCTCAAAATTAAGCATAAGAACCATTCAAATCGACCAAATATTAATGTGAATTTGGGGTAACTCTATTTCCAACTTTAAATTTATAATAAATAATTCTTTCCCCACCTTAAGGGATAATAAATAACATACAAATATACATCATCCATTAATATTTCTTAACATATTTTACCTTTTTTTATTAGACAACAACACAATCACTCTCTTATATATGGCATCTTGCAAGTCTCCCAATAAAGGATTCCCACTTCTTCTATCTCCTCTTATTATTACTCACCAGACCATTCAACTAACTAGTGTTGGGTATTAAGAGAAAAACTCCAAGACCTCATCTATTCTCTATTTTTAGACAACACACCACTTAAAAATTTAATAGGATGATAAAGTTGACATAATATTATGCTCTACCACATAACACCAAGGATGTGAGTCCCACTATCCCACTTACACACCAACAATAATCTAATAATAATGTCTCTTGATACATGACACTTTAATTTGAGGACAACATAGGCATGGTCAATAAATCCTTGATTGATGGGATTCTCTATCTTCCAACTCATCTATGGAACCCCACTCATCACATTAAAAATAAATTAGATTCTAGCTAACGAATATCATGGTCCCTTAATACATTGTTGGTATGTTTAATACTGATTTTTGTGAAGGAATATTAATTGATCCTACAGGTTCCTTCAATATTGTGACCAAAGAGTATCTCTATAGTATTTGAGCCTATTATGAATCATACCTAGACTAATGAGTAGATCTAAAGTGCTACAATGGGACATATGCGCAAAATTTAGGAAGTATTATTCTACCCATTGAAATTGGTCCTAAGACATGTGTCATACCTATCTCTAATTGATTTCATATTCTTCTAGCAAGAATTTATTTTTGTGAGTATAAATTTGTTCCATTGTTTATATATTAGTGCCTTAAGTTTCTTCATGATGACAAGATGATTAACGTATCTCAATCCAATTTCAAATAAACCTACACTAGATCAAATTCACCAAATAAAAATTCATTCATAAAAATAATGGTTCACCTCATCAATAAAATGATAATTATTCAACAAATATGTATATTATGTGGTCAACTTAGGCTCTTCAATAGCAATCCTAATTGACAACATGTTAAGTTTTGAAACCTTCACTTAACTACACTTAAAATAATCTATGGTATTGAGATAGGCCATACACCTTTCATTCTAGTTCCTAGAAATTATAAGCTATTCTCTTCACCTCATCTTGGGAGCCACTCTCATCCTCCCACTACTTTGTCTCCACTCATGAAAAAAATTTGTACCCCATATTTATCATTAATCTTCATATTTATCTCCTACAAATTATAAATGACAATCTTGATCATATTGATCTCCTCCACCCTACTTTATCTTTCAACAACTATACCTTTTCTACACTCCATCTTCATCTCCTTATCAACCTCTTTATGGACCACTTCTCATGGTTCCTCCTATGATTCTATGTTATGTAGCATTTCCATCCATTCAAACACCTAGTACTAAGAGGTTATTCCCTTCAAACCCTAAATATAATTAATAAAATAAAAATAATTTTTAATATAATTTAAAATTTCAACTAAAAAATAATTTTAATCTTTTAAATAAATTTTCACTACATTACAAATTCTTTCATCCAAATAAAAAATAAGTACAATAAACAAAATTACCATCCATTCTAAAAATAAAGGCTAAAAAGCTTGATAATGTTCAAAACAAAATAGTAGAAAGGAACAATTAAGAAAATCGAACAAGATGAGCACCATCAAAGCAATACTGTAGTAATTACTTGTAACCAACAATTTAAAAAAGTGTTTCATATAATTATTGTTATATATTTTTTTTCGCTTGATGGAAATATTTTACCTAGTGATATTGTATGTTTTTAAAATATTATTATTTTATTTTATTTTTGAAACATTTTTTTAAACTACAAAAGTTTGAAGTTTAGATGAGGCTTTGTTGCCATTTCTATTTAATTTTTTAATTTACCTTGGAAAAAAATTGAGTTATATATATCATTTTTTTTAATGTTTAAACATTTTTTTATTGAGAAAAGACAATCTTAACGGAAAATATAACTGATTTTTTTCTTAAAATTGCTAGTTTTATGTTTTTTATTTTTTTTATTTTTTATATATATAATAAAATAGAAAAAGAGATTTCCATAATAATAATAATAAATTTATAAATAAAGTTATGTTTTCATATTTTTCCACTTTCTCCTACTATCCACATGGTTCATGCAATTACTCATCATACCTTTCAGGTCTTGTAATCTCCTAGAGAGATACCAACTTTTCCTGCCAAGGATACTTTACATGTTACTATACAATTAGGTATGCACATAAAATCCTAGCTAGAGGCCAACATGTTACAATTCAACTACAAAAATTATTACCTAATTGTAGTAATAGAGATTATATACCTTGCAACTCCTTTTACTTTTTTTGCACTAATTTGACTTTTTTCCAAAATTTTCCCTTCTTGACCTCTTTCTAGCTTTATCTTCCTTCTACTTTGCTCTTTCCCTTAGTTTATCCCTTTTCATGTGTATTGATCCTTTCCTAAGCCTTATTTCCTATCTCTATGCCAATCCTTTCCCCCCTTTGCATGTTTTTTCCGCTTTCTGTGTGTCTTCACCCTCTCTTATGTGTTTCTTCACCCTTAATTGATTTATGTTTCTATTTACAAGGTGATTTATCCCAAAATTTAATGCCCTTATGCCCTCTCATGACAAGTCTATTGTTTCACCATCTATTCTATAACTTGAACAATAAAACTCCAAACAAGTTGAAACCACTTCCAATGATATTTTTCCATTGTCACTTTCTATCCATTTGATCTAATTCCTCAAGATATGGATGCATTTTCTTACCTTCTCTTGGTTCCAAAAATCAAATGACAAGTATCCTTAGGGAAAAAAGATCATTTCAAATTGTTTGCACTCAAAAAGATGAAATTTGGCCCATAAACATCCAAAAAACAAGGCTCTCTTCTCTCATCTAACCACCAATTGCAAATGATGTGCATACATCACTCATAACATTCAAGAAAATTTTCTTGAAATGTTGGATCTTTGAAGCATCATCATAGAATTAGTCAAACCAATTCATGTCATATTTTAGGGGTATATAATAGCTTTTATGTGGACCAATTCCTCTCTTCCTCTTATATCCCTTCTCCTTCTTTCCTCCAATATTCTCTTCCAATTCATCATATTTTTTCACAATCCTTTGTTTTCTCCTCCCTATTCAACCCATCTTTAAATTCATATCATCTTTGTCATCATTTGTTTTTATATTTTCTTTCAATTCCTTCTCCTCACAAGCTCTAGTCTCTTTTCTTCTCATTTCATCTTGGTAAGTGAATTAGGGTTTTTATTTCTCATTTCAATTTGTAAATTTATTTCAAATTTTATTTTAAGAATCATTATCCTATGGATTTATATTTGAGTTACCTACAAGGGGGCTTAACTAAGGGAGCTTTTTCTTTGACAAAATACCTTACAATGTTTCTATGACAAAATTTAACTTGCAAGGGATTCGTGGAAGTTTCTAACCACTTTGGATTGTCAAGATAGCTACAAGAAGTATTTAGGAAGTAAAAATGCACAATCTCTAAAAAATCTAGGTCATTCTAATAATCTTTACTAGTGACTCCTTGGGTCACTAAACTAGTGCCCCTACCCTAGTACTAATACATACATTTTTGTTAAATCATTGATTATACAACTACATAAATTATTAAGGATTTTTTGACATATCCATAGGCTCATTTTCTTCTTCACTTTCAATTTTTTATTAGATCATTTATTGATTGTCACCTCCTGCATGCATGCAATTACCTTCATTAGTTTACACTAGGCTCTCACAACTTCATTAATTTTCTTTTATCTCTAATCTCTAGGAATCTAGACTTAGTGGATATGATATATGCGAAATTGTACCTAATAGATCTTGATCAACATTTTAGACATTTTCTACAACTAACCCAAATATCACTAGATTCATCATTACCCTCTTATTTTATGTGTTTCTCTCTTATGCACTATTTATTTCATCCTTTCTACCTCCAAGTTATCTTTTCTAGTTGTTAGTCCAATATCCATGTAATAGGTTAGTGTTGAACTAGTTGGAGATAGTTCATTCATATGCACTAACTTATTATACATATAAAAGAGAAAAAATCTTAAAAATGCATCTAACCTCAAATAACCTATTTTATTTTATTTAATTTTATTTAGTGTGCCAATTAGATCTTACTAGTTACTTCTTCCATATGCATGCCAAATTAAATTTTCATAGTGTTAGACCAACCCCTCTTATATTTGGATCCATCTTGAAAGCCCTAGTATTCTATTTAGTTATGGTCTCATTCTATTCTATCCATGAAAACCTTATGGAACCCTAAATTTACCATAATATTTTCTACAAGAAGACTTAGATTCTTACACATGTCGCAACTTCCCTAAATTGTGACTCAACTAAATATCCTCCTATGACCTATTTTCCTCCTCTCTTAACAATCACCCTAATTTTCATTGATTCCCAAATTGCCACCATAATATTATTATTCCTTTTACTCTACCCCCATTGAGTTCACATGCTTTCCTTATTTTTCTAACTTTTGATGACCCTATTTACTCTTACTCTAAAGATAAAATAATATATGCCACATATGGTCATTCTACCATTGAGTCTCCACTCTCACTTTTACTCATTTTATGTTTCTAAGGATTGTCTTCCCCTTGTGAATCCTACTCCACTCCCTTCAATTATTCCATTAGAAAATACACAAAATGACACCCACAACTTAGCTTCCTTTTATTATTCCTCTTTAATCAATGGTATAGATCTACTTCATCATTTATAGAACCCCTATTTCCCCTTCCATTATTACATTTCCCCCACTTAGTGCACTTATGATTACCAATTCTATTTAAGATCACCTTACCCTCAATCCCTCTATAATATTGTAAATTTTCCACTATCTCACCTTATAATTTTTTCATTCAACACATTTTCCATCTTGTCACCATCTCATCCTCCTACTCTTAGTTTTCCTCTTTCTATCCTTCATCCTACATCCCTTTCATATGCGTAACTCATTCTAGGTTGCAGATTTTATTTTTTATGATAAAAATAATATTATTGTTACATTCATGAATAACTTATTAGGTTTATTTGATCATTGTTGTACACAATGTGATTTTATTGCTTCAAAATGTTTAATAAAATTGGACAGTAAATTGCAAGTTATTATGAATGATTTATGTTTTGACGAGTCTTGTATGATTACTTATTTGTTGTATCCTTAAAATGATAATATACTTAGTAGGTTTCATAAAATAATAATTAAACTTACCATTTTTCTACTACCTCTTTCTTCCCTCACACATGGGACATTTTTAAATCCACACCTCCACCCCACCTCCCCTCTACCCAATACCGGTTGTGTACCTCATCCATTTCTTTTAATACCACACTTAATCACACATATGCTACACACTCTTCCCCCAAAGGTAATGTCACATCCTCTTCATACTAATTTTATCCTCTCCTATGATTGATTGGGCATAACAACACACATTGAGTATAAGGATATAGAGGTATAATTATGGGCCCTTTATCCAGACCTCCATCTCATCCAATACCTTTATGGGTAATGTAATCCATTTCATTTAATATTATTGTATACCCATCCTTGGATAGAATGAATTTATTGTATTTTGATAGATGAAATGGCCACAAAGATCCTATTTGACATGTATGACACTTATATGTCCTTTGTTCAATCATTTCCTAAAATGATTTGGTCATGAATAAATCCTTCCCTTGTATGATTACAAGCATACAATTAGTTTTATGATTTGTTGCCTATCTACTTATATTGTTTTTTAAACTTATGCACACATTCATGCTTTATTATCAATTCAACATGGAACCTAAGGTTCTCTCACACAATTAACACATTATAAATATGACCTTTCTAAAATTGTTCATGCATATATCTCTCACTTATTCTCATTAGTCACTCACATGTAATTTCAAATTATTGATGAAATTCAACCAATTTTTTAATAATATATTACCTCATATACAAAAAGAAACTAATATTGACTTGTTACACTTTAGTCTCAAAATTAAGCATAAGAGCTATTAAAATTGACCACATATTGATGTGAAATTGGGGTAACTTTGTTTCCAACTTTAAATTTATAATAATAATTGTTTCCCTACCTTAAGGGATAAGAAATAACAAAAAATATACATCATCCATCAATCTTGCTTAACATATTTACCCTTTGTATTAGACAACAAAGAAAACACTCTCCTATATATGAAATCTTGCAAGTCTCCTAAGAAAGGACACCCACTTCTTCTATCTCCTCTTATTATCACTCATTAGACCATTCAACTAACCAATATTGAGCATTAATAGATAAACTCAAAGACCTCATCAATTCTCTAATTTTAGACAACACACCTCCTAATTCAAAAAGCTACTAGGATGATAAAATTGACACAAAATTTTGCTCTACCACATAACACCAATGACATGAGTCCCACTAGCTCAATTGGACACCAACAATAATATAATAAAAATATCTATTGATACATGACACAATCATTTGAGGGAAACATTGACATGGTTAATAAATCCTTGATTGATGGGAATTCTCTATCTTTCAATTCATCTATGGAAACCCTCTTGATCAAATTCAAAAATAAAAGAGATGCTAGCTAACATTGGTCCCTTATACATTATTTGTGTGGTCAATACTAATTTTTGTGAAGGAATATTAATTGATCCTACATTTCCATTCAATATTGTCGCCAAAGACTATCTCTATAGTGTTTGAGCCAATCATGAATCATACTTAGACTAAGGAGAAGATCTAAAGTTCTACAATGAGACATATGTGGAAATTTTAGGAAATATCATTCTACCCAATGAAATTGGTCCTAATACTATTGAAGTTCTTAGTCATGTCATGCCTATCTCAAATTTATTTCATATTCTTCTAGCAAGACCTTGTTATTATGAGTATAAATTTGTATCATTTTTTGTATATTAGTGCCATAAATTTCTTCATGACAACATGATTAACACATCTCAATCCAATTTCAAATCAACCTACACTAGATAAAATTCAGAAAATAACAATTCATTCATAAACATAAGGGTGCACCCCATCAAGAAAATGATAAAATATTCATCAAATATGCATATTATGTAGCCAACCTAGGTTCTTTAGTATTAATCCTAATTGTTAGCATCTTAAGTTTTGAAACGTTCACTTGACTATAACAATCATCTATGATATTAAGATAGACCATGCATATTTCATTCTAGTCCCTAAAAATTATAACCTATTCCCTTCACCTCATCCTGGGAGCCACTCTCATCCTTCCACTACTTTGAATCCACCCATGACCAAAGTTGTATCCCCACATTTACCTTGTCTTCAATTTACATATCCATCTCCTTCTACAAATCATAAATGACAAACTTGATCTTCTTGTTCTCCTCCACCCATAATTTATCCTTCAACAACTCTATCTTTTCTAAGATTCCATCTTCATCTCCTTATAAACATATTTATATACCATCTCACATGGTTCCTCCTATGATCTCATGTAATCTAGCCCTTCCATCCATTCAACCACCTAGTGCCAAGAGGCCCTTCCCTTCAAACCCTATGAAAATTTGATAATAAATCACTCCATACAATCCTTATCCTTTCTCACATTATCCTTCCTCTTCCTTCACATCATCCTTATTCTTCCTCACATCATCATTATCTTTCTTCATGTAACACTTCCTCTTTTTCACTTCAATTTCCTCTCCTTACATTGAAAATTCCTCCTTACATCATGCTTCTCCTTCATCTAATCAATACTTTGATCCATGCTTATCTTTCATCCTCTAAATGAGATGACATCACTTTACCCTTTCCTTATAATTGACACTCCATCATCACCTTCACTACTCTTTCTTTATTTTTATCCTTGTTTTCTTCACTCTTAATCATCTATTCATGTCATTAGGCCTCCAAATTTCCCTATATTTGACACCATTTTTTATTCTTTTCCTAACACATTCATGTTCTTTTATTAAGAGGGTTAAACACTCTTTGACCTGGAGTTGTGAACTGGTGAGGTCACAAATGGGGGACCTTATCCCCGAGATTAACTATCAATAATTACAACCCAATTGGGTTTGAAACTTGATGGAAAGAATAACAACACAACTTAACCATCGCACCATGCCACTATTGGCCCTAACACATTCACCTTCACTCAAGTAGTTGATGTGAATTATTTTGTTGACAATTTATTTTTAGATGATTCTTTGATAGTTAATGAGCCTCTACTTGGTGGATCTTAGGAATTTTTTGGTCCTATTACCATTTATTCATACACGTAATTCTTTTAATCTTGTGTCTACTATGTGTTGTGTTATTTCTTGTTCCACTCATTTTAATATTTATATTATGTCACTTTCATGTGTTTTCCTTCTTTATGTTGTTTCCTTTCTTTGTCATGGATTTGAAAAATTGTAGATGATACAAAGTATTAGGGAATTACTACCCCTTTTCATGTTGACCAAAGTTTGACCTTCTTTATGTTTTTTCCTCGTCTCTTATGCCCATTTTTCTTTATTTCTCAAATTCTTTCACATCATGTTTCATCTTTTTCCTTTTCATGAATGTACACTTATTTTCTCTCTCTATCAAAAATATGGATCCATAGGTATTACTATCACATCATTAGTTTATACACAAAAATACTAAAGAGTTTGAATACACACTTCTTCCTACATGCCCATATTTTGTCACATATTTTGTCTTTACATGTACTACTCACATCTATTTCATTGCTTCCACTACTCAACCTTCTCTGTCACACCACATTCCTTGTCATGATGAGTTTATTGATGTATTAATTTAATCTTATACCCTTAATCTTTCCACACTTTCCACTATATCCATCACCCTCATATAATTTCTTCTATATACAAGACCTTATGCTAAGTATTAAACCCATTATGATGCCTATATTTTCCCTTCCCTTGTATTTTTCAATGCTCAAAATTCACTAGCAACCCCTACAACCTTGCAGTATATCAAATTTATTCCTCTCTTTCTTCATCTACCATCAAGTTTCAAATAACATGTTGCTCTTGGGTGGAGAATCTAACCAAATTTGTGAAGGTGACATCCATATAAAAAAAATTCCTTAATTTCATCATATAATGCTTGGTGATGAGTTGTTGCATCTTAAACATGGTACATGGGGTTAGATCATGAGGGTGACATGGGTAAGTGCACCAAGATGGTTCCCAAAAAAGGGGCTTAAGTGGCCACTTTTTTTTGAAATCGAGAAATACTGATCTTGGACGTGAAATTGAGGATAGCTACACTCAAATTTTTTTGATGGAACAAAAAAAAGGACCGCAATGCTCCGAGTCTACTTTCTAAACTACTAATTTATTTTGAAAATGGTTGAGATTAAGGAGTTCAAAAGAGGGACACAAACAAATTGCTATTGTTTTTGTTAGAAAAACATAACATAGCAACTTTTGTGTGACCCAAGCACAGTGGAATTTTTTGTAGTATTTTTAAAATCGCTCTAGTCATAAGTTAGATAACAGTATGTAGTAAGGACTGGATATTTTCTGATAATTTTTTAATGAATATTTGATTTTTTATTAATTTTCTAATTGGGCACTTCCTAAAAAGAAGAATTTTGGCCGTGCTCCCCCTCAAATTTTTTGAAACTAATAGATTTTTTTAAATTTTTTTTTTTTTTAAATTGTAGAATGAAGTCTAGTTTCTAGAAATATAATTTATTTCAAAATTTGATGAACGGTTAATTTATAGCAAAAAAAAAACCTAACACTGCTTTTTGAAGAAAAACGGACATACAATCAAAAGAAATTATGGATGAAAGGTTTAACATTGTTAGAAAGTGAAAAAAATTACATCATTGGAGAGCTAATAAAGAACCTAACATTACCCATGTCTTCGATTTTCTTGATATTGAACCAGATGCAATCTTGATGGTGAGCACGAACTCGATTATTTGAAAATTTGTTGAATTTGGAAAAAAAACATGTCTCTAGTCTTTGGGAATGCCCTCCAAGCCTTTGGGTTGGTATTCCAAGGCAAATACCAAAGCTAAGGCTCAGGGATTTCCAATGCAATATATAACGCGAGCGCGTTATAACGCGCACGCGTTATGTCTTGCTTTTCACGTTTTCTGAAGAGTGTGGGAGAGGGTGGGAGAGATGGTTGGAGACTATGGGAGAGGGCTAAAGAGAGTGGCAGAGGGTGGCAAAGGGTGGGAGAGGATAAGAGAGTGTGGCAGAGGGTGGCAGAGGGTTTGAGAGAGTGGGAGAGGGCAGGAGAGGGTTGGAGAAGGTGGGAGAGGGTGGGAGAGAGTGTTGGAGAGTGTGGGAGAGGGCTAGATAGATTTTTGGAGTGGGTGGGCGAGGGTGGGAGAGGGTTTGAGAGAGTGGGAGAGGGTGGGAAAGGGTTGGAGAGGGTGGGAGAGGGTGAGAGAGGGTGGGAGACAGTGGGAGATAGTGGGAGAGGGTGGAAGATTGTAGGAGGGGGTGTTAGAAAGGGTAGGAGAGGGTGGGAGATGGTGGAGATTAGGCAGAGAGTAGGAAGGTTGAGAGGGTTGAGAGA